>JASGCC010000036.1:56017-1256017 GCA_030067915.1 Hydractinia echinata | reverse complement strand
ATCTACGCTATGGATGGCGAAGATGCCAGAACGGACAATTATTGCTTCTGGAGATGCCTAGCTGTGAGGGAGAGGGTTAACGTAAAACGAGGAACAGAACGTCTAACAAAAACAGCCCTCACCTTAGCCCGAAGGTACTACGAAAACCCTAAGCTTAAAGCGTAAGGATGTGCGCCCTACGAGACTCGGTGGATCTTGAGGGCGTCGCCAAACAATTCGGATCAACATCAGAGTCTTTGAGCCAAAGACAAACCCGGGAAGGCACCATAGAGACTCGGTCTATGCGGCAAAAGCAGTACAAAAAGGGTTTAGATAACTATCAATCTTGTATGCTGGATGGCCACTGTTTCTATATCAAGGATTCAGACAGGCTGACCCAGCACTCGGAATGCGAAGGATGCGGCCAAGTTTTTAATGAGGCCTGGAATCTTCAACGCGGGCATAAGAAGCAAGATGAATGCGAGGCGGTTGCAAGGAACGTACGATTACTCGTGCAAAGGAGGGAAGGTGAACCACGTATATGCTGAAGCAAGCGCGGAGAAAGTCTTATTACGACTAAAAAGGCTTCAGCTACGAATGCTTCAAAATGGATCGAATAACATATCGGAAGGCAAAACTGGAAGGCAATTTACATCATGCACTCTGTGGCATAGGTGCGATTTAACGCGTGTATCCGGCGAGGATTCAAAAAGGAGTGGAAAGTTGATGGCTACGAACCTATCACAAAGACCGTCAATGAATACAATGGTTGTAAGTGGCACGGATGTCCCTGTCGGCCCGAGAGAACTAGCACGGACGAGAATCGTTACAGTGCAACCCTTTCTAAGGAAAGGTTGATAAAGGGTTTAGGCTACAACCTCGTCACAGCCTGGGAATGTGAAAAACCACCCAAACTCAAGAGGTACTTTACGAAAGAGTTTAGACCCTATCCTCACTATATTGTGTTTGATTTCGAAACCCTACTGCACCCTTTGAATTACCGGCAAACCTCTGATTTGATATACCTTTCAAAACATATCCCTGTAAATTTTGGTATTACTGAATAGTTTGAAATAACCACCCGACGTTACTTTGAGAACGAGAATCCCAAAGTCTTGGTTAAGAAGTTGTGGAGCAGCTGGAAAAAAAGGTATAACCTCATTGTGGAAGAAGTTGATAGAATGTACCCAAAACCCGACGATTTCGACATGCTATCCAAAAGAACCAGGACATGTGGAATGAGTGGGTAAGCCAGGTAGCTGTAATAGGTTTCAATAGCGGCAAGTACGACATCAACCTGATCAAGCGGTATTTTGTCGAAGAAATTGCGCAAGGCAAGATCACGGTAGCGAAGAAGGAAAACAACTATATGTTCCTCACAACCCCTAGGTTATATTTCTGGACATTAAGAATTTCCTTGCTCCTTGCATGAGCTATGGTGGTTCGTGCAAGTCCTTGGAATGTGGGCTCCAAAAGCTCGTGTTCCCATACGAGTGGTTAACAAGCCACGGCAAATTGGACCATGTTGGGCCTGTCGCGCACGAGGACTTCTATAACCGTTTAAGTGGGAAAAACACGCTATCTCGCGAAGAGTACGAAGCATTCCGCGATGAGTTTTATAGGCGAGGCTGCGTCACCATGATGGATTTGTTACGGGAATATAACCTGGCCGATGTGGAACCCTTCATTGAAACTGTGGCCAAGACGAGGCTGCAGTATTACGACGACGATATAGACATTTTAAAGGACGCGGTAAGTATTCCGGGTGTATCGATGCGCTACGTCTTGAACAAATCTCTACGACTGAATCCCAAGTTAGAACTATACGCTCCAGGGGAACCATGCAGGCACAAGTGCGAGGACTCTTGCTACGCCAAGGGGTGTAAGAAATGTAAGGAGGTACAGAAAGCCTGTGAAAAATGTACGAGGAATGAGGCCTACGAGCTCTTGCGAACGGGGATGGTAGGTGGCCCCGCGATCGTATTCTGTAGATACCATGAGAGGGACGTGACGGGTATAAGATCTCACGTATACAAGGAACCCAACAAGTGTAAGACCATTCTAGGGTCAAACATGCTATACCCAAGTACCCTGATGCCGGATTTTCCTTGTGGGAAGGAAAAGCTGATCAAGGTGGCTACACCAACATCAGCGCATAACTTAGAGATACTAACGCGGGGTGTGCTAGATGGATCACTGTTTGGCTTTGCGCAGGGGGACATCGATACACCCGAAGATCTGCGTGAAAAATTCAGCGAAATGTCTCCACTGGTTGTTGTGAAAGAAATACCTGACGATCAAATCCAAGAGCACATGCACGAGTACTTAAAAACTACGGGTCGCAAGCGTGTTCCAGGTACGCGTAAGCTTCTAGAGTTGCTGAAAGCGGAAAAAATCCTACTGTATACCCCCCTACTAAAATGGTACCTTGACCATGGGCTAAAGGTGACTGCTTTTCACCAGTTCCTCAAGTACACCCGAGGTAAGCCCTTTGCATGGCTTCCAGAAGAGGTTGCTGGTGCACGACGACAGGCCGATCAAGACCCCGACAAGCGTATTGCGGGGGATACGGCCAAATTGAAAGGTAACAGCTTTTACGACAAGATGATCGAAGACCTGGCTCGTCACGCAAATACTACATTTACACGCAATGAAAAGGAGGTTGAAGCAGCCCTGCGAAGCCCCTACCTTAAAGATCTCGAAGAGATCGGGGATGCTGACGAGCTTAGAAGGGGCAAACACAAGTGCAGTATTGATAGAGCCTACCAGTGTGGTATTGCTGTTTACCAACTAGCCAAACGTCGTATGTTGGAATTTTATTACGATTTTCTCGACAAGTACGTGGATCGTTGGGACTTTGAATTCATCTATATGGACACTGATAGTGCCTATTTTGCCATCTCTGGGGAAGAGTTGCGAGATGTCGTTCGCCCCGAACTGCTTGACGCCTACAACAAGGATGTGAAAAACTGGCTTGTCACCGATAAATACTCAAGTCGCGAGGGAGGGATATTCAAACCAGAATTCATCGGGTTTCGGATGGTTGCCACGACAGCCAAGTGCTACTTTGTGGAGGGTAAAAAGTGTACGAAATATTCGTGTAAGGGTATTTCGAAGAAACAAAATGACTTGACCTGGTCAAGGTACATGAGTGCGCTAAAGGGTGATCTAGACCTAGCCAAAAACGTAGGTTTTCGGGTGCACAATCAGGGTATGATTACGTACGAACAGAACAAGCTCGGTCTCTCTGCGTTTTACGACAAAAGAGTTGTACATGCTGATGAGATACATACATCCCCACTTATGTTTTAATTGCTATTCAGAATTGTTGTAAGCGTTTTTCAATAACGGGGGCTTCTAGAAACTGTCCGAAGTTTTGTAAGGTACCGCATCCACAAGACAAAAACAATATGGAGGGGACCAGGAAATGCACGCACTGTAGGCAGGCTTTACCACTATACAACTTCAAGGTCAAAAAGAACGGACAACGAACAAAGATATGCGCCAAATGCCTTGATATTGATAGGTCGTCAAAAGAACGCACCAAATGCCCACATAAAAACCAAACAACCTCGATCCCAGGACATGTTGTCTGTTTTTGCATATCGGACGGTGAGACGAACATGGCCCTGGTGGAGGCTGGTCAAAAATCTTTGATTTTCGCAGATTTTTAATTAATGCACTCGTGTCTCGTTTATCCGGATTTTTTACTTCCTAGTCCTTGGTAAGCGAGATTCAATTTAATTATCAAGGTCTGGATTTTATCGTGATCGTTAAAAATGGAACTTTTTAGTGAAGACTGCACTGTGAAGAGTAAGTAGTTGTGGAGGTGGCTCTAAAGTACATATTGTTGTTTTAAAGCAAGTATATGTTTTTGAATATTGCCTGAAAACAACGCAAATCATATCTTTGTTAAAGGCAGTTTTGCCTATGTATTTGGAAAATTAATTATTTTTCATTTACTTGCTGATCTCTTCCCAGTTAAAAATAAAAAGAATATTGTTTTGGCCATCACCTCTAAGCTTCCTTTGTAAATGATCAGGTAAAATAATTAATGTTAATCTGCTGCTGTATTAAACTTGGAACAGGGGGAGTTTGAAGCAGATGAGAGCTTGTTTGGAAGTAGTGATGCAGTGGGAAGGAAAGCAACGGAAATGTTAAGATTTTATTTGACCATCCAGAATCCTCTTTATTTATCCCAATTAACTCCGTTAACTGGGATAGATAACGTTAATTTGAAAACAGAGGTGATGTGTTCTGGAACTTCCTAGAGAATTGCAGCTCATCCGCGTGTTCTCCCCAGAGAATGGTAGCTACAGAAATCAAGTCGTTAATAACACTTAATAACACATATTTTACATGGACACACCTGTTACATTGGACACATGCTCGACAAAACTTAGACTCTAAATAATGAATTTGATGCATCATACAAAAAAGGTATATACAAATCGCATTTATATAATGGTAAAACTTCGATCTTATTTCCCCCAGGTTGCAGCTATTCGAAATTTAAGTATTTTCAATCCTGCCAATATTGACGTATACAAACACGGTAAATCTCACAAGAACACAGTTGTCCAAAATGAGATCATTGGAACAATGTGTGTATAGAGCAGATTATCAAACGAAAACCGCCATCCACCGAAAACATCATGAAAACAATCATAGTGACGTTTGTCCAAACATGGTTGTCTCCAGCGGTACAAATCTGTTCCGCTTGATGTACCTTAGGTTACTTTGCAAATACAACAGTTATTTCCAGGAGTCACACAATGAATACATGGAATAATCTTGACTTTGGACAAACGTTTTTATATATGAAAGCAAAATTTTATAATGATGTTCCTATCAAGGTTATTTCACATTTTCAGTTTTATAGTTTCAATTTCTGTGCTGTCCTTTAAATATTTTGATTTTCCTTGTGTATGCCACGTTTGACAAACACATTTTGTCGTAACTGAATTTTATTGTATGGGGGTATTCTATAGTTTAGCTCAGAAACTGAATTCTAGACAAATGTAATACAAGACTGACATATAACAGTTAGAAGAGGATCCGGTTCTGTCGTCTTTAACCCACCTTTCATTGGCAAGGCATTACCAAGGTGTTCTATTCACCGTATTAACTTTGTACTAACTTTCTAATAAGTGGCGTTCGATAAGCGGTCGCACCAGTGTTTTTTACACTGCCCTAGTATAGCTTTATATTTTTATTTTAAAACCCCTTACTTTCTTAGAAGTAGCACTAACAGAATTTTTGCAACATGTAAAATCTGTGAAATTAGCATGGCAAATTCATGCAATCCTTCATCTGTATTTTCGTTTATGTATTTACGCTTACTTTGTATTCTAATCTATATAATAATACGCTAAGTGTGTCTGTGTGTCTGTAACAGGCAAAGTGGATTATATTTTTTACAATTTTCTTTAAAAGCGTCTATAATGTATCCCCTATAAAAATGTTCTGTATTTTATAAACGTTTTGTTGACGATTTTGATTGACTAAAACAAATCATGTGATAAAATAAAGTGATTTCATTAGTTGGGAATTTTATTGCATGCGAATTTAAATTTACCGTGACGGGAGCTTTGTTATAAATTGTTATACGAGTAAAGTCACAGGTAATTAACGTTGTTATTATTGTTACTTTGTTCAAAAGCTTTAATTCATTGTTCGTACTTTTTTATTGAAATTGACAACAAATCACTTTGTGATATAAAACATAAATATATTTTAATTGTTCTTGAGTGGATTGCTCCAGGGGTTTTCGTTTAAAACGTTTTTTCAGCCTTCTTAATGAAATTGCTAACAAACATTTTTGTGATTAGAATAAATTTTAAAAAGACAATTAACATCACAGGCAATTAACGTTGTTATTATAGTTGTCAATTTCGTTCAAACGTTTTAATTGTTTGCGTCTTTAAAATGAAACTGACAACAAATGATTTTGTGATAAGAAACATAGAATAAATTTTAAATGTTTTTGATCTCCACGGGATTTCGTTTAAAACGTTTCTTTTTCAGCCTTCTTAATAAAATTATCAACAAACCTTTGTGATAAGAAGCACAATAAATTTAAGTGGATTATTCCACGGGTTTAAATAACTAGTCTCTATAATAATACGGAGAGTGTGTCTGTGTGTCTGTAACAGGCAAAGTTGATATGCTTATTTTCCTTTGATGTAGCCGAAAAATGCATGTCTAATATGTTAAATTTTCTGACGTTACGGCGCGACGTCAATAGCACTACTTTAACGTCAATATCCTATATTAAATTAATGAAGCCATTACAGTGCACCTAAAACTTTGAGGCCAAATAACTTGGAAACGAGGTGGTGACGTCAATGATTTTTCACCGCGTAGGTAACTAGGGACCACCTAGGACCAATTTGGGTAATTTTCCCAAACCTGGGTCCCCAAATCCGTTTCGGAATGGACGGGTTGATGACGTCATCAAAAAACCTTCAAACCCTAATATCTCTGCAACCGTTTTGTCAAAAGTACATGATCCTATACATTTTCTTGATCAGCGTTTCAAGATCTATACGATCAAGGCAACGGGTATACAAATTTCTAAAAAAAAATTTTAGTTTTGACGGGCCATTGCTGACGTCAGCAAAATTTTTAAACCCTTATATCTTATTAACCGTTCATCAAAAGCACATGATCATATACATTTTCTTGATCAGCATTTTAAGCTCTGCACAATAGAGGCAACGTGAAAACAAGGTTCTAATTTTTTTTTGTGGAGGGGTTCCTGACGTCATCAAAATTTAAATCACACTTCTTTTTTTCATTTTTATCCCTGCCTCAGTGGATTTTTCCACGGGTTTTATCGACTAGTAACACTAATAATATTATTCTGAATAAAAAATATTAAATATTATTCTGATGTTTAGTAGTAAGAATAATAAATAACTAGTAGCTATCTGTAGCTATAGACTTTTTTGAATGTTTACATTTTCCGCGGTAAGCCCTTCTGGCTCTAACAACTGTGTGGCAGGTAGAAAGATGCGGAAGCTTGCTGAAGAAAGGTCTTTTTACAGCCCATTTCTTTCTACGGAAACATTTTTGAGGCTTTAAACTATTATCGAGTGTAGATGGATAATTTCTGATTGACATATATTCATATAAAGTCGTAATGATACCGTCGTGCGAAGAAACAGACTAAAAAGGACCTCACTTCATCTAGCGCCCGCATCTTTTTGCCTGCCACGCAATTGTTAAAGTCGAAAGGGCTTACCGCGGAAAATGTAAACATTCAAGACCTTTTTGAATGTTTACATTTTCCGCGGTAAGCCCTCTCGGCTTTAACAATTGTGTGGCAGGCAAAAAGATGGGGGGCCTGCCACGCAATTGTTAAAGCCGAAAGGGCTTACCGCGGAAAATGTAAACATTCAAAAAGGTCTATAGACCTTTTTGAATGTTTACATTTTCCACCTTTTTGAATGTTTACATTTTCCGCGGTAAGCCCTTTCGGCTTTAACAATTGTGTGGCAGGCAAAAAGATGGGGGCGCTAGGTGAAGTGAGGTCCTTTTTAGTCTGTTTCTTCGCACAAAGGTATCATTACAACTTTATATGAATATTATGTCAGTCAGAAGTTACCCATCTACACTCGATAATAGTTTAAAGCCTCAAAAATATTTCCGTAGAAAGAAATGGGCTGAAAAATACCTTTCTTCAGCAAGCTTCCGCATCTTTCTGCCTGTCACGCAGTTGTTAGAGCCAGAGGGGCTTACCGCGGAAAATGTCAACATTCAAAAAGGTGGAAAATGTAAACATTCAAAAAGGTCTATAGACCTTTTTGAATGTTTACATTTTCCGCGGTAAGCCCTTTCGGCTTTAACAATTGCGTGGCAGGCCCCCCATCTTTTTGCCTGCCACACAATTGTTAAAGCCGAGAGGGCTTACCGCGGAAAATGTAAACATTCAAAAAGGTCTTGAATGTTTACATTTTCCGCGGTAAGCCCTTTCGACTTTAACAATTGCGTGGCAGGCAAAAAGATGCGGGCGCTAGATGAAGTGAGGTCCTTTTTAGTCTGTTTCTTCGCACGACGGTATCATTACGACTTTATATGAATATATGTCAATCAGAAATTATCCATCTACAATTATCCATACAATAAAGATAATGACAGAGCTTGCACAAATGTTTGGCAAGGTAGACTCCGCAGAATTTGAACATGTCGAAAAACCCACCGATAAACGCCAAGTTTCAAAGGAAGTTCTGCGCAAAGGCAAGGGGCATCTCTTGCCGAAGAAATGTGCGGCAGGCTTTGTCGATAAGGCTCCTGATGAATCTATCGACAAGGTACATACCGAGTATGTTCAACGAGAGCTCCAAAAGATGGGGGAAAAGACGGCCAAGGCATTAACTACTCACGTAGTTAACCTGTATGCAAACATGATTGGAAATTTCGTGGACATTAATAGCGTTGAGGATCTGCAAATTGATATCGAACAGGATCCGATCATCCGAGACGCCATGGCAGACCTCGGGGTTCTCGTGTACTGTACAATCGGGAGGTGTTTAGCGCCTATCTTGGTGATGGGTCATACGGCTAGACATATGTCCAAAAATGAGGATGGAGCGGAGACTAACGAGAAAGATCCTGGAGGATTATGGTAAAATTTCTTAAGTTTTAGGGCTTATAAGAAATGAATGAACCGAGTCAAGAAGAGAAAGTTATCACAAAAACATTAAAGCATCCGGAAAGGGTTGCGTAGGGTCACAAGTTGGCGGCACTGATGAAGAAAAAGAAGGAAGAACTTCGAAAAGAAGTAGGTATTGTAGAACCTACAGTCAAAACCTCTTGTGGGCCCAATTCCGTACAGTCAGTCTACATCTACGGTGTGGGTACGCTGGCTGTGCTCGCGATAGGAGTAGGCGTCTGGTATAAATTTGGGGGTAAGGGAGAGTCCCACAAGCCCACGATTCATCCTGAGCCTCAAGGCAAAGCTCAACCCAAAATTGATATTTTCAAAATGCACTAAATAAATGGCAAGCAACAAAGTAACTCCTAGGGAAAAAGAAATCATAGATATGCTCTATGAGACTGTCGTCGATCTATCTTTCAATTTCGCCTATGCTCTTGCAGGTAAGAAATTCCTAGGCATTGCAAGACCTTCTGCAAAAATGGATACAAGTGACACTTTAAAAATGACGGCTTATTTCGCCGCGGGCAGGGAAAGTCGCGAGATGGCTGTATCAAAGGGGTGGATCCCCGCAAGTATCGTTCCGAAACAATAAATGCTAGACTGGTAAAATTGGAAGTCAATATGGAAGGAACCAAAAGCTGCACAAAATGTAAACACTATCTCCCCTTGGACAATTTTAGGATCAAGGGGAAGGGTCAACGAACAAAAGTTGCATCAAATGCCTCGATGCTAGCAAAGCGTCACGGGAACGTGCAAAGTGTCACCCTGAACAAGAGAGTCAGATTTGCAGCGATCATGGTAGGATTGATGTAGCGAGAATGGATAAGGAAATTAGAGAGTCTCAACAAGACGAAAATTACCTGCGTCTTTACACCTTGTTTTCCCACAACATTGTGGCGCGGTACGTCGAGCTTTTAAAAACACCCATCCTTACCCCTACAATGTCTACAATGGAATAGCACCTACCTTGAGAGAACCTCACTTTGGAAAGATGATTACGTGTTCCTGATCAACCCCAAGGATCAACTCTTTGAATGGGTTCAACAATTGTCGTCGTTACTGGCGGGTGAAGAGACCTTATTCGTTATCGATGATTGTATAGCTGACGAGAGTCTCGACAAGCGGAGACAACCCTTGCTTGAATTGGCTATTTCAGGTAGACACCGCAAGCATAGCCTTTGGCTGCTAACCCAATCGTATACTGCATTGCCCAAATATTTGAGGCGTCAAAAGAAACAGCTTTTCGTTTGGTATCCCAATGAGAGGCAGGATATGAGGGTAATCGACGAGGAAACGAACATGATTGAGAATTGGGAGGGTATAAAGGCTGAGTTGAAAAAATACAAGCATGCATGTTTATATGTAAGATTGAAGTACCCTAGAAGCTAAAAAATTCTAGAGTGACCGTAGAAAAAATCCAATTCTACCTGAAAATAGAGCAAAGATGTCTCTTGCAACGGTTGATTACTTCCAAGGAAAGCAAGTCCGATCATTTTATGTCGAGGATAAAGGTCAATGTATCGTAGCCTCCGATGTTTGGGGAGCCGCAGGATATAAGCGAGGGGCGGGAGTAAAAGCCATTCAGCGATATGTTCCTAAGAAGTATAAAATGCGGATAGGCGACGCTTTCGCTGGTCTCCAAGGGGTGGACAGATCTGTCCATCTACATTCAGACACGGTTTTGCTGACGGAACCCGGCCTCTATTGTTTTCTATTGAGGTGTGGTCAACCTGAGGCAGAATCCTTTTTGGGGTGGGTTGTAGAAAAGGTGCTACCTAAGGAAATGCGAAAGCTTGCTGCAACAATCGAGGATAGGGATATGGCTCTGGCGGTCCCTGAGGATGATATAGACGACAGGGATCGGCAACTCGTGGTCCTCGGGGACGAGCTTGAGGAAAGGGATGAACAACTTGCAATGCTCCGGGACGATCTCGAAGTACAGGCCCAGCAAAATGTGAGGTTCCGAGGACGTGCCGTGCCTTACCTCGAAGAACCTGGAAAGGATAACGGTATGGTTGTGATCCGGAAGAACAACAACGATCCCTTTCCATACCTGGCCATCTGTGGCCAACAAGGGTATGTGGCACACAAGATTCGAAACAAACCTGTTTACTACCCCAATGGTGAGATTGTGGTGCTAGCAGAGACTCCAAATGCCATCGTACACTACAACTGGCTTCGAGAGCGTGGGTGTATCGAAGTAAACCCGGAGCGTGTTAGACATTTTAGGCTTGGTGAACATTATACTCACCAACGTCTCTTAGAGCTTGCGGAATAGGCGGTCTCCAAGGGGTGGACAGATCTGTCCACCCCAACCAAACACAATTTTTCCAAAGTGTAGGGCACCACCCTACACTTTGGAAAAATATAAATTTTTGATCCGTCTGGTCTCATGCCAAAAGCCCTTGAAATAACAAAATATGGAAGCATACGTACAACAACAAAAAATGGAAAAATTCGTACAACAACAACAATTTATACATAACTACAATATTCAAGTACCTGTGCTGCGATGTTGTTGCAAGGCAGCGTCAGTGACTGGTTATTGCCCTGAGTGCCTGGAAAATTTCAGGTTTCGAAATGGGATCTACTACGAAGGGTTTGAGGACCCTGATGACGAAGAGCTTTTAGAGAGAGTGGCGTCAAGCGAAAAAGCCTGGGCAACATTCGCTAGGAGGGAGATCGACGAGGATCTCGAGGCCGATATCCTAGAGCTAGGGCTGCATATTGTTAAAAAGGCCGCGAACAACTATGGTGCACTCTGCTACGAAGTCATTAAGGATAAGGAATTTGGCTGATATCACAAGAATAGGCAATATCCTGAACTTTCCCATAGAAGATAAGCGTTTGGTTGATATTGATCTCGATAGTGAACTGAATGTCATAAAAGGTATAGTATATGGGTATCCGTTCTATACCCTACATCCCTCGGATTATTTAAAGGATCCGAATGCAGATGTTTAATGAGAACTTCTTTTTTGTGTGTTTTAACAAGGCCACAAAAAAAACTTACCATTCCTTGACATGCTCCGGAGGTACCTGAACATGCTCTGGGATCAGCATCAACTCTTCCGACACGAAGCTTCTTTCGGGCCCGTCCTCCAAATAGTACAACACACGGCTACCTGCTACAATATGATCCAGCCTATAAGTCTGTTTGTTTACTCCAAAAGGCGTCGGTGGCGCGTCTTTTTTGATCGCCCTGCTCCTCTCCGGGTTGGAGGAGGTAGAGGTACAACCCAACTCCGGGCAAAGGTTTCTCTTCGGGATAGTGCTGCCCCTTTGCAAGTGGTACCTCTTCGAGTTTAATAGCCCTATTAGGTTTCATGTCAATCATGGCGGTTTTGCTATTGTTGAGACTTTTCACTATAGCGTACAAGTGTTTGACCCAGATGGTTCTAGTCTCCTCAGAGACCAACTCTTGCGCATCTTGGGGTTTAAAGAGTCTTTCGGCAAGTACCTTGTTGTAGGCCTCTACAAAGGCTGTAAAGGTGTGATGTTACTTGGTAGTAGCCCTCCTAATTTCCACTCCTTTACCCTCTAGCAGTTTCGTCACATCTGACTTGAACTCAGACCCGTTATCGCACTGGAAGGTCTTTGGGTATCGTAAAGGTCCCGCCTTGTAAATGTCTTTGATCATACCCGCAACTTCACTGGCCTTTTTAGTACGCAGAGGCCTCGCCACTTTGTACCTCGAAGCCACATCAATGCCTGTGAGGATGTACTTGTAGGTGCTACCGTACAGTTTGTCATGAGGGATGTACAAGATGTCAAATTGATGCATCTCGTTGGGTCTTGTAATGGTAAAATGCGCGTAATCAATCTTTTTCGGACCCCGAATATGCCGGAGCCAGAGCAGTTGCCTGTACAGCCAGTGATTGACCAGCTTTTTGGATAGGCCAGATTCTGAGGATAGCAATTTGATGGCTTTTCGTCCAGTCCAGAGATGTTCCGGGGTGTAGTAAATTTGGCTTAAGTTTCTCGCCTCCTTCTCGGTAACACTATGTGGTTCTTTTGACATGTTTATTATACATGTCAAAAACGTTCTACAAATACTTGTAGGCTAAAAACCCCAAAAGAGTCAACTGAGTCAGCTAAGTTCACCGTTTTGTTGCTTCTTCGATGGTATATAGTAATCCGACAATTTTGGGACCTTATCGTTCGTTGCGATGTAGTACTTGTACATATCGTCTTCAAGCTCTCTCAAGCTCTTCCCCGCTTGTATTTGCATTTCTCTTTGCTTGTTAAACCAGTCGATTTTTCTTTGTCAGTTTTTTACCCATTCGGCTTGACTGGCTTGTAGTTTCTCCACCGCCTCATCGTGCCTCTTGCGCTCTGCCTCGCCATGCCCGGAAAGTTTACTAAATAGGAAGTTTGATCCGCTGAATGCCAACGCGTTAATCGCGGCACCTGCAACAAGAACACCGAGAGTAGCCATTTATTCTGTGTAATTCTTACATTCCTTACAGGTGGATATCCGTCTTTCATGGGGGCAAATCTGACTCCCCTTACAGTCCTTGCAGTGGGCTATCTGCCTTTCATGGTGGCAAACCTGACCCCCCTTACAGTCTTTGCACTCAGACCTCCGCCTTTCATGGTGGCAGATGCTTCCTCCCCCACATTCCTTACACTGAGACCTCTGCTTTTCATGGTGGCAAATCTGACCCCCCCCCTTACAGTCCTTGCAATAGGCCCTCACCTTTTCATGGGGGCACTTGTTTTTTGGCACACTGCCGCTTCATTTTATCCAAGCATTTGATGCAACTTTTTGTCAGTTCTCCATTCCCCTTGATCCTGAAATTTTTTAGGGTTAGAGCGTGTTTACAACTTGAGCAGCCCTTGGTTACTTCCATCTTGTTTTGTGTTTGCCTTTCACGGGGGCACTTGTTTTTGGCACGCCACCGATTTTTTTCTATCCAAGCAACCTATGCAAGTTTTTGTCGGTTTTCCATTCCATGTCCTGAAATTTTCTAGGGTTAGAGCGTGTTTACAATTTGAGCAGCCCTTGGTTCCTTCGATATTGACCTGTTCTTGATGTCGGCACTTTGCACGTTCCTGTGACGCCTTGCTAGCATCCAGGCATTTGATGCAAGTTTTTGTCGGCTTTCCATTCCCCTTGATCCTAAAATTGTCCAAGGGGAGATAGCGTTTACAATTTGAGCAGCCCTTAGTTCCTTCCATCTTGTTTTGTGTTTGCCTTTACGACAAACACAAAACTCGGTCACTAATACCCCACAGAGTAAAATCTACCATCTAGGATGTCTCTGAGTGCTTCTTACATTCCTTACAGCGATACCTCAGCCTTTCATGGGGGCAACTCTGACTCCCTTTACACTCTTTGCACTGGGCCCTCCGCCTTTCATGGTGACAAATCTGACTTCCCTTACACTCTTTGCACTGAGACCTCAGCCTTTCATGGGGGCAAATCTGATTTCCCTTACAGTCTTTGCAACATGCCCTCTGTTTTTCATGGGGGGAAATCTGAGTCCCCTTACATTCCTTGCATTGATCCCTCCGCCTTTCATGGGGCACTTGTTTTTGGCACGCTGCTGTTTCTTTTTATCCAAGCATTTGATGTAGGCTTTTGTCAGTTCTCCATTCCCCTTGATCCTGAAATTTTCTAGCGTTAGAGCGTGTTTACAACTTGAGCAGCTTTTGGTTCCTTTCATCTTGTTTTGTGTTTGCCTTTACGACAAACACAAATTTCGGTCACTAATACTCCACAGAGTGAAATCTACCATCTAGTATGTCTCTGAGTGTTTCTTACAATCCTTACAATCCTTGCACCGGGATCTCACCCTTTCATGGGGGCAATTCTGACTCCCCTTACATTCCTTACAGGTGGACCTTACCCTTTCATGGAGGCAAATCTGACTCCCTTTACAGTCCTTGCAATAGTCCCTCCGCCTTTCATTGGGGCAAATCTGACTCCCCTTACAGTCCTTGCACCGGGATCTCCGCCTTTCATGGGGGCACTTGGTACTTTCCCATGACGACCTATCAATATCAAGGCATTTGATGCAGGTTTATGTCAGTTCTCCATTCCCCTTGATCCTAAAATTTTCCAAGGGGAGATACTGTTTACAATTTGATCAGCTCTTCGTTCCTTCCATATTGACTTGTTCTTGCCTTTCACGGGGGCACTTGTTTTTGGCACACTGCTGTTTCGCTTTATCCAAGCATTTGATGCAGGTTTTTGTTGGTTTTCCATTCCTAATCCTGAAATTTTCTAGGGTTAGAGCGTGTTTACAATTTGAGCAGCTTTTGGTTCCTTCCATATTGTTTTGTGTTTGCCTTTACGACAAACACAAATTTCGGTCACTAATACTCCACAGAGTGAAATCTACCATCTAGGAGGTTTAGCTGGACATCTTGGAGTAGGTACACATAGCATCTAATGTCCCCGGTTCCATCGGCTTTCTTTGTCATGTGCAACTTAATGCCGTCTGAGAGCCTTTGCAGGGGCCTTCCAGATCCATGAAGAGTAGGGTCAGGGGAAGTTCGGAAATCGTTATCAGGGCGCAACTTTCTGTCAGGAATTGCCCAATAGTCACATTAGAATCAGGAGTGCCAAGGAGGTTTACAGTTTGTTTCAAATGATCCTTGGGTAACATAGCGTGCGAGTACAACTCGTTGGGCTCACCCTCAACAGTGATGGATATTTTTTCGATCTTGGGATTGTAGAACACCTCATTTTTACCAGAGTAGGCCTTCACTTCCCCGGGGTCCACGAAGAGTAATAGTACACCCTTTAGACTTTTTGCTGGGGTGTCCATTTGAAGGTTATAGCTCGTATCCGCTTTTTTAAGGGTTACCACCTTGCTTCGAAGTATCCGTTCATAAGGTAGCGCGAGACGACTATACCTTGACATCATAGCACTCGCGAGACCCTCGTGATTGACCTTGTCAAACTCCAAGGCAATATTGGTAATTTTATAGGCTACGTCGGCCGGCTTGGCTGCTACCGCAGTAGATCCAGACCCTGAGGCAGCCGTACCTCCGTCTTTGATCACGTTGCCATGTTCAGCAAAATATATGACAAACTGGAGCCTATCATAAAGGCTAGGCTGGTAGAAGGGTAGGTCGTTAGTCAATTCAAACATTTTTCCTAGGGGTATACAAAACGTGTTACCATAGGCCGCGACAATGACCTTTTCTTCGTTCGTGCTGGCATGGTCAGTGGCTTTCACCTGCAGAGCTCGGATTGTACCGTCATTAGGGTTCAACCCCTGAAGGATTAGGTTGTTCTCCCGATCTAATTTGGGTAACCAGAGGTCTCTGTAGACCGCCAGTATGTTGTAGTCACTGATATTTTGCACTTCGTTACCGTTCAAGGTGATACGTAAGTCTCGAACCAAGGCCTTACCAATGTTGCTGGCGATCGTGCGTGTCGTGTTTGTTCCCGCAAGTTCCAGGTCGAACAACAGTTTGATACTACCTAGAAAGATGACATCATTTTGTCCCATGTTGGGAATATCCACGTACAAATCTTCATTTTGATTTATAGTCGACGGTACGTGGCTTACCTTGACGCGCTGCCTTTTTCCTTTGATAGCCAGCATCGTTTTCAGTTCTGCGTAGGGGTTAAGTTTAGCTCCAAATGCGTTACTCATTTATATTAGGAGAGGATTTTTGTTAGAAATAAAATGGATAATCCAGGATATGAACACGATTTCACGTCAGAGGAGCATCTTCCCGAGGATAGACCTGAAGATACCCCGGCAAGGCCTCCATCAACGCCAACCCGAGGAGAACAGCAGCAGGGTGCTCCGGGAGGCACCACGATAAGGCAGAGGGGAGAGATATTAAAATCAAAGGTCGACGATTTATACGAACATCTTAGGGGGAGGTTGGGGCTGCCTAATGGGGTACCTTATGATGATTTTAGAATGGAAGGGAATCGTCTATTTTTCAACAGTGTAGATATTACGGAAGCCATTACAAAAGAAAATGGTGGGTTGCGAGCTGCTGGAGAGATCATAAGGTATTTGAAGGTAGAAAGCGTGCGAGCCCTAGGTTTCCCCGACTATACTACACCCAATAAAGGCAGTAAAGCGGCAGCTCAGAATCTCATGCAAAAGATTGATCATATCGAGGAGAAGATCGTTGATATTGAAATGGATGATCTGGATCAGGTCGAGAATGTCCTAGACGAGACGGAAAGCCTTATCGAAGATACTTCATTTGGTGGTATCACCGAACGTGAAAGAAGGTGTCTTAACCAGGAAGCACAAACGATAAGGGGTAACTTGCAATACTTGAAAAGCAAGATGATCCTATACGATAGCGAACTTGACAAGGCAAAGGCTAAGGTGAAAAGGCTTGAGGCGAAGAAAGCTGAACCCGGAGTATCCGAGGAACAGCAAACTATCTGGAACGAAGACATTGTAAAGGCTAAGGAAGACATTGAAAACTTGAAGGATCAAAAAGAGGTTGCACAAGAAGCGCACGGACTTTTATCCTCGGGGATCCACAGCCAGCTAAAGGCCATTAAGGAGACTCTGATAAAAATCGCCGGGGATGACACATCACTGGTTGAAAAACTTAAAATCTTCTTCAAAGAGCAGGGTCTGACTATAGCTAGTATAGTTTCGGCTGTTGGTCTACTGATTTCCACCATTGTAATGGCAGTGACAGGGGGAGGTGCCGCAACAGGTGCAGGAGGAAGTGCCGCAAGGAAGGGTTTTATAGAGAAGTAGCTGGAAAGATTGGGAAAATTGCTGAAATACATGGCAGGTAAGGCAGGTGCTGCATTACCGGGTATCATTGGTACGGTTGTCTCGTTCTTTTTGAGGGTAGCAGCAAAAATTGTTGAATACGCAGCCAAGCACCTGTATATGGCGATCGCTGCCGCCGTTGCTTTTGTTGTGGTCTACGTTGGAAAGAGGAAAGTGTAATGTGTTTAATCAACATATTAGACCTATTTAAGCCAGATGTAAGCGACGATGAGCCCTACCCCGACGGTAATCAATGCGGCCTTGGTATCCTCATGTTTATTGGTTTTTTTCGTCTTACCAAGGGGGCCCATCCAATGGGCCCCCTTGAACCCCACTATTTGTCCCGACTCGCGCTTAGTAGGTGCCTTCCGTATATGTTGTTCCCCTTGTGGGGCGCCGGCCTGCTCCGTATGCTTGATGGTCTGCTCCGTATGTCTAGGAGCTGGTTTGATAATATGCTTAGGAGGTGGTTTGATGGGCTTCACAATAGGCTTGTTATTCACATCAACCTCGACCCCGACATTGACATTAGCAGGAGCGATCAGGATGTTGTTGTTGTACCCCTCAATTTTACCTATATGCAGGTTCATATCAGAAGGTAACGTGTACACACTGGGCATGACGGCAAAATTAACCGGAGTTCTGGCATATTGCAGCACTTTTTGGAATGCTGTTATGTCTTGTCCTACATTCTCTTCCCGTCGCACCATACTTTCAAAGTTTTGTAGTAAGATTTGCCTAGCCGTGTAGTTATCAGCACCGGACCCAATTAGGGATGCCTTGGCCCCTGATTGCGACCCCAGCAATAAGACCACGTAGACGCGAATACTTTCGCTTAGCTTGGTAAGGCTTTCCGACGTCAGACCCTGACTTGTTGGCATGATAAACTTTGCATAGTCACCATCAACTTGAGGCCACCATTCAGCGTTGGTGAGTGAAGCACCTACATCCTTAAATTTATATAGGATGCTGGGGTTAGCTCCATATCCGCGACACACTTGCGCGTATCCAGAGGTTGTGTAGGGATTTTTTTACTAACTAAAACCATCATCATAAGGCATGGGTAGCCTCATTCTTGCCAGAATGCGACGCATGTGGTAGTACACGTGGAACTTAAAGATGGAGTTGACAAGGGGTATGGAGCCCGTCATATGTTTTGCCGATATGCCCAGGGCTGTTGTTGCGCAATGGGTTGCAAAATTAACCTGCATGTTCCAGTACTCCAAGGCTTGTCCTGTCCATCCCACCAGGACGGGGTCGTTAAGGTAAGTTGTTGGAACTTTGATGGAGTATTTGGTAAACTCAGGGAAGGTCACGGAAATATGTGATTCTGTAGACACGTACAGGTCCTGGTGTTCCAGGTTTGTTGCACCAAGTTGCCATTCTCCCCTGTTGGAATTGTACTTCGCCTTAGGGTTGTATGAATACATGTTCATCCTTTCTTCTTAGAAGAAAGGATGAAGCAGCTCTACATTACCGATATTGAAAAACCCACACTATTTGAGGATTACCTGGGACAGGATACGAGGATTGCCCTAAAGTCCATCAGTATCCGACCTATGTGGCTGAACCTTTATACCGACAACGACCTCACTATCCGTAAGACAGGGCCTGATCAGAGGGTTACTCGAATCGAGATTATGAATAGTTTATACAAGGTCGAGGATCTGGCAACTATCGTCAACAGTCAGGCACAGGACAAGATCAAGCTGTTTGTCCTGAAAAATGGACTCTGCAGGCTCCGTGTCAGTGATGGGTACACGTTGGTGATTAACAGACCACTGCAAGAGCTCTTAGGCCTACCTGCTCCGGCTGGTGGTAAGTATTACATAAAGGGAGACTATGATTCCTTCTACAAGACTGATGCTTACCAAAGATTGAGACTTGTTTGCCCCCAGTTGGATGAGGGCGATTGCCTACTTGATGGAAAAAAGTCTAAAATTTTGGCTTTGCTTCCCACCAAGGCGTTGAATGCCTGGGGGGGGATATGCTTACATGGAGTTTTGACACTCCAATTTACCTCCCTTTAAAGGGGTCCACAGATCGCCTCGAGTTTATGCGGACAGATGAATTTCACCACGACAAAAATGTCTCGTTTACAGGAATTACGATGTGTTTGCTCATAGAATAAATAAATGAATGATATAGCCAAATTGTATCCATATTTATCAAGTGCGCCTGAGGACGATACTATGCAGGATGAAGGTCAAAAATATAGACTTGACAAGATAGGAGAAATTAAAAAGTATCTACGAAGTGAGATTAAGGAACGGGATAAACTCGCAAAGAAATTCAGAATGCATGGGACCTGGGTCCGATACTTTGAACATGGACTGCTAGGTGTTAGTATTATCACTTCGGGTGTTGGAATCGAAGCCTTAGCCTCTGGTCTTGGGGCCCCATTGTGCATTGCCATGGGTGGGATTACGTTTGCCGTGGGTATAGGACAGGCGGGTCTACTCACGCTATGAGCAGCCATGTTTTCTTTGATATGAAAAAAGCCGGATTTCGTCGTATGTTTTGTACTCACCTGTGGGGGGTTGTATCTCATGGGGCACCTGACGCCTATTTTGTCGCACAGTCCTACAGAGCACCAGTAACACAGTACCATTTTAGTATACACCAACAACGTCCGAAGATTGCCGGCGACTGTTGGTCACGTTGCTGCATTGTTCCATTTATCTTATAACCCCGGGGGCTATGAGATAACTTACTCTTTCCCCCACAACTTTTCTAGATCTGCCTTTTCTTCCTCTGAAAAGCACCAATCTATGACCCTATCCGGATGCCTTGCTACTGGAGCTAGCTCCTCCTTAATTCTAACCTTGTCCACCTTCCGCCAGCGGTAGGCACGGTAGGCATCGAGTAATCCAGTATCGATGTAGCTACTACTACACATGTCTCGCGTCTTGAACCAATCTGGAACATACTCGAACAAACAGGGGTGCTTTTCAAACATCTCGTTGCACATGTCCTGCGTCTTGAACTGGTCGGGCACATACTCGAACATGTCGGGATACCATTCAACAGCTTTGTTGCACATGTACTGCGTCTTGAACCGGTCTAGCACATCCTCGAACAGGTGAGGCATCTCCTCAACAGCCTTGCTACACATTTCTTGTGTCTTGAACAGGTCTGGTACATCCTCGAACAAACAGGGGTGTTTTTCAAACACTTTGTTGCACATATCTTGTGTCTTGAATTGATCTGGCACATAATCGAACATATCGAAATCCTC
Source organism: Hydractinia echinata (assembly GCA_030067915.1). Lineage (NCBI taxonomy): Eukaryota > Metazoa > Cnidaria > Hydrozoa > Anthoathecata > Hydractiniidae > Hydractinia > Hydractinia echinata. The sequence continues at coordinate 1,235,421 of JASGCC010000036.1, read as the reverse complement.
TTCGACAGCCTTGTTGCACATGTCTCGCGTCTTGAACTGGTCCGGCACATACATTAGCATCCGGGGATACTTTTCAACAGCTCTATTGTACATGTCTCGCGTCTTGAACTGATATGGCACATCACTGAGCATGATGGGGTACTTTTCAACAGCCTCGTTGCACATGTCCTACGGAACGCTTCAAATAGGTTAGGTGTGAAATCCAAGAACCTCGAGAATATAAGGCTATTCGCGGAGTCTAAATTGAACTCTATCATCGATTTAATCTCAAAGGCCATCGAGAATGGAGTCATCAGCGACTACGAGTTTAGTCTCATTATGCAAAAGAAGCAAAAGTATATGCTGCTAAAGGAACAGATGCGACAACGGTTCAAACGTATCGTTGACTCTATTAACGAAAGGGAGCGCGCCCAGTTAGTTGCGAAGGGAAGGCAGGAAGGTAGTTATGACGTCTTAAAAAAACTTCAATCTGTACAGTATGCAAGCAGTACCTAGAGTCTCCACCGGTTTACAGGCCTTAGTATGTTTTATAAACCCTATGGGGGGTATAAAACCCTGGTTTAGATATAACAACCATTCATTCAGGCTTTTATACCTACATTCCACGACATGTACCTGTGGGTAGTAGTTACTACCTTGAACGTATACAGATAATATCGCCAGCACACCACTGACTTGCCAGGGTTCATCATAGGGTACTGGTTGACCATGAAAGTTAGTCGTGATTGCGTCCTTGTAGTATTTGAGCTTGGCGTTGATATAGCGATCTTTTTTGAATGGCTCCGTAGTCAATTTTTGAGATATCAACTCTTCGACCTTGTTCCAAATTTGACGGTATTTTTTGATAAAATCAGGGTACTCTTCAAAATCAACACTCATCGCTGGTACGGCACTGGTATTGTATTGACTCACTCCATTGGACCAGACTTCAGGTGTCTTTATCCTCAGAACTACCACGAGGTCTCGCGTATGATACCCCACGATGTACCCTTGATCATTGCCCTTGTTGGAAGAAACGGGATCTGACACTGTCAGATAGTCCACATTAATATCACTGATGTCGGTAAAAGTAGCAGCAAAGTTGTAGAAATTTCTGGGTTTCATAATTTCGTTCTCGAATTTTAGCATCCTTTATTGAATTTTTAACAAGGTCCGAGGATTGCTTCTGCTCGCACACGCGCAACTACCTCCATTATATGTGATACATTCCTGGTAGCAGTACCAACACAGTATTTTAGCCTTCATCACAAGCCTTCGCCCGCAGGTACATCTGTCATATTCATCGAGTACGCGTTCGCAATCATTACATTGTTCCTCCATCGTTTTATTCTAAATCACAAACACGATCCTCCAAATCTTTAATTGATCGCTCATTCTCCTTATCCTTCGACGATTCTTGCACTAATGCCAACGTCATAAGTGGTAGAGAGATACCAACGCCGGCCAATAATATCATGACTTCTGCATTTCCAAACATCTCGAATTTTGATTCACAGTTGATGCACATTTATTATAGTCATTTTGCATTCTCCTTATCTTACAACCCTGAAGGGTTGTAAGATAGATTACCTAGGGCTCCTGTGAACCTATCCCGATGCCAGGAATTCCTTTTGAGTCAAGTCGCCCCCAAATCTGGCGAGGCGTCTCCAGTCTGGGGCGGGCAAGCCTTTGTAGCTCCTTTTCAACAACCACAGCGACATGTCGTACGCGCTGTCATACACCTTTCGCTCCTCCACGTAAGCCAAGCAGCACGCATTTCCACAAAAGCAGCCCTCATACATGTTCTCACCGCTGTGTTCGACCCTATGAGCAGCCTTGCTACACATGTCTTGTGTCTTGAATTGATCTGGCACATAATCGAACATATTGAAATCCTCTTCGACAGCCTTGTTGCACATGTCTCGCGTCATGAGCTGGTCCGGCACATACATTAGCATCCGGGGATACTTTTCAACAGCCCTATTGCACATGTCTCGCGTCTTGAACTGATATGGCACATCACTGAGCATAAGGGGTACTTTTCAACAGCCTCGTTGCACATGTCCTGAGTCTTGCACATCTCGGGGACATATTTGAACCAACTCATCTTTATCACTACAACCCTTCTTTTTCTCTCCTCGGATGGTCAAGATGGGTATGTTGATGATTTACTCCATTTGCGCATGATAGCGCCTATTGGGGCATTTCCCCACTACCCCACTTGCGCATGATAGCATTGTGTTGGTGTTTTTTTTGCGCATGCGTTTGATTTTTTGCTGATGGTCAGCGGATTTTTATCGGTTGTCGGATTTTTATCGGATTTTTGTTGGATGATCAGCTGTGACGTCACAAGCGTTTTTTGTGTATGTTATTTCTGTGAGAGTTTGACCGTGATATTTGGAAAAGTGTGGGTATACGCCATCCCTATACTAGCTGAGATAGCGGGTAATGCATTTTCCTATATGAACAGTTTCCTCGGTAGGCGAGATAAATTTATGTCGATTCGGCATAATTTTCAAAAATAAACTATAGATTCTTATCACAATAAACAATAGAAACTGATGACATTGCATTTTCTCACCCGAGGAAAAGTTTTCTCGCCCATGCCATAACAGAAAATAAAAATTATATCATGCTGAAATATTTCCCCGCTAACCGAGGAAATACTTCCCATATGAACAGCCCCTTAAACTTAATTTCGAGGACAAATAGAATGTGCGAATGTGTGTTAAAACCGGTATCATTTGTGTTTCGATGTTGTTACATATGAAATAAAACTTAGTAGTTGATCGTAATTACAAAATTTCAGTACAAATAAGATTAACTATATGAATAACGACGAAAAAAAAGTAATTATTATAATTATTTCTTCTTATTTTATACAGTCTATTCAGCATTGTCAACCGAATTTTTTTTTGAGAATTTTGAGTTATTAATAGTATTTTCTAATACGTAAAAACTACAAAAAATTATAACGTTATATTTAGGCGGAACACATTTCAAACATACTAACAGATTTTGACACTTACACTCAATCAATATGAGGCATTCAAATGTCGAAATCAACTAACTCGTGGAGCAGGGTCGCACGAAATTTACCACGTCAGCAAAAACTAAATAAAGTCGGACCCTTTTGTTCACAGATACGTGCCACAGTTAAGTCATCTTATAACATGGCAAAGTAAATTAACGGCCGCTCAAAAAATTACAAATGCCATCTTGTTATTGTTTATTATATTTTCCTTGCGCGTCTTTTCTACTTGTCTTCAGAATTTAGACATGATGCGTCAATTTCTAGCTATTGTTAAGATGTTAATGCCTGGCTTAGTTTCAGTAACTAGCGATGAAAAGTTCTCGCTTAAACGGCCATCCCTGATTACAAAATTAGAATCAATTTTTCCATGTTTTTCTCAGCTTCACCTCATCCTTTCCGGTGCCATTAAGGTAATGTTATTGTTTGTTGTTGTTGTTGTTGTTATTGTTATTGTTGTTGTTGTTGTTGATTGTTTATTTTGGCTTAATTGCTATTATCTAATACTTTAGACGTTGAAGAAAAAAGCTGGATTATCAAAGCCAGCGTTTCAAATCAAAAGCTGCTCGTTTCATACCTTTCCTATGAAACAGGATTGCTCTGGCAGCAAACCAACATCAAAAGACGTGCAAAAGTTTGGACTAATTTATGAAGCCTACGTAACTATGAGAAGAATGACAGCTAAAATTCAGCTTAGGGGCACAAAAAAGTTGATTACACCTTATACAAAATGAACGTACACTTTACTAGTTATTGTACTACACAATTCTATTGTTAGACATATATTCACTAGTTATCTTATTTATTTTATAATGTTATGTTATTTAAATTTTTCCTTTACTAAAACAAAATTGAGTTGCGTATTGAATTATTGGTGAAATATATTTTGAAAAACACACCTTAAACCTGACCGTCCTTATCTTTTCCTATGTGAGGACCGACTATATCAATAATGCTATCAATATACTTTCACCCTAATAAATTATTGAATTGGTGAGAACCTATGTTCGATATTATATATCATTACCTTATTGGAAGTAGAGAATGGTTTTGATCAATATTGTGTGGAGCTTGAAATGTATTATAATCGCGTTTTTTAGTGCCAATATGGTTACGTTGACTTAATTAGGTAAAAATAATAGCTGCGCGTATTGAAATTATGTGCACTATTTGTCCGATATGAAATATTTGTTTTCGCAATAAACAACTGTTTGAAAGTGGAAATAATAACAAAACCATTGAAATCATATAGAAGTGTTGCAATGCGAAGCGCTATGTTTACGGTAAAAATTCCACTTTACATAGTAATCATAGAAAAATAAAAAAAGTGTTTTCTTATGGTATAAATGATCAGTAAACAAGATTTAGATTTTCTTTCGCCTATACTAACGGTCTTCACACATAATTTAAACTATCTGCAATCATTCCAGGTTAAGGAAATTGTAAGAAAGCATGATTTGCATTGCGCTCGTTATATACACCACAGATCTTACACAATGGCTGTTATCAGTAACATATTTAGAAAATTCTTTAGGTCCGTAAAATTTTATATACAGTAAGTCTTAGGAGGTAGAAACTTAAGTTATAAGACCGATCAATTAAAAAATAGATTCTACCTAGCAGCCGCCTTTAAATTCATTATAATACCCGCGGTAGCGACAGAGAAATTCCCTGGAATTTTTTATGGCAGCGACGAGTGTAATGAGATTAGATGGGCATTAATTAGATTCATTGATTTTGCGTTGTTGAAATATAGCGAATTCGTTCGTTCATTCTTTCTGATTTTCAATTTGATCCTTCCTACAAAAACTACAATTATATGGATGACATCTTATGTACTAGGTTACAAATAATTAATAGAACTTATACCAACAAGATAACGGACTGTATAGCATTAGGTTCTAGTTTGGTGTGCCAATTATGTTGCAATAAATTGGATAAAATTGGAGGTGCACGAAATCACAAAATCTTAGACCTGCATTAAAACAAATGACAATTGATACTATAACCTGTTATAAAAATTCACAGGTAACTAAGATATATGTCAATGCTAGATGTTGTATTTCGACATGTCAAATTTCGTTGATTTCAGTATAGAACATTCGTTATAAGTCGTTATGTTTATTTTAATAGTTAATTAAAGGTCCGTGACGGATGGACAGGATAGAAATTGAGAAAAATGGAAATTGAATATTTTCAGTTGCTGCATCTCAAATTCTTAAGGTGGTTCCCCTAGAAAAAAACTATATCGCAGAGGATTGTCTTTTCTGAAGATACTTGATGAGGATATCATATTATGTGACAGTACGACAAAGTTAAGTCAAAAATTTCATTGGTTGGTTGCCATGGTTACCCGTTGCTAGGAGAAGTATAGGCAAAATATGACATTTTGCCGCTCGACGCCTAACCAAATAACTGAATAACATGCGTTATTTCAAGCGCCTTTTTGGCCGTTTTTTTTCCTCAAGGGTCACGTGTATGGATTGAGCGAAGCGCATATTCGCAAGGCTGACTCGTCTTCCAGAGAACTGATGCGGTATTTTTTGGACGACAGAAAAGCTAAAACAGGGCGACACAGGCAATATCTCGACAAAATAACTGAAAGACAAAACTTCGATTTGAAAATCTGTTTCGTTTAAACACCCATTGGGTCATATGGGTATCAAAAAAGGGACTATACATGACGATCCAGGACATATATTCAGGTGAGTGATCTGCAAACTTTCTCTTTTACGACCGCTGTGAAACAGGCAGTGTTTTTTTACTTGATTTATGTCTTCGAAGATTTGGAGCGAGATGTAAAGTAAAGCACCATATTTCGACATGTATTGGAGAACTATCAAATTTGGATGCAAAAGTTGGGAAGAAAAAGTTGGACTGAATCTCACAGACACTACTGAATGCTCACTTGGTAAAATTTCCTACAGAGTCTATTATGTAGATGTTTAAGGTAAGCATTTTTATTTGTTTGCTTGTGTATTTTTTAATATAAATTTTAAATACAGAAATAGTCACTAGCTGCCTATCTACTCACATGATAAGTTCAAATACCAGCAAGTAAAATTTTCAGCAGAATTTTTATAAACAGTGTGTTTTGTTTATATTTGAACTTTTATCTTTTATCTTCAATAAATGCGTCTAATCAATAATATATATAGACTTAGTTATTATAGTTTATTTGTTTGTTTTATTTTTTCATTTTAACATTTTGTTTTTGCAGAAAACTTTGTAGCTAACTATCGTCTATAAATAATAGAAAAAACAAGATCTACTGGAAACGGCAATTGTTTATACAATTCTGTTTCAATATTAATTGTTGGAAATGAGAGCCTTTGCTATCTACTTCGAACTGCCGTTTCGATTGAGCTGCGTTTACAACTGCTTCACATAATGTTGACAAAAAGATTATGGAGAACTTTCCTCGAAATGAAAGAGGACTTTTTGCATCAATATTTCCTCATGATGTTTGCTGATAAATTTACAGGAAATAAAAAAATACAAGATTCTGCTCTGTAATGGATATGCTTGCTCTTGCAATAGTTATTGGGAAAAATATTAAAACCGTATACCCTCCATGATATAGATGACATCCATGGAAGTTTTGATAATGGGTTGATTACCCCAATTACACCTATACTTAGGAAAGATGAGTCTGAGAGATGATTTTAAGCTATTTTAGCCGTTTAAGGGCGTTAGAGGGCGTTAGAGGGCGTTAAAGGGCGTTGGCTGCCAGGGCGACCCGTTGGGGGGCTCACAACAGCCCCCAAACGCCCAGTTGTAAAATTACCACCCTGGCGGGCGGTGAAGCCTCTTTGAGGCTTTTTTACACCAATCAAAAAAACTCCTAGATCCTCCCCTGCAAGGGATAACGAGTAGCTAGTTATAAAAAATATAAAAAAGTTTTTTTAAGCGGCTTAGACATCGTCGTATTTTTTATTTAAAAAAAATCATACAATGTGCAAACATCGCACTGTTTCGCTGTCAAAAAACACTCTTACAAAATTCAAGCATTGCCGTATTTTGTTTAGAAAATCTCTAGGAACCTTATTTCTTTATAGCATTCAAACTGGGTAACTAACTATTTAACAGACGCTGGGGAGCGTCTAGTTATGCCACAACGTAGCAACAAAACAACGAATCCTTCTTGAAGTTCTATCAAAGGAGACATTCTGTCCAGTTGATATTTTCTGCATTGGTAAACATTTGATCAGCTCAAACAATCTCCGTGTTATTGCTGTTCTTGACCTTGGAAATGTGGCCAACAAGATGTCCGTTTCTTTCAATTCCATACTATGTATTTGTTCCAAATAGGTGGAAGGTAAATAATGACCAACTGTCATACAGTTAACTCCATCCATTACAATTTTTTGGTCTCTCACCTTTGGAAACTTGTCAAGGCTCTATTAAAATCATTGTGGCCTAAATGTAAAAACGTGCAAAAGTCTACCAATATAAGTTGTTCACAAATATGAGAAGAATTTAAAGTACAAAAACATCCGCTATCTCACCTGTTCGCTATCTGGAACACTCACTATCTTACTTTTTTCTTCCATGTGCTAAGCATATACACTGACTTTCTATGAAAAAAATCCGACATGTTGAACTCTGCTAACACGAATTGTGAATTTTACGCATTCAAATGGTAAAGTAGAACACTGGTAGATATATAACTGCTTTCAAAAATTCTGTTGACGTGAGCAATCCTCCACATTCCTCCACAAAAAATAATAAAAACTGTTTAGCCATTGCTTCTTTTGTGAGCTTAAAATGCTGATCAATAAAATATCTAGAATAATGTTTTTGAACAAACGGTTAAGAAGGAAAAATCAGGGTTTGATTGAAGTCTTAATGACGACGTTATCGGTTCCGAAACAGCTGGTATTGCCCAGTTTCAACAATTTCAACAATTTTTGGACTCATAATTTACCTAGACGGAGAATAAGTCGTATACATTAATTAAAAATTTTGGACAAAAGAAATATCCGAAGATAATATCGTCCCAAAATTTTCCACAGCTACAGGACTAGTCCGAAATTTTAAATGTTAGGAGTAACCTGAAATAAAAAAATGCAATTATCCAATCTGGTGTTTTACCTTTTCAGCTTTTTACAATCTCCACTTAATTCGATGTTTTTTAATATTTGTAAGGTGTTAAAGAAAAAAAACTACATGTACAGTATTCTCTATAATTAACAGACCCTCCAAAAGGCGCACACCTCTGATTAACGGACAATTTTTTTTACCCCAGCCGAATTGTGGTCAAAGTCTCATAGAAAACAAGCAATTAGCGGACATCTTAAAAAACAATTAGGGAATTCAATTTATACATGAAATGGGTATGTTGAATTTCTTTTTCTCTAATAGCGGACAGCTGAAGAAAATGATGCAACCGCTCTTTAAATTGTTTTCTATAGTAAGGTGACGACGGAAAAGAAGTGTTTTTACTAGAACCTTTACTGTAAACACTTAGAAAAAGTAAACATTCGCTCTTTTTCTGTTTTTTTTTGTCTGAAACAATCATACAAGCCCCCAAAATACCCGTAAGAACGTAAAACATACTCGATATGTCAAAATAAACCCTAAAATACCAACGTTTTAAAATTCGGAACCCTCTATTTAGCGAACAGATCCTTTTGCACTGTTCGGTAAAGTCTTCAGACATTTTGTTCTGCGGATTGCACCGACCGTTGACCCCACAAATGCCATGTGGCCGTGTAAATATTTAGTCTTTGTTTGATTCCTAAAACACAGTCCTCCTCGTTGGTTATGTACATCTTTCACATGCACCAATGACGCCCGCTAATCACAGTACATTATGTTGTAAAAGTTGATTGTCTTACGTTACGTGTTTCGGTTTTCTTTTCTTGATAATATTTATGACCTTAATAGAAGCGTTCAAAATTTGCCCAAACATTGGGTTGAAGTGTCCGAAAATATATTGTCCGAAAATATATTGTCCGAAAATAATTTGTCCGAAAATATTTTACGTAACACGGATAAACATAAATGACCTAAGTTTCCACAATTTTCAAACTAAGTCATTCCAATTGGTAGACTCGACACGTGGGCTATTCTAAACACTGTACATTATTACTGATATAAATATTTTACGGCGAGAAAGTTTCGCGTTTTCGCGTTTTTTAGCCATTTCCGCGAAAGTGAGTCCCCGCGAAAAGACTGACAAGCGGATTCCCGATAGTTTATTCCACGCTTTACAAATTTTGTCATTCCAATTGCTTGACTCCACACGGGGATAGCGGGGGGCGGGCAACATGAGCAAAGTACAGTTTTATTTTTAAAAATCTAACTGTCTCTCGTTATTTGCGAGTTATTTGTCGGCAATTCTAAACACTGAACATTATTACTAATATAAATATTTTACAGGGAGAAAGTTTCGCGTTCTCGCGTTTTTTATCGAAAGTGAGTCCCCGCGAAAAAGACTGACAAGCGGATTTAGTGATAGTTTATTCCACGCGAAATAGCCTAGAAAGCCAAATCGTGAAAGTTAGATTTAAGAAAAAAAATTCATGTTTTTTTCACGTATTTTTCTTTCGACAACACAAGTATTATATCAGTCTAAATCAATATTTTTGGCTTTTCATGCTTTTTCTAGATAATTTTCTAATGGAGAAAGAAATATTCATGTTTGATATAAACAAATCTGTTTATTTGTCAAAAGTGCGCACTCATACTTCTCCTCTTAAATGTATAGAAATATATAGAACAAATCTTGTCACGTACGAAACAACATAAAAAACATTTTTTTACGGAGCAATAATACTTTGACATGCGTTGCATTAATTATTATGTATAAAAAAAATAGTTTAAATAATTAGCAACCTCTTGGCTAAAGTTATTAGAAATCACACGTTTCAGTTTTTCTTACTGCATCACTTCAAAAGTTCCGGAACAATTTCTTGGCATCTTTCATTCAAAAACTTGATTTGTTCTTCATCCAAGTAATTCTGATGATCACCAACGACTCCTTTACGCACAAAATCTTTTAGTGATGGAACACTCAATTCTTTTTTCATGCGTTTAAAATCAGCTGCTTCTTTTAATGTAGACATCAATTCAGATGTCATTTCTACACCAACAAATTTTGCAAGCTTTGTAACTGTCTCCTCAAAATTTCTAATTAACTCCTCGTAATGTAACAAAAGAGTATTCTCATCAGAAGCATCTAACCAACCTCTATACCATTGATACCAATCTCCCCAAAGGGTAGAACCCGATACAAACATTTTGTAAAATGTTTCAAACTCAAGTGTATTGTATATATCTTTTGGGTTAGAGCTATCATTTTTATAAAAGTGATACCAAGATATCAAGGTATCTTTTACATCTCGTGCCACAATAATCTTCCTCGCCTTCATTGACTTAGGTGCCAGCCAAATTGGTAAATGCGTTTTTAATAGGCGTTGAGGAGCATCCTGTAAAGCCATTGCAATATCGTAGCCATAGTATCCTGTCTCATCTTCGTTCAGTTCTATAAAAGGAGACATTTCGTTCATTTTTCTATTATCACTCTTAAGCACTTGATCAGGTCCATACATCATTATCAACAACGATATCCGTGTTATTGTTGTTCCTGATCTAGGAAATGTGGCCAATAGGATGTCTGTTTCTTTTAATTTCATATTACGTATTCGTTCCAAATAGGTAGGAGGCAAATAACTACCAACTGTCATACAGTTCACTCCATCTGTTACAATTTGTTGGTCTTTCACCTTTGGAAACTCGTCAGTGCAAGGCTCTACTGAAATCATTATACCTGAAATCAAAACAAAAGGTTCCAAATTCCATTAACAGTAGGTGTTCGCAAAAAACAAAATAATTGAAAGAGTAGTCGAATACACCGTAATATATTTACAGTATTTTTGTCATGCTATAAATATATTACACTATAAAATATTTATAGCATTTTATTTTGTTACTCGTTTTTATTGAAATTGTCAAATTTTTAATACCTCCATTGACTACAAGTGGATTTTTTTCACATAACTAGTCTTATATACTAATTCTCCAATTTCGTCTGTCTATGACAGGCAATGTGGATTATATTTTTTTTAATTTTCTGAAAGAGCGCAAATAACACATTATATATAACTTTTGTTTACATTTTTAACTGGCTAGAACAAATCGTGATAAAACACCCTATTCGGTAAACTGTATATGATAGTTATCCCGCTCCGCTGTAAAAAGGAGAACGATAAACCCCGCGTTCCGTTGCTGCGCTGTTGCTCCAGCGATAGCGGAGAGCGATATTTGCCGTTTGCATGGAACGCTGGTTGTTGGTGCATTACTTTTTGTGGTGAATAGTGGTGCATTTATTTTTCTGGCTGGCTGCGTTGCTTCGCCAAACATCACTATGGCCAAACCAACGTGACCACCACAATCCTGGACAAAATATGTTGAGACAAATCACTTTTCTAGCAGTTCTGAGAGTGTTTTCCTTGTAACAGCACTACAAATAGTGTTGTAGTTATGTTGAATGGTTGTCAGCCAAATTTTAGACTACCTCTGTACTGTTTGTTTTTAGCAGCTAGCCCCCACCCCTGTTCAATGTTTAGTCAGTTCAGTGTGGAAGGCAAGTGTTGCAGCTAGCTATCTAGCTCATCAGCTCATCTCCATGTTTTGCTTGAATTATTATAGCAGTAAGATATTATGCCTTTTGCAAAGTCTAACAGGAAAGGGTCACGGATCATTCGCACAACTCTCAGAAACGGTTATACAAGAAGTGTTTTCAAGTCATTTCAGCCGGTGACAAGCAATTCCTCTGCAAGCATAACTACCATAGAAGAAACAAATAATACAAGTGCTATTGAGGACCCTTTAGTGCAAACCGAACAATTTGATATTGAAGAACATGATAATGTACAGTTTTTGTTGAGTGGGGATATAGTTAAAAAAAAAAGATGTGGCGGTTATGAAAGAAACAAAGAGAAAGAATTACATTCCTGGAGTTCTGTCACTTCTAACATTTGTGAAAATTATGCTGAAAAATTCAACCTTTTGCTTCTTCAAAAGTGTACGGTATGTGATTCGTCGTTTGAGGAAGGGCTTGTTTGGTGCAAAGACTGTGGTCCACTTGCGACATATTGCCAGGGTTGTGCAAACGTTTCCCATAAGAACATTGCATTTCATAATGCAATTACTTTAAAGGTGTGTATATATATATAAGCTATACAGAGCTTGCAAGTGAAGCAAGTTGCGCCATTTAGCTAGTAACTAGTCCTTACCAAACTTGCCATGCTTATCAGCTATGCGCTTGATGTTATGTGTGTAATGTTAACCTCCTGGATGATAAGATGTGACAGTTTTACATATAAATAGAATAAACATTGTAAAAAGTGCAGGCGCTTTCAGGAGGGTTTGGCATTGTGAAAAAAATCTGCATTCACTCTAAAAAAACTTATATAGTATATATTATATATATTATTTTTATGTTTTGTTTTCAAGAAAAAATTGCATTCATTTTTGCTACTTAAAGTTTTAACTTAAAGTTCGTGTTTATATGTATATATATGTATTTGATTTATATATATTATATACTTGTGATGTTTTATTTTTTCATAGCCAAACTTTGACATGATGACATATACATTTCACAACGAATTACACGATGCTCACTGTTATTCCTGTTCAAACAAATATTTTCGAGTAATAACAATTGTTTCAGAAAAAGGTAATATATACATGTGACTATGATGTGAGTGCTCTATTTGTACAGTTAGCAGTTGGATAAGCCCTTATATTCTGAACTTATACGTTGTCTCCATCAGTGTGAAGTCTGGTTCTGCACATGTGAATCTGAATTTTCGAAGTTGTTAAAGTATGATTTATGGCCATCAACACCTACTAAACCTTCTACTGCCATCTCAATAAAATTGCTGGACCAATTCGTTGCATTGCAAATGGAGGGTAAAATTTCTTTCACTTCATTTATTGATGGAATGTCATGGAAAACTGGTATGCATAACCAAACTCTGGTAAGTTTAAGGTTTGAATTTATAGGTTAGGACTAACAACAAAACCTTTTTTAATAAGAAAGCCTATTTATTGTCAGAAGAGAGCCAAATTGTTTAATTTAGCAGCAATGGGCTTGTTATAATTATATTATATAGTTCATAATTTTTTTCTAGAAACGCGTATTAACACAGCAGCAGCCAGTTGTACAAATAAATACTTTTAAAAAAGGTTTGCTAAAAACAGCAATCTTTATAAAAACCCACCTGAATACCCTCCTGTACTTTTTTCAGAACCTTTCTTTTCCTTTGAGATTTTCCACTTAAAACTGGAGCAACTGTGCACCTGATATGATTCCAAACATCTACACAAAATAAATATTTGCTGGATTACTTGACATATCATGAAAAAGAATTATGTACCTATAAAAGTCGATGTAAGTTGATTCATTACAAATTTTAGGCAAAAAATGGTGAAATGAATTGAAAACCTAACCTACAGGATAACCTAACATGAGGAAATACTGCCTTACTGTCTTTTAAAGTATATACAGTTTACCGAATAGGGTGGATAAAACAAGGCAGTCGGAAATCTGAGACCTTAATACCCTAAATAAGAAGACCCCACAGGAGGACCCTATAAGAGGACCCAAGACCCAGACACATAAAGAAGGATCCAGGACCCAACAACAGCTAGGAAAGGCTTTCACATGTGGTAATCTAAATATATGAAACACTGAAACCGCCTTGATGTAGAACGTGTCATAATTCAAATCAATAACAACTTCTTAAAAGTTCAATGAACCAAGTAGTTCAATATGCCATTAGTTCAGAAATTAAAATATTAGCATTTGAGTGTCTTTGTTTTTAGATGTTTGGAACATGCGCTTAATTTTGGCCACTGTATTTTAGTTGTTTCCTGGAGCTTTTTGTCGTTTCTTGGTTGTTTCTAGCCGTTTCCCGGTTGTTTTTTTTGTTTTCTGTTTTATTAAAACTTCCTCCCTCAAGATTTTTAGGAATACTGATGGTGGCTGTTTTGATAATTAAACGACAATACAAGTTGAATTAACACTAGATAGTTGAATAATGTTGGGTGCTAAAATTATTTGATGTTCGAACTAATATGAAAGAGGCATATATACTTACTCTCGGGTGCTTAATACAAGGGGGGGAACGCTTATTAATTTTCAGATTTTTTTCCACCCACCCACACCTTATTATGACCCCCCCCCTCGCTTATTAATTTCGTGCAATGAATAAGCGCCTCATGGTCAAAAAATTTTTTGGGAAGTTATTTTTTGTTTTGAACGTTCTTTCTGTGTTTGCTGGTATTTACTTACCATCATTGACGCAAGCTAGCACTACGTTTACTTATTGTTACGCACTGCATCTGTATCTACTTTGTATCACATATTTTTGTCGTATGGGCGGGGATGACTTGAAAGGAAGCCACTAAAGTGTGCACAAAAAATTCTGACCACCCTGTATAGCTATTAGTCATGTTTGTGTTTTGTGCTTTCTCAGTCCCACTTCCTGAGAATCTAAAGTGTAATAACCCTGGTAAAAAGAAAGGTAATTAATTCATGTGGTGTATTGGTGTGGGGTGATGTGGTGGCCTGATGAAATTACCATAAATACATACAACTTTGTATTTGCTATGCTTTTCGAGTTTCACAATTTAGGCATTTTGAAAGAGGATTTTTTGAAGAGAGTTGCAAATTCTGGCCAAACAGTGGATAAAATTTCGCGAGGACTAATTTTCGCGAGGTCAAAAAAAGTACATTTCGTGAGGATTAATTTTCGCGAATCTGTCGTTTCCAAATATTTCGCGTCGACTAATTTTTGCGAATCGACCATTCTTTAATTTTTCGCGAGGATTTATTTTCGCGAATATTACAAATTTTTAGGAAATAATTTTTTTTGAGGGTGGGGTTAACGTCAGAACCAAACATTTTTTTTTGACATGTTTGCAATGCGGATATACCGTACGAGCTGTGAAAGAACAATCGGTCATTTACCAAGAGAGATTCCCGCCCAACAAAATTCCTTATAGACAGAGAAGAAAAGGTAACGGCAAAACTAATGAGTACTCGTTCATTATAGAAAATCACCGCTATTTCAAGGAGATTGCGTGCGAACTGAGGGTCACCATTCCAGCTAGTATTAAAGGTCATTTGCTGTTGCAACGCATGAAGAAATGGTACAAGAACTCTATTGTGAACCGAAAGATGAAGTTATAATGGGTAGTTTCATTGAGAAGAATGCTAATGCCAACGTTCAGTTTGATGTACAGCCGAAAGCAAAAAGGAAAACGGATCCTGTTCAAAAACCCGCAGAATGCAAAGACATTCGATCTTTCTTTCAGAGACTGTAAATATTGATTTATGCATACTGCAAGCACGAGGCAAAAACAAAAAAGACCACAACTTCTACATGACTTTTCGACGTTGATTAAATGCCCTGTACCCACAGAATTCTATAAAAAAAAGAAAAAAAGACGAAGGAAAAACGTTGTGCTCAAAAATAATAAGGATTTATTTTCGCGAATGAACCCTTTTCAAAATTTTCACGAGGATTAATTTTCGCGAATTGGGCTTCTTCAACTTTTTCGCGAGTACTTAATTTCGCGAACTTGGCCAAAATTCGCGAAAATTAATCCTCGCAAAAATTAATCCACTGAAGGTAGGTAAACTAGCTTTTGGTTAAACAATTCTTTTAACTTTATGTACATGCTAAGGAATTAACATAAGATGAACGAGGTATTCTACTTTTTATTATACATCATACATTATTATTTAAATTAGATCTGGGACATAGCATTGTATGGTCATGGTATATATAGGGTTAATCAGGTGGATAGTGATAGATTTTGCTTACAACTTAGGCTCTTTTGGAAATATATTCAGTTCACATCCTCTTACATCGTACGTCTAAATAAAATGAGTCGGACAATCAGTTAGCCTTGAAAAAACTGGAATTCTTTGGATTTCAAGAGCTCTTTCGAAAGAAACCAGCTTTGTTTCTCAAGCACAAATTTAATTAGCATTGCACTTGAAAATGGTAGCAGTATTTTATTAGGACAAGAAGAATAAAAAAAGGGGCGGGGTGTTTATTAGAGGATATACGGTATTTTAACACTGTACCTGATTACTAATATGTACATACCGTAAATCCTCGATTAAGCGCCGCCCTCGAATAAGCGCCGCAGTTTTTAGGCTCCTTTTTGAATAAGCGCCGCCCTCGAATAAGCGCCGCACCTTAGACTGTAAATGCGGCGCTTATTCGAAGCATTAATTGATAAAGGGGGTACGATAAGACTAAAACGTTATATTTTATAGTGGACCAATTCTTGGCCATTTTTTCATGTCAAAAGATATTTCATCAATTTCAAAATGACTATATTTAGTTTTCTTCTTTATCAGTTCATGATGTAGAATGTTAGCATCACTTAGTTGTTTGGTAAAGCAGATGAGAATGTAGACATTGGCTAATTTCATTTATTGTCAATCTATTTTTTTAATAAAAGAGAAAAGATGAATCTGTCTGAAATCTTCAGTTTTTAAATAAGCACCGCCCTCGAATAAGCGCCGCCCTCGATTAAGCGCCGCACCAAAAAAGTCGAGTTTGGAATAAGCGCCGCGGCGCTTAATCGAGGATTTACGGTACTAATATTAATTAATTAAAACTACCTTAAAAATAGTAAAACGGGGAATAATACACTAAAAAGAGAATGAATCTTTAAAGTAGGCACAACATAGTATGCACTCAAATCTGTCCTCTTAAATAAGAAACGATAAGAAACGCTTTTTCTCTATTTTAAGATTAAAACTAATGTAACGTCAAAATTTTAGGAACAGTACCAACACGATACAAAAAAACATGAAAAAATATTTTTATGGAGCAGTATTACTTCGAAATACGTTGCAGCAGTAAATTATTATGTATCAAAAATTCAGTAAAAAATAATTAGCAACCTCTATAAAAAATAATCATTTTAAAAGTTCCGGAACAATTTCTTGGCATCTTTCATTCAAAAACTTGATTTGTTCTTCATCCAAGTAATTCTGATGGTCACCAATGACACCTTTACGCACAAAATCTTTTAGTGATGGAACACTCAATTCTTTTTTCATGCGTTTAAAATCAGCTGCTTCTTTTAATGTAGACATCAATTCAGATGTCATTTCTACACCAACAAATTTTGCAAGTTTTGTAACTGTTTCCTCAAAATTTCTGATGAAATCCTCGTAATGTAACAAAAGAGTATTTTCATCAGAAGCATCTAGCCACCCTCTATACCATTGATACCAATCTCCGTAAAGAATTGCACCTGACATAAACATTTTGTAAAATGTTTCAAACTCGAGGGAATTATATATTTCTTTTGGGTTGTTGCTATCATTCTTATAGAAGTAATACGTAGATACCAAGGTATCTTTTACATCTCGTGCAACAATAACCTTTTTTGCCTTTCCAGATTTTGGTGCTAGCCAAATTGGTAAATGCGTTTTTAATAAACGCTGTGGAGCATCTTGCAATGTATTCGCACAATGGTAGCCAACATATCCTGTTTGAAAGTCTTGAAATTCCAGAAAAGGAGACATTTCGTCCATTTTATGTTCCTCAGTGTTGAGCACTCGATCAGCTCCATACATCATTACCAACAACAATCTCCTTGTTATTGTTGTTCCTGATCTAGGAAATGTGGCCAATAGGATGTCTGTTTTTTTTAATTTCATATTACGTATTCGTTCCAAATAGGTAGGAGGCAAATAACTACCTACTGTCATACAGTTCACTCCATCTGTTACAATTTGTTGGTCTTTCACCTTTGGAAACTCGTCAGTGCAAGGCTCTACTGAAATCATTATACCTGAAATCAAAACAAAAGGTTCCAAATTCCATTAATAGTAGGTGTTCGCAAAAAACAAAATAATGAAAAAGAGTAGTCGAATACACCGTAATATATTTACTGAAACAAAAATAAGAAAATTCGGTCAATGAAAGATCTTCACAAATACGATGAAAGATGAATGGACAGTAGTATTTGCATATACAATATTGTCAGGGTGAATGCGTTGTACACTAATTTGCTTGCAAACCATCAATTCTATTTTACTATTTGGAATATGGCAAATTGATAGTGGTAGTTAATATTTATTATTGTTGGAACAAGGAAACAGAGTTTTTAAAACTAATTAGATTCAACCTAAAAGCTATAACAACACAAACACAGCTGTTATAGAAAGTGGTATGTAATTCATTGAGTGTAGGAAACAGAGTTTTTAAAACTAATTAGATTCAACCTAAAAGCTATAACAACACAAACACAGCTGTTATAGAAAGTGGTATGTAATTCATTGAGTGTAATAACACATATTTCCAGTTGTTCACCAAAAAGATAAAAACAAAATACAAAAGCTAAGAGAACCCTATATTACTTATATTATATAGAGGTTTAAAAGTTGGTTAAGAAGTATTTTTAAATTTTTAAAAGCTTTTTTTGTTGTCAAGACATTCACAATTTCAGATTTAATAATGCTGCATAAATTATGATATGTAAGTAATAGCAAAGTTTGACATTTTCTGTCATCAGTAATTTTATACCTGTTATGGAAGTTGCATTCAAACATATTAATGCATAGATAATATAAAGTGAACTGATAAACAAATATGTTTTTGTAAAAATGACACTTGTTTGCTTGTCCCCAGCCTTTTAATTTTTTGCTGATGACCCAATAACTCAGGATCTGCAACTTGGTTTGGAATAAAATTTTCTGGGTAAGCTTCTAATCATACTCACTTCTCATAAAAAACTTCTATCTAAATTGAAGGGTACAAATCTTTTTTCAGGAATCCCTCAATTCATGATGAACATAAAATATCAGAGCAGGAAACGTTGCAACCATTCTGATTAGTCTCTTGAAACAGCGCAAAATATTATCGATGAGAATCTAGGGGCCAGTTGTTGACAAAACCGAGCTTGAAAAAGGCTTTCTCGAATTTTTTTGCATGCGATCACATCAGAAAGGAACGATAATTATTATAGGTTTAATAATGGCACTTTTAACCAGGAGATTCAGCGCATTTTTATTCTTAGAAAATGCAGTGCTGGTTGAAACCTTGCAGCTTGTACAATCTGCATGTTCTGATTTGTCAAGAACATCAATAATTATGTAAAAGGACTAGCCATGGAACTGGCGACAAAACACCGAGTTAGGCCACAAGTAAAAGAGTTACGCAGCGTTGAACACCAGCGGAGCAATTAATAACAACCATAAACTGCACCAAACATTCAGGTGGAGCGCCTAGTACAGGTATGCAGTAAATAGAGTGAACACAAACAACATTATATAATGTTTCGAGTATATATAATACTTTTTCAAAAAATAACTTTCCTGTACATTTAGCTGAAACAAAAACACAGTGTACAACCCGCTGTAACCCCGCCATAGCAAAAACAGCTGGCCAAATTTTTTTTATTTTTCAGAAAATGTTCCCAGTGAAAGTACAGGTAAACAATGTCGCACATCCATATATAGGTATAAATACCCTTTTCCAAAAAAAAACTTTATCGCAACTTATAGGCCTTCATAACACTGGGCTAAGCGCTTAGTACAGGTTCACCGTGTCACACATCCGATAATAATAATAAAAACACAGTTTAAAACCTGTTTTTACCCTGTTAAGCAGAAACAATCATGCAACATGCAAGTTGCTGTGCAAGTTTAAAAATTAATTGTGACACCCAGCTAAGCACTCAGTACAGGTAAAACATCTTGCAATCTGTATATAGATATAGATGTTTACTTTAAGCAGTAAGCTCTTTGGCTCTTGCATCTGCGTGGCAGGAAAAAAGATGCTAGGATTTAGTGAAGAGAGGACTTCAGCGACATCAGAAGAGCGCTGGGGACTCAGGTCTTAATAATTAGGCTGAAGATCAACATGTTCCCCTTGACTTTTTTTAATAGACCAGTGGACGCCACTTAAACCTTAGTGTTGAGATTGAATTTAAAAAACATGCATTCTAAAAAACGTTTTTTTAAGTGAAAAAAAACTACAAAATATATACACGGATAAGAAACCAGAAGAGTTAAGAGTTAAGCTTATATCCCATAGAATAAAGGAAATTATTGAGTCAACCTTGTGCGCAGTAAAAGGGTATTTATTCACCAGCGATTAAATGTGAGAATATATCATACAGACTTGGGGACAAGGTTAAATTGTCACTTCAAACAAAACAAAAGATGGGTAAAACAATGGTTGTGCAAGTACCATATAAATAGGTGTGAAAAGTATGTCTGATAAACTGGCAATTGTTTTTTTAATTTATTTTCTCATATAATCATGTGCCTGTGGATAACCTCGTCTTAGGGTCTTTTTAGTCTAACATAAGCGCAGGTCGAATATATGTGTTTATGGCGCTGCATCACTGAAAAGGGCTACCAAAATAATTGCGCATGTTGAACGATGAAAAATATCGAAAGCAAGCTAAATATATATATATATATAATATATATATATATTTTGACCTGTGACCTGTGTGACCTGTGGAATACACCACCAGCGGCCTAAGAAGGCCTTTGTGTGACAAAATGGACTAATAATTACTTTGCTTCACCTAGCGCCCCCATCCTTTTTTCCTGCCATGCAACAATTGCCAAAGCCAAAAGAGCTTAATGCTGAAAATGTAAGAAGTAGTAGTAGTAATTATTTATTTCCATATTAGTAATCAGTTTACATTGGTCAATAAATGTGACCATCAAATAGTAAAAACTAATTCGATGTGATAGCCACCTAAATAAGATCGTTTTACAAATTATGCATAGTAAACAACTGAATTCATCACGAACTACCCTTTTCCAAAAAAACTTTATTGCAACTTTGGTTTAGATAAAAAGATATACAGGAAAAAGCCTGCTGTTACCCCATCCAGCTGAAACAATGACTCGGTTCACAGTTCAGACCACTATCAATATATAACCACTTTTGTTAACCATTGTTTTCTCACTTGTCTATTCAGAGAACAATTTTCTGGTCTATTACCTACCGCACTTGCAATGTATTTTCTAACTACGCTGATCTTTTGAGAGAGTTAATCTCATGTAATGTCATACGAATACGATAATTACAAGGTTGATGGACAGTTGTAGGGACCCAGTTGTCTTATCTTTTCTACTTTATAGTGCACAAGTTATTTTTTAAAATAGGTGTTCTTAAAACAGATCCACAAACGAATGTGCATCTTCTATTTCTTCCTTGACGTTCAAGTGGAGCAACCAAAGTTCTCAAGTACTGAAGTACTTAATTTTAACCCTATTTATTCCGGGGATGTTCGAACATATTATGACATTAAGAATTTGGGGAAGGGTTTAATAACTTAGACAAACTTTAAACATTTATCAAGAAGTATAAAAGGAACAAAATATTAGCATTTTTTATTAACGCGAGTACTTTTTTGGCAAGTTAACAGCAGCGCTTATAGAATGTGTGCAAAACTTACCAATGTGTGTTTATATTCTCTTTATTTCATTGTAGTTCTGTTCAGATTTAAAACGTTGTTATTAGTATCTCGCTTGCAAACGAGATACTAATAACATTTAATTTACATTGGGTGATTTCTACGTCATCATCGAGCTTTTTTCAGGCAAATTTTGTTTTTAGAGAAACTACCTTCAGGGGATTCGAACCCACGACCTACCCAACTGGGCCATTACGCCTTAGGTGAAAAAGTTTAATTAGACGGCTTTTACATTAATCATTTGCAAAACCAGTTCGACGGCTAGCGAATTATGCCGCTGAACGCAAAATGATTTATTGATGCGTAATACAATTTTTTTTTTTTTTTGCAAAATGATTCCTCATAAAGAAATAAAGTTGTGTTGTGTGTTTCAAGTTCTAAGAATAATCCTAATGAATTTTCCCATTATGAAATTTCATAGGAATTTTTAGGCGGTAGTTTCCAAAAATGGCCAAAGGCTCTCAAAGGTATTGGACCTAAAAGATTCACATGCAGGTGTCTAATAAATAAATATAAAAAGTCAGTAAGTATCATAGCCATGCATCATATCCCTCACGCCAGGAACAGCTGTGAATCAATTTTTAGGTTTTGTGAAATGACCCCGTTAATATATTTAAAATATATTGCTGCAGGGATAATGTGTAATTGACATTGACATGCGAAATAGTTTATGCAGCTCCTGCATCATGTCACTGCTTTTATTTAACTTAGTGGGATTTGCAAAAGTGCTTGTGGTTTGTTTTGTTTCTTCAAGCACACGAACTAATAAGGCATACATGCTTTTTATATAAGAATATCAAAATTCTAATTAGGCTGGTAATTTTACTTATTTCCCTATTGTTCGAAGCAATAGATCTATTTTTTTAAACTTTACATTCCTGACATAAGCCTATTCTTATAAAATATTATTGCATTATTGCCACTTCTTGGGAAGAGATTTTTTGTGTATTTTAATGATGTTATCTTATCGCAATACAGAACTGACCTGTTTGGTATTTGCTATTTGTTCCTCATTGAAATCTTTTTCGATATTTTCGATGGAAAAAAACAACTACAAACCAAATGCAAAAATAATTTTTATTTGTCAAGAAAAAAATCCAGAAATGTGAAAATATATTAGTATTATTAACACCAGCACTTGAGATAACAACTATTTTTTTGCCAACATAAACTGTTTAAGATCCTTCGCTCTCAGAGTAGTTCTCCTTTGTTATAATGAACAAGAACTTATTTTTACAGTTTTTTATTATATATTTTTCTGCCATGCATTACACTAATAATTCAGCGAAGGGATTTTGAAGAAAAAGTTTTCGCTCACAATACTCCATCTCCGTAAGAATTGTTTTTTAGTAGGTGAAAGTGACGACCCATATGCTTTTTCTCTTACTGGGATAGGTTGGGTTAGCGGTGAAAAGATTATCTACGATTTACCTTTTCCACGTTGGCTGAATGTGTTATTACTGAAGAAGTGTTTCTTGTTATGGCTAAAAGCAACGCAAGTAAACTATATTGTTGTACGTTATAAATTGGGAAGTAGCCTTTAATAACTGTGTTATCAAAATTGTTTTAACAATTAAAGTGTAAAATCTGAGCATATGATTATTAAACTAATTAACTCATATCTAAAATTAGTTCACAAAAAATATGAAAGAAATAAAAGCATAAAAATCTGATAAAAGTATGAAAAGAAAGCACGTACATTACGGCGAGTCAATTTCCTCCTCTTGTCGCTAAAGATTGCGCAAAATAATATTGCATACTTCTGATCTTTGCGTTATTTTTTCTGTAAAGAAACATAAAAATAACCACACACTGTGATTTTCTTGTTTGAAGAACTTCGCCTCTATCTTTGGCCATGAGTACTTTCGCGACTTTGGTTAGCTCAATTGTTAATTCTTCTTGCCGATACCAACCTTTATGCACGTCCACTGAGTGGCATAAATGATCGCTAACCGAGTTCAACTCTCCTTTCGTCATATCAAATAATTGGAGTAATGTCGCCATACGCTTTCTAATTTTAGTCGAGGTAATCAATTCTGGCTTTTTCAGGTTAGCCTTTAATGCTACTTCATGTACAGCGTCCCATCCACAAATTGGGTCCATTGGCCCTCGACTTGGTCTTGGAAACAAGAGAGGGTTTTCAGAACTGACTCCCATATTGTCCCTCGTTTCCAATAAAATGCAGTTACCTTTCTGCAATTTATCGGTAAAAATTACTTGCACACGCCTCTTTCTCTTGAATTACTTCAATATCCTCCTGTCTTTTCCACTGCTCACACCCGTTCCAGTCATTCTCCGCTACGCTTGGCATTAAATGTAATAATTCTAAATACAATAATCTTTTGAAGCCAACTCCATTCATGCAGTGTCATTCCACGATCTTGTGTTAGAACCTCAAATTGATCGAGTAGATAATCTCCAAGTTGATGGACATTTGCAGTCAAGAGCAAAGGTTCAGGCGTCTTATCTTTCCTCGATTCTATTGTAGACAAAGCGTGTTTAGAATAAATGTGCCAGTACTCTTTAAACAATTCCAAAAACAAGCGAGCATCCTCTTTCACTTCTTTATTTTTTTAACAAATACCCCCAAGCTCGGTTAGTACATGCAATTGCCTCAAGGGACCGTCCAACTCGCAATAAGAGGCTTGGAAAACCTACTGCGTCGTTACCTTTATGCTCAACCAAGATCTTTAATGGCGCTTACACTCTTTTTTTATAAACATAACGCTTATAAGCATACTTAAGCTCAAATTTCAATGAAACTAAGCATAATGCTAATCATACCTTGAAGCTCAGAACATACCTTAACAAACAAAAATTTCGTATAAAAGTTCGGCGGAAAAAATTTCGGACAGATACAATTATCGTTTTCTCTAATTTTTGCTTTTAAGTTACATGTCTAGGTTTTTTTAACTTAAAGGAAACGAAAAAAAAAGAATCTATCTCAAATAGTTTTAAAAATATTTTGACAACACGCAGTGTAGCCTTACGCAAATCCAATATGAACTACCTGAAAAATTGTTTTTTTCTTCATACTTTTTCGCAGTTTTTTGCACTACTACCATCGTCATCATCTAAAATGTTTTTGACACTTTTGCTTTATTTAAGATCACTAGCAGTTATTTTATTAATCTGTTAAAGTTGCAATAGATTGTCGTGATGGATAGAATTTAACTTACCTCGTATAATATCATATTTTTCGTTTTCATCCATATGGATCACAACAAAAGAATCACTTTGTTCTTTAAATGCAGAAAGAAAGAAGTTAAACAACAATGATATGACAAAAACGGTGAATTTTTTTTAATTCGGCGGTTCGAGCAGGTAAGCGGTAAATTTTAACGCAGCTTCTGAAACGAGATTAGACTTTGCCTTAAGAGATTGTATATAGTGCTATAAAAATATGGTTCTTAGTATGCATGCATATATTCATATTATTTCGCATATTCTAACCTTTGCTTTGACTTGGTAAAATGCGTTCGACAATGGAGCTTATTGTCATATTTAGATTATCACCTTCATCCGAATCCCCAAAATCAAATAACGATTTAGACTGAACATTCTTGCTTTCTTTTATTCTTAGCGGTAATTGTCTTCTTGATTTAATGTGGGGAGGTATTTCTGGACTTTTCGCGGAATCATAAGAGTCTGATGATTCATCACTCGTCTCAGGATTAAAATTACTGTCGCTGGTACTTATACTTTCCCTCTCAGTTAAATCTTCGTTCTATGCATTGACCTATAATATTCTTTAAAATCGTAACCCGTGCATTTAAAAAACACTTATCTCCAGAAAACAATATACTCACTAGGACAACTGACTGTGACGATCTCAATTCGCTATCACCAAATAGTGCTTTTTCTTCTTCTAAGTCGACTTCATTTTTGGAACCTGGGACAACCTAAAATACATAAATATAAAAGTTTTTGCATTAGAAATTGAGCATTAATTGGGAAGAGAAATATATTTGGTATTTAAAATTTGTTTCATCATTTATATAATATTTATTTTGCTAATAAAATATATTTAATGATTTTTATAGTAAGGCCTGTTGCCTTTTACCATTTTCCGTTGTGCTATATCAATTTATTTTATAATTTCTATATCATCGTTGTAATAATCATAACAAATTGCTTACGTTAGTAAGTGTAGATGCGCGGATATTTCTTTTCCAATTAACGCTCTAGTTGTTTTAAAAAGGCAGTTTTTGTACACATTTTTGTAAGGTTCATGGAACTTAACATCAACTAATTTTGCAGAATCGTATCGCTGGATTCTGCCAAAAAGTCTGGCTTAAAAGATATATATTTTTTTCACTTTTAAAAATTACAAAAGCTCTTGTTAAAAAAGTTTCCTTCCTTTGGGTTGTCTACTACTAATTCCGCCTTGTAACAGCAAAAAACAACAACGCGTAACAGAAAACAATAGACTATCATTAACGAGAAATAAAATTCCCTATGTCCCGCTAAGTGATCATTTTGATATACTTAACAACAACTGACATATACCGAATGTTAAAGCTTCTAACCACTGATATATTACAATCTTTCTTCCCTTTATTCGCTTTAGGTAAATTTGAATTCTTTTCCAAGTCCTTGTAAAATAGGACAATAGATTATCATTAAGCAGAATGATATATCGCATTGTTATATAAAATTCCCTGTGTCCCGCTAAGTATTCATTTTGACATACTTAACAACAACTGACATATACCAAATGTTAAAGTTTCTAACCACTGCTATAATACAATCTTTCTTCCCTTCATTCTTTTTAGGTAAAATCGCATTTTTTTTCGGAGTCTTTGTAGAATAGGACAATGGATTATCATTAAGCAGAATGATATATCGCATTGTTTTATAAAATATCCTGTGTCCCGCTAAGTGATCATTTTCATATACTTAACAACAACTGACATATACTGAATGTTACGGTTTCTTACCACTGATATAATACAATTTTTCTTCCCTTCATTCGCTTTAGGTAAATTTCCGTTCTTTTCCGAGTCCTTGTAGAATAAGACGATAGATTATCATTAAGCAGAATATTATATCGCATTGTTTTATAAAATTCCCTGTGTCCCGCTAAGTGATCATTTTGATATACTTAACAACAACTGACATATACCGAATGTTAAAATTTCCTACCACTGATGTATTACAATCTTTCTTCCCTTCATGCACTTTAGGTAAATTTGCGTTCCTTTCGGAGTCCTTGTAAAACAGCACAATAGATTATCATTAAGCAGAATGATATATCGCATTGTTTTATAAAATTTCCTGTGTCCCGCTAAGTGATCATTTTGACATACTTAACAACAACTGACATATACCGAATGTTAAAGTTTCTAACCACTGCTATATTACAATCTTTCTTCCCTTTCTTCCCTTTAGGTAAATTTGCATTCTTTCCGAGTTCTTGTAAAATAGGACAATAGATTATCATTAAGCAGAATGATATATCGCATTGGTTTATAATATTTCCTGTGTCCCGCTAAGTGATCATTCTGACATACTTAACAACAACCACCCAAAAACTGACATATACAGAATGTTACGGTTTCTAACCACTGCTATATTACAATCTTTCTTCCCTTCATACGCTTTAGGTAAGTTTGCGTTCCTTTCCGAGTCCTTGTACAATAGCCCAATAGATTATCATTAAGCAGAATGATATATCGCATTGTTTTATAACATTCCCTGTGTCCCGCTAAGTGATCATTTTGACATACTTAACAACAACTGACATATACCGAATGTTAAAGTTTCTAACCACTGCTATATTACAATCTTTCTTCCCTTTCTTCCCTTTAGGTAAATTTGCACTCTTTTCCGAGTTCTTGTAAAATAGGACAATAGATTATCATTAAGCAGAATGATATATCGCATTGTTTTATGTAATTCCCTGTGTCCAGCTAAGTGATCATTTTGATATACTTAACAACAACTGACATATACCGAATGTTAAAATTTCCTACCACTGATAAAATACAATTTTTCTTCCCTTCATTCGCTTTAGATAAATTTTCGTTCTTTTCCGAGTCCTTGTAGAATAAAACGATGGATTATCATTAAGCAGAATATTATATCGCATTGTTTTATAAAATTCCCTGTGTCCCGCTAAGTGATCATTTTGTTATACTTAACAACAACTAACATATACCGAATGTTAAAATTTCCTACCACTGATGTATTACAATCTTTCTTCCCTTCATACGCTTTAGGTAAATTTGCATTCTTTTCCGAGTTCTTGTAAAATAGGACAATAGATTATCATTAAGCAGAATGACATATCGCATTGTTTTATAACATTCCCTGTGTCCCGCTAAGTGATCATTTTGACATACTTAACAACAACTGACATATACCGAATGTTAAAGTTTCTAACCACTGCTATATTACAATCTTTCTTCCCTTTCTTCCCTTTAGGTAAATTTCCGTTCTTTTCCGAGTTCTTCTAAAATAGGTCAATAGATTATCATTAAGCAGAATGATATATCGCATTGTTTTATGTAATTCCCTGTGTCCCGCTAAGTGATCATTTTGTATTACTTAACAACAACTGACATATACCGAATGTTAAAATTTCCTACCACTGATATAATACAATTTTTCTTCCCTTCATTCGCTTTAGGTAAATTTCCATTCTTTTCCGAGTCCTTGTAGAATAGGACGATAGATTATCATTAAGCAGAATATTATATCGCATTGTTTTATAAAATTCCCTGTGTCCCGCTAAGTGATCATTTTGATATACTTAACAACAACTGACATATACCGAATGTTAAAATTTCCTACCACTGATTTATTACAATCTTTCTTCCCTTCATACGCTTTAGGTAAATTTGCGTTCCTTTCGGAGTCCTTGTACAACAGCACAATAGATTATCATTAAGCAGAATGATATATCGCATTGTTTTATAAAATTTCCTGTGCCCCGCTAAGTGATCATTTTGATATACTTAACAACAACTGACATATACCGAATGTTACGGTTTCTAACCACTGATATATTACAATCTTTCTTCCCTTCATTCGCTTTAGGTAAATTTCCGTTCTTTTCCGAGTCCTTGAAGAATAAGACGATAGATTATCATTAAGCAGAATATTATATCGCATTGTTTTATAAAATCCCCTGTGTCCCGCTAAGTGATCATTTTGATATACTTAACAACAACTGACATATACCGAATGTTAAAATTTCCTACCACTGATGTATTACAATCTTTCTTCCCTTCATACGCTTTAGGTAAATTTCCTTTCTTTTCCGAGTCCTTGTAGAATAGTACGATAGATTATCATTAAGCAGAATATTATATCGCATTGTTTTATAAAATTCCCTGTGTCCTGCTAAGTGATCATTTTGATATACTTAACAACAACTGACATATACCGAATGTTAAAATTTCCTACCACTGATGTATTACAATCTTTCTTCCCTTCATACGCTTTAGGTAAATTTGCGTTCCTTTCGGAGTCCTTGTACAACAGCACAATAGATTATCATTAAGCAGAATGATATATCGCATTGTTTTATAAAATTTCCTGTGCCCCGGTAAGTGATCATTTTGACATACTTAACAACAACTGACATATACCGAATGTTAAAGTTTCTAACCACTGCTATATTACAATCTTTCTTCCCTTCATACGCTTTAGGTAAATTTGCATTCTTTTCCGAGTTCTTGTAAAATAGGACAATAGATTATCATTAAGCAGAATGATATATCGCATTGTTTTATGTAATTCCCTGTGTCCAGCTAAGTGATCATTTTGATATACTTAGCAACAACTGACATATACCGAATGTTAAAATTTCCTACCACTGATAAAATACAATTTTTCTTCCCTTCATTCGCTTTAGGTAAATTTTCGTTCTTTTCCGAGTCCTTGTAGAATAGGACGATGGATTATCATTAAGCAGAATATTATATCGCATTGTTTTATAAAATTCCCTGTGTCCCGCTAAGTGATCATTTTGATATACTTAACAACAACTAACATATACCGAATGTTAAAATTTCCTACCACTGATGTATTACAATCTTTCTTCCCTTCATACGCTTTAGGTAAATTTACATGCTTTTCCGAGTTCTTGTAAAATAGGACAATAGATTATCATTAAGCAGAATGACATATCGCATTGTTTTATAACATTGCCTGTGTCCCGCTAAGTGATCATTTTGTAATACTTAACAACAACTGACATATACCGAATGTTACGGTTTCTTACCACTGATATAATACAATTTTTCCTCCCTTCATTCGCTTTAGGTAAATTTCCGTTCTTTTTCGAGTCCTTGAAGAATAAGACGATAGATTATCATTAAGCAGAATATTATATCGCATTGTTTTATAAAATCCCCTGTGTCCCGCTAAGTGATCATTTTGATATACTTAACAACAACTGACATATACCGAATGTTAAAATTTCCTACCACTGATGTATTACAATCTTTCTTCCCTTCATACGCTTTAGGTAAATTTCCTTTCTTTTCCGAGTCCTTGTAGAATAGTACGATAGATTATCATTAAGCAGAATATTATATCGCATTGTTTTATAAAATTCTCTGTGCCCCGCTAAGTGATCATTTTGATATATTTAACAACAACTGACATATACCGAATGTTACGGTTTCTAACCACTGATATATTACAATCTTTCTTCCCTTCATTCTTTTTAGGTAAATTTGCGTTCCTTTCCGAGTTCTTGTACAATAGCCCAATAGATTATCATTAAGCAGAATATTATATCGCATTGTTTTATAAAATTCCCTGTGTCCCGCTAAGTGATCATTTTGATATACTGAACAATAACTGATATATATAATGAATGTTAAAGTTTATTACCACTGCTAAGTTGTAATCCGTCTTCCCAAGGCTTGGCAATTTGTGCATTAATTCCGATTACGTGCGCGGTTAACTTTGAAACACAGTGAAACGGATATCCCTCTAAAACGGGTACTTCACCGAGGATAGGGTAAAATAACAGTATAACGGTCGTACGAAACATCCATTTACGGAACGAATGCAGTGTATTAAAAAAACAGTTGAAGCTATTTTGAAAGAAATATTTGGCTTTGTTTATTTGGATTATCAAGTTTAAGACCATGTGACAAACTAACACAGTTTATCTCAATTACTCACAATTATGAAAATGGTATATCTTAGTATTGTAATAAAAAGAAGAAGCACGATGGCTTGAAGATTTCTGCCATTAGCAGAGATTATAAGTATGAGGGTAAAATATGTCATGTGTGAGACTATCATCAGAGAACAAAAACGCGATGCATGTTATCTGCAACCAAAGTTTAAAAAACCAAAAAAATAATAAAGAAGCCCAATAAATATCTTTTGTTCTGAGCAAGAAATTGATTTGAAGTAGCCCTTCTAGAAGGTTTTGTAAACATATATGTTAAAGGAAGTTTAAGCTTGACTGCGTCATGATCACTGAAATAGACATTAACGAGGGTCTCGACGTCAAAGGTGTTTAGAACATGGATATAGATATTCTGAAATCACGTGATTTTTTCTATTGTATACAAAAATAAAAATTCCGATGTGGCGAAAAAATATCATGCGGCAAAGAGCTGCGCCGCAGGAAACTGCGTTGTCAGTGTGAATTTTTCTTAATCACCCGGCAATGGTGGGCTTCCCAAGACAAAGTATATAAGAACATAAGTGCCAAAATTTAAGAACATGTTAAGATTATGATAAGGCTTTATGAAGCTTGACTACAAATTTTTTTAATAAATATATAAACAAAATATAACAAATCCAAGTACTACAACTCCAGCAATTATCACCGAATTAAGGTAATACCGTGAAATTCAGAATAACCGCCCCTGCTGAATAAGCACCCCTGACCATTAAGCGCCCCCTCTAATTTCCGAAATTAAATAAGCCTCCCTGCCCGCTTATTCGTCATTTACGGTAAATTAAGAACATCCCAAGAACATTTATAGGCTGCATTTCGAAAACGTTAAAAACATTGCAAGGCTTTCTTCCATTTCAATGTTCTTATAAAAAAGAATGTCTATATATAAGTAAAAAATTAAAATATTTTACATTAGTTTTCTCAAGAAGAATAAAAGCTTTAACTCGATGTCTTGAAATTGATCTATAAAATTTTAGATATTCTATGATATATACAAATCCTTTTATTTAAAATTGAACTTCTGAACAAGTTCATTGAATGTTTCAGTATTTAGGCGTTACTCTCTCGCTCAATTTTTTGAAAATGCCGACAGTGGATGTTTTGATAAAGGCTGATCTAAAAAAGAAAAAACATTCAAAAAATGAGTACCAATGATACAATTGTAGCACAAACTAAGTTAACACCAGGTTACTATTCAATCATTGTCTCTTTAAGGCAGCACTTCATTGATTTAAAGAGAGCATTCATGAAAAAGAGACAAAACAATACTTCATGTGATGCAGAACGTATATAAATCTTTATCTATCAAGCTGGTACATCATTATTTTATGATTTTGAGTAAAACATGCTAGGAGAAGTAAAATTGGGGTTTTTATGGGATACTTTAACAGTATTTAAACATGTAGCTCATTCAATTTACGTTAGTGTCAATCTTAATTTTTTGCGTAGCGTGAAACTTATTAGTGCAACTTGCCATTTTGTGGTGTTTGTGCAAAATAATTAATACGATTCACACATAAGTTCCACCCTTTTTTAAAAAGTATGAGAACAAAAGAGTGTGGAAACCACACTCTTTTGTTCTCACACTTTTTTATACCTTTAATAAGTTGACGATGGACATATTTTCAAGAGTCTTTGCCAGGGACGGTGGTTGGAAAAGTCCCCTGTTCACACGAATCAACATTTTTTGAAATTCTGAAGGGCAAAAAAGTGTATTTTTCGCATGGTAAGTTTGTCCATACACAGCATATTTATCCCTCATTTATCCCTTATTTATCCCTCCATCCAATTTTAAAACCATCAGGACAGAAAACGTATATACGAGACAGGTAAAGTATATAGTGTTTACAACATATTTCACATGTAAGAAAGACTAATACAAAAATTATGACTACTTGTGAAAATATTTGATTTTTTTAGTTATACTCCTTTAAATATTTGTACAACATCGGTAAAACACAATTCCAGTGAAACATCTCCAGAAATACGAAAAAACCTATTTTCGTCCAAGTTTAAACCTGCTTTCATCTTAATAGGGTCACGTTTTTTTATAAGAACGTCTAAATTTCAGCAGATGCTGGATGTTTTTATTTTTACGCTTTTTCTGCCTCAAGTGTTCTTTAATTGTATTATATTTAGTAATTGTAGACTCATTATTTTGTTCTTATAGTCTATAAAGGTATTCCGGCTGAGTACGTTCTTAATATGTTCTTAATTTTTGGCAAAATCTCATCCTAAACGTTCTTATAAACTAGGTTTTTATAAAAAACGTATACCCAAATAAACCCTAATTGTAACTCAATTTATTTTCTGTCAGTAAAACATTGGCAACATGAACTACCAGTTTCCTGCTTTAAGTTGGCAAACTTGTGTTTCACGTCAGCAATCTATATTTTGTTTGTGATCGCATGCTCCTATACACGAATACCAGTTAAATTTAGAGAGAAATTTATGAGAAAGTGAGAACAAAGCTTTCGTAAGTTTAATTCACATCCAACTGCAATAAATAATACATGGCGAACAGGTACCGACGTGAATCAAGAATTTTTGTTAACACCTCGACATTTGCCTCGGCCAATTGCAGAGTGTCGACGTGCATTAGAAAGGCTAACCTTATATATATGTGGTCCAGATTTTATAAGGTAATATATATGCCAGTTATAATATAGTTCTAAAAAGCAATTATAACATAGTATATAAGTGGGCAAAACACAAATCTTGGAAATAAAGTTTGAAACGGACTAGTGGACTATGGCTTACCGCCTGAATTTTTTAACCTGTCAATTTGCGTTTGGGGTCTGGAAATATAAACACCACCGTGTCATGATGAAATATGTCTAGCTAGCTACTATATGATGGGGTTAAGTGTAGCTAGGGACAAGTGATTTATACAAAATTCAAGTATAATTTTATCCAATCGAAGTCTGGAGAAATATTTTGTGAATGCTTTTGATGGGTTAGGGAATTGACCAAGCAGGTTTGAGAAAGTGCCCAAATGGATAAATAAAACCCTTGTAAAACTAAAGAAAAAGGGGCTACCTACGTCCGGTTGGCCAACTATTAACCCAACTAACCCAACTTTGCTTTTCTGGTAACTCTAACTATTCTATAGCTTGGTGACTAAACAAAGACATGTGATCAGCTAAAAAACACCAGCTAGCTAATTAAAATACAATAATTCTTACCTGATAAGTCTCAGTCAAAGTACACCATTTTTAACAAATAACATCATATCAAGAATACTATAATATAAACACCAACAAGCTAACCCTAATAGAAATTCCCGACAGGCACAGCCAAAGGACGATTCAATTCAACCAGAATTCAAAGTGCTTTTGGTCATAGGCCAAAGAGACTATGATTTGGTCAAGGAACGGAGAATACTAGAAGGTCGTGAAGATGAGATTATTTACAATCTTTATCTATATTGGCTAGTCACGTAATAACGAAAAAATCAAAAAAAAAAGTAATAACAATGGCCAGGGTCCGGGCAACTGTTTTACCCTATATATCACAGCCCCGTACGTTCAGCCTAGCTGCGCTGTCTCTGTCTATTTCCCTCAAGGCGATTTTAATGATTCCGCCTCCCGTAGCAGTCGGCGGAAATCAATTAGTATTATAATCGAAAAGTTAGTATTATTATCGAGGACTTAATATGGTATAACATGCAAATCTTCACTTTTTAAAGACGAAACCTGGAATAAAACGAGGGTTATTCCCTGTAGGTTTACAATTTGGAACGTTATAAAATTTAAATTAGCCAGTAAGGACAGTTGAATAAAAATAGTCGAATCTAAAATAGCAACAAAATTTTGGTTAAACAAATAGCGGGACATGAAATAACAACAATGACCTGTTGAAAACATAGCGGGACACGCTATAGCTACATGTTTTATCATTCTTTATGCTGAAAACTGGTTTTGTTCGTAATTGCAAACAGACGGCTGTATAGTTATTTAAGATATCTCCAACAGAAAATGTGTCCCGCTATGTGTTTGAAAATCACATCACACATTATGTCCCGCTATGTGCCTCCGCGCTTGAAAATTATATTGAGCATTAAAATAAAATCGAAACTTGAGAGGTGATTTGTTGAAATTAGCGAAGACGAAGTTGAACTCGCTGCTGCTGCAGTTATTGTTTTAGCAACTACAAAGTTAAGAAAACGTGGAAAGCGTCGTATGTGGACGAAAAAATGGTTGCACAAAAGACCTAATTTAGGAGTGTGTGATACTCTATTGAATGAATTTTGGTTAGAGCAAGAAGAAGGTTATTTTAATTTTCTTCGGATGTATTCTGCTAATACGCTCCACAGCGCTTCTTCCAACATCCTTTTACCGATAAAAATCTCGTTAAATTCTTTGTTATTCTTGTTTGAAGACATAATGTTTTTAAACGTCCTCTAGTAATGTTTATTTTTCATATAGAAACTCACATTTTTCTGAAAGCACATTTGATGTACAGATTTTGATTGGTTCAAAACCTTTCGATTAATTAAAAAAGTTAAACCGGTCCGACTTTTTAAAAATCGAATTCGACAAGTCTGAACATGCCGAAGGCATACGATTTTTACATGATACATACACGATCCAATTTGTCGAATTCGACAAATCGAATCGTGTATCACCGCCTTTAGTCTACACGCTTGGGAATTGTAGAGAAAGAAATGACGTAATTATTAAAGAGAAACGTTAATAACAACAAAGATGGCGCATTATGTAGAAATTTAAGACGATCTTCATTATGCTACACACTGCACGAGCTTTAACTTTCGATGGCATATAAACTTTAAAATAAAGTATTGTTCTCTGGATAATAAAACAATTTGTTGCACTGTAAGTCTGATTTACACGGAAAATTTTAATGTTTCATTTGGAAATATATTGTGTACTAAAATTATACATTTTGATGATATACTTTTTTTACATCAAAGAGCTAGATCAAATGTTAATCTTTATTAATTATCAAATTCATTTATCCTCTTTGCTTTCAGACGTCGCGAGGAATTTCGATCAACTCCCGTGTAAATCAGCCTTTGCTGCGCTAGTCTGGATACGCCATTCATCAGCGCATCCAGGGTTCGGATGGTTATCTCTACCTCCTCAGGCCATTTTAAAGATTCCGCCCTGACCGGCGGAAATCAAAGACGTGCAGAAGTTTGGACTAACATATGAAGCCTACATAACTATGAGAAGAATGACAGCTAAAATTCTGCTTAGGGGCACAAAAAAGTTGATTACACCTTATACAAAATGAACGTACACTTTACTAGTTATTGTACTACACAATTCTATTGTTAGACATATATTCACTAGTTATCTTATTTATTTTATTGTTATGTCATTTAAATTTTTCCTTTACTAAAACAAAATTGAGTTGCGTATTGAATTACTGGTGAAAAATATTTTGAAAAGCACATCTTACATTTGACCGTCTATCCTTTTCCAATGTCAGGACCGACCAGTATCTTTTTATTATATATTATACATTATTAATTAAATTAAACCTTGGACATAGCATTCCATACGGTTAGTCAGGTGGATAGTGAAAAATTTGCTTACAACTTAGGCTTTTCCTAGAAATATATTCAGTTCACACCTCTTACACGTCTTAAAATAAGTCAGACAATCAGTCAGCCTTAAAAAAACTGAAATTTATTTGATTTCGAGATCTATTTCGAAAGAAACCAGCTTTGTTTCTCAAGCACAAATTTAATTAGCATATAATGCACCTGAAAATGGTAGCAGTATTTTATTAGAACAAGAAGAATGAAAGTGTTTGGTAGAATTTTCAATATTCTTGCTTGCTGAATGAAATACATCAGGACTTTTCAAGTTTACAGTGGTTGATCGAATGATACAATTCAAGGATATTTCAAAGCAAAACCCTAACATCGTCAAGGTTTCTTAGCTTAGCCTAAAATTGGGGTGCCGCTTACACGATACAATTTTTCTTATAAACAATATATCATACCATGTATACATAACATATACCCTCCGCATTCACCGTGCCGCATTACGTGATTATCTAAACAAACGGCTCTTGCAACAATCTGGCAACTTTGCTAGCTACATAAGTTTATGATCTTAATTATAAACCATCGGTTAAAACAACTTTGCAAACATGCCAGCAAAGGGGTGGGTTATTTGTGCAGTATGAAGCAAAAAATGAATCAACTGAAACATCCTAGTTGCGTGATTTCATCTCAATTCCGTGATGTGTTTATTTCAATGTGAGATCCACTGGAATTATATGTTTCCCTGCGCTTAAATTTTCTCATTGGTGAGCTACCACAGCAATCTTTGAGCTGTCTGATCTGTAAAATACACAAATTTAAATACCGGTGAAATTGGTAATATGGTAGATCCTAGACTTAAGGCTGAGGATATCATGTCATAGTCAGTAAGCTGAGAAAGTTGGCAAGAAAAGCGAATTCACGTAATTTAGATGT
This sequence comes from Hydractinia echinata, assembly GCA_030067915.1. Lineage (NCBI taxonomy): Eukaryota > Metazoa > Cnidaria > Hydrozoa > Anthoathecata > Hydractiniidae > Hydractinia > Hydractinia echinata. Next base: position 1,198,317 of record JASGCC010000036.1, on the reverse strand, counting down.
TCATCTAATATGGACAGTATACACTATAAGTAACCCTCGTCCCCAGGTTTTTTTTGTCTCTTTGATATGAGAGAAGACAACGAAAATTACCCTGGTATCGTTGAGTGATTTTTGGCCAATATATGGCCGATTATGCGAACGCTTCATAAGGAATACGATAATTTATGCCATTAAAAAATGGCGGAATTTTAGCGATTAGAAAGTTTATGTTTCAGCAACAGAAAACGTACTGACAATTGTATTGTCTCACGAGTAAAAAAATACAACAAATCAATTATCTTGATAACTGCAATAAACGTCTTAAAGGTTGTGCTGTTTTGTGTGCAAGTTAAATAATACTTCAATATAGTTTAGCTAGCTAGCAAGTACTTCCTGGATAGAACTTTTTTCTGAACTTAGATGGTTCCTTGTTTAGATTTTAAATCGAGTTTGTAGAAAAAGTTTTTATTTTTGTGGCGTTCTGAATCCTATGGAAAAAAAACAAGGGGCAGAAAAAGAAGGGCAGAATAATTTCTGGATATATGTAGACAGCTTCAGATTATAACAGACCTGCTTTAGATATATGTTTGGGATGGAAACGAAGTATATACTTTTCTGTTATCAAGATAAATCTTTAGTGGAGTTATGGGTCATAAATTAAGTAGAAATGAAGTTTATAATATAGACCAAAACCTTTTATGATTGGTACAATTGTTGAAATCTTGCTTCATTTTTGTGAGAACTAATTTTTGAAACACTTTTAATTTTTACCAGAACTATTTTTTTGCAGAGTTAGCAAGTTTAAAATACCCTCTTAATTTGGATATATTGACAAATATAGGTCTATCTACTGAAAGGGATAAAGCTAAAAGCGCCCAGCAAAGTGGGCTATAAAAAATACTTCTCTTTCGAAACCATACTTTTTGCTAAAAATAAAACTGAAGTAAAGACTTGGTATGGCATGTTTTTAGGCTGGTTTGAAAAAAAAATTGAGACACAAAATATTTTCATTATTATCATAGTTTCTGAGTTCCTGTTTTAACCATTTTCAGGGACACCGATAAACGATTTTTGACAGTTATATCAATTTTGACAGTATATCAATTTTGACAAAGATATATGTACAAAAAACATTAAGAGCAATTTTCAGTGTTATGTTAGGGTCTAAATAAAAATTTGTGCCATGTTTGATTGCTGCAACCCAGTTTCATATTTGCTAATAATTTTTTAAACGCACTATCTCACATATGGACAATAAAAAAATCTTCCATAATGGTGCTGTAAAATTGTGTTATAATTTACGCTCCCGTTTTAGCACCATGTGCAAGTGTTGTAGTGTTGAAACTCTTAGAATTTTTTTTTTATTCTCTCGGTCGGAATATGTCACGCGGTTTTTTAGTTGAGGGAAAACACTGACATTATACGACATTATACGGCCAAACTCTTACAGAAGATTAAACAAAAACTGCAATTATCTGAATTAAAGTAAAGCTAAACTGGAAAACTTGCAGGAAATGTTTTTTAAAATAAAAAATTTTCAAAAATTTACACTCAGAGGGTCCTTAACGTACGGTGGCATATTTGTGCCACCTCGACTTATATTAAAATTTAACTCGTTTTCAAGTTCTAACTCGAGTTATAACTTCTAACTCGAGTTATAACTTCTAACTCGAGTTATAACTTCTAACTCGAGTTATAACTTCTAACTCGAGTTATAACTTCTAACTCGAGTTATAACTTCTAACTCGAGTTATAACTTCTAACTCGAGTTATAACTTCTAACTCGAGTTATAACTTCTAACTGTAGTTATAACTTCTAACTCGAGTTATAACTTCTAACTCGAGTTATAACTTCTAACTGCAGTTATAACCTTCGCACGTTGTTTCGATTTCACTGGATTTATAATGAACTTGCAAGTTCGATAATGATGGAAGGAGTATCCCGTATCTTTTCTGCTATCTTAAATGCTTTGTTTGCTAACTATATTATTACGTTACATTATTTATCTCAACTTGACTAAACGCAGGTAATGTAATCATAAAAACGTTATGCGCCATTATTGCTTGAAGTCCAACGATGTTTTGAACACGTCTGTTCATGAGCTAGTTTATGTACACATCAGTTAATGCCCATAAGTTATAACTCGAGTTATAACTTATAACTCGAGTTATAACTTATAACTCGAGTTAGAAGTTATAACTGCAGTTAGAAGTTATAACTCAAGTTAGAAGTTATAACTCGAGTTATAACTTATAACTCGAGTTAGAAGTTATAACTGCAGTTAGAAGTTATAACTCGAGTTAGAAGTTGTAACTCAAGTTAGAACTTGAAAACGAGTTAAATTTTAATATAAGTCGAGGTGGCACAAATATGCCACCGTATTAACGTGAATCAACAAAATTCAAATATTCAAATGGTATTTAATTAATACGAATTTTCACTGTCAGCAAAAAAAAAGTTTTATTGAAACTTGAGATCTGTAGAGGGAAAAACAAAACAACAAACAAATTTAGTCAATGTCAGGGATTTTATTGACAATAATAATAACAATTATAATCATATAAAAGGGTTTAGCCCAATAATAGTATTTTCTTCTCGAGCATCTTTTAAAATATCTGTGATTCCTTCCATCTAAAAAATCATGCATAACCAAAGTATACTCGAAAAAGACATAATATATAGCTACTCAATAGATGAGAGATATATGTGCATATTTTACATGGCTAGCCTCACAAATATCGAGGGATATACCCTGTCTATTATTTCCAGGAGGGGCCAAGGCATAGATGGAGAATCCTAGACTATTTAATGCTCATTTTGAGCTACGCAAACCCAATTAGGGCCAACGCTCTACTAGACAACTCCCGGCAACATCCAACGGCCCACACAGTGTGCCATCTCCCCAATTTCCCTCACATGGCTTGGGTTAACCCGGGCTATGGTAACATTCACTCGCCCATGTTGAATCGCCGTCAAGAGGAATCGAACCCGTCTCCCGCTCAGAGTACGAGAGCTATAACTACTAATCTACGGCGCCACTATGAAAAACATAAATCACCTAAGCTTCCACACTTTCAAATTAAGTCATTCCAATTGCTGGACTTTAAACCCGACTAATGTTAACAAAAAACTACATTATTTGCGACGTTTCGGGTGTTCACACCCATTTTCAAGCAATCAAAGACGTACAATATTCTCCTAAATATATACAAGTTTAACAGTAACCATAGTTACATATTAAATACAAAATGTATAAATACAATGGAACAGATCTAATGTTTTTATTCAACTGGGGACTATCCCGCATTATGAACAAAGTTTCTTTAATCTCTCTTTTAAAATTTGTTCAAGTTGGTCAATTTTCCATCATGAGGTTATTAGAATCAAAGATATCTTTATTCGAAATGGTTATCCAGAACTATTTATTGACAAGGTCATAAAACACTTTTTTTCAATATCTCGCAAAACCAAAGAAGTCACCCACACAGCTGAGAAGAAAAACATTTTGATTGTTCTCCACTTTTTTAGGTAAAACATCTTTACAAACGAGAACGAAGTTAGAAAAACGTTTTAAATCTACTTTGCATTGTTGTAAACTTTCTGTTGTTTTCAGAACTCACACTCGCTTATCTAACTTCTTCAGATTTAAAGACCTGTTGCCTAAAGAATTAAAGTCAGGCGTCATTTACAAATATAAGTGCAGTGGCTGCAACGCCACTTATATAGGTGAGTCGTCGCGTCATCCTAAGGTTCGGGCAAGCGAGCACCTCGGAGTGTCTCCCTTAACAGTTAAGAAATCAACCTCACCTAATTGCACGGTAATTAAAGATCATCTTAAAACATGTCACACCACATCATCTCTTGACGATTTTAGTATACTCTCTAGGGGTAACAACCGGTATTTGCTAGAGATTAAAGAGAGTTTGTTCATAATGCGGGATAGTCCCAAGTTGAATAACAACATTAGATCTGCTCCATTGTATTTATACAATTAGTATTTAATCTGTAACTATGGTTACTGTTAAACTTGTATATACTTAGGAGAACATTGTACGTTTTTGATTGCTTGAAAATGGGTATGTGAACACCCGAAACGTCGCAAATAATGTAGTTTTTTGTTGTCAATCGACTAATGTTACGTTAAATTTTTTAAAACAGTACTGACACGAAACAAAACAACATAAACAATTTTTTTTTTGCGGAGAATAATATTTTGACATACGTTGAAGTAAATTATATGTATAAAAAAGTTAGTCTAAAATACTTAGCAACCTCTTGGCGGAACTTCTTAGAAATTACACCTCTCAGAGTTTTTATTACTGCATCATTTCAACAGTTCGGGAACAATTTCTTTGCATCTTTCATTCATAAAATTAATTTTTTCTTCGTCCAAGTAATTCTGATGATCACCAATGACTCCTTTTTAACAGGCGTTGAGGAGCATCCTGTAAAGCTATTGCAATATTGTAGCCAAAGTATCCTGTCTCATTTCCGTTCAGTTCAATAAATGGAGACATTTCGTTCATTTTTCTATTATCACACTTAAGCACTTGATCAGGTCCATACATCATTATCAACAACGATATCCGTGTTATTGTTGTCCCTGATCTAGGAAATGTGGCCAATAGGATGTCTGTTTCTTTCAATTCCATACTACGTATTCGTTCAAAATAGGTGGGAGACAAATAATTACCAACTGTCATACAGTTAACTCCATCTGTTACAATTTGTTGGTCTTTCACGTTTGGAAACTCGTTAGTGCAAGGCTTTATTGAAATCATTATACCTGAAATCAAAGGTGCCAAATTACATTAACATTAAGTGTTTGAGAAAATAAAATATTGAAAAAGAGTAGTCGAATACATTGTAATATATTTATAGTATTTTTTGTTATGTTATAAATATATTACACTATAATATATTATAGATTTTATTTTATTACTCCCTTATATTGAAATTGTCAAATATTTTTTTAATACCTCCAGTGTCTACAAGTGGATTTTTTTTTCAGAACTGGTCTTATATTCTAATTCTCCACTTTCGTCTGTCTATGACAGGCAATGTGGATTATATTTTTTAAAATTTTCTTAAAAAGCGTACATAACACATTATATATAACTTTTGTTTACATTTTTAACTGGCTAGAACAAATCGTGAAAAACAAGGCAGTCGGAAATCTGCGACCTTAATACCCTAAGGAAGGACCTAAGATCTTTAGGAGTACCCACAGGACCCTATAAGAGGACCCAAGATCCAGACACATAAAAAGCATCCAGGATCCAGTAAAAGCTAGGAAAGGCTTTCACATGTGGTATTCTAAATATATGAAACACTTAAACCGCCTTGATGTAGAACGTGTCATAATTCAAATCAATAACAACTTCTTAAAAGTTCAATGAACCAAGTAGTTCAATATTCCATTAGTTGAGAAATTAGAATATTAGCATTTGAGTGTCTTAGTTTTTAGATGTTTGGAACATGCGCTCAATTTTGCCACTGTATTTTAGTTGTTTCTTGGAGCTTTTGTCGTTTCTTGGTTGTTTCTAGCCGTTTCCTGGTTAATTTTTGTTTGTTTTCTGTGTTATTAAAGCTTCCTCCCTAAGGAATTTTTAGGAATGCTGATGGTGGCTGTTTTGATAATGGCTGACCTGAAAAAGAAAAAGAGGTTCTCAAAATTTAAACGAGAATACAATTTTAACACAAGTTGAATTAACACCAGATTGTTGAATAATGTTGGGTGCTTGAAGTTGAGGTTAATATAATTATTTAAAAAGAGGCAAAAACACATTGCGCAAACAAAACTATAATTATCAGAAATCAAAACACAACACAACATAAAAACAACATGTTTATAAGAGAGCATATAAAGAAAATCCAAATGGCTTAAAAATCCAACTGCGGCAGCTATTAGTCATGTTTGTGCTTTCACAGTCCCATTTCCTGAGAATCTAAAGTGCAATAACCCTGGTAAAAGGAAAGGTAATTAATTCATGTGGTGTTTTTAGACTGGCCTGATAAAATTAGCGTAAAAATAACTTTTAAAGAGAATTCTTGGAAGAAAATTGCAAATACTGGACAAACAGTAACAAATAGGTAAACTAGCTTTTTGGTTAAACAATTCTTTTAACTTTATGTACATGCTAAGAAAATTAAACATAAGTTGGACGAGGCATTCTACTTTTTATTATATATAATACATTATTAATTAAATTAGACCTGGAACATAGCATTCTATATGGTCATGGTATGCACTGGGTTAATCAGGTAGATACCGAACAATTCTGCTTATAACTTAGGCTCTTCCTGGAAATATATCCAGTTCACATCCTCTCATATCTTATTTCTTAAAATGAGTCAGACAATCAGTCAGCCTTGAAAAATCTGGAATTTTTTTTATTTCAAGAGCTCTTTCGAAAGAAACCAGCTTTGCTTCTCAAGCACAAATTTAATTAGCATGAAATGCACCTGAAAATGGTAGCAGTGTTTTGTTAGGTAAAAAAGAAGAAAAAAGGCCCTATTTAATAAAGGATATACGGTATTCTAAAGACTGTACCTTATTACTAATATGTACGTACTAATATTAATTAACTAAAATTACCTTAAAATAGTAAAACGGGGAAGAATACACTAAAAAGAGGATAAACCAATAACAATGAGTCTTTAAAGTCGTAACCGATGCCAACTCTTTTTCTGAAAAGCAGGCAAAACATAGTACGCATTCAAATCTCTCCTCGTAAATATATATATATAAACGATAAGAAACGCTTTTTCTCAATTTTAAAATTGAAACTAAAGTAACGTCAAAATTTTAGGTACAGTACCAACACGGTACAAAATAACGTGGAAAAATATTTTTATGAAACAAATTACTTTGAAATATGTTGCAGCAGTAAATTATGCATTTCAAAGTTATGATATTTAAGTAATAGCAAAATTTGGCATTTTCTGTCATCAGTAATTTTAGACTTGTTAAGGGATGTGCATTCAATGCATAAGGTGAATTGATTAACATAACTTTTGCCAAAATGACACTCGTATGCTTGTCTCAGGCTTTTAATTTTCTGCTGATGTCCCAATAACTCGGGACATGCAATTTGGTTTGTAATAAAAAAATTTGGGTAAGCTTGTAGCTATAGGCCCTATATGTTTAATCAACTTTGAATTTGAAGTTACAGTTATTTTTAAAACAATGCTTTACCTTCTGTTTTAAGTTCGATAGGAGTTGTTCACCAACCGGCCAGGGTATGAAATGCGGAGCCAAAACGTTGTAACAGGAGTCTCATCATTTTTTTCTTCATCTTACTGACGCGTTCTTTGTGAATACTTAATGGTTAATGTTAAGGTAAATGTTAATTATTTTACTTTCTTATGTGGTACAGCCACCAAATTAACAAATTCCGTTGTCAGACTGATAAGAAAAGAAATGGATTTTTTTTCAACGTTTATGTGTTTATATGGGAAATACAACCTTATAAATAATTATAAAGAAATACTTACAGCGTAATGCGCCTTCATTGCTAGTAAAAAAATCTAAATTAATACAATAATAACCGATTACCCCGGGCTGTACCGCAAAATATCGCCCGAGATCTAAGTGCCGACCGAGCTTGCGAGGTCGGTGCAATGACTGAGGGCGATATTTTCGGTACAGCACGGGGTAATCGGTTATTATTGTATTTGTTAACCGTCTAAGTTAGATAAAAATAAAAAATAAGAATTTTAGTTTAGTGTTCTTATAATAATATAATTCACTAGCACTACTTTTGTTAACACTCGACGTCAAAATTCGAAACAGTCCTGTCTAAAAACAAACATTCTATTTAGAATTCGAAAGTCCCCATAGAATAAAACTTTGTAAACAAAAGATTACGATGTTCGACAGGTACAGAATAATGTGTAAAGTTGAATGCGCAGCTAAAATATAGTTACAACGAATATTGAAGTAATTTTTTTAACTAGCTAGCTAGCTAGCCAAGAATAACATGGGCTTCAACGAGTTTTATATTGACTCGGTAACCACAAAGCTGAAGGAACGAATCTGAAAATGAGAGGAGATGTATTTTTTATGATTCCGTCGCCCTGTATTTAGTATTTTTGATAAAACTGGATATCAGATCATCGTTTTTTTTATGGACAATGTAGCTAGTTAACTAGCCATGTTGAAGAAGCATCCAGACGAAATGTTGCTGAATCTGGTTATTTTAACTGTTAAACTTGACATTGTTTTGTTTCTATCCTATGAAAATGTTTTTATCGATAAATGCATTGTAGGAGTTAGGTATATAATCATTTCCAATGCTTCTTAAATATTTTTTTTCGTGCTTGTTTAAATTGTAAGCTACCATTTTTCTTGACGACGGGCAATACCGGAAAATATCGGCCCGTCGTCAAGAGCGCTAAGCCAATCAAAATGCCTAAAAACCCGTATTGCCTGCTTGAAAAATCCAGACGGTTAACAATAAACTATATCGACCAATCCCAAATATTTCCATCAATTTAATTCCATTGGAAGATGTAATGCGTTATGAATTTCGTCCTGCATTATCAGGTGGATATTGTTGTTCGGAGATAGAAAAAGAGCTTATAATCATTACCACGTGAGATTAACATATTTCCTGATGAAAGTGATCGTGAATGTCAAAACTCTCGATCCTTTACTAAAGAATTGAGGAAAGCGATTTATGAACAAGATGATGACTGACTGGACTTGGTTCGAATCCTGACCTAACCAAAAATACTTTCTCTACGCTTCATCTAAACATTAAAAGCAGGCAAAAAAATTGAATCCTTTAAACATTTTATTTCGCAAACTAAACAGACTTTCAGCGTAATTGCATCACTGAGACATGGTTAACAAACGAAACCCAGTACAAATACACAACATGATTTAGCAGATTATAATTAGTAGTCATTTCCAGCGCAGCACAAATAAAACAGTGGTGGTATATGTATATTTGTGCATAACTCTCTCTCATTTAAAATTCGTGATGATCTTTCTGTTTCTAATCCTGACAATTCTCACAATAGAAATAGAAAATAACTGTGGTAAAAATAACGTCATTAGTGTGACGTACCGGCCGCCCACCGGAAATATTAACGAGTTTAAATTAAATTTAGATACTCATCTTCGTATAATAAATCGAGAGGACAAACTAGTTTTTCTAAATGGAGATTTCAACATAGATTCTTTAAAATATGACAACAATGCAAACATTCGAAATGTATTTAACACTCCCTTCTCCCTTCTTTTTTATATGCAATGCTGCTAACGACACTCCATCCATGCAGTGAAAAAAGATAATTTACAAGAGAAGTTTTTCTGAACCAGCAGTCCAGAAATTTAAACTACCTCTAGCGCAATCAAATTGGGAGCAAGTAGTAAACGGTAAAAGTGTTAATGGCACGTACAATAAATTTATAGAGATCTTCTCTGACCATTATAACCAATGCTTTTTCCATTAAAAGAATATGTAATAAAAATAAAATGTTTGTTATCACCTTGGATGACGAAGGGATTAATTAAATCATCAAAATTAAAACAGAAACTGTATGTAAAGTACCTGAAATCTAAATCACTTAGAGATAAAGAAACTTTTTTAAATTATAAAAACTTATTCGAGCGTCTAAAAAAAATATCCAAAAAACAGCACTAAAATAGCGCATTAACACAATATAAAAATGACGCAAAAAGAACGTGGCAAATAATAAATCAAGTTATAGGTAAAAAACAAAATGTGCAACATTGTCTTCCAGACAGGATCACATATGACAACAATATTATTGAAAAAACGATACTGAAATAGGTAACACATTTAATGAATTTTTTGTAAATGAAGGACCAAATCTGGCTTCAAAGATTACAAGCAATGTGAATTATAAAAACTATATACCGAAATGTAAATTTATAATACTAAATGATGAACTTCAATTAGAGGAATTAGAAAATGCATTTAAAGGCCTAAAAAAGAGTAAAGCTCCAGGTTACGACGATGTTAGTAGTGATATAGTAACAAATTCTTTCACATCGATTAAACACATTGTATATCCTATTTTTAAACAATCATTTTCACAAGGCATATTTCCAGAGCTATTAAAACTGCTAAAGTAATTCCAATACACAAATCAGGCAATGCTGAGTCGGTCTCAAATTACAGACCAATCTCGATATTGCCAGTATTTTCGAAGCTGTTGGAAAGAATTATGTACAACAGAGTGTCCATTACTTTACTAACAACTCCCTTTTCTATAACAAACAATTTGGCTTCCATCAACAGCACTCGACAGAACATGCCATTATGCAACTTGTGGAAGATTTACACAATTCCTTTTTAAGCGGTAAATATACCCTGGGTGTATTTTTTGACCTTTCTACAGCTTTTGACACACTACATGCATACTACATACATGAAACACTACATGCATATGGTATAGACGGAATTACGTTAAAGTGGTTTGAAAGTTATTTATCTAATCGCACACAGTATGTCAATGTTGGGAATGGCAAAAGAACTAATAAGCTGTTGCAAAAATATGGGGTCCCTCAAGGCTCTATACTTGGGCCTCTCCTGTTTTTGATTAACATTAATGATCTTAATTATCCCACTCAAGTTCTAAATCCCATTATGTTTGCAGATGATATTAACCTTTTCTATTCTCATGAAGATCTCAAAACACTCTACAGACCTGTAAACAATGAATTTATAAAACTAACAGACTGGTTTAAGGCAAATAAATTATCTCTAAATGTTAAAAAGACCAAATATGCATTATTCCACCGAGCGCATAAAAGAAACAGACTACCAACAATATTACCGGAATTAAAAATTGGAGATTTCACAGTCTCATGTGAAACAGAAACGAAGTTTCTGGGAGTTATACTTGATGAAAATCTTACCTGGCGGAAACATATTGAAACTGTAAGTATAAAACTTTCAAAATATATTGGTGTTCTTTATAAAGCTCGACATCCCTTAAATAAACATTGTCTAATAAATTTATATTTTTCATTCGTACATAGTCATATAAATTACGCAAATATAGTTTGGGGCAGCACTAATAAATCTAAACTTGAATCGATATATAAACGTCAAAAACACGCTGTAAGAACTATTCTTTACCAAGACAAATTTATGCATAGCAAACTACTACTACAGTCTATAAAAGCTTTCAATATTTTCCAGATAAATAATTTTCAGAAGGTATACTTTATGTATAAAATGAAAAACAAATCTATACCCCCCCATAATTTCTAACATGTTTCAAGTAAGAGAAAGTAAATATTCAACCAGGTCAAAAGGTCAGTACTATCCACTATACAGGAAAACTAAGGCCAGTCAGTTTACCTACACAAAATAGATCGATTATAGGGAAAAGGGTGCGTCGAACTGTTTGTCTGTTTTGCTTATTGCAAAGGATTTTTCATTTAAATAAGCAAAAGAATTACGTTACTATTGGCCAATTGCTAGTCTTTTAGCTCATTGCGTCTGTCATATTGAAGAAGAAATTCTTTGCTCATCGCTAACATACAGCGAGCGGGATTCGATCCGCGGTCCCCAGAATTAGGAGCCGCAGACGAATCCACTACACACTACGTGCGGCATTACGCTAGTGCTGAACTCAGATAATTCATTCGAATGGTGTGTATTCATAGGTGAATCTTTATCATGGCACATCCGTCCGTCATTGTGTCTGGCTTAAAGTTCGATTTACAACATGAATGAATTGTAGGAAAGGTGGGTTTGTTATTTTACGCCACAAAAATGTTTGAGACCTGCTTAACGAAGTGTGCAAAGATGTTTCTATTGAGACGCAACTACTGGAGTTAACAAGAGAAACATTCGAGCTATCTTCAACTACCACCAGACAGGAAGTACGAACTGACATACTTGCCCTTGTATTTTGGTCAAAGGGACAGCGAGCATTTTTTGACGTAAGGGCTTCTCGTTACCTTAAGCAATCTTTACAACAATGTTATGTACAGAATAAAAAGAGAACGCAATTATAATGAACGAATTAACACAGTCGATAATGGTACTTTCACTCCATTAGTGTTTTCGATTTATGATCAGAGAATGTAATAGTACGTTTTAAAAGCGACTGACATGATTGCTGAAAAACAAAATGTTTACAAGTCCGTAACATCATCATGGATTCGATATGGTGTATACAGTAGTCTCTCTAATTAGCGGACACCATTGGAGCAAAAAAATCTGTCTGCTAATTAGAGGTGTCCGCTTTTTAGAAATTTAACTATTTTTGAGTAAAATTTTGTTGTTGAGTCAAAAAATTGATGTATTTTAAGGTTTTGGGGGAAATTGGATTATTTCAGACTTAGAAGAATAGAAAAATTAGATTTTAGGATATACAAAGTTTTTTATGTCAACACAAGAAAAAATATGAAAGTACGTTTTTTGTTTCAAAATACCAACAAACTATATACTATACTATATAAAGTATATAAAGTAAATAAAAAAAGTTGATAAACGAGAATTCTTTACCCTGACCAATAAAATTTCTCGAGGTGTCGTCTAATTAGAAAGGAAAAATCACCAAAAAGGCCTCTGGTGAAAAAAATGTGTCCGTTAATCGGAGTGTCCGCTAATTGCTTGTCCGCTATTTAGAAAGTTTTCTATGAGACATTGACTGGGATTCGTCCTGTGTAATGATAAAATTTGTCCGTTAATTGGAGGTGTCCGCTTTTTGGAGTGTCCGTTAATTAGAGAGACTACTGTATATTGTATATCATAATTTTTGTCGCAAGGTGATTGGACTAAGAGTTCCAAAACGCAAAGACCGCTACGATTTCTCGCATATCTCCAGCTTGATATTCTTAAAAATGAAAAAGCGCGAGGGAAATACGGTACTCTCTTCACAAAGTAAATTGGACGGCGAATTTGCCTGCTATATGTATCTGAGCATGCGCAGTTTTATTGATTTCCGCCGGTCGGGGCGGAATCTTTAAAATGGCCTGAGGAACCAGCCAGAGATAACCATCCGAAGCCTGGATGCGCTGATGAATGGCGTATCCAGACTAGCGCAACAAAGGCGAATTTACACGGGAGTTGATCGTAAATTCATCGCGACGTCTGAAAGCAAAGAGGATAAATGAATCCGATAATTGATAAAGATAAACATTTTATCTAGCTCTTTGATGTAAAAAAGTAAATCATCAAAATGTATAATTTTATTACACAATATATTTCCAAATGAAACATTAAAATTTTGCGTGTAAATCATACTTACAGTGCAACAAATTGTTTTATTATCCAATGAACAATATAGTCCATGGGCCAGAGCGGGTATGTGGGTTCATGAAAAGTAAGTAACATTGGTTATACTTTTCTGTAAGTATATCATATACGAAGCAAAAAAATGTATGATAGCAGTTATAAAGTGTTCATAATAAAAAAGTATCGCCAAATTTGAAATTAAAGCATTTCCGGCTTTTTTTAAACATTTGAATTACGATTCAATTACTATGCACAGTTGATAAATGGATAGTATTTAAAATCAAAAGAATAAAAAATAATGAAATATACTATAATATACTGTCAAAACTAAGAAGGTAAAATATAGCAGCTATTGTGGGTTATGTGGTGAGTAAGTCAGGCTTTAAAGCACACCTACAATCGTGGACAAAAATATTGAGACTAAGGCAGTTTTTTACTCATTATCCAAATATGGACAAAAGAGTCAAATAGTCAATACTCTGCAGCCGGCAGGCTGCAAAGTCGCTACTTTTGCACACAAGTAAGCCAGGCAGAGAGCGTTGAAAAGTTGCTAGTCACATTCTTTAGCACGCCCGCACACCGAAATAATTCACGTCGGGGACCACGAAGGCCCCGAAATTCGTGATTAATGGCCTTGCTGACGTCAGCAACAATTAGCCCATTTTATGAATTTCGTATTTACCAAATATCCTAAGGTCCGAAGTCCTAAGAGAACTCTGAACATTGACAAGTGAACTTTCACAAGTTCAAGATGTGTGAATCTAATATAGAATGAGCCTACGCAATTACTTGTGGTGGCGAAATTCGAAATTCGTTCTCTTGTCCCAACATATTGTGACCACGATTGTAGGTAGTTTTTTTACGATTGAAATGTGAAAATGAGGGCAATAAATTCAAAAAGTTCAAAAATCAAGTAAAACAAATAAAAAATGTACATATAACTATTTTTAACAAGTAAATATTTAGTTATCATCATCGTCCGACTCACTTTGATCACCTTTGCTACAACCGTCGAACTCCTCATCCTCATTCGTTGATGCATTCGAGCAATCTTTCAATTTGCACATGTCCGTACATTTCAAACCATTTGATCTTCATCTGCATCGATTAGTATCACAAGATGTTACACAACCACACGATAAAAACTCAAACACAGTATCGGGTGCTGGAGCAATTGTCATTCAATCGACAGATAGGACGCCATCGACAACTTTCCATCCACTACCTACTGGTTGTGGAATCAATATTTCTCAAAACATTTCTTCCAGATCAATGACTAAAAATTCGCTCGGTCAATATGTTTCTGTAAACTATGTTGACACGGTGGAAGTTGACTGGACTTATCTTTCCTTTTCGAGAACAAAATATCACTCGCTTTGCTACCATAAAGGTGGCATGTGAATTGTTTCAGTTTCTCCTATAGACCTTCTGGTACCTAAAAATTAAGCAATAGTAAATTAGAGCAACGAGTGTTTCAAATCTAAGTGTAGGAAATATATCATGGAATTATCTGTTTCTTTATACATCAATAACCAATAAACAAATATTTGTAATTAACCAAATGAAGAATTATATATGTTAGAAGCAACTTGAATCAATGTTGAGAAATCTTTAAAATTTTATAGGAATAAACTCACCACTTCATTGTTTCCAAGTTCTCTAAATAATTCTTGGTAAATGTCATTCTGTTGAATTAGTTTCCATGCTTTTATCTTTCCTTTTCCACCAAAAGCGCTTACTGTATCACAACCAGTGAATGCGTGCATGCCAGGAAGACATCTAGCTGCTGGTGAACCAATTCCGTCACCAATACCAATACCTTTTATCTTTACTAATCGACTTCGCGCTCCTATTCCACGTTTTTTATAGATGTTTATATTTGGCACTTCCACAGAGGCGTATACAGCGAGTACAAACACATCTGTGTCTTCAGATACTACGAGTACATCCTCATACACCTTCTCTTCAGCATGCTTTATATGGAGAAACATTCGAGTGTCTACTTCTTCTTGATTGGTAAACAGTGATATTGCCTCACAAACTGTATCTTCCAACATTCATCATCATATGCAGCATACATTTTCTTGCCATTCAACATACTGCGGTAAAGATCTTTTCTCCATTCTTCTGCCAAAAACATTATGAACGATCTTTTGTTTTCATTCCCCCTGAGAAACTGTGACCACTGACCCAAGTTAGCTATATTTTAGCTTTATTTTATAGCTAACTTAAATTACATAAACTTCTTTTCTTTATAAAAACAAATTTTAAAAGAAAAATAATAAACCTGAAAATTGATGAACAATAAAAACAAAATAAGAACAACGGCAGGCTGAAAATTTATCGATTTTCTCTTTTTACCTAGCTTAAATTAATTGAATTAAATGATTAATTGAATTTTAAAATTTTTTGAAGAATATTCAATGATTTTGTTCCCCCATATTACTCAGTTCACTTCAAAGTTCAGTACTTTTTCAGATTATTGCTAATGGTGGAAATCGTTAAGCCGCAGGGCTTCTTGATTTCCGCCAGCGAAGGCGGAATTTTTAAAATCGCCTGAGGAGATAGAGAGATAGAGAGATAGAGAGATAGAGAGATAGAGATAGAGAGATAGAGAGATAGAGATAGAGAGATAGAGAGATAGAGAGGAGAGATAGGAGAAGAGATAGAGAGATAGAGGATAGAGAGATAGAGAAGAGACAGCGCAGCTAGGCTGGACGCCCGAAACTTGTCCAAGCTAAAGATTTTTTTCTGAGAACGAGGCTAAAATGAGTTTTAAGCCAATAAGAATCCTAACAGTGCAACAGATTGTTTTATTATCCAATGAACAATACTTTATTTTAAAGTTTATATGCTATCGAAAGTTAAAGCTCGTGCAGTGTAGCATAATGAAGATCGTCTTATAATGCGCCATCTTTGATGTTACGTCATTTCTTTCTGTACAATTTTTCAAGCACGTAGACTAAAGCTATATTCGGCAGAACTAATTAATTAATTATTCATGAATTTTATTTTTTACTTATTGAGTTGTATTTTAACATTGCAGGTTAGTTACAATAATAATTGAGAATACTCAATGATTTGTTTACCCCATAATTCTCCGTTTTCAAGATCAACTTCAAATTTTAAAATCTTTTAGGCTAATGGCGGAAATCTTCAAGCCCCTGGGCTTCTTCTTGTTTGTTTTCATTCTCTTTCAAAAAATTCCCTTCACCGAAAAGCAGAAACAGTTCATACTTTTTAGAGACGAAATATTTCGCTGTAAATTTTTAACCAATCAGAACGCAATATTCAGTGTTTATTCTCAGGAAAACTCGTTACTGGAAAGAATTCAAAATAACTGTCTTGTTTAATACACAAAAGAGTGCTTACCGTAAAAACTCTAATTTAGTGCGCCATAATTAGTGGCGGATAGAGTATAGAATGAATATAACCAGGGTTTACGCTCCCCTAGCACCTCAAAGCGTAAAAACTATGATCAAAAGATGTCTAAGCAGCGATTGCTTTCTCAGCGTCTCGTACACGATGGTTCTCTCACTACTTTGTCTATCTGCTCAGATACTCAATATACGGAAAAACGAAGGCCTGCCAAAACCGACAGTGCTATCATGCTCAACTTGAGTAGAAAGGGGAAATTCCCTACTCAAAGTTCTGTCCACTTCAGAAAAAATCCGAAAGTCCAAAATACGTAAAGAGAAATGAGTTGGTTCAAGAATGCAATCAGCAAACTATACAGCACTGTATCAGCGCCAGTAGCAGCAACTCGCAACGCTCTTGCCGATCGATTGCAGAGTGTGCGGGATACTGTTACTTTTTATTATAATAGGGCAAAGGAACAAATTTCGAGAGGGACAACGCTTTACGATGAGGTTCCAGATCAATTCAAGACGCTGGAAATGTGCAACGATGTGATTGAAAGGTGCCCCTGGTTGTTTGAGTATGTTCCAGATCGATTCAAGACGCCGGAGATGTGCAACGATGTGATTGAAAGGTGTCCCTGGTTGTTTGAGTATGTTCCAGATCGATTCAAGACGCAGGAAATGTGCAACGATGTGATTGAAATGTGCAACGAGGTGTTTGAGGATGTTCCGGATCGATTCAAGACGCAGAACATGTGCACGAGAGCTTTTGAGGAGAATCCTCGGTTCCTCGAGTATGTTCCAGATGTACTCATGACTCAGGACATGTGCACCAGAGCCGTTGAAAAGGATCCTCGGTTCCTCGAGTATGTTCCAGATGAATTCAAGACGCAGGAAATGTGCAATTGGGTGATTGAAGAGGATCCCAATATGTTTTTTATGTTCCGTATCGATTCAAGACGCAGGACATGTGCACGAGAGCCGTTGAAGAGGATCCTTGTTTTCCTCGAGTATGTTCCAGATCGATTCAAGACGCAGGACATGTGCACCAGAACCGTTGAAGTGTATCGCACTCTCCTTGCTTATGTTCCGGATCGATTCAAGACACAGAAAATGTGCAACGAGATGGTTGAAAGGTACCCCCGGATGATCAGATATATCCCGGACTGGTTTGTTAAACAGGACATATGTAGTAGGGGCATTGAGCCTGAAGTGCTCGATGCCTATCACCGGAGGAAAGCGGAGAAGGATAGAATTAAGAACGAGCTGCTTCCGATAACATGGCATCCAGACAGAGTTATAGACTGGTGCTTTCCAGAGGACGAAAAAAAGGATCTTGAACTATTGTGGAGCTGAGCAATGGAACGCGGCAATGGGAGGTAAGTTATATGACCTATCTTATGTTTTCTTGTAAAACATAAGATAAAGTGATGGAACAACGACGCGATGATTGTGAATGCATACTTGATGAGTATGATAGATGCAAATGTGGTGCAAGGTAAAATTTTATGTTGGTATTGTTATCAAGAGTATATCACATACAATGGAGGCAGCTGCGTATGTTATGATTTAGGTCTGTTGTAAAACGCGAAGCTCATAAGCATATGCTAGTTGAGGTTTTAAAATCCTTAAATAAAGAGATGTTGAGATTTGGAGACAAAACCATTAAGCCAAAAGAATTTTACACTAACGCAACACAGTGATTCTATTCCAGCAAACAAAGGCAAGGATGAGCGATTCGTGATTGGATATCAGGACCAAGATGGCAACCTATCACCGTTATTGATAAAAAACCCTAAAAATATCTACTCTCAGGGTGTCTCTCAATACAGTGAGGGTTCTGCGTTCACGATGTCGTTTGATGTTGGTGACTATCCTGAATGGTTAAAAAAATACGAGGAGATCTTGAACAAGGTGGAGTCTTTGGAGGGGCATGGGTTCACCAACATCAGTGTAAAGAAAGATCGTTACATCAACCCTAAACTCAAGGAATGGGAGGGTGAGTTTAGAACTAACTTTCATAAGAAAAAAATACCACAGGGAGGTTGTGAGTGTACAGCCATCATAAAAATAGGAAGCATTTATAGACAGGGAAGAAATTATTATGTACAAACCTACCTGGAAGAGTGTAAATATAAAGAGGTTGCTTGTTGTTGCGCACACTATCTGATGACTCTGATGACGGGAGCTTAGCTGAGTCGTAGTATGTTGCATCACCTGCATTTATATGGTTGAACCCAACCATATAAACAAACATGAACGCACTTAAAAAAGAAGCAAAATCACTGGACGTTCCTCGTTTTTCTATGATGAACAAGGCCGAACTTATTGATGCAATCCGCAAAGTTAAGTACCACGACGCTTCAACGCAAACAGACGGGCTTTATTGCAAACCTTGTGTTGAAATTGCATGCGAGAAAAATCTTGAAAGATATTTGCGTAAGCTGTCGCAAGATGTCGCTAAAAAATCGCGACGTATAGTAAGTGATGGAGGCATACAAATCGATGTTGATACTGGAGAGGTAATCGGCTGCGAGATTGATTATAAACGCAGGTAAGGCGCGAAGCTGTAGTTTTATAAGAAGATTTTTCCTATAAAACTTATACCATCGAATAGGCAGGCGGGGAATCTAAGTACCGCTGTCATACTGTACAGATAGAATTTTATTAGAAGTTCATCTTTACCTTCTTGTCTCCTTTTTTCAACTAACTGAGCACGCTTGCTTTTCAAGTGTTTCAAATTTCCTCTTCTGGTTTGAAGTTCGAGATTGAGTCCTCTTCTTTCACGCTCCGTAGATTCACCGCCACCAAGGGGAGTCTCTGCTATAAGGCTCTCCGTTTCATCTAGGACGTTCTCTAGTAAAGGCATCATTTCGATATCATCAACCTTCTCCTCGACGTGAACAATCTCGTTCAAGAGTTTCTGAGCCATTGCCTTACTGCCTTTGTTTGGTGTAGTATAATCCGTAAACCCCATGGCTCGCAAACGATTTGTACCTAACCTCCTTTGTATCTCAGCTACGCTTCTTAATTCACCATTCTTTTTCGTGATCTCTATACCATCGAAAAGAAGTTGGTTTCCTCGTGCCTCAAACTCGTTAACTCGTTAACCCAAAATCTCGCAATTGGCTGCCCCAGCTCCTCACCAAGATGTTCGTAAATAACGTCGACCTTTGATTTTTTTATCTCTTCTCTCCGAGTTAGTATGGTGTCTCCCTGTCGTTCTTCAGATATGGAACTGGTAGTCGGCTGACCAAGGTCCTCAGGTCTACTAAATCTACCATCAGTATCATCATCATCAATATCGCCTTCCTCTGTAAACTCATCGTCTGGTTCATATGTTGGATTTATCGGCACTTATTTTAAAAGAAAATCAGCTAATAATAAAGCATGACTAACATATTCGGAAAGAAACTCGATCCTTACCAGGAAGTTAAAACAATGATGGCCATAAAAGCCAAGAAACAGTGTGTAAAGGTAAGCCATGTCCCATCTACAATCAATCAGAATGAGGACCTCTATTTGGATATTCCCAATATGGGGCAGCATGATGTAATTTTTCCAGGGAGTCTTCGACTATTATTTGATCTTGAACTAAGTGGCACCAATACAAAGCGCACTGTGGTCAGCAATATAGGTAAATCTTTGGTACAAAATCTTCGTATAACCTTGAACGGGAACGAGGTACAAAATATCAACGACTACAGAGTGCTCGCTGTCTACAGAGATCTATGGTTGCCTAAATTTGAACGTGAGAATAACTTGATCTTGGAAGGGATCAACCCTAATGATGGTACTATCCGTGCATTGCAAGTGAAAGCTACCGATCATGTGGGGACTGACGAATGAAAGGCTATCGTAGCACTCTACGGGAATACCTTTTGTATCCCTCTGGGAAAGATGTTTGAATTGACCAGAGACCTACCCTTCTACCAACCTGGATTACATGACAGGCTGCAGTTTTTTCTCCATTTTGCATCATATGGAGATGTCATTAAAGATGGAGGTACAGCGGATTCAGGATCTACAGCAGCAAAGCCTGCAGATAGTGCATATAAGATCAGCAACATTGCACTAGAGTTTGATAAAGTAAACCACGAAGGGGCTGCAAGTGCTATGATATCCCGGTACAGCCGTTTTGCGCTACCCTTTGAACGGGTACTCCGAAGCAAGGTTATCACCATAAAAAAAGAGGATACCAGCTACAATTTACAAATCGACTCCCCTGCCAAAAGTTTGAAAGGTGTCCTATTGCTGTTCGCAGACCCATCGAAGGTTAAGGCTTACTCCGGGGCGAACGAAGTCTTTTACAACCCAAAGATCGAGAAAATCTCGATCACTGTCGAAGGCGAGCCTAATGAGTTGTATTCGCAGGCAATGCTTGGGAAAGATCAGTACGAGCAAATTGTCAACCTTTTCGGTAGCCACGATTCAACAGTCACGATAGGGCAATTCGCCACTGAAAGATATGCGCTTTTGATCGATTTCCGAGCATCTCCTGATCATAGTCTGCACGGTTCCGGCCGACCTCTTCAACGCTTGAGTGATGGTATAACTTTACATATGACTAAGAAAGCGGATGGAACTGGGAATATTAAATGTTACGTGTATCTGCTTCAGGATGCTCAGCTGAATATCTTAGATGGCCGTTTTCACAGCGTGGAATATTAAAATAAATGAACTTAAACGTTGTCGAGGAACCGCACACATCAATCTTTACGGGTCCCACAAGTTGTGGGAAAACACAGCGCGTTCTGGATCTTCTCGAAAATGAATACAAGCAACATTTTCATAACATTCTGATCCTCTGTCCAACTATACAATGGAACAGCACTTACCTCGAGAGATCCTGGTTTTGGAAAGATGATTACGTTTCTCTGATCAATCCCAAGGATCAACTGCTTGTGTGGGTTGAAAAATTATCCAAGCTCCTAGCTGGTGAAGATACTTTGTTCATTATCGATGACTGCATAGCTGATGAATCTCTCGATAAAACTCGCGGAGTCTTGATACAACAAGGTGCGTCTGGAAGACATCGAAGGCATAGTCTCTGGCTCCTTACACAGAGATATAAGAAGATACCGGTCACGGTACGGGATCAGATTCAGATGCTTTTCGTTTGGTACCCAAAGAATCGGAAAGACTTCGATCTCATCCACGAAGAAAACGATGTTATTTCGACTAGGGAAGAAATTTCCAATATCAAGGCTCAACTGAAAAAGTTTAAAACATGCATGCTTGTACGTGAGGTTGGAACATCCTAGAAGCTATAAAATTCTCAGGTGAATGATGTTTTATGGATCGATGTGGTCCACAAAGCCTCATTTCAAGCGTGCTGATCTCGGGAGATTCTTAGGGATCGGTGATATAAAAGCAACATACAGAGACGTGAAAATCATACCTCGTCGTGATATCATAGGGGATGCGGCAGCCGCACCCGTCAAGGCACCCCTCAAGGAAGGTCAAAATTGGCACGATGTCTTCATCTCCTTGGATGGTGCTCTAGAGATTACGCACCCGTTTGACGGAAGAACCTCTTCAAATATCTAACACCTAAACCTTTCGGCAGCCTCCACCCTACTGGAAAAAATGAGCTGGTACAGCCTAGGCTCAGAAATGTAGACGGCTTTACCTTCGTGATAGTTCTGAGTTTGGAATGTACCAGTCGAAGGTACCAACTCAATATCTTTCAGACGACACTTGTACGCTTGTTTTACCTGCTCAAACAGGGTACGCAAATTTTGTGGTTTTGAAAAGCCACAAAAAACATCCGATCTACCACTTCATCACATGCTCCGGAGGTACGTCGACATCCTCTGGGATTTGCATCAATTCCTCTGCGACAAAACTTCGATCAGGCCCGTCTTTCAAATAATACAACACACGCTGGCTTGGCTCTTCTACGATTCTATCCAATCTATATGTTTTGTTACTCCAAAAAGCATCAGTTGCGCGTCTTTTTTAATCACCATGTTCTTCTCCAGGTTGTAACAGATAGAGGTACAACCCATCCTCGGTCAAAGTTTCTTCATCGGGATATTCTTCGCTTTTAGCAAGCGATACATCATCCAACTTCATAGCCTTCGAGGGCTTCATACCGATCATGGCAGTCTTGGTGTTATTTAAATTTTTCACTATGGAGTACAAGTGTTTCACCCATGTACTACTAGTTTCCTCAGTGACCAACTCTTGTGCATCCTGAGGCTTGAATAATCTCTCTGCAAGTACTTTGTTATAGGCTTCTACAAAGGCTGTAAAGGTATGCTGATATTTGGTTGTTGCACGCTTAATCTCCAACCCTTTATCTTCTAACAGCTTTATCACACCTGCTTTAAATTCCGACCCGTTATCACGTTGAAAAATTCTAGGATACCGTAAAGGTCATGCCTTGTAAATATCCTTAATCATGTCCGCGACATCGCTAGCCTTTTTCGTACGCAATGGTCTAGCCACTTTATATCTCGAGGCTACATGGATCCCTGTCAGAATATACTTGTACGTATTTCCATACAGCTTGTCATGAGGCATATAAAGTAGATCAAACTGGTGCATTTCGTTCGGTTTTGTAATGGTGAAATGAGGGTAATCAATCTTTTTAGGGACCTGAATATGTCTAAGCCATAAGAGTTGCCGAGACAGCCAGTGTACGACTTTCTTTTTGGGTAGGCCACTCTCTGAGGAGAGGAATGTGATGGCTTTTCGTCCAATCCAAAGATTTTCTGGGTTGTAGTAAATATTGCTTAATATTTCTGCTTCCTTCTCTCTAGGGGTATGTTGTTTTGCTTTTGCTTTTGTTTTTGACATGTTTATTACATATCAAAAACGTGTGTGTTTTATATATATTTATACGCGACCACCCCAGAAGGGCCAAAGAACCAACAATGAACGTGAGTTCGCCGTCTTGTTGTTGTTTGGAAGGTACATAAAAATCAGGCAATTTTGGGGCTTTATCGATAGTAGCAATATAGTACTCACGCATACCTTCTTCAAGTTCTTTGATATCCTCCCCTGCCTATCTTTTCAATTCTCGTTGTCTATTATACCAGTCGATCTTTGCCTGGCTATCCCTTACCCATTGCGCTTGTGCGGCTTGCAGTTGTTCGATTGCTTTATCATGCCTCTTGCGCTCTTCTTCGCCATGGCCCGACAGCTTACTGAATCAAAAGTTAGAGCCGCTAAATGCAAGTGCGTTTATCGCGGCACCTGCTACAAGAACTCCAATAGTTGCCATGTTTGTTGTTTATTATTTATTTTTTCGGGACAATCGATGCTGGGATCCAGCCTTTTTTGACTGCCATCTCACGACTTGCCCTACCTGCTGCGAAGTACCCTATCATTTTCCTCACATCGTTAGTATCTATCTTGGCAGAGGGTCGTGTAATTCCTAAAAATTTCTTACCTGCAAGGGCATATCCAAAGGTAAAACCAAGATCTACTACAGTTTCATAGAGCATGTCAATTATTTCTTTTTCCTGAGGCGTAATGTTTGTCATTTCATTATATAGTGTTCAATGCATTTTGAAAATATCAATTTGTTGAGGCTGAGGCTGAACCTTTTTGCTAGCGCGGTGCGTTAGCTGTCGCTCATGCTCACGCTCATGCTCATGCTGTTGCTCATGCTGAGCCGCAAGGCGATCTGCCACTCCAACATGCTCTGAGGATTTATCAGGCAGCTGATGCTTATGCTTACGTGGGAAATTGTAATAGACTCCAACTGTCACGCAAGCAAGTACGGCAAGCGCCCCTACAACGTAGATGTAGATATCGTTTGACTTGTGTGGGACATGACCACTTGATGAAGGTTCCTGACCACTTGATGAAGAACTTTCACCTGAGTTCTTGCGCAAGTTTTCCTTGTTCTTGCGATTCCATTCAGCAAGTCTCTTGCCAGCAGCAACACGGCCCTCATTTTTCTTAGTAATAACTTGGTTAGACTCTTCACCCATTTCTTATAAGTCCCGAGACTTATAAAATAACGTATGTTTTCACTCTTTTTCTTCTCGATCTGTGAGCTGCGCCTTTTGTTTTGATAAGGCTTCAACATAATTCATGGTATGTGCAACAACAAGAAGAGGCGCTACAATCGTGGTCACAATATGTTGGGACAAGACAACGAATTTCGAAGTTCGCCAGCACAAGTAATTGCGTAGGCTCATTCTATATTACATTCACACATCTTGAACTTGACAAAGTTCACTTCTCAATGTTCAGAGTGGAATTAGGACTTCGGATCTTAGGTTATTTGGTAAATACGAAATTCTTAAAATGTGCTAATTGTTGCTGACGGCAACAAGGCCATTAATCACGAATTTCGGGGCCTACGTGGTCCCCGACGTGAATTATTTCGGTGTGCGTGCGTGCTAAAGAATGTGACTAGCAACTTTTCAACGCTCTCTGCCTGGCCTACTTGTGTGCAAAAGTAGCGACTTTGCAGCCTGCCGGCTGCAGAGCATTGACTGTTTGACTCTTTTGTCCATATTTGGATAATGAGTAAAAAACTGCCTTAGTCTCAATATTTTTGTCCACGATTGTAGAAATTTACCGAATGCAGAGTACACGAGGATCCCTAAATCGGCCATACTATCCCTAATAATTGGATCTTCCTCAATATCTTGCTTTAACTTTTCAGCACTATCGAGTTGAACAACGTTCCCTACAACATTGACGTACATACTAATTGTATGAGAAGACAGTGCCTTGGCTGTCTTTTCTCCTTTCTCATGAATTTCACGTTGTACATATTCCGAATCTGTCTTTTCGATCGCATCGTTTGATGCCTTGTCTACGAAGCCTTCCGTACATTTTTTTGGTAATAGATGCCCCCTGCCTTTGCGTATAGCATCCTTCAAAGCTTGACGTTTGTCGATAGGTTTTTCCTTATTTGTCGTCGCTTCTGCGGGAGTATATACTTCACCAAGCTCGCTCATTCTGTTTATTATATATCGAAATTTTAGAAAGAATAGTAGTACTATCATATAAGGTAGAATTATCGCAATATACAAACACACTTCCATTTATTGGAAGTTTGTTTGATCAACCGCGCTAGACTACACTCTACCGCTACTCGAGATATATCGATGACCTTTCGTTTGGTTATCTGCAACCCACATGGGCTGTATGTTAGTGTAGTGCAGTCTTTCAATTGTTCTTCCTCACTAGGATATTCTCCATTCTCTCTGTATTTTATTGGTATCTTGTGGTCAAACTCACACTGCCCTCGGTTTCCCCAACTCATCTCACCTCTAAACTGTGACTGAATATGACCTATAAACGTTACAACATCGCACCCTAGATATTCCTTGGATGTTATCTCTGTATCATGACTTAGGGCATTATGAATCCTGTTCAAAATGAGCTTATTTAGATAACCTAGGGGATCGCAGGTTGGACATTGCTTTTTTTGTTTTTAATGCGGGCATTTGGTACGTTCTATTGACGCATATCAAGGCATTTGATGCATTGCTTTGTTCGTTGTCAGTTACGTTGGCTCACCTTGAAGTTGTCTAGTGGTAAAGTGTGCTTACATTGCGTGCATTTTCTGGTCTCTTCCATGCCTTTTTTGTTGTTTTGTGAAGGTAGTACTTTACAAAACCTTGGACAGCTTTTAGAAACAAAACTCCCGCAGGAGAACCTTCTAGGTTTTTTATTCTTGTTTGTTGTTGTTGTTGTTGTTTGAAACCTAGAAGGTTTTTGATTCTGCGAATATCCCATTCAGAGCCTTTGGTTTTCCATCTCCCAGATGTTTTTCAGAGCTGTCCTGCTTTGCAGGCTTAGCGTACTTGCTCTTGATATTCTATACAGAATGTCGTGCTGTAGTACTACGCATTAACGAACCCACCTTTTTAAGTGATCACTTTCAGAAACCGTTCCTTGCACTGACATTTAACCGGCATTTTGCTGGCACAGTGTGATAGAAACCGGGGCGAGACGGCCGCTTCCAGGTAAGGCGTACTCTCGCCCGCTAGGTCGAAGCCTGCTATCACAATTTTACTATATGTCGAGCTTCGTATATAGCTATTTAGTATCACCTTGAGTATTACCTGTGTGAAAATCCACGCATCACCGGTTAGCTCATTCACGCATCATGCAGAAAAGCTCTTGATTATTCATAAATGTTTAAAAAATTTATGAATAGATGAGGCAAATGAGTTTGATCTTGTTTTTACTGCTTCATACTGATGAGGAGTGACTCGAAGTTGTGAGAAAATTTAAAACACAAGCGGAAAAGTGTGTATAAGAGAGGTACCTTTGATGACGTCATTAGTTTCGTATGCGTGCTGCGCCAGAATGCACCATTCTAGGCCCGTATTACCTAATGTACATATTTTTAAACTGCTGATGCTAGTGGTCTTGTATGAATACCATCTTCTAATACGTATCTTTTGTCGTAATACGCTGATAAACCAAGCTTGTTTTGCTGATATGTTATAACACCTTTGTCGTGTATTCGAAAGCCTGTATTCCGAGCTTCATCAAGAGAACCCTGCAACACGTTCATATACCTTTTCCAGTTGAGATCATTCTGAGTTTTTGACATACCTTTGCAGCTATATTTTGTACCCCGTTTACCTTCAGCAAAGTAACATTTTGCACTCAGAGCAACCATCTTTGAACCGATAAATTCAGGCTTAAACAGCCCTGGAGTTCTCTCTGAATAATTGTCAGTTGCCAGCCATTTCTCAACCTCTATCGTATTCTTCAAGCATCGCTAGTTTCACAACACCTCTCTCTGGTTTCACAACATCTTTAAGACACTCTCCGCTGATAGCAAAGTACGCTGAATCTGTATCCATGTAAATGTACTCAAAGTCTTTTCTATCTACATACTTGTCCAGAAAGTCATAGTAGAACTCTAACATACGAAGCTTTTCCAACTGGTATACCGCTATACCACACTGATACGGTCGTGTTATCTCCACCTTTCTCTTCTTCTCTTGAATCTCGTAAGCATCTCCGATCGGGTCAACATCTTCACAAAATGGTGATCTCAGTGCTGTATCCGCCCTCTCTTCTCTAGTTGTAAATGTCATGTAACAATGCCGAGCAACATCTTCGATCATTTTTCCGTAGAAGCTGTTCCCTTTGAGCTTTGCAGTATCACCTGTGATCTTCTTATCTTCATCCTCATCAGCCTGTCTTCGCGCATCTGCAACTTCTTCCGGAAACCAGTCAAACGGTTTACCTGGCTTGTAAAGCAGTAGTTGATGATATCCTGTAACTTTCAAGCCATGCTCCAAATACCACTTCAGTAATGGTGTATAAAGCAAGATCTTTTTAGCTTTCATAACACCCAATAGTTTCCTCGAGTTTTTGCCTTCTTTCCGCCCTGTCTCTTTCTGATATCGCTTCATATGCTCTGGGACTTCTGTTATACCATCCGCGACAAAAAGCGGAGCCATTTCACTGAATGTCTGGTACAACTCCTCTGGCACTTCCACATCAACTTGCGCAAACCCGAACAACGACCCATTCAGAACCTTTCTGTTCAACCACTGGCTTCTCTGTCGACTTCTTGGTGACTTAACTTTGAAGAGCTGCTCTTTTCCACAAGGCATGACCTGGCCTGAGCAATACAGATATAAGGCGTTTGCATTGTATCCTAAGATTTTTTTGCACTTCTTACTGTTTCTACCGTATTTGTGCGCTCTGATCCCTGTCTTTCCACGCTTATGGTACCTAGTAAATACAATTGCAGGCCCACCTACCATCCCTGTCCGTAGTAGCTCGTAAGCCTCGTTTTTTCCACATTCCTTCCACTCTTTTTTAACCTCTTTACAAGCCTTGCAAGCTTTTTTCATGCAGCCACTTTTACATTTATGCTTACAGGGATCTCACATTCAGGTCTCTTTTTCAACGCCTTGTTTAAGACATATTTTTGCGAGATACCTGGAATACTTACTGCATCTTTCAAAATGTCAAGCCCGTCATCATAGTATTGCTTCCTAGTCTTGTCCACAGCTTCGATGAATGGCTCTACATCCGCTATATTGCACTCCTTTAGCCAGTCTAACATCGTTACACATCCGCGCTTGTAAAACTCTCGCCGAAACTGCCTATATACTTGTCGCGAAATCCCCTTCCTTGTGAGGCTGCTATAGAATTCTTGCCGTTTCACGGGACCAACATGACTCAATTTGTCATAGCTAGTCAACCATTCGTAAGGAAACACCAATTTTTGCAGCTTACACCCTAGAGATTTACACCATGCGTCGTAACTCAAACCCGCCGCCAAAAAGTTTCTGATATCAAGAAACTTGAACTTGTCTGTCGTCAAGAACATGTAATTGTTATCTTTTTTCGCCACAAATATCTCTTTTGTCGCTGCTAGCCTATCTGGGTCAAGGCCTATCAACAAGCAGGGTTCTAAAACAATTTTCTCCACAAAATATCGCTTGATCAAGTTCAAATCATACTTACCACTGTTGAACCCAATCACCGGTACTTGATTTACTCACCTCGTCCACTCCTTTTGGACTTTGTCAGGCAACATGTCAAAGTCATCAGGCTTTAGATACATACCCTCCACATCTTCAACGATACATTCCTGCCTTCCTATTAGCTCCTCAACAAACAACCTGATCAGCTCCTTAGGATCTTCATGCACAATAAAGCATGGATCACCTGTCAAAGTATCACAAATTGCCACACTTACAGGAGTCTGCCTTGACATATATGTTAAGTCACTTGTTCTACACTCATTCAACATTTTCAACAAGGCTTCAAAGTCAAAGACGATGTAGTGAGGATATGCTCTAAATTCAACCTTGTGAAACTGCTTCTACTTTGCCGGTTTCTCACATTCCCATACAGATACAACGTTATAACCCTGATCCTTGATCCATTCATCCATACCTTTTGTAGCCGTGTATCGGTTCTGATCGATGTTGCTTCTGTTTTCTTGACATGTGCAGCCATGCCACTTGCATCCATGATATTGGTACACCGTCTTTGTCGTTGGTTCATAACCGTCAACTTTACATATCTCATGGTGTTCGCTATCAAGTATTACACGTTCTCCTCCATGCCCGCATAAAGCGTGGTGTATGTGCGCACCTGTCTCTTCACACTGTGCTTCTATCCACTGACATGCCAAATAGCTAAGGTTTGACTTGCCTCCGTAAAACACCTTCTCACTAGCGTTCAACAAGCGCTTAAACTTTCTGCCATTGCAGATCAGCTTAGGTTGCCCACCATTACATGAACCATCGGTTAAGTGTCGATTCAAGTTGTTGCTTTGAGTAAAAACTTGCTTACAAGCCATGCATTCCCATTTTTGACACAAAACATCCATCTTCTTGATATAGAAACAGTGACCTCCAAGCATACCAAGATTAATCGTGTCCAAACTTGTTTTGTATTGACGTTGACCGTAAACCAGCATCCATGGAGCTTTCTCTGAATTACTCTTCGGTTCATACACTCTGATGTTGATGTTGAAGTTCTTCGCGATTTTCTCAAAGTCCACAAGTCTTGTAGCTCGCACATCTTCACGTTTCAGCTTGCTGTCTTCATAGTATTCTCTTGCTAGTTTTAGCGCCTCTTTTGTCAAAAACTCAGTGCCACGATCCATGTCACGTCGTGTGTAAATTGCAAGACACCGCCAAACACACAAGTTATCACTGCGCTCACTCTTACAGTGTAAATACACCGCTTTTTTCGCAGCCAATCGGGTAATGGCCCGCATCCCAATAAAGGCTCATTTGTTGTAATAAGCTTGATTTGCACATGCGTGAAGACAACCTTTCCTCCATATGATCCCGGTGTTTCGATGACTCTCGATGCTGGTAAATAAGCTTTACTCCAAAACTCATGATCATCTAAGTCAAGCCGCATTCTCTCGCAATCTTCGATAAAGTCTTCGATCTCTTTCAGACTCGTCAGTGTTCCTGTTGACCCTTTAGTTTTATAATGTTTCGCAACATCGCCACCATCTCGATGCACTTCACATTCAAAACTGTAAACAACCTTGGTTCGCATGTTGATGTCTGGTGTTTGCTTTCCACATAATAGTATCTGTCAGTGATTGGTTCAGATGCTTCGTTATTCGCCATGTCTTAACTCGCCTACCATCCCCTAGCAAGCGCATGTCATGACCATCGTACAAATACTCCACATCTTCAAGGCCATTGTCAGTGGCTTCCTTATTTTTTCGTGGAAACAGATGCTTAATGTCTTCAATACCTGTGTAGTTGTCTTGTATGTCCTCCGTGTCGTAGTAGTCTTCCTTTGCTTCCTGTTCGACCTCATCGTAAAGCGTTGTCCCTCTCGAAATTTGTTACTTTGCCCTATTATATTAAAAAGTAACAGTATCCCGCACACTCTGCAATCGATCGGCAAGAGCGTTGCGAGTTGCTGCTACTGGCGCTGATACAGTGCTGTATAGTTTGCTGATTGCATTCTTGAACCAACTCATTTCTCTTTACGTATTTTGGACTTTCGGATTTTTTCTGAAGTGGACAGAACTTTGAGTAGGGAATTTCCCCTTTCTACTCAAGTTGAGCATGATAGCACTGTCGGTTTTGGCAGGCCTTCGTTTTTCCGTATATTGAGTACCTGAGCAGATAGACAAAGTAGTGAGAGAACCATCGTGTACGAGACGCTGAGAAGGCAATCGCTGCTTAGACATCTTTTGATCATAGTTCTAACGCTTTGAGGTGCTACAATCCCTCACAAAAATTATTGAGACTGCAATTAATAAGATGTGCCTTGGTTTGTATGATAGCTTCCCCCTCCCCTACCCCAATGTTGAATGTGAAGCTAGCAGAACGTGTGTAGCGAAGCCAAACCTGCACTTCAGAGACGTCAACTTTGGATTTAGGGGGGAGGGGAGGCAGTCTCAGAATTTTTGTGGGGGATTGTCTTGAAAATTTTGAAAAAAATGAAAGGAAAGGCAGGGACCAGAGCACCTTAGGTTCATCAAATACAACCTAAACGTCGATAAACAAAACAAAAGTAAGTCCTTTAAAGCAATTTCGACAAGGCAGGAACAGGTTCAACATAGGTAACTTGGAATAAAATGGACAGTACATTGTGCAAGAACAAGTACATAATACAACCTATAGGTTATCAAAGAAATCATAACAAAATAAAAAACTCTCTGCAAATATAGCCAAAAGAACAAAAACATTTGGCCCATCCACTAGCCAGCCTACCTACAGATGTGTTGATACTGCTTATAAGGTCTTGTACGAGTACGAAAAATATGTACAAATGTTAGAGAAAAGCACATATAGTCCCAAAAATTCAAAAATGAAAGATTTTGGTCATAAAAACCAAAGTCTCATTACACGTACACAGCGAACAGTCAAAAAGCTACCACATGGGCAGCCATCTTGAAAAATTTGCACATGTGTCATTCGTGATATCCTTACATGGAATCAAAACAAAGTTTTGAAGGGAAATTCAAATTTGAAAGCCTAGTGTGTTTGTGTGTGTTGTGTGTGTATGTGTGTGTGAGACAGTTTAGGAAAGCTTAAGCCTATTACAGACTGCTGTCATATTACCTAACGCGTATAGACCTTGAGGAGTAACGCGTGGGTAACGCATGGTAACACGTTAAAAACACTATGATGAGCAACATATTAGGTCTTTAAAACAATAAGAAGTAACTCTCACACTTCCCCTGGTTCTTATTAGCACTCTACACTATCTGGCACAAAACCCTTTTTGAAAAATATTGAAATTTGGCTAAGTCTTGCCTTTTTTCAAGACAATCCCTCACAAAAATTATTGAGACTGCAATTAAAAAGGATGTCCCTTGGTTTGTATGATAGCTTCCCCCTCCCCCTACCTCAATGTTGAATGTGAAACTAGCAGAACGTGTGTAGCGAAGCCAAACCTGCACTTCAGAGACGTCAACTTTGGATTTAGGGGGGAGGGGAGGCAGTCTCAGAATTTTTGTGAGGGATTGCAGGGGAGCGTAAACCCTGGTTATATTCATTCTATACTCTAGCTCGGATGGCCTATTTTTCGAAAATTGAAAAATTTTTTCCCCTCTATTTATTAATGCGGATGAGTTTTAAGGAATTTTCGATTCTCCTCTAATTTAGTGCGGTAATTGTCAAAATTCCTTTTTCCCGTCTTTAACAGTTCAGTTACCCGATTTGTTTTTATCATACTACATAATAAAGCTACAAAAATAAAAGCATCGTCCTCGTTATCATCGCCTTCTAAATGTTTGCTGGCATTTTCCATACAACTTTCGTAAAATTTACCGTTGCGGACCTTTGATGTGTCGCTGTTGTGATGCCACAAAAAATGTAAGAAAATGAAATGACAGAAAAAAAAATTGAAAATAAATAAATAAAAAGTTCCGTACATTCCGTATTTTAAATTCACCAATATATTTTTCGCTTCACATGAAAATCAAACAGATATTTCACAGCTTATATATTCGCCATTAACAATTTGCTCTCCGTGAAACTCCGCCAAACACCTCCCGGGGGTCAAACTCTCAACCGTTTCACTGCCTCTCAAACGGCGGCAGTGAACATAAAGATGGTACCGCGCCGAACTCCCGTACACTGTTATACACTCCGTTGGTTGCAGAGAATCGAAGAATAGATATGACTTGCCTAACTTGTCAAAAATTTGTTTGACATGGGTAGTAGTGATTTATATTTCATGTTGTTAGCTCACTAATTACTAGGGAGTTTCGAGGAGTAACCACAGGCAGTAGTCCCACAATCTCCCTGGCTGGTCAAAGTAAAAAAGGAGCAGATAAGCTATTTTAGTAGCTAGCTAGAGCTATATAGCTATAGACCTTTTTCAATGTTTACATTTTCCGCGGTAAGCCCTTTCGGCTTTAACAATTGTGTGGCAGGCAAAAAGATGGGGGCGCTAGGTGAAGTGAGGTCCTTTTTAGTCTGTTTCTTCGCACAAAGGTATCATTACAACTTTATATGAATATTATGTCAGTCAGAAGTTACCCATCTACACTCGATAATAGTTTAAAGCCTCAAAAATATTTCCGTAGAAAGAAATGGGCTGAAAAATACCTTTCTTCAGCAAGCTTCCGCATCTTTCTGCCTGCCACGCAGTTGTTAGAGCCAGCAGAGGGGCTTACCGCGGAAAATGTAAACATTCAAAAATGTCTATGGCTAATAAATGATGAAATTCATAAAAATTTCAAGGCACTGCCTATATACTCTCCTTTAAAAAAGCACAGTTTATACACCTTTTCACAGTTAAGTAAAAATAACATATTCTCGGATCCGGGTTAACATGCTTGAAATTTTCCGATCATTTTTAACAAAAATGACCAACATATTTAAATTCAGAACCAAAATTTATGGAAACATGAAAATTTTGAAGTTTATACACTAAGTACAACTGCCTCTATTAGTAGCCAAACTTTTGATGTTTTATGAAGAAATGACCACACAAATTAACTGCAGTGAAAATTTTTCACTGCAGTTAGATATTATGGTCAAACTCTTATAAAATTTAAAAACTTTAAATTACAATAAATCCTGTTCTAATAATCTTTTGGTATTCTAAATTTCCTATGTTATATAATTTTTGCTGATAAGTTCAAATATGCCACTCATTTTTCTTAAAAGTTCCATGTTTTTTTCAAAATTTGATTAATGTTAACCCGGATCCGAGAATACCCTTATTTTATCCAACTCAAGTTATCCGTATATTATACAACTAGTTGCACCGTACTAATCATCTTAAATCCAATTTAGAAGACATAACTTTAATATTAAAACTGAAATTGACCTTTCCTTTTTACCAAAAATACCCACTGCTGTGGGCTGGCAAACGTGTTTGTTGTTGTTTTCTTCACTTTCTGCAGTAGCCTTCGAGCAGTTTTTTTCTCATAGCCGCATGGCATTGTCTTTTGAAACGACTACTTTGTGTATTACTACATATCATAACATCTGTGAAAACGTGTATTACCTGTCAGCCAGAGACAACCTACCACATATATACAAGTATAAGGCTGCTAGCTCTAGCTATTGCGCAGCGTACAGAGAGGTACAATATCTCGCCATAGACGGTTTTAACAACTGCGTTTTTTAATCCATTTCTTTTTACGGAAACATTGTTGAGGCTTTAAACTCTTAGCAAGTGTAGATGAATAACTTCTGATTGACATATATATATATATATTCATAAAAAGTTGTAATGATACCTTTATGTGAAGAAACAGACTGCAAAGGACCTTACTTCACCTAGCCCCTGCATCTTTTTGCCTGCCAGGCAGTTGTTAAAGCCAAAAGGGCTTACCGCAAACAATGTAAACATTAAAAAAGGTCTATAGATAGGTAGGTATATAAAATTTCGCCACAAATCTGTGATACGTGGACAGGTAGGATTTAATTTTTTTTTAATCTTCAAAATAAGCCATAACAGGGAGGTGCAACAGTCAGAGTAAACACCTAATTAGGCTATGGTGTCCTATAGGTCATTCACCTACATTTCTGTGGAAAGGTTTGTTAACATTATCGTGTTTATTCCATGTTACTCACGAACCACAATAAAACTTATTTTGGTAAAAAAAATTTGTGTTCTGTTAATGTTTTTTGTGCAGTCTTATAAAGAAAATCTAAATTTAAAGTGCAAAATATTTTTTCGGAGCATAGTTTAGTTGACATAGTTTAGTCTTTTGCGGCATAAAAATTATTTATTTACAAGTCATAATGGAGGAGGGTGTTACAACAATAATAATCTGTCTTGTTTTTCACTTGTATTATTTTAACGAAAGTAACTAATTTTTGTTATAAATCACATAAAAATTTCAACGTTTGTTTAACCACGTAATTATTTTTGTGATAAAAAAATTAGTTTCATCACCACTACCATAAATTACGATTGTCAATATTTTGTATATATTTTTAGTTCAACATTTTCTTGAACAGAATTCTTTTGTTGAAAAAAAATTGGCAAAACAACGAGATGTGTTTGACAGGAGTATAGTTGTTAAAGTTCTAAAAACTGAAATTAAATTATGGCCAGACAAATTTAACTTTTCTATACAAAATGGTATAAAAAATACAATCGCGTCCATGACAAAAAAGTATACACCAAGCCAAAGCTAAAAATATGCTCTGTTAACTTCGATATGATCGTGGGAAACACGATTCTTCGCGGAGATAATAATATTAGCGTGGTGGCCGCGATGTAAAGTTTGAATGATAGTCACACCTAAATACCACGATTTTGTCGTGGTTTGTGTGCACCACGCTCGTTACACAATAACGATGTTAAAAAACCTTTTCACAGTACTGTAGTTAGGCGACATGTTGTAGACTAACTGGGAAATTTTTAACCTAATTAGGGTCTATTATACATGAATACTACGATCTTATCGTGGTTCGTGTCCACCACGCTCGTTAAACGATTACGATGTTATCAAACCTTTTCACAGTACTGTACGACATGTTGTAGACTAGCGAACTATATAAAAATTGAAATATATGTTAAATAATTTTATTTGGCTTTTAGAAACTTAAAACATAATGTTAAAATTCGCTCTAGAACTAAAGTAATTTAATGTTAACTAGATATATAGTTGTATTTTGATCAAATTTCGTCACCAAAAAATTGCTGAAATAAGCAAAAATTTATTGCTGCCATTTGGTTCGTTTTGTGACATACTATAAGGGTGCCAAATTTTATTCAATTTGAAAAAACCTGTTTAAAGTTATTAAGGGGGGGGGGGGGGGGGGGAATCCACCCTATATGTTTTTTCACTTGATCCATGTTGCTGTTCTGTGATTTACAGTGATTTCAGCATAATTGCATAGATAAGTTTTTAATTGCCTAGTTAAACCATTAATGGCCTAATTTTACTACCGTTACTGTAAACTAATTAGGTATATATTTACTCTGACTGGCTAGCTATCTACTGACCACCATCGAAAATATGTCATGTTTGGGTCCCGAAGTCTTCGCAAAAATGGGTCAGTCAGCTGGATCTTTCCCAGCGATTTTCCAAATGGCGAAATTAATTAATTTTTTTTTTGAACAAATTTCTTTGATTTCACTTAATCTGTTGTTTATATTTTGTTGTTTTATCAGTTTAATACTAAAATGCATGCACATGTCCATTGTTTTTAAACATAAAATCAGAACATTAACATTTGTATACAGTACAGTCTGTATGTAAGCTTCCCTATGCGCTGTACAACACTATTTCCCACAAATTAAAAGCCCTTTTATCTTTTGTTTATGGTAATTACTTTAATGATCTTTGTGAGAGCTGTATTGTGAGTGATTTAACAAAAGCTTCGCAATAAAACAATACAGTAATTATTTTATCATGACTACAAGTTTCATTGTTAAAACTTTATTAAAAAATAAAATCCCCTTATGTATCAGCGCGAATTAATCGCCCCGCAAAACTATTGTTATTACAAAAGTTTTATGCGCATGTTTTTTAACATTTTTAAGACTTACAGTAGCACGTTTTAAAGCAAATATTATCTTTCTTTAACAGATTAAGATTATAAAAATTGTGCACAAAACAATTGTTGTTAAAAATAAGTTTTAACCCCACGTTTTTTGCATTTTTGAAAAATTATTATCTTTCTGAACATTTTATTTGTATATTATTTTAGCATTTGACAATAACTTTTGCATGCAGCATATATTTTCGTAACAGTTATAAAAGTATTTTAACAGTTTAAGAACGAAAAGCGGCGACAAAAAAAGCTTCGTTAGAGATCGCATTTTAAAAGTTTAAGAACGAAAAGCAGCGATAGAAAAAAAAATACGTTAAAAAAGTAATGCGCTAGAATTACTTTTAAATACGAAAGTTAAAAATTTTCTTATAATATACCCTTATTTAAAATTTTATTTTAAAAATTTAAAAACGAAGAACGGTGATAGAAAAGCTTCGTTAGATCGCATTTTAAAAGTTTAATAACGAAAAGCGGCGATAGAAAAGTTTTTTTAGATCGCATTTTAAAAATTTAAAAACGAAGAACGGCGATAGAAATGTTTTTTAAGATCGCATTTTAAAAGTTTAAAAACGAAAAGCGGTGATAGAAATGTTTTTTAAAATCGCATTTTAAAAGTTCAAGAACGAATGGCGGCGATAGAAATGCTCTTTTAGATCGCATTTTAAAAGTTTAAAAACCAAAAGCGGCGATAGAAATGTTTTTTAAGATCGCATTTTAAAAGTTTATAAACGAAAAGCGGCGATAGAAATGTTTTTTTAGATCGCATTTTAAAAGTTTATAAACGAAAATCGGCGATAGAAATGCTTTCTTAGATTACATTTTAAAGGTTTAAGAACGAAAAGCGGCGATAGAAATGCTTACTTAGATTGCATTTTAAAAGTTTAAAAACGAAAAGCGGCAATAGAAATGCTGTTTTAGATCGCGTATAAAAGTTTAAGAAAGAAGAACGGCGATAGAAATGTTTTTTTAGATTGCATTTTAAAAGTTTAAAAACGAAAAGCGGTGATAGAAATGTTTTTTAGATCGCATTTTAAAAGTTTATAAACGAAAAGCGGCAATAGAAATGCTTTCTTAGATTGCATTTTAAAAGTTTAAAAACGAAAAGCGGCGATAGAAATGCTTTTTAGATCGCATTTTAAAAGTTTATAAACGAAAAGCGGCAATAGAAATGCTTTCTTAGATTGCATTTTAAAAGTTTAAGAACGAAAAGCGGCAATAGAAATGCTGTTTTAGATCGCATATAAAATTTTAAGAAAGAAGAACGGCGATAGAAATGTTTTTTTAGATTGCATTTTAAAAGTTTAAAAACGAAAAGCGGCGATAGAAATGTTTTTTCACATCGCATTTTGATTCACTAACGATTAAAATCTATTATATAGCTAGCTTTATGACAACGAGTTAAAACAACAAGTGTTAATTTATTTTTTTGCCGTCGGTTTTTGATTTAATTGATAAACTAATACGGTCTTATCTATGGTGGACGCCACTGTGTAATGTTTAATTTTTGTTCGTGTAGTCCACGAAACATGATCGTGAGGTCCACGATTGTTAAAAAAATACGCATCGTGGGCTATCGTGGTTCGTGCGTAACATGAAATAAACACGAACCACGATGTTAACAAACCTTT
This sequence comes from Hydractinia echinata, assembly GCA_030067915.1. Taxonomy (NCBI): domain Eukaryota; kingdom Metazoa; phylum Cnidaria; class Hydrozoa; order Anthoathecata; family Hydractiniidae; genus Hydractinia; species Hydractinia echinata. The sequence continues at coordinate 1,159,710 of JASGCC010000036.1, read as the reverse complement.
TCACAGTACTGTATATTTATACTTTACTAAAGATGTGAAAAAGTCAGTAATTGATTTAAAAGACTTCTTTGGAATGAGTGAAATTCAAACCTGTGGATTTTTCCAGGGACCACCGACTATTTTAAATCAATTATAACTACATTATATAATTAATTTTTTAACAATGGGTTTTGTGTGTGTGAATAATAATTTTCATTTTGTTTGTGTGTATACACCATTTGGTTTTATTTCAAAGCTTCAATTGTTGATGTTTTGGCACATATAAAATGGTTGAATTCATAAAATTTAATCTTGATCTCATTGCCATTCTCTCTTTCGGGCTTAAAAAAATTATTTATTTTCATGGATAATCTCTACATTTGCAGACAAAAATTCCCCCAAAAAGTAGACTCTCACTTGGGTGACAATTCTGGAAATGGATATACAATCTCCCAAGTGAGATCTGTGCTGTAATAATAGAATTTTCATGATGATCCAATTTTATAGTTTTTGAATAAGCACAGCTTTGTTTTGGCTTGCTATAATCCCCTTGGGATAGCTTGAACAATCCCATTCACAGTGCCAGGAATGTTAGGAATGTTTAATTATTGATGGAGTTTGCAGTAAAATCTATTTAATCTTGTAGAACTGGCATATTGCACATCCATTTTCATATTGTTATTTTAAAATTTTTTGATTTATTAGTTTTGGAGGATTTGAACTTCTCAAGAGACTCTGAACACCAAATAAAACCTATAACTTCTGAATTGGCAGTTTAACAAAGCCAATCGTTAAATTCTTATTCTTTAAAAGCACAAATTATTGTTTGTTTTACTTTGCGCCTCAAAATTGCATGATTTTTTTTACTCTGACTGCCCTGACTTATCAAATAAGTGAGAAATGTGGCAGTTGGAACATTAAAATTTAACTCTCAGGTGACAAGGAAATACTACTTTGAATGCAAGACACAAAAATCCTGGTTACAGTCTTACAAATTTAACCTTATGATATTGATAGGATGGATGCAGAAAATATAGATGAAAAAATTGAAGAAACAGCAGCAATACCACATCGGATTGTGCACATAGATTTAAAAGGTGCACCACCAAAAATAAGTTACTTGCTGAAATTGATACCGCTATTTCGACAGTGGGGTGCTACTGGCATACTAATAGAATATGAGGATATGTTTCCATTTCGTGACTCCTTATCGATGCTTTCAAAGCCCTACGCTTATACAACTGATGATTTGAGATCACTACAAGAAGTGACCAAAGCAGAAGGGATGGTGTATGTACCTTTATTGCAATCGTTCGGCCATGTGGAATTTATCTTGAAACACCAGGAATATCGATATTTACGTGAGGCAACTATGAATCCAATGTCACTTTGTCCCACACATAAAGATTCTTTGCCATTAATTGAGAAAATTGTTGATCAATACATGCAGGAACACAATGACTTGGAATATTTACATATAGGTGGAGATGAAGTATTCTGTTTGGGACTCTGTAAAGAATGCTTGGAAACTCAACAATCCAATGCAAAACTGTTTTTGAGCCACATGATGCCATTAATAAAACTGATTGAGGCAAAGTACCCTACAATAAAAATAATTATTTGGGATGATATGTTTCGTGACTTTTCTGTACCAGACTTAGAAATGTTAGGACCTACCGTTATTCCAATGGTTTGGTCTTATGTTGATGACTTGACAAACCAATTTCCAGTAAACATGTGGGGTCGCTATGGTGATGTTTTTGATGAAATATGGATTGCTAGCTCTTTCAAAGGCTCATCTGGACCAGTGTGTGATATGGTTCCTATACAACATCATGTTAACAACCATCTATCATGGTTATCCTTAATTGAAAGCTTAGACTCAAACATTAAAAACAAAATTAAAGGCCTTGCAGTCACTGGCTGGTCCCGTTATGATCACTTTGCTACCTTATGTGAACTTCTTCCTGTTGCTCTTCCCTGTCTTGCATTGTGTTTGCAGATTTTTAAAGAAAAGCGTTTTACCAAACAACTGCACGAAAATGTGTCTAAACAAATCGGGTATTTAAGTCTAATCCCATTCAATAATATAAACACTCGTTATGACATTACTTGTGGTAATTTTCCAGGGTCTGAACTGGTTATGTACATGTCTCAGCTAGAACTTGTGAAGCATCAAATCATGGCAGCCCAGGAGCGTCTTGATGGGTGGATTGATTCATGGCATGTTGATGTAGTTAAACAGATAAATTATGGACATTTGGAGTACATATCCTCTCTGCTCAACCGATCAATAAGCAGTTATGAAGCAATTCGAAGTCCCTTGCTTGAATGCTTATCATATCATTTCTATGAAGAAACCATTCAGGAATTTGTCAAAGTTAAAGTGGATTCTAAATTAAAAAAAGCAATGGATCTCTTAACAAAAGTTCAGTCTGTCGAAAGTATATGTTGTAGGCAGTAGAATTTTTTAAAGCCTTTATTCCTAAGTAAATTTATTGTGCATTCTGTAAATGTTTTTCAAACTATAACATGACAGGGTATTAAACTTAAGAAAGTCTGTATTTATTTTGTACACTGTTAATGTTTCTGTATAAGACAGAGCATCGTAACTTAATTTATTTCTTCGAGCGGAAAAGTAAAATAATGAACAAAACAAAGTCTGCGGTCAATGAAACCCTTATGTTTAAGATCCAATTAGTTTTTGATCCAGCACTGTCATGGTATTTGATCAAAGTTTTAAGTCCTACTTGGGCCTTGTTCGATATATGCTTCAACTTCTTCAACTTTATCTGTGACATTACAACATAAGTTATATGTATTAACAAGTGTATTATTTAGAATGAAAAATATACTTTATAGACCTAAAATTTTAAAATTCTGTAATTTTAAATGTGTCATGGGTCAATTTGAAACTTCAAGTTATATTATTTGATATATACTATGGTTGATCGTTTAGTTTTAGGATTTGGTGATACACTAGATCACAAAAAAAGAGATATATATATATATATACTGTTTCATTAAGGTGTGAGTAAGGGAAAAAATCTCATTTTTTTCAAAAAAAAAATTTTTACGCATTCGTATAGAATCGAATACGAGCTTTTTGATAGAAAAGAAAAAAAATATAAAACAATCTGAAAGAATGTCTTTATTCCAAAAAACCTACTTTACATTCATAGCACCACATAACTTATTGTACTCACAAAAACACATTTCTGAATGTTCATAAATATGTCATCTTGAGAATAATTTTTAATCACTTTCAGTCGAGTGAACTTTTATGATAATGCAATTACCGTCATAAAAGATTATAAAAAAAGCAATTGTTATTTTTATGTGGAACTTTGTTATATTTTTTTTTATTTTTTTGCTTTTATCTGTGTCCTTTCTTCTTCTTATTTGTTATCTTACCCATGTTGTTTCGTTATGATCAAAGTGTGGAAGTAAGTAGACATGTGCGCATCATACAGAAAGTGTTAAAAATACATTCGTTACTATGGCGACGAATGAATTATACAGAAAATAATGAACTTTTAAAAAATCTTTAAAACTCTTTTTCACAGAGTTAATTTTTTCAGAGAGTATGCCATACGTTTTAATCTCCATTTACAAAACAATAAAAGCTTTGAGGAGGAGGGTGACTTTGTTTTGTAAAGGAATGATACATCTCGGGTGCTTTTTTGAATTAAGGTGTGAATGTAAACCTAACTCGAGTTATGATGCTTTTTGTGATGAAACGAAGGGAATAATTTAGTACTTAACTTTGATGGGAAATATCTTTAAAAGTAAAAACATTCAAAGCATAATTCAAAAATGCTCCCGAGATATATGTATAGTGAATACAAAATTGCAAACAGAATGTATGAAAATCTTTTAGTTTTGTAAATGGAGCAAATTTTCTAAACAAGGGGGTCATTTTTTAAGGCGTTTTTTTTATGATCTAAAATTATTTTTTTCAAATAATATTTAGATCATTGTCTAGATAATTTTATATGCTTTTGGAATATAACTAAGTCAATGCATTGACCACCATTCAATTTTAGTTACACGATTTTTAATACATAGCACTTCTTTCCCTTACTCACACCTTAATAAAGGGATTTTTTGAACTTTTTATCCATTTTTTCGGCTCTGCTTACATTGATTTTTCATCATTCTTACAGCCTCGGCTTTTGTAAAAAAAAGCTTAACACCAGTCCCTTCCATCATGGAAAGTTTTTAATAGTTTGCATTGGAATAATGTAATTTCATGTATATCTTTCTAAATAAACGTTATACTTGAATATTTTTGTGGTACAGGGACCCTGACACAAAGAATTGTTTTTTTATATATGTTGTAGAGAATAAAAAGTTACTTATCAAGTCTTGTTTTTCCCTATATATAATATATATTTAGCTTTAAAGATTTCCATTTGATGTTCCATGTCTTCTTTATTGATGATGCATAAATAGGTTGGTTGGCATAATATTTTTCCATATTCCATACTTGTACGGAAGGGTATATTGTTAAAAAAGATGGTAAACTTAAGCAAAATTTGTTTAATTATATCTAAACACAACTGAATAAACATTGTAAATCAATCTAATGAGTTAGTCTTCTTCATTTATATTTTTTAGTTAAGCTAGCTATAGCTTTGCTAATGGTCATTGATATCTATATTATAATACCCGTATACGTCTGTCTGTCTGTCACATAAAAGGGTAGGGCAAGTAGCAAGATGCACGCAATGCGGTTTAAAACGAACGGGCGAATCCGTGGATTTCTCCACAGGCCACCGACTAGTGTGTATATCTGTACAGCGTCTATGTTAATGTCTTGCATTTAAATTTTTTGATAAACTCTAAATTGGTTTCTATAAAAAGTGCACTCTCTGAGCCAACTGTAATGTTATTTTCAGAAAGTACTAAATTCCGTTATACATGTATTTCAGTAATAAAAATAATCAGATTTTTTACACTGATGCAGGACGTTCTGAATTATGAACTATGAAGATCTGCTGACGGAGGAAAACAATAAAAGAAAGGTATATAAGGTTTTTCACAAGAACTTTTTATAATCTAAACCTTTTTTTACCTTTTAATTCCTAAAATAAATAAATCCTAAAGGCTATCTAAATTACTGTTTGACCTAAAGGCAATATACATAAAAAATAGCATGCAAACCCACATTTTAATTTTTGTTATTATGAAATGCTAGATTGAACCAACAAGTTTTACTATGGCAATTTCGATTTCGATTTAAAAAGTATTGATAGAAAGATTAAAACATGAGAGCCTTTTTCAAAATTAATTTCTATGTCATCAAATAATTGCAGATGTGGACCCCTGTTTGCATTAGGTAATGACAGCAATATGGAATTATGCATAGGTTTTCATTGACAATAATACAAGAATATTTAGTGTTTTTTTTCTTTTCTTTATCAATACACAAGTTTTATGTTGTTGGCTAAGTTTATATGTATGCACTACTGTACTATGATTTTTCTTTTGTCAAAAAACAACAAAAAAACATTTTACCACAAATTTAGCTTTCTCTGAAATTCCAGAATATATAATGGCAACCAAACATAGACAAGAAACAAGATTTGTTTTCTTCATCAGAAACATAAATTATGTGAGGAAAAGCAGTTTGCAGAGTATATAATTACGATTAAGTTATTGTTAAATGTATTTGCCAAAGTTGCCTTTATAACTGTTTTGCCTTTAGTCTGTGAGTAAAAAATCTGAGAAGGGATCAAATTCTCCAGAACAGGATCTTGAACACAATGGTGAGTAACCAGAAAACTTTTTATGTGCTTATAGTTACTTCCTGATATTTTGTTACTCCCAATTTCCTTTTTTTGAAAAATATGCTGAAGTATTGCCATTGTTAACCTTTCTCATTAGTTGGGTCAAATTTTGCAAATTTTCTTTTTCTGAAAAAACTTCCTTAAACTGTTTTTTTGTGAGCTCTACAAGACTTTTTAGTATATATTGCTATATTATTTTTTGTTTTTCATTAGTGTGACTAAATACCAAAAAATTATACAAATATTTTATTAATCTCAAATTTGCTAATTTCTACCCATTTTCAAAAATTTGATGAATTCATTTTGACCAAGTTGTTACTTAAGGCCTGGACATTACATGTGGTGAGTTTAATATTTATGAACAACAACTTTGGAAATTTTCGAGGGGATGGGGAGGGGGGGGGGGGGTTGAAAGGGCGAATCAGCCCACTCCCAGCATTGAGGGATAGGTTAAAGTTTGCTCATCGTCATTTTATAGCACGTGATGCAGTGAGTACTTTATGTAAAAAAATTATTCCTTTGCTTTTTGTTTGTCTCAGCAGGAAATGTTGTATAAATATTTAACTTATAAAAACATTTTTTACTTACAAGGGAATTTATGTCCTAAACAAAATTTATCTCAGTGTAAAGTGTAGGCTTATTAAAAATTTTAATGTGATGTTGATACTTTTCATAGAAAAGATTGCATTGAGACAAAGGCTGTCTGATTTGGAACTTTCTCTGGCACAGAAAAATAGTGTACACAACAATGATGTAAGTATTTCTATCTTAATTCTTTAAGACAACAACCTCACTACTAAGTTTGCTATCGCTCCTCCATTGAAATTAGAAACACTCCATCGTCAACTTGGTCAACGATCAAGTTTTAAATTAAAAAAAAATAAGCAAAATTATACCACTAAAAATTCTCCACATAATATTCTTTTAAATGTCTTTAACTACATTTACAGGGCTTGAAATCCAACCCTATTTCAGGGGAGTCTTTTTAGAATTGTGTCAATTACATTGTGCGAGTCCGCTGAGTCTAAAAGGAATTGCGTAAAAATAAGTTTACGCAATTACTAACTTCTGTATGGAATTCGTACTTCAAAATGGATAAACGCCTTGCAACTATTATTATTGTTGTATGCTCTCCATTGTTATTGTTCAGTTCTATTAAATCTGCAAACTCGGTAAAAGGTTTTCTTTCCTACCCATATAAAGAGCTGTACGAAAAAGTAGTGTAACAGCCTTTAACCCACATTACCTCGATGTTCCAAAAGAAATATCAATACTGCTATGAGACGAGATAGCAGATCTCTACGTATTTTGTGTGGCCAGCGGAGTTAAAGTGTTGCTGAAAATTTAACTTAAGCATCCAACTGGAACCCTGTAATCCATATTTAATTACATTGCCACAAAAAATTTTCTTTGTATATGCTTCTCTTTGTCCACATTTTTTTACAAATTTCACACTTTGCGTGAATCACAAATGTGCCATCTTCATTATAAGTTGTTGCAGGTTTTTTAATAATCTTTCGGGCCATTTATAAAATACCACTTTTGATATCCTTTTTTTTTGAAGTTGTTGCTTGTTCCATTTTTAAAAGATAACATTTTTTTTCTGCGCAAACTAGTGTTCCATTTCTGTAGTCAATTATTCTTATTGTATCAAAAGATGTTATTTTTAACCACTATTGAATCGTTGCATTTTGTAATACAATTTTAAGTAAACTGATGTCCAAGATCTTTGATAATTGGAGGACAAAACAGTCACAAAACAGAAAATTGGGTCAAGTTTTGAATAATGTTATTATAAGTTATAATTGTTATATAAATTTTCATACTTAGGTTGGCGTTATAAATTTTTTTGTATTGATATATTAAACAAAAAAAGAATTTAAAAGTTGTTCTACAATTCAATCTATTCCTCACGAATTGTAAACCAAAGCAAATCTTACCGAATTATTCTATAGGTGTCAAAACTACACGAGCAAATTTCAAAGTTACGATCATCTTTCGAGAAAAATGAACTACTGCGCCAAAAATTGGATTATGAACTCACTCTGGTTCGAAAAGAAAGCAGTCAGGAAAAGCGGAAAAGTGAAACAGAAAAACTTAAGCTGCAGAATGACATTGACAATCTCCAAGGTAATATTTAACAAGTTTATTGATTGCATTCCTTTTTAGTTAATTTATTATTATTGTACATGTATTGCAAAAAAGCTGCAACAGAAATAAAAATTTGATTTTTTTTATTATGTATATATTTAACTTGCTAGAAAATACCTTGTATATATTAGTTTTGGCGCTTTAATTGCTGTGTAAGCTTGGTTTCATTCTGCTGTTAAATCATGTTAATTTTGGTATTGCTCAGTTCATATTGAGTATTGAGCATGGAAATCGACTCCAAGTAAAATTAATGCTGATTTAATTCTTTTTTTATGAAATATGTTTTGCATCAAGAAGGGCATTATAAATTTTTATGAGGCAACTAAGATGGCAAAATCAAAACAGAAAACAGTCAAAATTTTAGGTCCATCAATTTTGTAAATCAAGGGAAATGTGGGGAATACCACCATCTTCTGGAAAAAGTAGAAAAAAAGAAAAATAGATAAACTTGTCTGGCATTTCATAAGAATAAAGGTTGTATACATGGATTTTGCACACATAATATTTTTAATTTATACAAAAGTGTGTTTGTGCTAACTCGTGTTAAAATATCAAAACATTTTGATATTTAGTCTGCGCAAATCTAACTTAAAATTGCTGCGCTAATGCTTCATTAACGTTTCTATTTGATGTTAAAAATTTAACTCCAATACGTGCACCTGCTTAACGTGAATTAACACCGGATGGAAACCAAGCTTTAATATAAGTCCCAGTCCCCAATAAACAAAAGTTATTTTTCATGTCTTCTTGAATTTATATAAAATTTTATATCTTTACATCTTCCTTAGATGAAGTATTGAAGTACAGTACTGAATTAGCAACTGTAGAACGGTTGACGACAGAGCAGAAAGAAAAGCTAGAAAGAATGCACCGTGATTGGTCTGATCAACTAACAATTAATGAAGCTGCTCGTGTTGAATTGAAAAGGGAAAATGAAATTTTATATGAAGAGAGACTGTCTACTGAAAGTCAACTTTTGACTTGGAAAAAGTATGAACATTTTTGGTTATGACTTTACATAAGGAACACAAATTTTGATAAAATTGTATTTCAACTTTTTTTTTAATTTTAAGTGTTTTTATTAATGTTAGAAAACATAAAAGTTTGTCTTATTTTGTTTATATGATTGAGAACATCCATTCACTTGGACCCCTCCCTCTGGCATGAAGCAGCTTACAGCTAAAATTCCAAAACGTTAACGTTAAATGTCATAAAGAATAAAAAAAGAATTGAAATATTATTTTAATTAATAGGTTACAAAACTTTGAATCAATTTGAATTCTATTTTGAAGTTGGAGGTAAACTTTAAAACAAGTCTTAGAGTTTGTATTCCTGTTTAATTTATTTTTGTTTTATTGGATTGTATAAAATGAAAACGAAAGGGAGAAAGTAGTCTGTGATCATTATTTACTGTTTGGATAGTTATTTATATTATTTTTGTTTTGAAAAAAATACATTTTTTTACCGTTGTAGCAAATATGATGAGCTAGAAGAAAAATACTCTTTGCTTGAAGGTACGTTCTTAACCTCACTTGGATTTTTCATAGTGATATTCAGTGAATCCGGAGTATTTTGTAATTTAAAAATTTTTTTTCTTTCGCACTTTGCAGTGTTTGTTAATTAGATCAGAATTAATTCAATAAACAGTCAATCACTCGTAAGAATTTGTCATAGAGCATTAAAGAACATGTTTTGACCAAGGTGAAAATTCCTCTTGAGCAATATAGAAATCATATCTAAATAATTGTAGATACTTTTATACCAATTTCTGACTTTAGGGCAACAGCGAAGCCACGTTGACACAATTCGAAAGCTGACGAAAGATAGTGAATACAGCAATAAAAAAGAAGAAGAGCTTATAGAAGAGTTAAAGGTAAGTTTTACACCAAGGAGGATCACTGCAAATTAAGCACTAACATTCTATTTTTAGGATATACTCTTTGGAGAACTTTTTAAAAGAAGACTCGATAAGTAGCTCTTTTAACCATTATTTGGTCCGGGGAAGGGGTCGATTTTAATAACTCTTTTTTGTTATGTTGGCTGACTATAATACCAACTGAGTTTTAATATTTATCAATTAGACACTTGCATGCCAAATTTTTAGGTCCAATACCTCTTAAAGCCTTAGATATTGGCCATTGCTCCAAACTACCCCTAAAAATATCTATGAAATCCTTATAATCGGGAAAATATAATAACCTTTGTTAGGATTATTCTTAGAACTTAAAAGATACACACAACTTAATTTCATCAATGGAAATCATTTCGTAAATTTTGGACGTCATTAATTTGATTTTCTTTTTCCGATTTTACTCGAAAATTTGGAAACATTGTATTTTCGAAAAACCTTGGACCAAATGGGGTTAAAGTGAAGTTCAATATCACTTTTTACTTAGAGATCTTATTTAACCCTTTACCCCAAAGCGTAAGGGGTACCCTTTCTGCAACTTTTGCAAACATTTGAAAAAAAACTAAAAAGTTCCAAAATACAAATCTTTTATCTTTAACATAACTCCGACATTCAAAAAAGGTAATACATGTAAAAAAAAATTTAAAGATGGTCCTCTAGTCCATAATTTGGTCCCAATTTTTGGCCTAAATTTAGGAAAACGATTTTCCCTTTTGTAATGCTTGTATTGACATAATGCGCTGGAATATTCATTAAAACATTCGAAAAAATACTAGAAATGTCATAGACATTAGTGGCAGCTGTCTTAAGTTAAAAATATTACAAATAAAGCTCATTTTGGGACAAAATGGTCAAAATGAAAGCTTCACTTAGATTAAGTGTTCTCACTGAGTATTGCAGCAATTTTTGTTTTTGTAAACAAAAATTTGGCAGTTCTGCTTATGTTAACTAGTTTATCTTAGGCACATGCAACAAATAATTTATTCTAGTTTACATGCATGAACATATTACATGAACATATTATTACGTCAGGCGTAGTTAAGGGTCAATAATTTATCTATTTATAATTATTTATAAGCTTTTTTTTTCTAGGGTATGCAAGAGAAAGTTAAATTGCTGGAAAGTAACGTGGAAGCTGAACGAGCTGCTCACTTGGAAACTAAATTCCATATGGAAGTTACTCAGGTTATAGCTCATTACTGTTAGGTTAAGGCTTGCAATCAGACCACAGGTGGCCTTTTCTGTGTACCTCATACATTGTCCTTGTAGTAATTCATTGGGTTTATATTGGTCCTAAAGTATGAATATATAATAGAATTGCACAACCATCATTTCGTGCTCTTGTAAACACGAATTTATTTTGTTTGTATAGTTAAAGGTTCGAGATACAGAAAATTTATTCGGTGTTGAAACTGCTCGCTACAATGAATGTAAAGCAAATCTGGACAATGCAAACAAGAAGTGTAGGTGAGTGTATCATGTTGATGCTGTGATGTTAAAGTTCCTGATATCCACCCACAATCCTAGAAAGGCATTTTTCTTGTTCTTAAATAGAGATAATGGCCATTACCACCTGCAAAGGAGACTAATTATTTGCTTTTCACAATATTTGGCCTCTTTAATAAAGAGCTCTGCAAAGTAACGTATTGTGACTGCTTTTAACTGCTCTGTTGTTTGTTTTTGCTGCAAATTACTAATTTAGTATCTTTTGCATGGATTAAATGAGAATTACAGTGGATTCTTCCATGGACATACAGCTTTTATCAAAAGTTTATTCTTCACATTTAGTTTTTTTAACTTGGCTGGACTACATCCACATTCAGTAAGAATAAAAGTGTGTATATATGGGCCATAAAAGGTTATTATGTTGGTGATTGATCGTTGGTGATCCTCGATTTCTTTAAAATGACCCAAAAATTTTGTTTTTGGAAATCCATAAATTTTAGCTAGGAACCCTTGAAAATTTAGGTTAGGTAAAGTGTTTTTTTTCAGTATCCTTTAGTATCTTTTCTATATTATAATACACTTGTGCAAGTGACTGTGGTTATCCACAGCACAAAAATCATTGGTTACTACCCTATACGTCTCATGCATTGTTTTCCTAAAGTGTGGTGTTACGGTAAAGTTTACCAAAACAGAACTTAGGACTGTACTTTATAAGAGGTAATTTTACACTAAATGTAAGTACGCCAAAAATATTTATCCCTGGTTGTGACTTTTTCCAGAGATACGGAAAATGTTATGATGAAAGAAAGAGAAATATTTACACAGTTAAATGCGGCACATAATCAAATGAAAAAAGAGATATCTGACATGAAGAACGCAAATAAAAATGAAATAACAGAAAAGACTGATCTGATTTCAACATTGTCTGCAGATATACTGAATTACAAGCAGGAGGTAGACAAGTTACAAAAACAACAGGAGCAGGTGATTTTATATTGATAACTTTGTATTGTGAGGTCATTAACGTGCAGTTAAAACCCTTGTTTGTGTTTTTTATACAACAAGAATTTATTTATTGATTGATTTTTGTCATGTTTTAGATGAGAACAAAACTGATCAACCTAGAATCACGCAAAGGCGATGTAATAAAAGAGCTTAGGTTTTTACTAAACAACTATCAAGTTATATCAGAAGTTGCGAAATCTCCAGGTGCGATTATTTGTATTGAGGGGGAGAAATAATTAAGATTTTTTTAAGTGAAATCAGGTGGCTACTTTGAAAATCCTCGCCGTATTTTTCATGGATTTATCATTATTGACATTGTGCATTCAATTTTTTTTTTTCTATGTTGTTTAGGGGAAACTTAAACATTGCCATTACGTTTTTATTTATTATTTCTTTACTATCTATTTACTATATATTACCTTTAAGAACCTAATTTTAATGTTTTTTAGTGCGGTCAGTATGTGATGTGGCATTTAAAAATAAAAACTGTTTTTTGCCATTCTGCAAAATATTAATCCTAAAAGATTTTATTATAACATGTATCATATATACATCATCATCGTCATCATCATTCTCGGCCTATTGTCCGTTCTCCATGCTAGCATGGGTTGGACGGGGTATATTAATGACCCTCTTCCAATCTGATCTAGACTGTGTTAGATCTAAACTCAACTTCCTATGTATCAAGTCTGTCCTTATAACCTCCTGCCAAGTCTTTCTCGGTCTGCCTCTGGGCTTTGCCCCAGGAACTATCAAGTCTCTACACTTTCTTACCCAATTATCCTCCTCCATTCTTTCCAAGTGCCCCAGCCAATTCAATCTTCTTATCTGGATAACATCTTTAATTCTACACAATACAATATAACATAAACAGTTGAAGCAGAATGATACTAGTTTCTCCAGCAACCCTTAATTAATTTTTAGTAAATTTAAAATGAGTTACTAATTCGACCACTTTAAAGGAGAACTACTCTTTTACTACAACGTTTTTTGATTAGATAAGAATGATGCTTGGAATTTCTCTGGTCTTATTGAGCAGATTCGTCAAATTCTTGAAGACTATCAGAAAAAGTTAGCAGATAAAGAAAAACAGGTATAACAAGAAGGTAGATGTTTACTTTTGCATGCATGTTGTAATGCAAGAGTTTTCTGTGTGTAACAACGGGTTGGTCGCACCTCCTAAAATAAGTTACAAAAATGAGAGCACCTTAAAAAAGTTTAACAAAATGGGACCATCCTAATATTTTCTAAATAACCTAAAATTTGGGCCAAAATTAATAATTCCTCCTAAATCTCCTAAATTTTTTTGTCCTGACATTCTTTCTAATTAGTTCCTATTATTGCGTTTTGCGAAAAGATTATACAGTGTATAATATAATAAAGGGCTTGATCCTTAGGCATCGTTTACTTAAGATCCAAAATGAACCTTTGCTAATAAGATTTCCTATTGAAACGAAATGTTCTTGTTTCTACATGGTCATAAATCGGAACTGTAGAATTGCATGTGAAAATTGTCATGTGAATTGCATTTTTTGCAAAAGTTTTTGTACCAGTAGGAAATATTATACCAGCCTGTCAGAATTGTATGCTATTTTTACCGGTATAAGTTTCATTTCACCCGAAACTATGTACACACAAAGACACTTCACGAAACTCCAAAATCTCCTAAAGTTATATAATTTTAAACTTTGTGACCACCCTGAATAAGAAAAGGGAAAGTCCTGTTGACCTTTCTGACCGTTTTTCGGTTAGTGATTAGTTACAAAGACTTTTAAGTATGGTTAAGAACTGTTTTCACTCCAGCACATGCTTTATTTGCTTAGATCGTGCTGGCCCATGCTAGTTTGGAAAAGGTAAAACATGAATGTGAAACACATCGCGAGATAGAATGGAACAGAGATAGAGCACTTCAGGTACGTTTTTTTGGCCTGAAATAAAATTGAGGGAAGCAATAGCAATATTACGAATGCAATGTGTTTGATGTGTGTACATGGCTGTATTTTGCCCCAAAGATGCAATAATTAAGCTTTCAAGTAAACGCACTCCTGAGTACATGTTTTTTATAAGCAATTATAATTCCAAAATAGGGCTTAAGGATGCTAATAAAAAGTATGTTTTCAGGCTTATAGTATGCTTTGTTATGCTTATGGCAAAAAGATTTATTGGAATATGCTTCTGAAAAACATATGATTAGGCTCAAAATATGTTTATTTGAAAAAAAAATGAATTTTAAACATCAGTAATTACAACTTAAATCTCACTACATACTGGTTAATTCAGACATAAAGAAGAAAAAGAAAAACTGCTCACGAAACAAACAGCATAAAAACTTCACAACATTTTCTCAGGCTTATATAATGCTTAGCATATGCTTAAAAATGACTAAATTTAAGCTTACGGATGCTTGTAAAGTCATGCTTATAAAAAAAAAAACTTGTACTCTCACAAGCTGAAAGTGAGAAAATAATCTCATTGTAATATCTCGTTCATTGCATTGTTTTTATGCATATAATTTATTGATAAATTAACCATTACCAACACCATTTCGGTAAGTCGAATAATAATGGTTCAAAATATGTATGTTATGTAGATTTGACTGAGCATCAACTTTTAGCATGATTGTATTGTTGCTTTTGTGAACATTGAAAATTGTTTACCTATTTGAGCAGATACGTTTTGCTCTAGCGCCTGATATTTTCATGGTGCGGTTGGCAACTTCCATTTCAAATCTCGATAATTATTAGTGCTGTCAGTCTCTATCAACATTTATGTTTTTAAATGTAAATATTGCTCATGTTGTTAAGGAGGCTGAAAAACTTGTAAAAGATGCACAAAATGAACTACTGAAATGTCAAAAGAAATGTGCTGGACTCGAAGAAAGACTGAGAAAGTTAGAAGATGACGAGAAGCATATGAAAGGATTATTGGAGAAGAGGAATGATAGAATTACACAACTCAATGAAGAGGTGATCTTATTAAGAATTGCATAGTAGTCCAACTACATACACAAAAAAGTGCATAACCTACTGTACATGTAATGACACATTTTCACTAGCTCTGTCCGGAACTAACTATCTAATTTTTTGGTAAATACTATAACACTGGTCCTCAGATTTTTACCTGTTTTTACATATTTCCTGCATCGGTATTTCGTCCATTTTTTTCCATTTGTTAGTACAGTCCGAAGTAAAGCTATGGACCAATCATTTTGAACGGAAAAACAGACGACTTTCTAAGAACACTAATTTTTAGTATATACTATTTATAAATTTGTGTTGCAGCTTTTCACATGTTACACACGTTAAAAAGTTCTTTTTGTTTAGATTATCGCTGTAAAACTTGATAGAGAACAAAATGATCAGGTAATATTCTAGAAAAAATAAAGAAAAAGAAAAAATAGAAGTACCACAAAACTTAAAGATATCTTACATTTTTCATAAAGCCCTATTTATTCAGTTTTGCTCTTTTCATATAAAATTTTTAGGTTATGTTGTGAATAACAATCTCCCTAAGTAAATAATGATGTGTTAATTTTTTAGAGTGCATTCTCAACGCTGCAAGTTGCTTATGAGCTTCTTATGACTGGTTCCATACAACCGTCACCATCTCCAATCAAATTTTCTATGAACGAACTAAAAGATATCATAATAAATCGTTTAAGAGAAGATTTGTATAACTGGAAAATGACGTCACAAAAGGTATGGTTTGTGTTTCAGTGAATCAGCATCATCGTTAGATAGGATGTTTTACGTGCTTTTACATTATTATTTTTATATTTTCTTATTTATATACAGTTTTAATGTCAATACCCCTGACTATTAACTATCACATAACTATTACAAAACATTGTACTGTTGTCACCTTTCCTTGATTTTTTAATTGAGTATGAAAATAGGGGAATGTTATTGCAATCTAAAAATGATATAAGGAATAACTTACTTATAGCAGCAAATAACTTACTTATCACCCAATGCCGAATAAGTACCCCAAGAGACAAAAATGCCCCTAAACTGACCAGAATAATCGTACCTGACCTGAACGGAATTAATTATTTCCCCTTTTTGGCCGGGTTTAATGTTACGAATCTTATATTTGCACTTCGGTAAAAAAATTTAAGACTCGATTTACAGAAATATATATGCCGACAATCAGGAACAAAATTTCTATTTCTTTATATCACTTATTTGCAAAAGCATACGATCGCAAAGTGTTTGTTGTCACGCAGAAATTAACCCTCGTCAGTATATTATGGAATATTTGCCAAAATAAATCATACAAAACATAAAATATTGTGCCATTGAATCGCAAAAATTTATAAAAAATAAATTTTGGAAAAATTTATTCACCATTAGACTGCAAAAGGGCTGATGCAAAATATTTGACTGCTTCCAACGTTAGTATGTTTTCTTTTCTTTTTTCCCATGTTCATTTTTTTATTTTTCTGATAGAATTTCTATTTACCTTTTTACACATACATTTGTTATTTACGCATTTCAGCATTAAGAACCATCGTGAATTTATTGCTGCTTGAAAAACATTTCCAATACTTATATAGCCAATTACAAATTACAGTTGATAAAAACTTCATGTATTGTGTAGGATGTTGATTATTTTGGTGTAGTGTTGGTCAGTGAAACAATCCTGGTTATGAATAATTAGTACATTTTATTGCTGTTCTTCTAGCTTTTAGAAGTACGAAAGGAATTGGAACATACCAAAAGAGAGTTAGTTAAATCTAAAGAAGGAATAAAAAAATTGCAATCGCTAAATTCTGATGTTTTATCAAAGGTGCGTATGATCTGTGAATAACACTAATTTTTTTGATTGCATTGAATGAACATAACTTGTTCGGTATTAGATGCAGTGTTGTTTTTCTACTCTTCTCGGATACCAGTTCTGAAAAAACTTTCAGGATTTTAACCTTTCAAGTCATTTGTGTGTGTGAAAGGTGTGTGTTCCGCATTTTGGTTGGTTAATTTGCCCAAAATGCTGTATTTTTATTTTATAACGAGAAACGAGCGTAATTTTTACACCTTTTTTATAGTGCAAAAAGCTTATATTTCTTCTCTGATTAGCTGAAATAGCTTGCAAAAAGCCTATGTTTTTTCCTGATTGGTTAAAAATTCGTTGAGTGAAGTTATAGTTTTCCTGAAATAGGAAAAAATTGTCTCGAAATTCATTCCCTCATTTTCTCATATAAAAGGAGAAATTTTTATGAAACTAACAACATCAAGTTTACCTTTATGGACATTATTTATAGCGTTCGAATTTTTAGACTGAAAAAAGTTTGGTAGATAGTCAACAACTTTGGTTGCGAGAAAGAAAAGCAATGGAAGAAGCCCATCGAAAAGATGTTGCACAACTTAATGCGGATTTGCAACAGGTTGGTGGTACCCTTTCTAATTCAATTTTTGTCACTTCGGCAACTAATTGCTGATGTAAACCTCTATCAAGCTAAGTTGATGCTTTATCATGTTGACATATACCTCGGTAATTACCGATTGTGGACGTGAATTAAAAACTATATATGTTCGGTTGGTGGTACATCTCTGGAGTATTTTATTCAAACATTTTCTGTCAGTCATTTTTTTTAAAAAAGCTGATTTTTATAGACAACAACTTCGAACTGCTTTTGATGCGGTTAAGTCTGAATAACTGTTTTTACTTTTTGTGTTCTTATAGAAAATGACATTGATTGTATAGGAGCTTTCTTACACCGGGCTGTGTTTGACGCTCAGCATAGAAATAGCTAGTAACGTGTTGCGAATTAACATCGATAAGCCCATTGGTCAACTTACAGTATATAGTTTCGTCCCTTAGCATTCAACACTCCCGTCAACTTTTTTCTTACCTTATGTTTCTATGTGATTTTTAGTTGGAAGAAAAATATAAACAGAACGCATTAAATGAAACAGAAACCATGTATAGGAGGATTCAGGAAACCGGCGCACAGAATCACGGGATGCGAAAGATCATCCATAAGATAGAACTAGAGAACAAATCTCTGAAAATCAATACAAACATAATCACCGGTGCATTGTGGGCTTTGTTGTTGCGCTGTCAATCATTGCGTGTTGAAAAACAGATCATTTGGAGAATGTTGACTAGTCTGACGACCTTTAAAACAGACATTTGCGAATTAAGTGTAACGCTGTCTCAAGGAATGAAACATTCCACAGTTCATAGCAAACGTTACAGTCAGCAGAAGTCAAGTGGGATTTTTCGATTTCGCGTGTTTGTTGTACTAGTTTTAGCGAGTAAAAGATTTGCGAGGATCTGTTTGTTTACGAGAATGGTTCGCCGGAAGAAAGTAGAGAAGGAAGAAAGTTTCTCTTTGTATTATTGTAACACAAAAGAGGATGAAAAGGTTGTGCGTAAGTGTATCTTCGAGTTTATATTTGATTCTATGTTAAGTTTTACCTCAGGTTTCGAATACAAGCTGTAAGCCTGAGAATTTTTATTACCTTACAGGGTAAACTTTCGCAAGAATTAATTTTCACGAATTCGCTAGATTTTGTTGGAATTAAATTTCGCGAAAAGCAAAGCAAAAAAAATAAATTTCGCGTCCGATTGGAAAATTTAACGAATCCAATTTTTAGTAACTTGTGGTGTATTTATTGAAAGAGTGAATTTGCTTGATAAGTCGAAAAATAGTTTTTGTGAAGATAGCTGTTTTGTCGTAAAAAAAATCATGATCTAAAGTTCGATTTGGCAAGGACTTAATTTCGCGAATAGCAAAAAATGATGAAAAGTCCCGGATACTAAAGTAATGCTGCGTAATTGGTGTTGTTTCCATTTATGATTCATTTTAGGTGTTAGTAAAGAAGATAAACAGAATAGTAAATTGTTCCAATGGTTGCATGGTTCGCCGTTCTGTAAAATAGCTCGCCAAAAAATACCAAAATCTTTAATGCGCGAGAAACATATGCAAAGTGAGTGTATTATTTTTTCTCGCGCTCTGATTGGCTCATTTATACGTAATATATGCTATATTTTTATTTTCTACCAAGAAACGAGTGTAATTTTTACTGGTTTTTCAATCCTACAGTGAAAAAAGGGTGTATTTTTTCCTGATTGGTTGTTCACATATAGTCACCAGAAATACATTAAGGTGTCAGTGTCTCTCAACCGCTGAGAATAAATGAGTTTTACTGTGAATTTAGAGTTCTTTCTTTTTTTCAATTATCTGTACGGAACAATTATCTGCAACAAGTAATTCAAATGACTTAATCACATAATATTATCTTGCAATGACTTTATTCGCTGTTAAACAAATAAATTTATGAACCGTGATTAAAAGTGAACAACCGTCTCCTGAGTATATCAAATTACAATGATTTATGCTCGGTTTTTATGATAAACAACTTATCGCACTTGTTCTCCCAAAATATCGTCATTTTTTTTATTTTTAGTGCTCGTATATTTCACTCGCCTCATGGCTCGCGAAATATATAAACGAGACCATAAAAAACCTGATTGGTTTATCATTTATCCAAATTGTCACGAAGGAGCCTGTGCACTCCACCGTTGGGAATGTTTAGTCCACCCGTGATAGCGGACACATTACTCCACCGTTGAGAATGTGTAGTCCACCCGTGATAGCTAACACATTGAAGGAGACTTGCGTTAAATTAGGATCCTGTGCACTCCACCGTTGGGAATGTTTAGTCCACCCGTGATAGCGGACACATTACTCCACCGTTGAGAATGTGTAGTCCACCCGTAATAGCTAACACATTGAAGGAGACTTGCGTTAAATTCGATAATTTAAAATAAGTAAATTGATCGTGAATTTATATTTACATCACATTATCTTGAAAAAACTTTATTCGCTGTTGAGCAAAGAATTTCAGGAACCATGACTACAATTGAATAATCATCTACCGAGTATACCAATACAATGATTTATTCTTGGTTTATATGATAAACTAGTTATCGCACTTGTTCTCGAAATATATCGTCAACTATTTTTCGTTCCTTATTTCTCGTGTATTTCAGAAGAGCTCGTGAAATGTATAACCGACTGAATACAAAACTCAAAATATATTTCCAATATGTAATAATATTTTTTCGGCATTGTGCGATAACTACCACTACGTATTAAAGTATTTTTGAATGTAAACTTACAAATTGTCAATTTATTAACCCCTTCCTTAAAATAATTTCTGACAAAAAAGTCCCCTGGGGGGCTTAATCGAGTATTTGCGGTCCTGCCGGTCAGTAAAATGACTGATGAGTGACACTCCTGGCAATGTATAAACCCAAGCGTGGTTTAATCTAAGCTGGTTTAAAAGCACTTTTTATACATGGATAAAATACTTCTTGCTAATTTCTAAAATATTAAACATAATTTGCTAACACATAAAATCTGGGTTTAAAAAAAAGGAGCAAGAAATCACTGTGATGTTTCAAAAACGATCAATAAAAATTTGTAGAACTGAAAATACTAAGCATCCATTTTAAATTTCTAAGTTGTTAAATAATTCCTTATTTTTGGTGAAATTGTAAACTATATTATTGATTATTTTGTATGCAATGATTTTTTTACTTTTTGTTTTGTTTTGAAATTTTAGATGAGTTTACTGATCACTCAGTGTGGACGTATTATACGACATATGTGGATGTTATGAAAGAAATGTTTGCAAATTCTTCAGCATTTACACTGGACAGCAACACCTCCACCAACTTGTTAGTACAACGACTTGGGAATGGCTTGAAGAGGATTCTTCTACAACGGAAACATCAGAGTATTTATATTTCTTCCGCGGTAGGCCTTCAATTAACAATTGCATCGATTATTGTGATTCCTTGCTCTAATATTATAGACAACCCTAAAAAACTTTCACGCATAAAGTTAGAGTTTTTCGCAATTTCCCTCGATCATGATATTAATTAGATTTGACTTATAATATTCAATCGGAGATGGTGTAGTGGTAGCACATTCGGCTTGTAGTCATAGGGTTTCGGGTTCGAGCCACTTAAACTCACTTAATAGTGTTGTTGCTTCCGCTTGTCTCATCTACAAAAGACACCTTCTCTGTTTCTAGGAAGTAATATCAGCTATACGTGAGTCTGTTCTGAAATTTACCGAGAGACTTCATGAAAGCGAACTGGATAGGAGGTCATTGAAAGTCAACTATGATTGCAGTCAAGAAGAACGCGACAAGTTTCAAATCGAGCTAAATGGAGAACGTGAGTACGTCAAGTCTATGCAGGTTGAAATGAAGCGAATGCGACTGAAGGTAAGAATTATTATGTTTTTTTATTATATTGAGCTTGAAATGTCTTGAAAGAAAATGCGAAGGGACGTAAGGGTACTGCGCAGCAGATTGCATTTTTAGACTGTACCCCCACGACTCAAGGAAAGCTTTAAAAATTGAGGATTTTGCAGTATTTTCACTTTTTATATCAAAATGACTGAGGTATTTTTCTGTGTCGTATGACTCCATTTTCCTTGTTTAACAGTACCAAGCTGTTTGCCATTTTCTGTATGCAATGTGTACTTCTTCAGTCTGCTGCTACTTCTGCTTTATCTTATTTAGTTGCACGACTGCGAGCGTCAATTGAAGTCAATGTTTAGCGAAGAGAAATTTGACCAAGTGTGTACAGACCTTAACAATGCTTTAAAGCGAGAGGAAGAGCTTCAAGAATTTTTGGAGAACCAAAAAGTCGAGATTGAAAAAATGGATGACAGGTTCCTTTTTTTTAAAATTTTAGATTCGTTGAATCATTTATAATTGGAAGTCCTCATTTGTTTCTTCTTTTTGAATCCATATCAGAGTATATATTTTGCCTGACCTTGGAACTACTAGAAACAAATACAACTTTCAGTCGATCTAATTCACTTCGGCAGCCAGCAATTTCCAATTCCAATGCCGACATGATTAAGCTTCACCATAGGTTCATAAAAGTACACGTCGTCTATTAGCTGCCGACGTGACGAAAATTGACTCTATACCTTATTTAATGGGGTTTTTCTGTGAGCTTTTGCGCCTTTAACGTTCGTTTATCGTTCCGTTTTTGTTATTTAACTACTTCTGCTATATTATTTAGAATTGATAAGTACGAGAACTTGAACGAAAAAACAGATCAAAAACTGAGTGAAAGAGAAATAGAAGTGAAACAGCAAGAAGAACACATTCGCAATCTTCAAGAGAACTTCTTGAATCTTCAGAAGGAGAAAGAAAGTATGCAGAAACTTGTGGAGAATAAACAAAGTGAAATTACTCGCCACGACAGGTACGTTTATAATTCAGTCTCGATGAAAATTTTTAAAAGTTTATCAAGTACAATCATCGCCCCTTTAAAATGTACATTCTGAATTCTCTCTTTATAGCTAAAATATATGTAAGAAATTCAGCTGCGAGTCCTCATAAAAGAACTGGCGTAAGGCTTGAGGCCTGCCATCGATTCTTGATTCAGCAACGAGTTTTTTCATCCCCTTTCAAAGAGACTGTACATAATCGCACGCTGTCCTCTATTATTTTAAAATACAGTGGAGGACTCCCTATTTCGAACTCGTAATGGACAAGGAAATTTGATTTAGATAGGAAATAGATCAGCAAGGACATATAGGTTAAAAATCCGGCAAAGGGCTAAAAGAGTTGCTTCAGATCAGGGTATGTTTGAGATAGAGCGTGTTAGTCCACTGTAAGCTCCTTCTTTTCCAGATTGCAAAGAAGCTGTACATTCGCTTGCTATCCTAAAACGCATTTCCATCAATGCAAAAAGGTAGCAAAAACAATTTCCATTTAGCGTTTGCTGAATGGAAATTGTTTTTGCGCCAGAAATATTAATATAAAAAATGTCTTCCAGTTATTTTGTTTTTGCGTCTTGGAAAGTTAATGCATGTGCTAGATCAAAATTTGATTGGTAATTACAAAAATTATTCTCTGGGCAAGCACTTCAAACTGGAAACTTCTGACGAAAGCCAGCGAAATGTAAACATTATGGCTTTAGACGCTCTACGCTGGATTCGCTGCGTCTCGCTTCAATGAGAATCGCCTCTATTGATGTCTTTAGCTTCATACTAGGTAAACATTGGATAACTGGCAATCTAATTTAGCAATGCTTTTCCAGGGAAAGAGAGGTTTTATCAAGCTACCTTCGTAATGTGTCAGCAGCTTTATACGAGAGTAAACAGCAGATAGCTTTCTCTGAATCACACCGAAGCAAGTTGGATTGTGTTTTACCTTTGCTGATTACACCAAACGAGTTGCTAGCTGTTGATGGGATCACCTTAACCCCAGAACTTACAATCTGCCAGGTAAAGAAAATTGATTTAACTATTCCATTTAAAAGGGCTACGAAACGGCTGTTGGTTTTACTGGCGGTGAAAAAGTTTATGATCACTGAGGACAAAAACAACATCTTAAATTATTGGGTATCTAAATATAACTGCAAATGACAGAAAAGTTCCCTACATATATTGGATATCCATGCTTTATTCGATATAAGCACCTTGCTTTAAACTCCAATTTTGTAATAAATAAACTTTTTGAACTAGCTAGCTACAATCGTGGACAAAAATATTGAGACTAAGGCAGTTTTTTACTCATTATACAAATATGGACAAAACAGTCAAATAGTCAATACTCTGCAGCCGGCAGGCTGCAAAGTCGCTACTTTTGCACACAAGTAGGCCAGGCAGAGAGGGTTGAAAATTTGCTAGTCACATTCTTTAGCACGCCCGCACACCGAAATAATTCACGTCGGGGACCACGAAGGCCCCGAAATTCGTGATTAATGGCCTTGCTGACGTCAGCAACAATTAGCATATTTTAGGAATTTCGTATTTACCAAATAACCAAATGTGAATCTAATATAGAATGAGCCTACGCAATTACTTGTGGTGGCGAACTTCGAAATTCGTTGTCTTGTCCCAACATATTGTGGCCACGATTGTAGCTTATATCATTCGATATTTTACATAGAAACATATAAGTTTATTGTACATGAAGCCAGTCTAAGCAACAACAATGATTTTAAAATCTTTTTAGAGGTATTAATTACCTTCTTACAGCTACTAACATAGCATTTTTTTTAACAAATACTGCTCCTCGTGTTATCTCTATTTCCTCGTCAAAACAAACTTTCGATTAACTAATATTAAATACATTACAAATATATTAAAAATACATTAAATACATACAAGGAAAATTTTTCTGTTTTTCGAAAATAAAAATAAAAAAGCAAATTCATCGTGGTTCTAAAGTGTATATAATTTCTTGCACCTTGACCTTTTGAATAGTCCGTTTATCACACGCTATTCTTCAGAATGTGCGTGTATTCAGCTTATTTGATCATTTTTAACCACTTTAAACTCTACAGCCTAGTTTAAAAATTGTCTCTTACTGTTCTTGCCAAACGTATTTTGTCTGATCATGTCAAAAATGTCTCCGAAGCTATAGACTGTTCTCTCCTAAGTAGAATTTTAAGTACCTTATCGGGTGAAAAAAAGTCGGGGAAAAGTGACTAAATTTTTTGCAAGTGACTTAATTTTTCCCCGACTAGTACTTTTACCCGATTTTTTTATACCTGACTAAGAATTTACCCCGACTTTTTTCTTTTATCCTAAACTTTTTTTCTCATTGTTACCACCTTAATAAATTGCAAGGAAGATTACAAAAAAGGATCAGGACATAAAAAAACATAATGGAAACAAAAAGAAACAACATTTTGTGTTTAAACAGACATGAACAATCATACAACTATAACATCAGTAGTTCGTTTGTGGGAGGTTGAATATCAAAAATTAGTCGGGGAGAAGTGACTTATTTTTGAAAAGTGACTTAATTTTTACCCGACGAAATTTTAACCCGACGAAATTTTAACCCGACTTTTTTTCCCGGATAAGGTATTTCGATTGGCTCGTGTTTTCCGCCTGTTAAAAGTAAAATTGATTTCTAATGCAAACTGCATAGTGTGTTCTGCTGATCAATCAAGAAGCCCTGGGAACTTTACTGCACACGCAACAGAGGCATTTACGATATTTTGACATGATCACATAATAATTTAGAATACAGTGCAGATATTTCTTGATGCTCAACGAGATGCGCTTCAGCAAATTTCGAACTTGCGGACGGAGAAACAGGTGATGCAGTACAAGATCGCAGCCCTTCATGAAGATGTCTCCACGCATAAGAATAGGATACAAAAATTAAAGAATCAAATTGCAGCTGCTTGCCAGGAAGACGTGGCTGCAGTGCGTGAATAATAATGTTTGTCTTTAAACGTAAATATAGTTGTGGAGAAACTTGTTAAGGTCGGAAAAGACTTCAGAAAATGGAGATTAACTTCATTGTAACTTCAAAGTCAATATATTTTTAGTAGATTTTATCTGAGAATTTTAATGACGTTACATGCTTTTAAATTTTTATTTCTTTCTTGTAGCTAAATATGATACGCAGCTCTGGTAGCATTTTGGTTGAGAAAACTGACAATTTCATGCCTTTAACGTGAGTTAGTTTGTTGCCTTTTTTCACGAAGTTTCTTAACTTGAGGGTGAAATTATAGGTAGCTACTTTCCACTGATAACTCGGCTAAATCGACCTTTGGCTGTTTGTATGAAGAGATTCACGAAGGCCTATGAATTCTCTAGTTTCAGGTCTGATCTTCTTCACCTTATTTAAATTTGCCGTAGAGAATATCTACGGCAAATGCGGCTCGTCGTGAGTTCAGTCCCGGCCGAGTCCTTCCCGAGACTATTAAGTGTAAATCAAACTTTTCTGCTTAACTCTCAACAAAAGGATAGGATGTCTGATCCAGTTGTCTTATTGAGTGGTTTTAGTTTATTTATATATATATATATATATATATATATATATATATATATATATATATATATATATATATATATATATATATATATATATATATATATATATATATATATATATATAAAATAACCCTTTTACATGTCTGAAGCTCACCTCATCATGTTACAAAGTTAAAGTTTATGTACAGCGTTCAGTTTAAAGTAACTTCATGTATAGTTTGACTCCTGAAGGGTTCTCAAAGACTTTTAAAGGGGCTACGGAACGGCTGTTGGTTTTCGACTTTAGTGACTTACACGAAAGTCGAGCTGATGGCGCCGAAAAACAAACTGGCTATTTTACCGGCATGTATGTAATTTACAGACTCGAACATATAGATATATCTAGAATTTTTATCTTCTCCAGCCTTGTTCATGTTTTCATCCAGAATGAGTCTCACTGAACTATTTCTTTGTAATATACTTTTCGAAAAAAAATATTGAACCAGCGAGCAAAGTGCGCTGGTCTGTTCATTGCGCAAAACGCGTTTGCCGGATTTTTAATATGTGCGCGGGATATACGGAATGTGAGCATTTTAACCGGTTCGTAGCCCCTTTAACGTTACCTCAATATTTTTGGGAATGAATGTTTCATCAAACTCGTGAAACTATCTTGATGTTAACAGTCGACTCCTCCTTAAATTCCTTAAATAACCTTAGAAAAGAAAATTCTCCTTAAAAGTACTTAAATATACTTAAAAAAAATTGAAATTTTAGCTATTCTCCTTAATTTCTCCTTATTTCTTAATTTTTCTGATCGTAACTTCTTTGGAAATGTGTTTATGGATTGTGAAATAAGACATATTTTTCCTGTTACCTGAAATCCTATATTTTCTATCTTTCAGGGCATAATTTATATGTATATTTGTATAATATGTATAATATAATCATAGAACATAGTATGTAACATTAAAATTGGTTTTCTCCTTAATTCTCCTTAACTTAAATATGTGCCGCATGATTTAGTTATATGTACGCCATTATCTACACTCCTGCATATGTGTTAAAATGGTTGTTATTGTTTTTTAGCCACCGCGATGAAGAACATTTTGTTCCCTGATGTTGTATAGGTTAATACATTTATTGTTGTTTTATGTAAATAATTGGTTTTTTAATTTATTACAATTAATTTATAGCAATCTCAATTATGATTGTGTTGTCTTTTGCCAGCTTTTATACTCTTGCTCCAAACGAACAGCATGGAAGTGCAATGATTTCTTAAGGTATGACTTCCTACCTAAACTTTGTCGACAGAAATTTTCCTGGCCCGAAGTTTTTTTTATCTATTCAAATCTCGCCAGTAACGGCCGATGAGAGTGATCTAGATATTTTAACATCCGTTGCGTCTCTGTCCTTAGCTACGCGCTGTTTTTTATAAGCAACATCTTATAAGCAATAAAGGGTTTTAAAGTTTTAAAAAACAAAGCAACTTGTAAGTAACAGCCACCCTAAAGTTGGTGAATAAAAATACATAAAAGGATAAAATCAGTGAGTATCTCCGAATCCTTGTTCTAAAAGCCATAAGTTTCGTAAACGACAAAGGCGATTAGAACAGAAGTTAGGTGCACTAACTAGTCTAACCATGGTCTAACACACTAACTAGTGTAACGGAGAAAACTCGTAAATTTTATTTTACGCAAAGTGTAAGAGCCTCATCCAAATTTTTTTTTTTTTTAAAAAGCGTGTAGCTACTTAAACATCAAGTTTTGGAGATTTCCCTTTATAACGAGATTGGAAGATTACCTTTTTGCCAACCTTAAATTTTCATTGCTTTGATTTTTGTCACGTCACTTCATTAATTGATACATATATAGAATAATTTAGTGTGAGAAATGGTTAACTTTACCATCGATGTTTCGAAATCATTTTGCGCAGCATTATATAGTTAAAACAGATTGTTGTGATTCCTGTTTTAAAGTTTTCTGGTGCGACGTTTCTTAAAGAACGGCACTTAGTGTAGTCGGCTGTAGCACCATTTTGGTTGGTAACTTGTTCTGACATTATTTACCTCACATAAGTGAAGCGGTGAACATTTATAATTATATACAAGATGTAGAAATTCAAACAATTCTGTAATGGTCATATAGTCATGATTGGGCGTCCCTTGTCTATTACGTACATATCAAAAATGTGATAACTTGAGAATAAAGAGGATTATTGTTTAAAAAGTTGTTATGCAGTGTTTTCAGATCAAATGTAAATGAATTAGCAGTAACATAGCTATACTTCTTCAGTTCCACAATTTAGGCATTACAAAGGAGGGCGATAAGACTTTTCGAAAAAAATAATTGCGCACATTTAGTGGACCGCGGGTACATAGTGTTTGTGTTGGTGTATGGCAGAAAATTTTTTTCCACTCTCTACTTCGCGGGGGACTTCTACTCGATCTTCCAACCCGGCTCTGATATAACACAACCTATGTGTTAGGTACCACCAAGACAAAAAAAACACTCATCGAGCAAATCTTTTTTTGTCTCGGTGTCCTTGTTGTCTCTAAAGATTTGAATGCGATAAAAAATGTTAATCGAGATTCTTTTGTTATGCTAATATGGAGCTTTGTAATATGATGCTTCGTTTGCCTCGTTTAATGTGCTTAAATGTCGCTGCAGCCCACGTGAATTTATCTTCAAGAATAGATTTGTTTTTGTCTGAACCACGTTGTTGCTAAACCTGTTAACGGTAAGTAAGTGGAAGGATTACTTATGTCTTATATGAAATTAAACTTAGGACGGTTCCTGGCGTTGATCCAAAGGCCGCAATTTAGGTATGCATCGAAATTTATAACTGGAAAGTTTTCTTGTGCCGTTGATACATTTTTTGAACTTTTTATTAATGCTGTGTATGTCAATACTTGCCTTCTTGTGAAGAAGGATGTTACATGTTAAGGTTGTTATCTGATGTTAAGGTACATTATGATGTCAATTATCTCTAAAGATTTCGTCTATATACGGCCATGACTAAAACTGCTTACATTGTGTTGGTCTTGCCTTCCTGATCTGGCTTGTCGTAGTAGCTTTACTGATGTAGCTAGGGAGCTAAATACTATTTTTAAATTCCTCTAAAATTACTTTTACTAGCTATATATCAAGCTAGCCAGCTAGCTAGCTACACAAAATAGTGCTTTAATTACCTTTAAAAAACCTTTGTCCTGCTTTGCATAATTTTATCAACAAGGGTGCTGATAAGCCGCATACGCTGTAAAAAAAGTTAGAGCGAGTCCGGCGTTTCGAAAAAAATTCAAGTATTGGCTCGAAAAAACTTGCATAGCCCAAAAGATGCCCGAAAAAAACGCCTTCTTCCAACTGTTGTCCGCATTGTATGTTACAAGGAATTGCATTTCGTGAATGCTCCGGGTGAGTTAGGGAGAGTTCGGGAAAGTGCGTGCAGTTTCAGAGGACAACCAATAATTTCATTCAAAAGGCCACCAAACTCACCCTTTTATATGCGTGCGTTTGCAGCTTATCGGCACCCTCTTTTTATCATGAGGGGCTGGATACCCGACTCCTGTTCTTTTGAGAAAAATGGGGCTAAAATAACTTCCGAAGGAACCTTTGTGATGCTATTGCTATCAGGTAAAAAGATATTCGTCACAGGATTTTTTATATCTTCTGCAGAAAAGTTGTCGAAGCCTGACAAAAATTTATTGTTGCTTGCACTGAACAGTCAAGGTGAACTAATAATTAGCCAATAACATGATAGTTAGCCGTTGCAGTATAACTATACGCTACCCACAGTATAATTGTTGTTACAGGCTTCTTTGTGTTTTTCACTTTTCATGTTTTTTCTTGAAATCAGAATAGTGTCTTGTTAAATAACATGACATACTGCTACAGTAACACTATTATCTTCTTGGCACAAGCGTTTCTTGATCCTATTTTTGGTTTTAATTGAAGTACAACTTCATGTGGATCTATATAAATATAGATGGCTATGGGGAGATCGATAACGAAGAAATGTGTGGAAATTTAAGTCAAAAAAATTTATATCGTATAATTAGCTGTATGAGCAGCTAATTATACTGTACGCACCCTATATATAATTATTCTGCATCAGCTAACCATTCTGTTACTGGCTAATTATCAGTTCTCCTTGAGTGCCTAATAGCCAGATATTTTGTTGAAAAAAATGGACCCTAATTTGCTTGAAAAACTTTCTTGACCTTACCTAAAGTATCACAATATATTTTTCTAAGATTTCTTAGAAAAGACTTGATTTTAAAAATCTCATGAAAAGACCATCAATTTATTAAATTTGACAAATTTATTAATTGTGCGTTTACCCTTTTTTGTTTCAACTTGTTAAATTCAATTCGAAATTTTAAAAGTTCAACTTTTTGAATTTGTCCAACAAAACAATGACCAATAAATTTCCTCAAAATCAAAAAAGGATAATAAACGATCAATTTTTTTCAATTCAATAAATCGATTTCGGCAAAATAAATCCTGTATTGTCCACAGGTTTGAAAATCATGTACCGCCTGCTTAAAATGTTACTTGTTTAACAATGATATCGAAAGCCAGCTTGACTAAATTTATATACATATATTGATATAATATACCTTGTGCATCACGTGGCATTGATTTGTATCTTTTTAATAAATTCTCACTTCAAATCAAAAAGGGAGACAATAATTACACAACCTGGTATTAATTCAGTTCCTGGTAAAATTGTATTCTTGTTTCTTATTTTTAAATGTACTTTCTTTTTCAGATCAACTGTTATCAAACCATGCACCATCAGCATTTTCGAAAAATCTTCAACGGAGAGTAAATTTTAAAGGATTTTATTGGTAAATTATTGAGTAATAATTCATTGAACTTGTTCAGAAGTTATGTTCGAATCGTCAAGTTCATACATAACAATCTGTATCCTAGAATTTCAAGAATTTTTCAGATCAGTTATAAAAAATATCCAGTTAAAGTTTTTAGAATATATACTATATATATGTAAAAAAAATATTTCTTAATTTTTATTTATTACGTTGTATTTTAGGTTAGTGACAATAATAATTGAGAATTAGGATACTTATGATTTGTTTACCCATTGTTCTCCGTTTTCAAAGTCTATACTTCAAATTTAAGAATCTTCCAGGCTAATGACGAAATCTTCAAGCCGCAGGGCTTCTTATTTATAATTTTTCCCCTGGGCAATAAGCTTATCCACAAGTCTCTATTCGATTCCGTTCTGCATTTCTGTTATCATACCCGTTATCACGCAGTTACATGAAACATCCACCATTTTCCATTTTAAATTTCGATCCCGTTCTAAATTCGTATTTTTTAAATCGTTATTAGCAATTTGGGGCGCATTAGTGGTAACTATGGCTAGTTTAACAATAACATGAATTTGAAGGGCGATATTGATTTTTGATCGCCCGTGGAAAAGCTTTTTCAAGGGGTATGAAAAATCCATACCGTGCGACATAAATCACGTTATTACTTATTTCTACTTCCTAATAGGATTTTAATTTTTTTTTAAATTCAATTAACCTCATTTTCATCCATAATAAAATAAAAGTTTGAACAAAAATAAATACTAATTACACCGGCAATGGCCTGTCCGCTAAGCGGGAGATTATTGAGTATTAATGCTCGCTAAGATAACAACAATGCACGTTTTCACAGTTATTATGATGTGTAGTAATACACGAAGTAGTGGTTTCAAAGGACAATGTCGCGCGGCTATGAGAAAAATCTGCGCGGAGGCTACTGCGCAGAAACTGAAGAAAACAACAACAAACACGTTTGCCAGCCCACAGCAGTGGGTATTTTTGGTAAAAAGAAAAGGTCGTTTTCAGTTTTAATATTGAGGTTATGTCTTCTAAATTGGTTTTAAGATAATTAGTACGGTGCAACTAGTTGTACAGATAACTTGAGTTGGATAAAATAAGGGTATGTCATTTTTACTCAACTGTGAAAGGGCTATGTTCAATTGACAGCCCTTTGAAGTAGTAATAATGGTTTTGACAGAAGTGAACGCAATATCTTACTGCATAATTAATTAGATGAAAATAAACTTATCCATGAGTATAGTAATAAACATCTGTTTAATAATAAACGCGTTGGTGGGAACTAGGCCTTTTGAGGTTTGAGTTACCGGGAGTTAACTGTGTATTGCCAAGCGAAAGAATTAATAGTTATGTGTATACTATTACCTGGCTTGAAGCCAATTTCACATCAATGCGAATAATAATGTTATTTTTATATAAAAAATTAATTCTTATGCAAGTGAATAAGTAATTCCGGAAAAAATGAAAACATGCGGAATGTTACTGAACTTATCAACCTCGTTCCCAGGGCATTTTGCCTTGTTGATAAGTTGATAGCCACTCCGTAGTAAAGGGCTCAGGGGCCACAAGACCCTGGGGACGAGGTTGTAAACTTATGTGTTCACAACAACCAGAACACGAATTCGTAAGAATAAAGAGGCGACTTTTAACTATGGACTTTTTCGAAGCGGACATGCTCTGCGCGACAATTTTATGATCCAAATAATGAAAAGAAGACGGAAGTTAAAATTAAAATAAATATGGCCTACAGAATTATTTCTTCAAAGAGATTCAAAGAGTGCGTACAACATTTTGCTAAAGGAATTTAGACTAGGCCGGGGCAAACGATTCCAACATTCCATCCAACACACATCCAACACCCATGTTGGATAAATGTTGGAATCTTTTCAACGAAAGTAAAATTTATAAAAGAAGAAAAAATGACGTCAAAAGAAGAAAAAAATAGTTGGATGAAGTTGGATGAAAGTTTGTTCGCCATCAAACTTTTCATCCAACTTTTGCCTCTTTTTCTCGCTCGATTTTCCTGTTGGAATCGTTTGAACACATTTCGTCCAATTGAATGATGATGACGTCAATCGAAAGAAAATCGAACGTTTTTATTCGAAAAGTTCTCAAAGAAATTGTGTATAAATAAAGATGGTAGAAAAGCTGTGTATAAACTGTGTGTAAACAAAAAACAAACATGGACAGTGAAGACGAGCAAACACTTTCTGAAATTAAAGCTGAAAACACCGGAGTGGAAGGGAAGAAGAATATAGAAGAGAAGAATCTAAAGCAACCAGAGAAAGGTCAGCGTAAAAAAGCATCAAAGGCAGATGAGAAGGACAAGAAAGATTGGACATACAATGAAATTTTTGATTTCATTGACATGTTGGAAGAGCGAGTTTGTCTCTGGGACATTTTTCACAAAGATTACAGCAAGCGTGACCTGAAAGAGATTGCCTACTCTGTTATGGCAGAAACATTCGACACAAACATCAAATCTATAAAAGCGAAAATCAACGGTTTACGAGCTCAGCTGGGGCGAGAAAAGACCAAAGAAACTACAACCAAAAGTGGTCAAGCGGCTGATGAACGATATGAAAGTTCGTGGATTCATTATAATCGATTAGGCTTCTTGCTTCCCGTGATGGGTGCTTCAAAGAGCAAAGAAACTTTTCGGAAACGAGGATCAGGAGTTGAGCTGGACTTAGAAGAAGTCAATATTGAAGCTTATGATCATGATGATGGCGAGGCGTCAATACCACCAAAGTCGAAGAAAAGATCAGTAGCTGAACGGAAATTAGAATTGCTGGCAAAATGCACCGAAGCTATTACGAAGAAGAAAGAGGAGCCAAAAAAGGAAAAAGAAAGCAAAGAGATCAAAATGTCGACATTTGCGTTGTATATCGATGAAAAGTTACGAGGTTTGGATGACCGAAAGAGAGCGTTCGCTGAAAAAAGAATTACTGACGTTATTTTTGAGCTTGAGTTTATGGATGAAATTAACAACAACAATATATATTCCGGAAGTGGCAATGTTCTGAATTTGCAACATGGAACACCTGGAAATTCTACAGGAAACGTTCCATTCTTTAGTAGTCCAAGTAGTCACGGACCTTACAGTGCTATGCTGAGGAATTAAGTAAGGGAAAAGGAAGGAAAAACACCTACTTTATTTGTTTATATTTAGCTTTATTTCACTCAAACCAAAATGTTATGAAACCATGTAGAATATACATTTTACTTTGTTTATGATTAGGAATATATACTAGCACATATTACTCTTGTTTAAAAAAAGTTTTCCATCAAAAAAGTTATGTATACTTCCACTGCCATTGAACCGCACCTTCTGCCATGAAAAGTCCTTAAAATTTTCTCTTGTTGTTTTGGCCGAAACTGTAGAATTGTGACCAGTTTTAGGAACTTGCAAAGGATGAAAGTGTTCCAAATCATTTTCTTCTCGCCATTCTCCTTCTATTAAATTTCCCTCGTCGTCAAATGAATCCACTAAGACGTTCGGGCGATAGGTATTCTGCGATGTTTGGCACTTACATAGCATATTGTGAAGGGCTAGCGTTGTCAGAATGATATTTTCGACTCGTTTTGGAGAAAGTGGAATTGTGGTGTGATATATTCGCCATTTGTTTGCCAATATTCCAAAAAGATTCCCAGAAATTCGTCTTGCACGGCTATGTCTGTAGTTGTAAATTCTTCTATCGACAGTCAGATTGTTTTGGGGATATGGTTTCATCATATATGTTTTAAGCGCAAAGGCGTCATCTCCCCAAGAAACGAATGGCATATTAGGATATGCATCTGAAATTGACTTATTTTTTGGACGTTCAACAACTCCATCCTCAATAGATGACTGTAGCTGCGATTTGTTCCAAACTCCCCCGTCATTTGTTCTGCCGTTTGAACCTACATCCGCTCATAAACACTGGTAATCCGGACCTGCTATTGCTATTAAGATAATTGAATGGGTTTTCTTGTAATTGAAATAAAATGATCCACCATTATCGGGTTTTTTAATTGTAACATGTTTTCCATCAATTGCTCCTAACGCGTGCGGATAATTCCAGCGATGTTCGAACCTCTCTGCAATGTGTCCCCATTCATCAGTGGATGGCAAAGGTACAAAGATGTGCAACATCCTTTCAACAACTGCATCACAACAGCCTTTGATAATGTAAGACACAGCACCTAGTGATATTCGAAATTGGAAGGACAACGAGTGAAAAGATTCGCCTGTTGCAAGAAATCGTAGCGTTAATGCAAGTCGTTCATTTGATAGTATAGGACGATTTCCTCCACGTGCTCTTTCTTGGGGGGAAATGAGATCGTCAATGTGACTCAAAACAATCTCAAAATCTTCCACGCTCATTCTAAACATCTGCTTGAACGACATCCGATCCTCCACTATCAACTCCTTGACCAAAGTCTCATATATTCCAAACTGGCCTCTCCTTTTGACCCACTCTCTTGTTTTACCCCTTCGTGGCTTTTCGTCATCAGAATCAGCGAATTCTGATAAAATAATCGGGAGGAGCATGTCTTCTGCCGCCGCCATGTTTAGTTTGAAATGAATGAGTAGAGCATGTGCTAATGAATGAATGAACGACATTGTTGGATAAAGCTAATGTTGGATGTTACGATTAAACGCTTTTAAGGGCATCCAACATTCATCCAACATTCATCCAACATTTGTCCAACAATTCATTTTTGATGTTGGATGGAATGTTGGAATCGTTTGCCCCGGCCTTAAAGACAGCGATCTATCCAACTTCTGCAAAAAGAGCTTTCTCTTCTAAAATTGTTATTTTTGACTTGACTATTATTTGCTTCCTTTTCTTCCACAGAAATAACCACAGCAATTTTTTTTTTTATTAGAACTTCGTAAAACAAAAAATTTAGGTAATAAATGAAGAAAGATCAAGTGGTGTTGCTTTGATGTTAGCAATTCGCATGTTATTTGCATGAAGGGATATTAAACAAACATTAGGCTGTGTCTCAAACGATTTTTCTGCGGACAGAATGCTGACCGCGCTTTTTAATTGGTTAATTCTATTGTTCTTTGCTAACGTGGTAAATATCGGGAAATCACTTGTTTTGAGCGCGAATGGCCTCACTCACCCGAACAATTATAATTATTTCTTGAGTGACCACACCGACTGTGTGTTAATTGGTTGATTGTAATGAAGTGTTTGCTATGAAATAAATTTGAATTTTAGGGATTTGCTCTGACATTTGTTTGCGTCTAAGCTTTCGTTTGAGAGAAACTGAATTTGATATCCTCGAAGAAAGCTAAGTACGCTAACGAATAACATGCGAAGAACATACATGCAAAGAATTAAGGAAATGTTCATGTCAAAAAATGTAATTCTTATCGCATGCGAATAATATACGAATTCCCATAAGAATTACGTTAATCACATTGTTCCACATGTCTTAAAACTTTAATTAGCCAATTTAATAGCGATTGAATAATGTTAACAAAAGATGCATAATTATAAATCGATTCACGTTTGTTGCATAGCTCAATCATTTTTCTAATGCATTTTTCCGTGTAATGATAAATGTTTTTTGTTTATGGATACATGAGATGTGTTTATATTGGTGAATTTTTTTATTACTATTGTTATTTCGCCGTTAAAGAATTTACATTTTTTTGTAAAAATAAATACAAAACTATAGCTGTTATATTGTAGAATCTAGAAATATGTTATTGCATATCCTTAGGTGCAGCTAGAGTAGTTATAAATGGCAGGAGCAAGAGGAAGAATGTAGTAGTCTTATCCCAAGCCCCAAGTTTATTTGCAACGTGACAGTCACGTGACAAAAGAACTTTATTGAAAATCAGATTTAAATAAACTTCTCCTTCCATTTACATATGTGTTTATTATTTTTATATTTGCGAAACATGGAATTTAAATTTTAGCCAATTTTTCTGTCCCAACTGCTTAATAGAAGGAAATTGACAAAATTATCAAATCGTTTTCTTTTCTTTTTTAGGTTTTAGGTCACTGCAAAGACTGATTTGGTTAACAAAATTTAATTTTCTGAATAACTTAAAATGTAGCAGGCAACGATAAGAACAAAGATCAAAGACCTGTAAGCAAGACAGACAATATGGAAAGGGAAGAAACATCCTTAGTAGAAGTTATTGACTATTTTGGCTACGGAAGCTTTTCATTAAAACTTACAGGTGTGGTTGGCTTCCTTTGGTTTCTTGATGGCATAGAGATAACATTGATATCATTGTTAGCTCCTGAACTAAAATGTAAGTGGAACTTGACCTCCTTTCAGGCTGCCATGACTTCAGCCAGCGTATTTATGGGCATGGCTAGTGGTGCAATATTTTGGGGTAAACTTGCTGATAAGTTCGGCCGGAAACCTTTTTCGATTCTTGGAACAGCTGTTGTTTTTTATTTTGGTTTGCTTACCACAATGACATCTAACTTCGCATGGTTCATGGCGATGCGTTTCTTTGTTGGAATTGGTCTTGGCAATGTCATATTGTCGCCAATTTATGTTAGTGAATTGATCAGCAGACGCTATCAAGGAAAGGTTATGCTTGGTATACAGTTCTTCTTCGCCTTCGGGAATTTTTACGTTGCATTTCTTGCCTATGTAGTGATGAATAGATTAGGATGGAGAGTATTTGTTCTTCTTGCTGCAACACCAATTGCATTTACATTCCCTTTGTTCATCTGGCTTCCTGAATCAGTGCATTACTTGGAAAACATTGGGGCTGTTGATAAAATTATGAAAGTTTTACGTGTGATATCACTGGAACATAAAATGCCTGTTCCAAAAAACATAGTATTCCGCAAACGCGTCAAAGATAGAGGAAGCTTATCGAAAGTTTTTGTTATAAAAGACAGAGTGAATAATTTACTCCTGATATTTCTTTTTGTTTTTGTTATGGTAACATATTTCGGTGTCGTCCTTTTAAACACAGAGCTGGAAGAGAAATCAGGATATCACAAAGAGACGGGTACCTGCCACACCCTAACAGATAGGGAATATCTACAGAACGTGATTGTTGTGTTTGGTGAAGTACCTGGCTTGCTGGTTTTTATGTTGGTCGTGGACAAAGTGTCTCATAAAACAGCCTTCCTTTCTGCTTTCGCAATAATTTCAGTAGGTCTGCTTGTCTTGTGGAAGTTTGGTACTTCCATTTATGTAAGAACGTTTGTTATGTTTATCTTGAGAGGGACAGCAACATCATCACTTCAAATAGTTTGGTTATATAGCGCAGCAAGCTGTCCCACTAGCTACAGGGCCACATTGTTGGGACTATGCAGTGGAACTGGGCGTTGGGCATTGATATTTGCTCCACTTTTAGTTCAATATTTGGTGCACGTATCATTTACAGGAACCATATTTGTGTTCATTGCGATCAGCATGTTAAGTAGTGCTATTATTTTAATCAGAGAGAAGAATGTTGCTTTGCAGAAATCGTGACGATTACTTTAATGTCAGAAATTTCGGCAAAAAGAAATTACCGCCAATCGACATTTCAGTCGCGAAATTAGTTTTTTGGACAAAAAACTTGTTAAGTAATTCCCAGTTGCGAATTATCATAGTGTTGTTAAAGAGTGTTTCTTTCCAAAGCAAATATAAATACCTCAAGACAAAATTTTTTTTGTCAATTTCACGAAAGTTAGTTCCCGCGAAAATTATTGGCAAATTCGCTATTCGTAAAATTCTCTAAAAATAATTCCCGCGAATTATTTTTTTCTTTTTTAAAAAACGATTTACACTTTTCATCAGATTTACCTAGAACTACTACAATTGATATTTGAATTTCAACTTCAACAGTCTTTATTTTGGGTCTACTACATGAAAGCCCTTGAAAAAACCGTGTAAATGGAAATAAAATGTCATCAAATCCCTTTTTTAGGGAAATTCAAATTGGAGATTAGGACTTGCCAACTTCCGGAAAATTAGTTCTCGCGAAAATTAACTAATGTGTAAGCACATTCGAAAATTTCATTTTTCTTTAATAGAACAGTAAACTTTTGCGATATCTATAAAGTTTTGCGAATGAAGCGATTTGCAGGATTTTCTGGTAGCAAATATTTTTGAAACCGTAAATTATTTTTTGGATTCAATTTTTGCAACCCAACCTCGTTTTTGTTACATTTTACGTGGATTTAATTTTGTGCAGAAATTTTCTTAAAAAGGATTAAACAAAAAGTCACTTTCAAACAACGCAAAGTTAGAATAATAATAATAAAAAAATGTTCTCAAACTCTTGAAAATTTCAAATCCTGCAAAATTGATTTTGTCGCAAAAACTTATTTTCTCACGTTATGTGAAAACATTAAATCAAGGCAGTAACAGTGCATAAGTTTTGAAATGAAAAAAGGTTTTAACAACTCTACCAGAATTGGGTTTTTTGTCGAGGATTTAACCAAAGAAGTACAACATAGATTAAAACCTCAGTTTGTTGTACATTCAGAAGGTGTGTTATAGATAATAATGAATAAGAAAGCTTAAAAGATACCAGCCACTAGTTCTTAGAGCCTGATTATATGAGGCGAGTTGGCTCGATGTTGGCCCGGTTGGCGGGTCAACCCGTTTGAAAAAATACATATTATATGGAAAAAGTCAACTCGGGTAAAGACCTACACTGCTGCCGGGTTGAAAAAAATTCACGAAATTTTTAAAAAAATGGCGGATGCAAGATGTAAACAAACAAGCGAAATTAAATCGAAATTATCATTAAGTATTTTGGTCGCCAATAGTTTGTTATTCCAAACCCAAGGTGTTCTGTATTTGTCATTGCTTCGAAGAAATCGCCTAATACAGAACATATTGACATATTTTTTAACAAAACGAAGGAAACACTTAAAACGTTTAAAACACCAACAATCCACGTAAGCTGCTCCACAAGTTCTGAAGTCCATTTAAACTTCTTGTCTGCTGCTTGGCTTTCCATTATTGTTCTTTTTCTGTTTTAGATCGCAATGCGCATGCTCTTCTTTTTCAACCCGGCCCTGGCTCGGCAAAGTGATATTATATGAACCGAGTCAACCCACCTCACCAACCCGTCCCGTGTTGGAAAAACGAGCCAGCCCGCCTAGGCGGGTTGACTCACCTCGTATGTCAAATATTTTTAGTAGTGATTTGCCATTATGCCAAGCTGTATAATTTTATCATGCTGAACCTGTGGCGAGCCAACACCGAGCCAACTCGCCTCGTATAATCAGGTAGTTCTCTTAGTTCTAATAAAGTTAAGAACACTTTATTACAGGTTGTACATTACATTTTAAAATTTATCTTTTTTTTCTCACAGTATTTATATTTACTCAAAACTTATTAAGATTTACATTAAGTGACACAGACAAAAGATGTAACTGTAGAAAATGCATACACGATCTTTGTTTTACAAGAAACAATAAAATCTGACCTGAGGTTGGTTCTTTGTATTTCTCGAGCCTTTTTCGTTCTTAGTTTCTATTTTGTTTGTAACAATAAGAACAAAACTTCAGAATTTAGCCTCATTTTATTCTTATTTATGGAATTTGTTCTAAAGTTTTCTGAAATGTATGTATTTACATGAGAAAATTGTGTGGTTTTGTGCTAATGCAGTTATTGTATTCGAAAGATCACAAGCAAAAACAAAAACAAGTAGCTTGAGGGAGAATAACAGGAGAATCCACATCCTGAAATGCTCTCATTTATGTTAAAATTCATATTTAAGTTGTTTTTAGCTGTAGAAAGAATGTTTGTAACAACCTGGGCCTATCAATTTCCAGCTAAGAGAGGGTCGTGTTCTTATAACATTGTTCTTAGAAAAAAGTTTAAATATTTTATACCTTCAAATCTCTTCGCAGAGATAAATCCAACGTTGACAATTTTCGATGTTGGATGTGTTTGCGCTGACTCAAAATGTTAGAAAAATGAAAAAAGAAGAAAAAAATGATGTTGGATGATTTTGGATAAATTTTGTTCTC
The DNA here is from genome assembly GCA_030067915.1 of Hydractinia echinata. Classification (NCBI taxonomy): domain Eukaryota; kingdom Metazoa; phylum Cnidaria; class Hydrozoa; order Anthoathecata; family Hydractiniidae; genus Hydractinia; species Hydractinia echinata. The sequence goes on along the minus strand of JASGCC010000036.1, from coordinate 1,118,879 downwards.
GATCAAACTTTTCTTCCAACATTTTCTTTCTTCCAACATCAAAAGATAGTGCTGGATCCGTTTGGTATGTAATTTCATCCAACACTTGGCTTTTTTAGAACTGCGTTGAGTGCAAAACATGCACGAAGGGTTTTTGAAAGTTTGATTGTGAAATTCGAATGTTTTGATGATTCACCTGTAGCAAGATAACGAAGCGTGAGCGCGAATCGTTCATCATTTTTTATCGGATCAATCCCGCCAAGAATTCCGTAGGGTAAATTAGATCAGAAATCTGTTTCAGTATCAGTTCTTGAAACCTCTAATTTTAACTCCGCAATAATGTTGTTAACTTATTACTTCTTCTTTTTATCCAGCCCCTTTTACACCGATAAACTTTTTTATCATCGGAATCCATTTTCATTAATTAGAACTGCTGCCTTTTTCCATTCGTTGTCCGTTATCATGAAAATTATGAATGGGACCAAAATCAAAACATTTGATAATGTTGGATGACTTGTGAAACGCTAAATACGATTCCATCCAACATTCGGCTGTCGGCCGTAATGAAACTCAATAATTTTTACCGATAATGATTCATGTAAAAAGAGGGAATCCAGTTTTCCGGGGGTTTCTATTTTATTGATTTTATCAAAGCAAATATCGGTAACTCAAAACAATGTTCTTAACTTCTCGGCACCAGTTTTTTTTCTGCATTTATTTTGCACTGCCTTCAGACAATATATTAAACGCTTTTAACGCATTCTTACTATACTTTTTGTTTTACAATTTTTTTATTGGTGTAAGTAACTCTGCACGCAAAGATAATAGATCGAGTGGGGCTTGAATCCAAGACCTCTCGCTTGCCGGGCGATTGCCCTACCGACTGTGCTATCGATCCGTATATCGGATCGATAGCACAGTCGGTATTAAAGGTTATATCGGTATAGATTATACCGCCATGCAACAACGTCCGAATTTTTAATCAATACTAACAAGACTAAGCAATGTAAAAGAATTGATACTAAAATTAAGATTGGTGTTAACTACTAGTGTAGCCAGTTTGTGTAACGGTAACAGCAGCGCGGCTAATATATGCAATTAATATTATCAGGAAAAAAAATGAAAATCTCAACAAAATTTTATGGACCTGATATTTTTACAGACCTGTGATAAGAGGTAAAACTTTTTACTTAAAATTATTATTTTAATTAAAGCAGTAAGTGAGTGTCCAAACTTTACTTATACTTTCAATTCACTTGAACCTCGAACATTCGTTAACTCGACCCATTTTTTGTCCCCTTTAGGCCAATTTTTTTTAATAACTCCAACATTTTCCTCGAGACAAGTAAGTTAAAGACTAATTCAATTTCGTTTTTTCCGCGTTATTTATAACATAACCCCCTGACGGCATAAATGCGCTATTTTGATTCGTTAAAAAAACAATCAAATATAATTATGTGTGACCCCCTGTTTTTCAAATTTTTTTCTAAAATGGTAGCAAAACATGTCGTTAAATTCTACGCGACGTTTCCTCAGTTACTTGGAGGTTCGAGATACCGGGAGTTAACTGTAGCTCGATTGACAAGGATGCAGCAATTGTACGCTGCAGTAGCGAAAGCAGAGAACATCTGAAGTCACAAAAGATATTTAAATTTAGTAACGTTTTCACCTTTTTGTCTAAGGCACGTTCACTCAGAAGTCATTTTAGCGTTTGACTGTAAACCCCTGGAATAAAGGCTGCTATGAAGGTTTAATGTTCTGTGTTAAATTGCAGTATGTAATTTAAGAAAGATATACAAAGATAACAGTGATCTATACACAGGTCTTAAAATCGTGAGATATTTCGATTCAACAAATCATAAGAGCAGAAAGGAGCATGTATTGCGTATCGTCTGTAAGTCATGGTTGCTTCACACGTTCCGCTTTAAAGTTACAACAGTTTTTATTTATATGGCGTTGATTGTTAAACTATTTGTATTTCACCGCCAACAATCAAACTGCGCCCTTGCGTCTTATAGGCAACAGTAGTAAAGTATGAGTTATGAAGGCTACACGCGATTTATAAATTTGTATGCGTATAGGTGTTTAGGCGTACCTGTTTTTTTTTTCTTAATTCGATGTAAACAAAAGAATCACAATAAAATAATTATAGCGGCGCCCTAATAAACCTAGTTAATCAAGCCCAATTAGATAATTTGATGCAAATTGGAACTTAAGGCCTTTCATGCTATTAAACATTGCTAAATCTTGATAATGAATAAAAAAATTTTTTAAAAATAAAAAGATTCCTAGACAACTTTTCGAGCTCTTTTATATGAAATCAACTTGTTTTCAAGTGGGAGGTAAGCTTTAAACCAGTAGCTTAAAAGGTAGAAGCAATATCCAAAAGTTTAAGGCGTCAAAAAAGTTCACAGAACTGGGAATGACATAGCATGGTTCTTATAATCCACTTTAAAAATCAGCAACGCATCAAAACCTTTGAGAGACGTGACGAGCATAAAATATAATTGGACCATCAATAAGTCGTTAAAAAAATGTAACCTCGACAAGGACGCACAATCCGAACAAGAAGCACTATAGAATATGGATTTGGTTTAATTTTGACCGAAACAGTTTAAACAAGATTCATAAGCATTAAACAGATGTTAAGAATATTATACCATTAAAATAAGAAGCTTACTTCAACACAGAGGCGCAATAACGTGTCATCGTCTCTCATATTTTACATTGTAAATAGACTGAAAATCATTGGTGCCTTTGCGTAACCTCAAGTTATGTACACAATTGGCTGCAAAGAATAGATGAAGTGCCATGAAAACAATGAAGCAACCTCGATCCCAGGGCCTGTAGCGTTTTTTGATGTGAGGATGAAACGCATTGACAATGAAGTATATTGTGAAGTTATCATTAGCGACCTTATGAAACAAGAATGGGGCAAGCTTCACCGGGAAGAAATATTATTTTATCTATGCGCATGTGCAGATTAGGAAAGCTCCCTTCAAATTCAAAGGTGCTGTTCTCCCTTTGACTCAAAGAGAACCATTTTGTAGTTGTGGGTAGCATGTCGAATGTCTTAACGAAGTAAAAATATCATATCGTATTACTACTGCTAAAAGAACGTAGAAAGAACAAGTAAAAGTTTTTTTTCTATAATTTGAAGTGTTCAACGGCTTGTTATCAGTTTCACATTGTTTGCAATTTTGACAGTAGCCCTATTTGTTTTGCTTTTGTTTCACGTTGCCGCTTTCGTTTAATTTTCCGTAATCAATTTTTGGCGCGTTTTTTATACCACGGATTGCATCGTGACTCTATATGTAACGATAGCACAGTTATGTGGAGAGAGAAAAGAGAACGATAGCAACAAGTAAATAATCAAATAAATAAATAAACAGAAAATGAACCCGATAGCGATTGCACGGTGAAAGACGGAAAGAAGAGCAAATAATGAATGTTTTAAAACCAAATGCTAAAGATATCAATATGTAATGCTAAAATACAGCCTTTTTACTAAGCAACATTAAATTGAGTAATTTAACCTTCACTCTTTCAAAAAACGAAGCAATTGATAAATAATAACCCATCCTGGAAGGGGATAAGAAAAAAGAGAAGTAAATAAGGGGAGTAGTTTCTTAGTCATATAAATGTTATACGAGTTTCATACCACCACCAACTCAACTTTTTTATTTTAACTTTGGAAACACTCCCAAACTTTTAAAATCTTATTATAGAAGTTGTCAAAAATACGTCGTGTTGCTAAATGTGGTCAATAAATTTTTTTTCACAAAAATGATGACGTTATTAATATTGCTGTTGTCAGCCAATTTTTTCCCCACCAACATTTTCATTTATGCTTATGCTATACTATATATACTAAATTCCTCATATTCAACAATATTTTGATGTGGTTAAAATGGAGAGAAAAAAGATACTATACTTAAAAAGGGATATAAACTTGCAAAAGAGATGTGAGATGTAGTCCCTTTACCGTCATGATGTACCATCTACTTTGCCTTACGGTCATCTGCATGGGTCGTTGCTGGGGGTGGGGGCAGGGGGGAGTTGGTGGTAAGGTGCCTCGCCTTGCCACCTTCTTCGCCGCCCAACCATGGTGGGTGACATTTTTTTTAAATTTCGTAACCAAGTTAGCCCCAGATTAAATCTTGCGAAGCGATCCATAATGTGGTATGCACACTAAGATTAGATCCAGGTGTTTAGTTTGGTATATAAAAGTTTCTTGTATAAACAACCAACAACCAACTATTTGTCGAGACAACGAGACAAAAATGTCAGAAAAGATACAAGATTCCATGGGGACGAGGTTGAACGACAATGTGTTTGCATTTTAATGATTTTATTTTAAACATATTACAAGTGTTGGTATCTTCAATAAGAATTTGCACAATCTCATATTTAACGGAAGACTGATCGTTCTTTTGCCGAACGAGAATAGTTAGTCATTCAGAAATTGCTTTTCCGTTTTCTGCTCTGGGTCCGTTACGTGGCTGCATAGACTCACAAGGTACCGGTACCTGGAATCTAACGGACGATTTAGCGTAATTTTTGGATCCACCAGACACGCTCGCTTGTCAAATACGATATTTGCGCAAGTTCTCTGATACTAACATTTGCCCGTGAGTGATACATAATCATAATAAAAAAGAAGAGGTCATAAATTTAACTCAATTTAATGACAATCTTACTTTATATATATTTTATGTGCGTAAAAAAATTTAACAAAAATCAACATTTCTTGTGACTAAAAATCTGAATGTAATTGTAGAAAAAAAGAAGTAATTATCAATGCAAAACAAGAGATGTGATTCTGTTATATCTGACAAGACATCCATAGAGGGGTATAGTTTGCGAAGTTTCTAAGCTTTTACATTGCCGCTTCTATCACAATTTTTGTTGACTAACCTTCCTGATACAAGTTTAGCATGGTAAAATTTTATCCAAGGTAAAATATAGTTTCTTAAATATAATCAATTCCTAAGTGATAAACTGCTGTGCTTATAAAAAACATCTTCTTTACATTAAAAAAAGGCACGAAATCATGTGCCGTGCAACAATACATTAATATAAAATCAATCCGTCATCGTCACAAAATATTAAGAATACACATGAATGGTTAATAATTAAACTTTTTCCTAGGAGAAAAAAATACTACGAGGACATGAAAGCAAAGCGTGGTACGGTTCCGCTTATGTCAATAAAATAAGAACGAAGAAAGAAAAAGGAGGAAGAAAATTAAGTGACTAGAAATTCAATTTTGTGTTTATGTTTGAAAAAATATATAATAAAAAAACGCCAATAAAATTTTTTAGTGTTGAAATAGTGCTTTCCTACGCCTCCGATAAAAACATTATGTCGTATTTAGTGTAACAGGATTAAATTAGATCAATCATAAGAGCGGACGATACACGATCTATTTTGTCGAATCGAATTCGAGATTTCAAAAGTTGGACATATTCACCTTTTTATATTTGTCGAAAGAAACGATGACTAATCAGTGTTTTAAAAATTGTATCAAAACAACCAATCACACACTTCGAAATAAAATTTGACAAGTTGAAATAAAAAAATGTGATACACGATCAAATATGTGGCATTCAATAAATCAAATTCGACAAAATTAATTATATATCCCCCAATAATTTTGAAAAAAAAGCTCGAAAAGAAATGAATCGTCCATCGTCCGATCTTCTTAGTAAATTTTAAAAAAAGACCATTAAAAAAACACAAATATGAGGCAAAATCTACAGCAGTTGCTACTTTCTAAAGTGAAAAAAGAAAAAAACGTACAGATGAGCCAATACGTGCAAAACATAATATTTTTAAATTTAACTATAGATAGTTTTCGGCAACTTTTTCAAACAGAGGGAGTAATACCCGAAAAAAAGTTACAATATAAACACGGTCCCCACGCTTACTTTTCTGACCTTGTTCTTTTTGTAATGCCTTTTTTCGTAAGCCGCCGCCTACCAAACTTTGGACCACCTTTTTTCCCAGAAACCAATGCGTGATTTCGTCCACCAATAATTTTCGAACATTCTGGACATTTCGCAGCTTCGGTTGCTCCTTCGCATTGATCAATTGCGTAAAAATGATTTTTGGAACACTTGTACCAATGCCCTTTCCCAGATACACTCGCAGTTACAGGTAATATTCTGTCTTTAGCTATCCCTTCTTTCCTAATTTTTTTGTTAATTACTTCAACATGGCATTTGACTTCTTCAATTCTCGATTTGCTCAATTTCGTCTTTGTTTCTAGCTCTACCCTCATTCGCTGCAATTTTACTCCACTATCTGCCATCAGTTGCAATGTGTCAATTTTCGGTTTAGTATATAGATCTTTCTTTGTTCCCTTATACATCTCAACGCGCTTCTCCAATTGGTTCAATTCAGTTGCAGAAGCAATAACGCTAATAAAAGCATACTTTCTTTCAAGCTCTTCAGTGGCATCTCTAAGTTGTTGTCCGCTTATCCTTTTGGTTATAACAAAGCCTTCCAAATCAACCATACCTTCTAGGATATTGTGCTTATCTTTTTGCAAATTTTCGTTTTCCAAAACCTCTTTTCTAATTTTCCATAAAGTTTCTAGTAAAGTAACTTGATGAAATAAAGAGTTCACATTTCCAATTCCTGGGGAGCAATTCGCCAATTGTGTTGCAAGAGCAGATGCGCTGTTGTTGCCATTGCCATCAACCGTGTGTGTTAAATTACGGAGATAGGTTTTGATATCTTTATCTTCTTTTAAAGCACTGCTTATTTCCACAGCGAGCTCTGGAGGGTACTGTCTTGTAATTGTTTCAATCAATTTATTTATGTCACGACATTTTCGATATGCCTTTTCTTTAACGTCACCTAAATCAGAACTTTTATTCTCAATGATCTTTTTTATTTCATTCACATCCTTTAATGTATTCTTTATAATATTTCCATATCTTAAACTCTTGCGAATGATGGTTTTGCAGCGCGGACATTCTTTCATCTTTACTTTACCACTGTCTCCGTTATCTTGTTCCATCCATTTGTCCAGTCCTTCTACTTCAAAAAAATGTTGACAATCTTCAAGAACAACAAATCGTGCTGAGTTTTCATTTTCACCTCCGAAGAAATTTTCCTTTACCTTGTCTTTGTGGCAAACACGACATGCAGGGGGACAAACTTCTCCACATAATCCGATACAAGGGTGGCCGCATTTTAACGTCTTTTCACACGGCTTATTGCAAGGCTTTCTATTGCATGCTTCACTACAAAGATTTGTACATGCCTTGTGTCTGCAATTCCAAGTACATGGCTGTTCACAAGGTAAGCAAACATCGCCACATTCTTTCTTGCACTTACCATGGACGCATTTGTTCTGACATTGCAATACACAAGGTAGGCATTCACTTGCACATGACTTTTTGCATTGATGTGAGCATACAAGGATTTTCTCACATTTTTGCGAGCATTTTTTGTGAAGTCGACCTTGCCTACATTCTCCACAAGCTCCAGCACATATATGCCCACAATCTAGTTCAGTGGGACATGGAGTTCTACATTTTATGGTTGAGACTTCGGAACAGCAATTTGCATTTTGGGAATGCTTACATGGCAAGACTTTTAAAACTTTAGCGTGGCACTCTTGTGTTTCGCATTTATCTTTACAATATAAATTGCACGGATGACCGCATTCAAGCACTTTCTCACATTTTGTTAAGCAACCAAACACATTTGGGTCATCCTTGCACTCCATTTTTTGAAGATGTCCACATTTTGGTACTATTTTCTCCACTTCAGCAATACATGGACCGCATTCCTTGTTATGGTGACATCGCTTTTGGCATTGATGTTCCTGACAGGTTTCTTTAAGGCAAAGCTTCTCGCAATTAATGGTTGAAACATCTGAAGAGCAATACACATTTTGGGAATGCCCACATGCTAAGGTTTTTAAAACTTTAACGTAACACTCTTTTTCGTCACATATGTCTTTACAGCATAAATTGCACGGATGACCGCATTTAAGTACTTTCTCACATTGTGCTAAGCAAACAAACTCGTTTGGGTCATCCTTGCACAGCATTTGTTGAAGATGTCCACATTTTGGTACTATTTTTTCCACTACAGCAATACATGGACCGCATTCCTTGTTATGGTGGCATTTCTTTTGGCATTTATGCTCCTGACAGGTTTCCTTAAGGCAAAGCTTATCGCAAATGTACTCTACATGCTCCGGATCAATTGGATGACACGATTTCTCACAAACATGACCACAATCTAATCTAAACTCACAAGGTCTCATGCAACCACCATCGGGGGCTTTTAAAAAATCCACAGCGTTTTCTGCATTTATAATTGTATTTACATGATTTTGACAATACAACTTCATTGACGTTCCAAAACTTTTGTTTATGTTCGCATCTGCGATGATCTTTTTCCACAATTTGCTTTTTTCTGTCAGAAGGTCGAAATTTCCAATAATAAATAAACCTTGTTTTGCCCTTGACAATGCAACGCAAATTCGATTGCTTGTCTTCAGAAATCCAATGCTTCCTTGATCATTGCTTCTTACTAAGCTCAATAAGATGATATCGTTTTCTTCGCCCTGAAAGTTATCGACAGTTGTAATTCTTATACCCTCAAAATCCTTTTTTGGCATGACATTTTTCATTTGAAACAATTGACCACCATAGCTTGTTAGAATTGTAATTTGATCTCGATTATATCCTTGCTTCAATAAATATAAGCAAAGTCCCTTAATAAACTCTGCTTCGTGCTTATTTGCTTTTGATTTCATATCTTCCGCTTGATTCTCTTTTTTCTGGTGATTGATAAACATGACATTTTGCCCCACACCTTTAATATTTGGATATTTTTCTACAGAGTCGTGGTTTTTTAGCTTCGGATAAATGTGTCGAAGAAGCAAAGAGATTTGTGGTCGCATTCTGTGTTGTACATCAAGGGTATGACATTCCATTCCATTATTCACTGTTCTTTCGAACAACGACACTTCCAAAGAATAACGTGTAGCTAGCTCATAAACTGCAGGATTTGGTTTTAACTGCTGATGGTCACCGATCAATATCAAATGCTCAACACCACTTGTTAATGATGTCAACACATGTCCTTCTAAAACCTCGGCAGCTTCCTCGATTATCACTACTTTTGGTTGAATCTTTTGGAGAATCTTTTGATTGTTAGCTGCGTAACTGGTTGTCATGGCAATTATGCTAGCATTCTTCATCTTTATTTCATCTTCTTTTTTCTGGAGTTCATTAACTTGTTCACAAAGATTTTCAAATACTTCAGCCTTGTTTCTATATATGTCATCCATCTGGTCGTATAGCCTATGTAGCCAATATTTATACAAGCGACATTTGTTTTTGATAGAAATCTTCCAAGGATTGCCTACGTTATGAGCCTCTTCGGCTGACATTGGGTCGTAATTTCGAAGCAAATCATTTATTCGCCTTTTTCTTTCCCGAAAGGGAGGCTGAACAACTTCAAAGCCGTCACTGTCGACTAAGATATTTTTTTCTGATATATCTTGGACCTCCCGCTTCTTTTTCTGTTCCATGTTTGTGACCTTGTATTCACTAGGATTAACAGCCCATTGTTTCACAAGAGCTTGTCCTTCTCCCTCTACTTCCACTCCAGCAAATTTACCTTCTTCGTAGTTGCTTTCATCTGTCTTAACGTCGTTGTTTAATTTAAAGGCTTTGATGTTTTCAATGGGTATTTTTAATAGGTCTAGAAATATATCAAAGATAGATATCTTTAAGTTCTTGCAATGCTTGTCCAAGTTGTTAAAAAAAGATTGGTGTTCTTCTGTCATAAAGCGCTGCAATATGTCGAAATGCACTAAACGTCCTGACCTCAATCTAGCTCGACATCTTTCCACTTCCTCTCACAGATGATTTAGAATTTCCATAAGATCATTTCTTTCATCACTGGATTTGTGTTTTGCCTTTAGCAGAAAATTACAATTATGTGTTGCTTCGCGAAGTGAATATTTCTTCATTTCTTCACTTGCCCGTCCGCCAGCACGTATAACATCAGTGTGTCCAAACTTAATGATACCACCAAGAAACTGGTCCAAAGCATGATTTGTGAAACACACAACCAAAATGGGAGCCTTTTGATCTATATTTCGAGCCTCCTCGTTTTGTAGCAAAGCATCTGCAATTCGAACACCAACATGTGTTTTTCCAGTACCTGGTGGACCTTGGATAACTGCAAATTCCTTAGTGAGTGCATGTTTAAATGCATTAAATTGTGATCTGTTTAGATCAGTGCGATAGTGTTTAGGCCATGCACGATCATCAAGTATGCTGACTAGTCTCTTGATTCCTAAAGAACTTCGTAAGTTATATTTTGGATCAAGAACATCCCTACGTCGAAGATACGCAGGAGTTTTAACATCAGAATCACAATCAACTATGTATCTCTTCATTGGAACATCATCTGCATCAAATTCTTTCATTGTATTTAACACGTGTCTGTATGCTTCAAAATACGCTGGACTCTCGACCATCTCAATTATTTCTTCGTTTTCAAAATAATCTTTTGCTTCCAGTCCATCCACAAATCTTAAGAATACCAATCCCTCTGCAAGATCATCTGGGTCTCTATCAGCTACGATTGCAAATATCATTGTTTCAAATTTATCTTTACTTAAACAAACCAAATTTTTAGAGAGAAGCCTTTTTGAGATTTCCCAACGTACATGTTTTGTGTACTTTGGGTCAAAATGGACAAGATGAACGATGCCTTTATTCGTACAAAAAGGAGACAAAACTTCTACGTTTTTGTAGATGTGCAGGGCGTGTTTTCTATCTCTTTGAGGAACATCATTAATTATTTCTTGCACACCTTCGCGAAGTGGACACACCAGATCTTCCCGCAATAGTCGAAATTGAACATCCAAATATTCTTCACCATCAGAGTATTTTCCATGTGATTTGAGTGGCCGAAGGTAAGGTTTCTCTTCGCGACGCATATCATTGACATCAGGAACTACTGCAATGTCCCTGAAATCGTCAGGAGGGGCCTCATTTGTGAATTCTACTCGAAGACGCCTTTGAAATGGAATTTGTGTCTTTTTTAACGCTTCCTTCCTAGTTAAAGTAAGTGCATTCACCTAAAGAGAAAATTATAAATTGGTGTCTCTGAAAAATATAAATACAGTAAACTTTGTTTATGCGAGATTAAATAGACCTATTTCCACATCCATCTTCGCTCCACGAAATATACATGCCAAAATATCAGATAACATGAAAAAGACGTTAGTTATTACAAAATTAATTTTTCATACAATATAATTAATATGTAATGAGTAGTATTTATCGCCCAGTGCCGAGAAAAATATCGGAAATACTTTTTTGAGTTTTTTATGTTCTCGCGTGAAATATACGAGAACTAAAAAACGAAGCAAATATGACGATATTTTTCGAGAACAAGTGCGATAACTAGTTTACCATATAACCGGGGCATAAATCATTGTAATTTGACATACTCGGTAGCTGAATTTAATTCTTGATTAGATTTTTGGCATGAAAATGAGGTACTTTTTAGTAAACTTTGTAAACACATTCAGCTGGCAAGTGACCTGTTTTTGTGTGTTATGAATGATCTTTTTGTTTTTTTTCCTAAAGAATTGCAGGTTTTTCGTTACGAATCTACATCATCTGTAGTTATAAACATTTGTTTTGTAAAAAAAGAATGCATATTGATTTTCCGATGGCGAGTAGCAGTCAGGAAAGATAAGAAGAACCCGAAAGCAAAGAACTTGAAGAAATTGAATTCTCAGTTTGAAATTTAAGAAAGTCAAATTATTACTTCTGTAAGAATCATGTCTACAGAATTACACGAAGTCGATTTCATACAGTATAGTTAAAAAAAAGGAAATATTGTCTAATTAAAATATCCCATGACGGAAAACACAGAAGGATTCACCAAAACTAAGCAATATGCTCAACTTATGCTTAAAAAATTCCCCTATGAATATGTATTCATAAATGTTTTAAATTACAAAAAATATATTATAAAGACATCCGGAAATTACTGACAACCTGTATGTTTTATAAAACCTTATTATTGTTATATATCTATCTTGTTATTAATTCCTGAAAGTTACACCCATTCAGCTGTGACTTCAAGATATAGTAGTTCCATTTAAGCTATTTGCCTGGTCTTACGCATGAGTTCCGCTGGAATTTTGTTTATCCATTCAATGAGTGTTGTGTGAGCTCAAGTAATAGTGTCATTATGTGATTACAATATGAATTTTGTCCTGCAGAGCAAGTACACGCGAGCTTACTGTTCATGTGTTAAACATTCTTCAATGTCTCGAGGTTCCTTTTTAAGCTTGCTTTACATCTTGCTTTGACAAAAAAAATAGGTTTTGGCTGTTGCTTTAAAAACACTACGTTGGAGAATGTATTTCAAAACATTTTTGACAAAACGAAAAATATGTCGAAGTACAATTTTGAAAGCTTGTAGAAAACATAGAAAAAATGTTGAAAGTAAACGACTAAAATGACTTGAGAACGGAAAATGTTAAATTTTTTATGCAAAATTTATTTTTTACAAATGTTATTTAAAACTACAATTTTGTGTAAACAAGTAAAGAAGCTAATGAACAACAACGAAAATATAACAACTACAGGTCTTTCGTTTCTTTCTAAAAACACAACAAAGTTTACCAGCGAGCTAATACGAAAAAAACTTTACCAATAGGAGAACAAAACTCCTGAGCGAATATATTACATATTCCAGTGCTTCTTTTGTTGTTGTAAAGCAAATCATGCAAACACAAATCTTATAGCCAATATTGTTGGTAAATCATCATGTCTCGAAGTTCCTTCTTCGTGCTTGCAGACACATCATGAAAATATATTTGACAAATTAATAATGTTATTGTTTTCGTCTGCTTTTCATGAGGAGAGTAAGTTGCAGTAACTTTCTTAGCTACTAACGTCTTTAAAAATCTGGTAATCTTTCGACGTTCTTGCTGTTAAATTGTTTAGCACAATATCTCTGAAAAATTTGTCTTCCTCCATGTTTATAATAAACGCGAATATGTTTACCAACATGTGCCTCGTTTTCATACACGGGACATTCTACAGAATATAAATTCGGGCAAGGCGTATTGTAATGGAAAATCGTTTCATATTGCGTTTGTCTCACAAGAATATTTTACGTATACGCTGATGTATCGTAAGTTCAGCTTAACAATCACATTAAAAACAAAACTCCTTCAACGCACTATAGATATAACCTCACTAACCTAAAGTTACAGTTAAACTCAAAGTCTCTACGGTGGAGAGCACTTGCAATTCTCTTTAATAACTATGTCTGAACAAAAGAATAAGAAATTATGCTTTTTACGAGGAGAAAATTATGGAACAAATTTACTGAAGTTCTCGTTTTTCAAGAAAACAATAACTTTACTCAGCGAGTTATTAACCAATCAGGAAAAAAATATCAGCTTTCTGCACGCTATTTCAGACTGTCAAAAAAAAATCAGCTTTTTGCACTGTAGAATTGAAAAATAATTAAAAATTGCACTCGTTTCTCGGTAGAAAATAAAAATATAGCATATATTTCGTGTAGATTAGCCAATCAGAGTGCGAGAAAAACTCTATACCGTTTCAATCGTTTGTTTATTAGTCTTAGTGGTAAATAGGCTTGCCATGTAAAGACTCTTCCAAGCGATTTATAGCTTTTCTTGGGATGTTCTTGCTTATTTTTGCCACATTTTAAAGAAAAATATGCCGAATAGGAAGTAATTCGTAAACATCACTTGAGGTTAACAAAAGGAGTTTTGGTTTTATATTATCATACTACTCGTTAACCATGGAAAAGTCCCCGGGGTCGCCCGTCTTTAAATTACACGCTATTTCGTGTGCCCGTTGAAGACGTGTTTCTTGCGGACAGAGAAACAGAATACAGAAATTATTATAGAGAAATTGACACCGCGGAAGAATTCCACAAATATTATTTTCTGCGAATAAACAAGTTTCGACTTGTTTATTTAAATTCTGCAAGATAAGTTTTATGTATATAAAATAGACTATATATATAAAAGAAGAAAATAAAATATAAATTTTTTTGCACATTTAGAGCTGAAATTCAGACTTTCCTATTAGAACACATGTTACATACTACACTTTTATGTTTTAAATAAAACCCACCAAGTTAAGAAACCTCGTCCCCAGGGTCTTGTGGCCCCTGAGCCGTTATTACGGAGTGGCCATCAACTTCATCAACAAGGCAAAATGCCCTGGGAACGAGGTTGCAAGTTAAGATGTTAACTAAAGGAGCGCTCAGTTCGTGCTTAGGCTTAAGCCGCCAATGTGAGCAATGCATAAAGGGATAATTTTTACTTTTAATGTATAGTGTCTCCATGAAGCTATTACCAGAAAAATAAATTTATAACAAACCTGAGCGACAAGATCTCTTTTTGTTTCCAAATTCTCTCTAACAAACATAGCTAGCGCATCTAAGGGCATATCCATGTAACGAGATGGAAAGCACCTGAAGTAGACATCAATCAATGTTACCAACGAAGTTGCTATCTTTATCTTATTGTCCATTGTTTTAGTTGATCCCCATACCACAAGGCTTCCTTTTAAACACGTATTTATGTACTTGCAATCGTGAAGGAGAGCTAAAATAGCGATTTTATTTTGACTGCGTTCAATTTCACAAACTTTTGAAAATATTGTCAAAAGTTCAAGGTTCTTTTCATTTTCTAAATCCTGACTGTTAAGTAACTGTATGAGCAGTTTTTTTGACGCTATCAATCTAATCAGCAGCTCTTCATTATCATTCAGCTCATTCCATGCCTTTAACAAGCCAATGCCAATTGGTCTTGAACCACCACTTGAATTATTGTGAGCTGAATTAAAAAAATAGAATGAAATAAATAAAAATAAAAGGTGGTAACTTTGTCCTCATTAATTTGTACTTCATTTGTAAAGGTTTTGTACCACTAAACCTTACTATGCTGCACCAATATTGCTAAATAAAATTAAAAGCGGTGTATATCTTAATGAAAGAAGTTAATATGTAATCAATGTGAGGTTTAAAAAATTCGAAAAAAACATTAACCCTATTCGGGTCCGGGGTTTTTCGAACATACTATGACCGAATCCGCCCCTCAATAACTTTTCATAGGGTTGTTCAAATTGAATCAAACTTGGCACACTTATAGTACGTCATAAAAGGAACAAAAAGGCGGCAATAAATTTTTGCTTGCATCAGCACATTTTCTGTGACGTCATCAGAAGCTTGAAATGTGTTAAAAATGCCACTATCTGCTTAAAATTTAATTACTTTTGTTCTAGAGCGAATTTTTACATTCTGTTTGAAGTTTCCGAAAGCTAAATAAAAGTTCCTTAACATATCTTCCGGTTTTTACATGGATCGCATAAAAAATTGCCAAAAATTGCCCGAGAATCCGGTTTTTCCCGATTTTCGGGTAAAACCCGCCAAAATCGGGAAATCGGATTTGTCACGTGTCTAAATTATGCAAAATGCTTCTTCTTGATGAAACAAAGTTGTGTTGAAAGTTTCAAGTTCTAAGGATAATTCTAACAGGAGTTATTATATTTTCCCCGTTATAAGGATTTCATAGAGATTTTTAGGGGTAGTTTCGAGCCTCTGAAAGATATGGGACCTAAATATTTAGCATGCAGGTGTCTAATAGATAAATATTGAAACTCAGTAAGTATCATAGCCATATAAAAAAGCAATAAGGAGTTATTAAAAAAAACTTTGAAATCTCATTCCGGGATGAGTTTCGTCCCGGAATGAGTTCATCCCTGTTTCTACTGAAAGTCCTCACAACGTTTACACGTTTAAGGCGGGATGGAATTTCATCCCGGGATGAGTTCATCCCTGTCCTAGGATGAGATTACTCATCCCGGGATGAAAATATGCTGATTTCATCCTGGGATGAGGCTCACGTGTAAAAACTTTTCGTTTCATCCCGGGACGAGTTTCATCCCGGGATGAGATTTCATCCCGCCTGCGTGTAAACGTGGTCTAAATGTCTGTTTTTAGCCCACAAGCTAAACAGCAGGAAAAAACGGTAAGAGAAACTTAGAAAAAAAACACAGGCGCGTATCCAGCATCTTTTCAGTGTCTTTTTTTATCGTAAAGATACGCAATTTAAATATCCTCGAATCGAAGAAAGCTTAGCTAGCTAGAGCAGGTTTTTCTTTAGATTTCAATTCAGGATCATGCCTAATACGAAACGGAAAGCCAACACTTGTGTTGTTAAGAAACTTGTGATCAAGAGAGGCCTTAGCGATTTAATGCCTGACCTAAGATTAATCTACTTTCTTGTCACTTAAATGTGTTATATATTGTATAGCTAGCTACATAAATTTTTTCTTTGGTTTGTACGTCTTCAGCTGTATATCCTATTTGTGGTGTTTTCAGACACACATTTTGTTTTGAAACGTGACATTTTTCCAGCTAGTGGCTAACTTTGCACAAGTGTGATGTGTCTGCTGGCTAGCTATACATGACAGACGAAAAACATTTTAAAATTGTTGGTAAGTAGTCACATCAGTTGTTTAAAATTGGAAGATGCATTTAGCTAGCTGGTCTGACTAAAACTACACTTTTGGAAGAGGACTTGTTTTTTTAAGTAGAAAAATGAATAAAAAATAAGATTTATTTTTATTTAGTAATGGCTTATTGTGCCTGCCCATATACATGTTAGCAAGATAGAGCAAGCTAGCTACATGTCTTGTCTCATCCAGCTAAATTGCCAAAAGTCATGTTTTTACAAAGCTTTAAACAGAAACTTTATTTTCATTTCAAATTTCAACAATGGAAACCTGCCAAAATAACATCTTTCATAAAAATATTTACTGTTTGGCTACTGTTTTTTTAGTCTTTGATCTTTAATCATTTCTTATAGTCAGGAATCCTCTTATCTTTCACTGTTTTTGTAACAAAATCCGCCATCGTTATAGTAAATTGTTGCATATATTATGACGCGCGAATAAATTATCTATGTCAGATGTAAACCAATCGCATTACAGAACTCACCAGCCTGTACCAGGGGATTTTTAGCCGCCGGCTTCGATCTCAAAAAGCCACAAGGGCCCTGGGGACGAGGTTGAATTGAAGTTTTATTCTTCAAGTGTCATGCGACATTTTTTGTGACAGGAATAAGTCAGACAAGCTCAAGGAGATTTTCAGAGACTTATTAGTGAAAGGAATGACAGATGCAGAATCATTAGCTCTGTTGGTTGAAAATTCGCTAGAGGGCCAAAGGGTTGAGGATTTAAACTAATCGCATTACAGAATTCACCATCCCGTACCAGGGATATTTTCGCCACCGGTCTTGATGTTAAAAAGGCAAAAGCCCTTTATTGGCCAAAGAGTTGAGGCCGTTGTCTAGTTGAAACACTTTAGAATTGCCCTTGCGATCGCTACTAATAACAATTGACAGGATGTGAACAAGTTTTTAAAAAGTATTTAACCGAAAAAAATCAGACCTATTTGCTCATTATTTCCTTAAAATTTATTATTTTCTTCAAACAGCCATATCGCCCCCCATTGACTTGCCTAAATTTTAGAATTCAAAAAACATTGCCAATTTAAGATACTTTTTTCTTCTATAATTCCTTTACATGAAAGCACTCCATAATAAAGTTATTGCACTTCTGACGTTGCTTTATCGTAAATGGCCACTATAATTTAAACAATGGAATTTTTTGTAAATTTTAATAAACTAACTGATTGACCGATAAATGATTGCAGAAACTTTTTCTGTAGAAAAGGCGATGACAATCGAAGGGGTGCTGTAGTGCTACGTTGGATGTCTTATGCTGGGTTATCTAACTAGTTATCTAACTGATGCTTTCTTCATTTTGCACAAATTGCTATAACAGTTCCCAAGTTTTTATAATATTTTTATTAGTTAGCTATATTGCCCGAGTTTCTCTAGCCAGAATAAGCTTTAACTCAATTTGCATTTCACTAACGCTCTTCTTCTCCTGGAGTGCAAATCTACTTGGCTGAGTTCTCTTAATAGCCTTAACCAACCTGGAGGTTATGGCTAAGGTGGAGGACCTTAGCCATAAAGTTCATTTATAAGATCAAAAAACACATGTGCACAAGATATAAAGGCAGTAGCAGAATAGAAACAGGCAATGTAGCTAGCGTTTAATTGTTTATAGTCACATATTTATTAAACAGGACGCAAGAGATCCGAAAATAACATATTTTATAATATTATTCTTCCGGAACAAACTTGAACCTCCACAACGCTTAAAAGTTATAAAAAATATTCTTTCCGCCATATTTAATAATTTCACCCGTCTTTAAAGAACCCATCAACTCGCGAGATTAGGTAGTCAATCAAATTGAAACTCAACCAGACAGTACTCTTAAGCCAACAGGCAAATCAGAAAGTGAAAAGAAGCTCTGGGGAAGAGATTGAGTGATTTTAATACAACGAATACATTTGGTGACAACCTGGTGTCAATCACAAAAGACGATATGTTATTAGACAAAGTTAAAATGCAAAACTCCTTACCTCCTCGAACCATACCACCTCGAACCGTACCACCTCTGCCTCTATGACCACTTCTTCCTCCTCTACCATTGTTCCCTCTTGAGCCACCGATCCCTCTGCTATCATTACTTCCTCTTCCTCCTCTACCATTGTTCCCTCTTGAGCCACCGATCCCTCTTCTATCATTACTCCCTCTTTCACTGAAGCTTTGATTGATGTCATCAGTTCCTCTTCTATTAACGCTCCTTCCTCTGCTCTCGTTTCCTATTCTGCCACTACGACCTCTTCTTCCGCTCCTTCGTCCACCCATTCTTTCGCTCCCTCTGCGATTATTTGGATTTTCAAAATTTTGATTAGAAGAATCCATAACAAATTTTTATGTTACGTTATCATTTTAATTTTTTTATAAACTGTAGATGATAAAACATTTATAAAACATTTTTAGGATAGTTATATGTTTTGATTGGTTAAATAAAACATCTCAATTGTTTTTAGAAAGGGTTTTCTTAGAATTGCTTAATTAAGTAGAATTTAGTTTTCAATCACAGTAAGTAATGAAAAGAATTTTTATCCTAACAACAGTAGAAACAATTCTTGTAGACGTGAATGCGTCATGATACTGGCTAAACCAATCACGGGACCAGTATTCAGATTAAGCAGCCATTATGAAATGGTATACGACGCATACCGTGGATTTTTCGAGGAATTCTTTTTTACCATCTTTATATCTTTAATATGTTTTAGATACTGGTTAATCTTTGCTATTTAATTACATTTTAACGCCTTTGTGGTTGTAAGTTTTGTTTATTAAGATTTCTACTGTGAAGGTTTGACCGTGAAAAGTCCATGTTGTCCACCTAAGAAGAGCACGGAGGAGAAATGGTGTTTGGTTTGTCACAGTACGTTATCAATTTGCTATGTCAAAACAATATTTTTCAACAATAATGTATAATGTATAATATAAAATATTAATTTTTATATAGAATTATTCAATTCTGCACGCGTTGCTATGTGATAAAAAAAATATTAAGGACTAAGGACTAATAAGGAGTCGTATCTACTAAAACGTTCTGCACAAAGCCGACATGGTGTGTTATAAAAAGAAAGACTTGGACATCACGTTTATGCGCTTTTTCGGTAAACCGCGTCGTACATCGTACAAAGCACCTTGAAAGAGAGCACTTAGTATAGGAGGTCTACTTTTTGTCGCAAATGCGGTGCTTAGCGATACAGCTTCTCGGGGTGGAATGTTTTTTTTAAAAAGAGCTTTCCCGAAACTTCGGATGAAATATGTTACCTGGTCATAGTAAAAACAGTCGCCTAGCGTTTTTAGTTTTTCGAAAAAAGTCCCTGCATTGTGCAAAAATTAATTTTTCAAGGGTGGCACAAGGTGAAATGCTTAGTTCAGGTAAACCGTGTCAAGATCCGGTGGGAACATCTGTGCGCCTATATAGGTGTAATGTATCTGTAAACGTATTACAGGTTAACCAAGACTGGTGTTTAATTGTGCGAAAACACCTTTAAGGTGGCAGTATCCCTTTTTTAGCTGTTAAAACAACTGCATTATTGCCTCGAAAAATATGTTTCCAAAATATGGACCTTAACACGTATGATAATGATTTTGACTTATTATCTAAATTGCTGGGTCAGCAGAAATTTCCATTTAAAAATGTAAACAAGAAAAAGTCGGCTTTTACGAGCTCCAACTTATTACAACATCGTGATTTTTTACCAGTTTCTGTTTTGAAATGATCTTTGGATTAACCAAGTTGAAAGGAATGCGGAATTTTCTTGTTCATTCGTATTTTCCAAACAAAGACTTTTGTATATTTTGAAAGATTCTTAGATAACATCCTCTGCTGCATAAAACGATGTTGAAAAAAAAATATATAACATAAAAATATTTCCGCACACCGTATCACAACTGCATGATTTTCCAAACAAGTCTTGAAATTAAAAAAAAAAAAGAAGGAAATTTCTATCGGAAGTTGGAGCTCGCACAGTGCTGTCGTAAAATTATACGTTAAGCGCCATCTTTATTGTTATAACCATTTCTTTTTAATAATTACGTCATTTCTTTCTGCATAATTTTACAAGCGCGTAGCACTGGGACTATATTCGGTGGAATAATTAATTATTCACGAGTGGTGAAAAAATATGGAGATGTATAGTATGAAATAACTCCGAGTATCTAATTTTGTAAAGCTTTTTTTTCGGAAATTTAAAAGGGCAACACCCATTTTTTTACTAAGTGGCTGTTCATATGAGGCGAGCTGGCTCGGTTAGGCAGGCTGATATTTTGTTACGTTCATATGGAGGCGAGCTAGCCATAACCGGGCTGAAAATAGTCACGAAATTTTGTTTATATATTTTATATCGCGTTCTAAAGGATATTTAAATTACAGGGATTCTTCAAAAAATTTAATCCATGAAAAAGCTACAAATAATGCTTAACTTGTCAAAACAACGATAAATACACAACAATAAAATTGATGATAATGTTATTCTTCTGGAGCGTTTTTATATATTTATTGTTCCCATGCATATAATATAATATTATTTTCACCAATAGTTGACAAAAAAGGTAACCTTCAATATTTCTTGGCATTTCTGTACAGAAAAAAAAATGCTTTCTACAAATAAAATAATTATAATCATGCTCAAAAATAAAGTGAGTCAGCTCGGTTAGTCGGCTGGCGTGTTCATATGGAAATATTCCATCTCGCCTTGCCGAGATCTCGGTAAGTGAGCCAGCCCGCCTTGCCGAGATCTCGGTTGTTTCCACCGAGATCTCGGCAAGGCGGGCTGGCTCGCTTTTCATATGAACACATGAATTTTTACAAGGTTTTCTAAAGCATGGCGAGATCTTGCCTAAGTGAGGCAGCCCGCTCAACCGGGCCAGCTCGCCTCCATATGAACAGCCCTAAGGAGACTTTTACGTCAATTTTAATGTAAGGAACGTAAGAAAAATTTTGTTTACACATATGTTACGTAGTTAACATATTTCAAGTAGTTCAAAATATTTTCAATGAAATTTTATGCCCTTCATTAAAAGGGAAAAGGGCAGGATATTATTGTACAGTTCGTAGATCGCCATTTTGTTTGGAACATAAATATTTGAAAAAACATAACTTTTTTTCAAATTTCGAATCCTAAATCGAGCGTTTTTTCTTCCGTTGGCTTACGTCGTATTTCTTACGAGTAAGAAAACCTGACGAAGAGTTTACATTGCACATAAGGTGTGGCGTAAGTTACGTAAGCTGTGTCACTTTTTACGTTAAATTTTTACGTGACGAATGAGTGAGCATTCTCTCTTACGTACAAAAATACATATGTGAATGTAGCTTGGTGAGGGAAACTTTAAGCGAGTGAAATCTTTTGATAGATTTCTCAATCCTATAATCTGCTAAAATAAAAGTTCCATACATGTACACGGGGTGCAAATAAGTAGGTTTTGGATGTACGTACCTGTAGATGTGTGAATTTTACATGGCTGGCCTCACAAATATCGAGGGATATACCCTGTCTATTATTTCCAGTAGGGGCCATGGCTTTGATGGGAAGTCCTGGAGTATTTAATGCTCATTTCGAGCTACGCAGATCTAATTAGGGTCCGCGCTTTGCCAGACAACTCCCAACACACAACGGCCCATACAGTGCGCCATCTCCCCAATTTCCTTGGGTTAACCCGATGCTATAGTAACATTCACTCGCCCATATTGAATAGCCATCAAAAGGAATCGAACCCCGGTCTCCCGTACAAAGTGCGAATGTTTTAACCACTAAGCTGTGGCGTCACAAGATTAAGATTTTTGACTCACAAGATAACCAAGAACATTTTACGTACTATAGTGGGAACAGTAATAGTAGTAATCATCGTTTAAACTTCTAAGAACTTAAGAAATATCCGTCTTGACAAACATTTTTTTCATGTTTTGAGTACCCTTTTCAACAACATACTTCCAGCTTCAAACGATGAAATTTGTGATGAGATCTGATAAATATAGACTGGAAATATTCGACAAGAAATAGAACGCGCAATGGTGGCTTCTTCTTATGTACGAATCTTTACAAATTATATTCACTCACAAATTTATTCAGTAAAGGCTGGTTCACAGTCATTCGTTGTGGTCGCTCGAATAGGGAGAATTTTAAAAAGTCTATTCGCTGCGAACGGAAGAATGCTGTTCACACTTTGCGCGTAAAATTTAAAATCGTTTACAACCAAAACAAATATGGCGCTTACAGCAAGGCAAATTATTTTATTGCTTTTGTTGCGAAGGCGGATGAAACGTACAAATACTCGCGTAGCTAAAAGAAGATTCTGGGTTCGTCAAATCTACAAGGAGAGAAAAATAAAAGGAGAATATCATCTCCTGGTTCAGGATCTTAAATTATTTGATAGAGAGCTATTTTTTCGCCACTTTAGGATGACACCCTCCAAATTGGAGCAGTTACTTGGATTTATTCTTATCTTCACGGGAGCCATTAGTAATTCCAACCACAGTTTCCTGATGTAGTGCATCCTTAAAAGCTAAAGGCTGTTGCTGTAACAAAGTCATTAGTTCTTTGTAATTAATTGATTGCTGCTGCTCCATTTTTGTCCCTGTGTTTTTATTTTTAGCTGCAATTTTGATTTTTGCAACTCAGCAAAAAATACGGCATCTGATTGGTCGATAATACTCATTCGTCGTGGTAGTTGAACAAGATTCAACTACTGCGACGAATGAGCGAAAATTACGTAGTATACTAAAAATAGATTTTGCGCATGTGCAGATGCATGGTAGCTTATTCGTTTTTGCTATTTTGCTAAAAAATGAACCTTTTTTAATTTCTGTACGTTTTCGCACGTAAGTTAATATATTCATCACGATTTTTAGCCACATAGAAATCTTGAACTAAATTTTTAAGATTTTGGCTACGAACGTATATATCGAGGGAGCATTCTAAAAAGCCAGCTAGCTAACTACCAACTGTGTGACCCGGCGTGGAACGCTACGTCAAGCGTTTAAATAGCCGTGAACTGTGGCACACATCCTCGTGGAGCGCTTTAGTACAGTTATACAGTATGTCGTATTTCAAGTAAAGCGCACACACCAAAGTCTTTTGGCTGTAACATCACTTTGTCACAACTGACCGACAAGAGATTTCGGTAAACCTTTGTTTCATAAAAAGAGCTTCGTTATCGGTAAAACGATGAAAACAACTACCACTGTTATTCATTGAAAAGCAAAAAGTGAAAACTAGCACATTCATTATTTGTATATTCTTCAACAAAAGAAAACATTTAATTCTTTTTCTTGGATACACCAACAGTTCTTCCTTTACGGCCAGTTGTCTTTGTGTGTTGACCTCTGACTCGAAGACTAAACAAAAAGGAAACGTTGACAATTGCAATTAACACAAAATTATTTTAAATGAGATTTTTTTTTTGTGAAAAACACCTTATCATGTCTCAGAATATGTAAAAAATAGTTTCAAAGAATTCTCAAACGAAAGATGGTGATAAGTTTTTCATCACTGACATGATCAAAGGTGTTTAAAAAAAACCCCAGACATTATTAGAAAACAGTTTCTGTGAATGGAAAAAGCTGAAAAAAGCATACAGTAATTTGTCAAGATGCTGAGAAAAAAGAAACGTGTCATGATCCTAGCTATGGTATAGTCCTTTGAGAGAAAAAAGGAACGTAACAACCATTTCATACTTGTAAGCCATAACGCTTCTTCTGTAGTTTGGCATTAGCTGAGAAACGATGTTGTGTCAGTTAAACAACAACGAAAGAGCTTATTACCAGGTTGAGGAATTTGTTAAGCATTTGCTAATAATATTGGTTAGATTTGTGATCTTGGTATTTTGTTATGAAAATTTAATTAGACATGCATTTTTTTTCCTCATGCACAAAACTACACTTTTCCCTGTGTAATTATACCTATAGTTTCGTTCACACGTCTTTGTTTGTTTTCAGAAATAATTTAATACAACTCATAAGGTGACTTATAGTTTCTAATTACTTTAATAAGCAGTAACGAAAGCATATCTCAAGCCTAATTATATTTTTCGCATGAGCATATTCCAGCTTGATTCAGATTCTCACTTCCTTAAAAAACCAAAAAAATAGCCCTGTTAATTCACATCGGCAATGGGTATTGCTGACCTGACAGGCGAGCTACATTGATTCAAGAACAGCTTTTCTACAGGGTGAACGTTAATAGCAGTTTTTACATACTGTTTGTTTATATGACTGAAGTTCCCATCTTGTATAAATATTCATGAAAAAAAATATAGACACCCTTATGTGCGAGAAAAAAAATTAAAGTTAAGCTTTTAATATATGCATTGTTTGTTGTAGACAAAGGAAAACCACATCAGTGCAATTTAATCTGAGGCAATATCCATATTTTTAGTTATATTAGACCCTAAAAAACGACTTTGCTGCTCTAAGCAAACAAGTCAATTGTCAATGAATAGGAAGAATAACATGTCTGCAAAAAATATTGCTTGAGGTAAATTGTGTACTTTAAATCCCAGAAGTAAAGGAGAATATAACGTGCTGTCCGGTAAATTGCCTCTAAATCAGTTTTGACGACCTTATTTTCGTTGCAGGCCTTGGGCCGCTGAACGCCGGCACTGTTAGCCGACTTTTAGTACTTTGGATAAACACAGAGCTGCAAAAACATGTACTGCTTTCTGCTTACAAAATCCTTACACAACTTCGCAGTAAAAATATTAAACCATGACCATATGAAGCCTAACCCTCAGTATTTTGCATGGAATTATCAAAAAGCTTTCATACGACGTTAAGAAGCAAGTTTGACAGGCAAAAAATGTAGGCAACTTGCAAAGAAACCATGTCACTATACTGTAAATGAGAAAACACTCCTAGGTCAGTATGGTGGGGTAGGGCTTTAATTGACAAAATATATC
Organism: Hydractinia echinata; assembly: GCA_030067915.1. Classification (NCBI taxonomy): domain Eukaryota; kingdom Metazoa; phylum Cnidaria; class Hydrozoa; order Anthoathecata; family Hydractiniidae; genus Hydractinia; species Hydractinia echinata. The sequence goes on along the minus strand of JASGCC010000036.1, from coordinate 1,093,449 downwards.
CACGGGTTCGCCCGTTCTTTCAATATCGCATTGCTTGCATCTCGCTACTTGCGGTACCATTTTGCGTGACAGACAGACGCATACGGGTATTATAATATAGATGGCATAATGAATGATTTGAATAAACATATTTCTACATAAAATGAGTACTCACTCCAAACGATAACATAACATTTTAAAACAAAAGATCTATAGTAACACTTGAAACAAATTTGAACATAAAAATAATAATAATTAAATTTCCTTACCCCCAGTAATGTCTCAGACCACGATGAGCTCTGATTTTCTTTAATCGTTCTAAATCTTCACGGAGTTTGTTATCCAAACCATTGGCAAGAACCTAAAGAAAAAGCGAAGAGAATTACATATGATTCTTTTTTATGGTGGTAACTTTTTTCGCCAAGGTGATGATTAACATTTAGTTTAATTGAACAATCACATTTTAGCTATGCCTGCCATTTTAAAAATCAAAAGATTAAAAACATTGTTGAAAAAATTTCCCTCAGGCGACTCCAACTTAATTAGTTGTTCTACGGGCGAAGTGGACGGTAGCTTATGGTCGGTAGGCGAAATAAAAATAATTTTATTGAGAATGTATGGTCGGAACAACCAAAAAAATATTAATAAAAAATAACAACGGAGGAGGGTGTTACGACAAGCATATTTTTCTATGTATTTTCGCATCATGCACGCAGTTAATCAGCCCGTAAAATTAGCGTCAGCTTTCAGCACTGCCAACGTAAAATATGAAGATACCGTAGTTACGCCGGCAAAAAAAAAATGCAATTTTGTTGTGAAATTTTTAAATAACAATAATTTTGGTTTTGAAGCTACTCCCACTCCTTGCGACTACAAAATAATTACATTCGATTTTCAGTAAGTTAGGCCATTATCACTAACTAAAATCATTCAGGCCAGAGAAATACTGTGGTGCCATTCGATTTGTAATAATAGTAATCGAAAAAATTGTATATCGTATTAAAAAGAAGTCCAGAAGTTCTTTCTTCCACACCACACAGCAGGCAATAAATCAGCCCAGGTTTCAAGAACAGAGCTACATCATGATGTTATAATATTTCCACTGAATATAATATTATATGAATATTATGAATGCAATATTTCAACTGAGTATAAATATAACTCATAAACAAAGTTTCTACACGATAATTACTTTCCTTGTCACATAAAACATTATTGCAAACTGAAAGAGAAATATTATTTCAGGGTTTTTTGGCTAATTTTTATGATATTCAGGGTTTTTAGGGCCACCTAAATAAATTCAGGGCCTTTCAGGGTTTTTATGGTTTTCAGGGTCTGCTATACACCCTGAACTAGCTGTCAAGGTGAAAAGATTAAAATACTTGCATGCTCAAAACCTTGTTTTTAAAAGTTATGAAGCAAGAATATTTCTTGTGCTGGTTTGAAAGTTATACAAAATATACTTGTGATGTTTTGAAAGTTATACGGCAAGTTATATTTGCGCTGTTTCGAAATTTACACAGCAAGTTATTCTTCTCCCACTTAAAATAATAAAAAAAACAGAAAAGTTGATTTTGATAAAAAATGTTAGTGTTCCTTTTAATGGTTTTTGCGCAGTCTTTAAGAAAATCTAAATTTAAGTGCAAAATATTTTTACGGACTATAGTCTAGTTGACAATATGTAAAGTCTTACGCAGCATTGAAATTATTTATTAAAATTTATAACAGAGGAGTGTTACGACAAGCGTATTCTACCTTTTAGATAGCGTAATTTCAAACATATATAATAAGCATAACGAAGGAGGGTGTTACAACAATAATAATTTGTCTTGTTTTATACTTGTGTTATAACTGTTTTAGCTTAAGTAGCTAATTTTTGTTATAAATCACATAAAAAATTAAACTTTTGTTTAACCACATAACTATTTTTGTGATTACAAAATTAAGCGCACGCGCATTTTAGTTTAATTACCATGAACAAAGAATCAACTATACAAGTGGCCTTAACAACGGTGGTCCTAAAGTAACGCTATTGATTCACCTTGTTTAGTATAATTGTAGATATAACATCATGATTATCTTCTAAGCTCATTAATTTTCACGAGATGGGATGAGAAAATGTGTTGTTTTTTCAAAAAAATTTTCTTTAAAACTTTTTGCTTGATATTATTATTTTGTTGTTTTCGTGAAAATTAGGGTCGGTCGGGCCCGTAGAACAACTAATTAAATTGGAGTCGCCTCATACAGAAATAAATCGTTTTCGTCTAGTGTGCCAGATAGTCCAAAAAAGATGATGCAACTAGACGTGGTTGTCGAGATAATCATGAAAGAAAATAACAAATCTCCTAACAAGTACTATCCTAATTTGGAGTAATGTCTCATTTGCAGTTGTCCCTAACATTACGAGGGTGCCGACTCGCCGGAAACGCCATGGGGGCTGTCAGAAGACTTCCAGCGTTTTAAAAACTTAAAATTTCGCCGGAGAAACCCGTATCGACCAGAAACAACATTTTTTTAAACATTTATTACCATGTATATAAATTATTCTTATGTCGAGCAGTGGTAGTGGAAGAGTTCTGAAGAGAACATTTTTTATATCATTTATTCGATAAACAGCTGTAATAAAATTCCTCAAATAATAAACTAAGAGTACAAATTTTGGGGCGCAATTCGGGTGGTTTCGGACAGGCCCACCCTTTTCAAGGCGGTTACAGACGAAAACCTTTTGAAAAAAAAAAAAACGCTTGCAGCCTCCCTCACATATGCGGCGAGTCAGCACCCTCTTACATTACAATTAGGAAAACATTACCAAAAAATCATTGCATAGTAATTCAATTACTTCATGCTAACAGGCAAACAAGGTTTATAATTTTTGTCTGTGACATGCTCACGCATTTTGATTGTTCTTGCTGCAAATTCAAAACATTATATCACATCGAAACCCTCTAAACTAATTTTCAGCGAAAGAGTGTTTATCAGGCTCTAGTTGATAATAATTACATAATGCACTAGCAACTAGGCCACCGTCAAAAATATGTTATGTTCGCGTCCTGAAGACACCGCAAAAATGAGTCGGTCAGGCATATTTTTTCCCGGGATTTTTAGATGGGGGCAAAATTCGTTCCCAGGGCCAAAAAACAGTATAGCGCCACTCAACAGACCCTTTTTTCGCCGCCCTGTCTGTAAACTTGCCATGAGTACCCTAAAGATATTAATTTTTACGGGAATTAATTTTCGCGAGTTTTTGTCAATTTTGGGAAAATTAGTTCTCACGAATTTTTTTTCAAATATATCTTGTTTGGATCAAAAAGTTTTTTCCAGGTTTTTTCCGACTTGCCGACTCGGGTTTTTATTGCCAAAAGTGAGTCGGTGGGAGGACGCGAACATAACATAATTTTGATGGCGGCCCTAGTGATAATTCAAACTAGAATTTTCAAATAAAATCATGCTTTATTATTTATTTAAATTCATAGCTACCTGAGAGAACTTTCCATCTTTAATATCTTTTTGTCTATTTAGGAAATAATCTGGGATTTTATATTGACGAGGGTTTTGCATAATAGTGACTAGACGTTCTACTTCCTCATCTGACAATTCACCAGCTCTTTTAGTCATGTCAATATCGGCTTTCTTCAAACAAAGATTGGAAAACCTTCGTCCAACTCCTTTGATGGAGGTCATAGCATACATAATTTTTGTCTTGCCATCAATGTTTGTGTTCATAACACGAAGAATATGCTGGAATTTTTCTGGCACAACGATAGCCTAAAATAAAATTGATAAAGATTAAGTCCTTTTTACTAACACCATATTATTTTCACATCTACGTTAACTCAGTGACTTCATTTACACAAAATTGCATTGCTAAATCAACCAGCACATGTCCAGGCACCCCTGTAGATCAGTTTCATTTTGTAAGTACCATTGATAACAAAGATACAATCAGATATATTCCCAACTTTGTTAACTAACCATGGCTGTCTTCTCGTAGTCTTGTCAGCCCTCTTGAAAAGAATTACTTCGCTTGAAGTTTTGATTTATGAAGTCTATTTTACCGAACACGGAAATAGGAAAAAAGCAGACCTACAATTTTTCGACCCTACTTCTATGTGCAAGGCAGATGAGTCTACTTTCTTTGCGATAATTCGACAATAAGGCAAGATAATAAGTTTGTTGTATATGTACTGGCATACCTATATTTGTAACTTCTTTTAAAGTCAAGTAAAGTAGAACGTAAAAATTATATAAATGAAAATAAAAACGACAAGATTCATCGTTTACATTCTGTATTCACAAAGCTTTTCGGTAGAACACACCAGTTTTGGATAACTTGCTGTCAGATGAGTTAGAATAAATATCCCGTTTTAAAAGTAGCTACATAAAAAGATTTCTTTTCCTTCCACACTTGTAGAAAACAAACTCTTTTCGCTTGCTTAGGAAACTTTCTACCAAGTCCTTGTACTACCTCTCAGGATTCCCGCAGCTGAAAATGTTTCCATTCACTCTATCTTACTAGATTCACTCAATAAAATTCATGAGAAAACAAACTTTTTAATACATGTTACTTATTTTAGACAAAATGGGAGGACTATTGAAAATAAAGTTTTGTCTTCGGTAACTGGTCCGGACGATTTTAAGTCGCTGCTGATAGCTTACTAATTAAAGAGGACATTAGTAAAGCTAAAGGAAAGAACTAACCGAGTTCTGTACGATGACAAAATATGAAATGCCCTATCTGAAACCATTGGTTCTGAAATTCTGAAGCAAGAACTGGGAATGTGTTACAGAGTGGCCATAGATTCAAAACTTCATAATTTTAGGAGATTTTAGTAAATTTTGGAAGGTTTTGGGGTCAAATTTTATTTAGGAAAGAGCATTAAAAAACGTATCAAAACTATTTCAAATTTTAGGAAATTTTGCCTAAAATTTAGAAGGAAATGAACAACCTCTTCTGCAGGGTCTTATAGCCCCTGAGCCGTTATTACACGGAGTAGGCAAAATGCTCCGGGAACGAAGTTGGGAAATGAAGTTATTCATAAAGCAAGCAATGTCAAAGAAGCTGTTAATTTCGAATTGCAGTGTGATACACGTTTCCCGAATTACATGTTTTTCAAAATTTTAGAATTCTGATGTCTTGACTTCTTAAGTATCATATTCAACATCATTGGATTGGTGTGTGTATAAATTTTTAACTTAATAACCGACATGTGAAAATGCTGTTTTGGTGGTATTAATGTTACGGCCAAAATCTCCTTAATTTTCTACTTGTACTAATAAGCCTTGGTTCCAAGCAGAGTTGAATTAGGACAAAATTAAAAAAACTGTTGTAACAGGTTGTTTATTTGCTGTATTAATCTGAAGATTTCGCATTCTATCAAGTTTCAGGTGAGGATTTCAAAAATTCATTCATTTTGTTTGAAAAAGTTTAGAAATAGCAGTGGTACACCAAAGAAAACTAATTTGGGAAAGGTATATTATGTTAATATTATTCAATGATCCTTTTGCAAGATAAACATAATGCTCAATTCTATGTCACGAAAAACGTAATCACAAAAAGTTACTATTTGAAAAAGAAAATGAATGTCACCATAAACAATTTCAGGAGAAATAAAAATTTCAAGACCAAGTTATTTAGGAGATATTAAAAGGATGTCCATTTATTTAGGTTCTTTGGGAGATATTTGGAGGTCTGGCCACCCTGGTTTATCAAGTGTCCGAGGAAGAAATTTAAACCATTGTTAACGTATATATTCTTCTTAAAACTATAGCCAATTGTCTTACTATTTAAGAAAATGAAAATAACAACTTTTCACCTTAAAAATATTACATTGTGTTGAGGAAATGAATTAAATTAATTCTATTTACACATTAAAACAAATCACCCTAGATTACTAACGGTTGTGAATCATGGGGACAGGGTTGTAGTAATTAGTACTAAGCCAAAAAAAGAAAAAACTGATTATTTGCACCACAGATATCGAGAACTTGATACTCAAGACATTAAGATCTAAAGGCTTAAACTTAGATACAAAAGAAGACACTCGAGGATGAAAATTTTGTTCGTCATTTCGTATTTTTATATCATATACATAAAGGAAAAACAATGCTTCTAAATTCAAAGTAAAATAAAAAAAAAGGTTTTTATGGGAAAAATTGTGTATTAAAAATCATCTTATAATTATGGAAAAATCCTATTTCCATGTTGGTTAATTCTGAAATTGTTTTAGCTAACCCAATTTATACAATTAGACTGTGTAATTTACAATAAAAGCATAGACTGTGTGTAACTTATATCCAATAACATTTATTCTACATGTTTAGCATGTCGATGGGTAACGGAAATATGATTGTTGAATTCTTTTCCGCTGAGATGGTTTGAAGTGTCTGCAAGTATCGAAGCTGTAACGCTTGCGGGGATTCTGCAATGACGTCAGATGCTTCTTTCAACGCACGTGCGGCATTCATTTCGCCTTTTGCAGCGATGACCTATGAATAAATCAAGAGTTATTAAACGTTATTCCATGACCCACTTGACGTAAATATAGTAAACAAACGCACTCTATTCAGCAGATCCACTACCCAGTGTGTAGTGTAATCAGATCAGAAAAAAAACTTTAAGGAAAGTTTCGAAAGTGAATTGAGGGAACTGGGCGAGAATTTATTGTGAATGTTGTAATCAAATTCTATTAATTTAATTCTATTAGGGGGTTGTAGAAATATTTGTGATTTCAATCTAGTTGTGTGACAGTTGCGAAAACGAGTTTTTATTTGTTAAACAAAAACCACAACAAACAAAAAAAAAAGAACAGCATTGATTTGCGATGAGTTTCGAGAATCAACGTGAACGTAAACTTATTCACAAACATCTTTTTCTTTCTCTCAAAAATGTATGAGACATTTTGTAGATATAATGTGCTTAACAGGAAAAATGCATTGCAAATCGGTAACTATTTTAGTCAGCTAAAAGTCACAACCGTTGAAAAAAGTTGTCTAAGAATGGGTAACCACTTTTACCGAATATAAACCGATAACGTATATCACCAGAGCAACATCGTTCAAATTAGACTTTTTTTTTTAGGCTTCATCTTCTTTTTTACGGCTTAACGTTATGCCTGTTAGACATGACTTTTAAGCCCTATTACCCTAGGCACTGTTTTCGCGATTGAATGGCCAGGAAAAGATGCTTTTTTTGGCAAACGTTTTTACCTTAGCCCTAGCTTCTCTTGATGCTTCTGCTTCTGCCGCCATAGCTCTTTGCAACTGTTGTGGTAATCGCACGTCTTTCACTTCCACGCGCTCTACTTTCATTCCCCATGGATCTGTCGCTTCGTCCAATATGCGCTGAATCGAGTGACTAATTTGTTCTCGTTCGACCAGCACCTCGCTTAAATTCTTAGTACCGAGTTCATTACGCAGAGTAGTTTGAGCTAACAGTTTTGTCGAGCGGTGAGCATCTTCCACATTTACAACAGACCAAATAGGATTGGATATTCGAAAGTATACGACAGCGTCAACAGCCACCGTCACACTGTCGCGCGTCAAAATTTCTTGCGGCGGAACGTCAAAGGACACGACGCGCAAGTCGACTTTCATGTACGTGTCGATACAAGGAAGGATAAAGAATATTCCAGGTCCTTTGGCGTCATTTCCAGGCAGCAAGCGACCAACACGGAATATGACTACACGCTCATACTCCTGCACGATCTACAAAGAGTTTGGTGAAACAAATATGTGTTTATACTAGTATATTTAACATTTGATTTCCGGTTGGCGCAACAGGCTAACTAAGGAACTAATATATTCGGACTAGTCAACAAACAGGAAGCAAGAAATAGTTGAGCCTGTTAAGGTGACGGTATCCCTTTTGAGCATGGTTTTTTAAATCGCGATTTTTTCAGCGATAGTTAATCAAAATTTATTCATTCATACATCACCAAAAGGCATTTTTAAACACCTATCAAATGGTATAAAAATAATTTGAAACTTTTTAACTCGTGAAAAGTACAGAGACATTTTTGAAACACACCCTACTGCCTTCAAAAAAGTGACTTCATTTACAAAACTACTTCGTTTCCAAATCTCATTCGATGTTCTTTAGAATCGTGATAGATGTATGTAAAAACGATTTTTTAATTATTTTCCACAAAGTCCCCGTTTTTTATTTATTTTACTTTTTCTAAAAAAGCCATTTTTTAACGTAAACTTTCGTCTTTAAGATGTAATATCTAGAGAATCGTTGATTTTTTGAAAATAAAAAAAAAATCGCTTCTAGATAAACACGTTGGCTTCAGAACAGTAGCACTCTCCATTGTAGATCTTCTGTAGTTTTGTAAAAGATATTTGAAATGTAATAGATGGTATACGAAAAAAACAACACTACGAAAAAGTGTTTTAAAGATTTTTTAAAATATCACACCTTTCAAGCATACTCATAATGATGGTGATACTTTCACACTTCCGAGGCGATGAATATTCAGAAAGTTATCCTTTTAAATTTTATTATTCGCAAAGACGTGACTGAGAATACCATAGAAATAGACCTTTCTAAGTCGTTTAACATTTTTCTGTGACTTGCAGAAACAGAACAGGATGGCATACATTTTTAGAACTGAAAGTGTGTTTTTTCAGATGGTCATTTCTTTTCGGAAAGGAAATATAATTTATTTTTAAAAGTTATACTCAAGAGGATGATAAAAACATTCACTCTTAACTCTTATTCAATTTGAGGTGTGAAAGACCGATCAGAAAAAAAGTTAGTTATTTGGATAAAGTCAATATTCCCCTTCGAAAAATAAATAAATAGTTTCACCATTGGAAAGATCGTCGTTTCTTTAGTATAAATGGCTAATAAAAAAAATTATCGATTTCTTGATACAATAAAGGTATACCGTCACCTTAAGTAAAGAAATTTGAGCCTCAGTCAAACTATGTGTTGCTTATAAAAAATGCGTGTATATTATTATATGTATAAAAATCTTCGAAGTTATAGTATGATATAAAAAGGACAGAATGATAACAATAAATTGTTGGTTGTCAGCAACTCTTTTGTGACGTCATGAAAGACCTAAAATTTGTCCAAAATACCAATCTGCCGGGAATCCGTGTACTCTCGTCCTGGAAATATTTTATTTGTTTTAAGTTTCTGGTAGATAAACGCTTTTTGAGTTTTCCCTTTTACCTGTCCTGATGTCAGAAAAGGTAGAGGATGCTCTGAACAAGGGTTGGGGATGTATGGAAACTACATAATAGGTATATTGGTGTCAAAAGATAGATGCCAATTCCGTAGATAAGCAATTTCAAATCTGAGAAAATTGAAAAACCTGTCAGGGGGGAGTGTATCGGACTCAAAGCCGGAGTTTGGAATTTGGAAACAGAGTCTTTAATGCACCAATGTTAGTAACACTTGTAACAACGAGACGTTTCAGGCTGAATCTTGAAAGATACACTGTTGCTGTGCACATTGATATATCATTCTCCATGATATTAGATTTGATTTCTCGAACGTTTTCGTCGGTCCCTTGAAAGTTACCGAGGATTTATGGTGATGCATCTCCTTTAAATGAAACGATAACTTACCTTAAGACAAAAAAACAGTGACAATGGAAACGTCAACACAACGATAACGAACGAAATAAATGCAAGAATCAACGTGCATAAGCCCAAACCTTCGGCATCTGAAACGAAAGAATAGAAAAGGATATCTTTCCATAACAATTTATGACGCAGAATGTTATTTTAACTTAAATACTTTGGAAATCACGAGTTAATATTAAATATGTAATGATACTTTGTTTCTGTGTGATTGCATGTTTAGTAAAATGCTTCAAGAAAATATAAAAAGAAAATATTACGTATTTGCTAAAAAGTATACGTAATATTTGGAACATAAATGCACTGAAATACCTTATTCGTACTGATTTTCGCAAAGTGACAAAAAAATCTATTTCGTACATTATTATTAGTTTTCGCGCAAGTTTAAATTCCCCACAAGTTTAAGTTCCCTATAAGTAACAAGGAAAAATATTGTAAAATTCAGGTTTTACACATACCTTGCCGAAATTGAAAAAGGGTATTTTCGCGCGTATAGATTTCCGCGCATAATTTCTGTACTAAAGTGCGCACACTTTTACGCCCGAGATTTAGTAAGGTAAATCTAAACTCATACAAATTAAAAAAATCCCCAGCACGTTTGTCGGTCTTAAAATCGCGAAAACTAAGACGAAAAACACACAAGACTTCAGAACTCTTCCATAACTACAGTTCATGAAAATTTATACCTGTTCAATTTAATTTTTAACCATTCGCTGAAGTCTTTACACACTAAAGTTCATTATTCGCGAAATTATTTCCAAAATACTTCGAAAAATGTTTGCGCTTAAAACACATGAAGTTAAGAAAGTAAACCTTTGGACTCGAATTCTCTGTCGTCTCCCTGATTTTCCAAATCCTTATTGTTCTTCATTAGCTCTATGGCTTCATTTGAAGAACTCGCATTACTAGCAGCCCCCGCAGGCGAATTAAGATGGTTGACCGTTACCGACGCCAGTGTGGCTGCCACTTCCGAAACCACCACCTTTTTGTACGTAAGCAAGAAGTTAATCTACCAAATATCCTAAATATGCGTATTTTTTTTGTAAAAAATATTCCTTATGTTAGAAAAAATCTCTTATTTCTTTGTTTTTGTTACACCTGCTCCATTTTAGAAAAGGAAAAATTCAAATCCATTATTACAAACCATATGTGAATGGAAAATAAATATTACATACATGAATTATTTAACGGAAATTGAATTTGAAAAGTAAAATTCTGATGGATATTATATGTCCTCACAGCAGGTGATAATTGAAGCTAATCAGTCAGTACGCTCTTACCTAAGAATCAATCTGCGCAGGGATTAAGTTCGCTGTGGTGAACTTCTTCAACCCACGATGCATAAGGCGATCACTTACCGAGCACCTCAGGGATCGACAATTGTTGCTATAATTCCTGTTGCCCGCGGCAAATTTTCTAATTCACGTGAGTATTTGCAATTAGAATGCCGACGTTTTAACAAACGGACAATCAATTGGCAGATAACGTCACCAAAAAATTGCCTACAATGGAAATATAAATTAAAATAGTGTCTTGTGTGCTGCGAGCAGAGCCCTCTGTAATGTCAGGACTCTAACGAACACTTTTGCACATTTCCAGTTAAAATTCAAAGAAAAACAGAAACCTGCAAGTTAGAGACAGTGTTTACTATTCCAAAATAGTTACCTGTAAAGATTTTCTGAACAGCAGATGTAGTTATAGTCCTAATAGGAACTTAGTTTTGCGACATTAAAAATACCGCAAAACTTTGGGAATTAACTTTCGCGGCTAAGTCTTTCAACAAATTTTCGCGGGAATAAACGTTCGCACATTCGAGAGTTTAAGATACCTCGCGGAACCTCGCGGAAGTAAATTTTCGCGCTTTTTTTTAATTTATAAGATTTCGCGGGAATAAACTTTGGCAGAGAAAAGCCTGTTCTCAATAAAACTTTAAAACAAGTACGTTAAGTTGATTAATTTTAACGAGGATTAAGTTTCGCGGAATTCGCGATCTTTATCCATATGTGCGAATAAATTTTGGCAAAAAATTCTCGAAAAGGTCAATTTGCGAAAATAAGTCTGCGAAATTAGTAAAAATGACTGATTCGCTAATATTAATCCGAGCGAAATATTTTGAAAAAAGATTTCATTAATTTCTCTCCTCTTGTTTTTCTTAGTACCATTTTCTTTTTATGTAGTTGATAAAAACTATGGTCAGCCTCTATGATATAGGAGCAAGTTCAAAAAGGCTATTAATTTACAGGCCTGAAATAAATTAAATAAAAAGCCCTTGCAGGCTTAAAGATTTCGGATTCGTAGCTTGCGTTCGTCCACTTCCATCGAACCTTCTGTACAGTTTTAAGTTAAAGTCAAAAATGTTCTTGAATAGTGCCAATAAGTGCGTGAGGATCCTGTCCTAAATTACATTTTCACTATGTATTTAGACATATATACATGTAATGAGAACTTCAGAACATTATGTCATGCTGAGGGTATAAAATAGATTTTATAAACCTTTTTTTTTCAATTATCCCGCATATAGAGGGAAAGATACTAAGAGGGTAAAATTTGCCATCGGGGTGACAATGTAGGCTTTAGCTGACACATTTGAAACAAGCAAAACATTCACTAGTTGATTGTTAATCCATTTAGTATCGATTAAACATTTACTGAGAGTTTATAGTGGCTGTTCATTTTTAGTTCATTTTTTCCACGTTACATCCACGATACAACAGCGTACAGGTAAATCAGTGTTCGGAAGTATGATCTGAAAACGCACTTCTTTCCTGCAACATGACGAACCGAATTCCAACATACGAGAACTGACAGTTGTCAACACCATTTTGTGTACATACTGGTTTATGAAACTAAAGCTTGTCTGGTAATCGATGTTTATGACTAGTGGAATTGTATTTGCAAGGTGTTCGAATACACATGTTGAACTATGTAACGAATTCAACAGTACAACTTTGTCTGCTTGTTCAGTTTTAATGAAGCTATTTCCATCGCTATTGCATTGCCATGGTATTGGAATATGCATGTTGAACTATTGGATGATTTCAACAATGGTATTAAATTATGATTGAAGAACAAGGACGTGTGTTGTACCTTATTCCAAATAGCACTTCATTTTCGATAAAAAGTGCACGAGATGTAATTTGAAAATTAACTACACATTGCTGTATTCGACATGTACGCCATATCTCAGAAAAACGCTTTATTAAACTTTCAGAGATGGTTATTAATTAATGTTCCACCTTGTAACAAACGGAATACAGAAGATGCTTCTTCATTGTTCAGGGTTCAGTAAAGTTCTTCTTATCTAACATGCAAGTGGTTGTATACTATTCCATTTTCAGTATCATATCAGCTTCACTATTTAAATCCTTAATTTTGCCACTTTCAAAGTACATCCACATATTTTACAACATTTTTACAACGTCAAATGATACTCAACATTTCAAGTGAGTGGAAATAAAGAAGCTAGCCGGCTATCACTCATGTGACGAATTTACTCAGAAAAGCTTATCAGATCAGAACATTACCATGACAGAAATGCCCGTCTAGTTCCTCTCGCTGAAAACGCCATCATGAAAACAAACTTTATGTTTACGACAGCATATTCTGCTTTTATGACAAGGGGGTAACATATGAGGAGAATAAAGGAAGTAACAATACAACCTACTAGGGTCCCGTATGAATGAAATAGCCTCTTTACCCTAAATGTAACCTTATTTAATACTTTTATAACTTTTAAATAATTTTGTGTGAACTATAATGTGTCAAAAATTGAGATATATTTCGGGTACAGCCCCCGGGATTATTTTTCAACACAAAGCAAGCCGGCCTGAACCCTGATTGGTGGTCCTTTCCGTCACAAAAAATACTCGAACCTGATTGGTTGCATTATACGTCATTACAAGAAGTTGCCCCCGCAACGGAAACGGCATCGATGGCGTTTTGGTCAAATTGCCGGACGAAGAAAAAAAGAAAAAGGAGGAAAATCGGCCGGTTTCAATAAGAATTCGGATACGATCCGAAATCTTAATAAAAAATTCGACATAACTATTAATAAAATCGCTAAAATAATTTTTGAAAGAAACCTTTGCGAAATATCTCAGCATAACTGATTCGCGAAAAATTAATCTTCATGGAAGGCATCTTTTTCGACTTTTACACTTATTATCGACTCCTTGTTGTCTGCGTTACCTGACAACAACGTTTTTGCAATAATTAATGGTCTTAAGGCATATTCAGTGGTGCGGAAGGAAGAATGCAACAATGTTTGCTCGGTTATTACATGCATGATGAATAAATTGCATCTAAAATGGGCAAGCATTCCAGCGTCTTTCGCTGTCTAGGAAGCAAAGAAGTCCGACATGGTTAAAGAAATATCTAGGCTCAGGATCTAGATTAGTAGCAACAACAATGATCTGTCCTCCAATGTTAAAGCTTTTTCAAGGGTAACGCAATGCAGCTTATACAGCAAGATCGGTTGTTGCCTGAAAGTGAATGACAACCATATGAAACAGTCTGGTGTTTGGAAAGGCCTCTGTCATTGAAAATCTATGTCAGGAGTGTTCCAAAGTGATATTACTTTACATGAGAAACAAACTCGTTTCAGGCTGCCTGGTTGTGGTGTATTAGTTTGAGAAAGAAATTTTGATCCATTCACAGAACTTGACTCCGCTGTTATATTTTGGGTTGCAGTCAGATGACAACATAATGGCTAAGATCAAGTCACCTGAAGTCTACAACTGTCCACCTTAAAGCCAGACAAGAACCAGTTGTCAGTCATACATCAAGACAGATTTGAATTGGCAAATTAAAAGCGACAAATGTTGAATGAATGATAGCATGGTAGTCAAAAAGAAAAATTAAGCAATGAACTTTTCACTCAATACCTTAATAAAGGAAATAATTATTGAGAGAACTAATGAACACTCCCTAAATTTAATTTCAGAAATTCAAGAAATTTTACAATATATATATACCACTTCCAGACATTCTAACTAAAATAAAATCACAGACAAGGCAATCAAAATAAAACTCTGATGGTTTTTATACTTGGTGAATTAATCAATGGTCAATTAGAAGGGAGGAAGGTAAAAATATGTTTTAAACTTTATCTGAAATGAGTCAACAAATGCTTTACAGTATGTGTGTCAAATCATGACTATTGGAATTACTGCACTTCAGAAGTCATACACCTTACCTTTGTCAATCCATTCGACGGATGGTGTTACAAAGGACAGTTGATAGGATCTTGCCTTTTCTTGCAATAGGTAACATCACTGCTTTAATTGCATTATTGCAAAATTTGATCTAATACTGTCCACATTTTGACACTGACCTAACTGATCACTGGTGTGGGATGATATACTTTTCTATATTGTTGATAAAGTTGGTATCCTTCAGAAAGTATAGAGACAAGTTTCTGTTTGCTTTTTAACAGTAAGTTGGTATTGCTGGTTTCTATATTTCTGAGGGATGTCTATAAAATACCTGCTAAGAATTCAAAGTCATAGTAAAAATCGTTGTTTTTTGTACTGATCCGAATAAGCACCGAGGGGGGAGGGCGCTTATTAGAGCAGGAACGCTTATTTACAAATATTTCCCTAACCCCGGGGCGCTTATTCAACAGGGGCGCTTATTCGACAGGGGCGCTTATTGAACATGGGCGCTTATTGAGCTTGGGGCGCTTAATCTGTCATTTATGGTATACAGAAACAACAGATTGTATATATGTACCTAGGTCATTTTTTACCCAATCTCCCAAACATATAAAGTTGTAGTTTTACTAGTCAGGCACTGACCCTTTCTGGCCCACTATTTAAAACCAATGTCATGAATTCACACCTCTATAAAAGATTAATGAACGACTCTTTAATACATTTCAGCACTACTACGACAACATATATATTGCTTTCCATTAGTGCACAAGCTCTACACACACCTGTTATTTTTATCCTTGTAGATCAACTTGCTATCCAGCAAGATCAGAAACAGGAAAATTGGTTTGAAGAATCAAATAAGATAGAGTAGTAGCTATTAATTGAGATTTCAATAACATTCATTTGACTTTGGAAGTATAACACAGTGAACTTTTAGAACCTTAAAATTTGCCAGCTATAGCTAGCTAGAGCTACTAGTTAAAATGTTGCTTTTTTTTAAAAAAAGATTACCAATCGTTCTCTCTGTTCAAATATCCAAAAATGACGGAAAAGAATTTAGCTAAACGGTTCCCAACAAAAAAGGAAGGCTTGGTGCGCTACTACTAAATACTAAGGCAACAAAATTCACAGACAAAAATAAAAAAAAAAGGATATTTTCTATACCTCTGTGAAATTGGACAGCATCTGCGTCGTTTACAGAATTATTTTTAAACATTACCTTGGTAAAACTACCATGTGCCGTTGTTAATTAGTCCACGCGGTTGAGATTTGTTTTGATGTTTGAGGTACCATTTACCTTTTAGTAATTACACACCCTTCAAGGCCCCGGTTAACCAGTGAAATTGTTTACTTCGTCGCGTGGGAAAGATATTGTTTTGTTTTGTTTTGTGTTTTGTTTTGTTTTGTTTTCTTTTTTAGCTGGCTGCCAGACGAGCTTCTTCAAGGCAACCATCGGCAACAACTGCTTCTCAGTGCTGTAGCTATACATGCGTACCATCCCACGCTAACTAAAATGATATCCGTATATATATATAAATATTTGAATAAGAGCCTGTAGATAGATGCTCTTATTCTAGGATTTTTAGTGCCAAAATTGTGGCCAACAGCTCATATTTCTCATTTTTTGCCCCCTTCCCCTTGAAATGGTCGTCTAATAAAAAACACTAGTTTGCCAAAACTATTGTCACTGATAGCTATAAATAGCTAGCTCTATAAGCTAGCTATAGCTATATGGTATGGATGAGGCAGGTTTGGCCAACAGTTTCGGTTAAGTTCCAGAAATAATTTTTTTTTTCTTTAGCAGGAAATTATTTCTGGATCTCAGAATTTAAAAACTCTCTGCATTGTCTTCATTGGTTGTCATTTGCAATACACCTTTACGAAAATTTAATTGTACATGCGTTCCTCTGCGGCTCTCCATCGTTTTACAATATCGGAAGAAAGGAGGTAAAAAACATGTTTTTATAAGAGTTTGTTAGAGACAAAAGCGTGTTTTCTCCAGTTTTTTAACTTCCTTCGTATCAATTTCTTTCAAATTTTCAGGAAACGTTTATAATAATAAGATACAACTTATGTGTACTTTTCATTCAAAACAAAACGCGGCAAGAAAAGTGTGATGTTTACCTCCTCTGATTGCAAAATAAGCTGCGATGAGGTGTTAGTTTTCCCGAATTATTGTAAAGGTGTATTAGAAAAATCCTGCTAGCACTACAGAACCCAAAAAACTGCTTTCCTGATTAGAATAATTTCCCCTTTTATCGCAAAAAATATTACGAGGGTGCCAACTCGCTGTAAAATAACACAAAAAATTACAGAAGCTTTTCAAGATAGATAATTTTGATTAGAAAGGATACCTGCCTCTTCGCTGCGTTCGCTATTGCCCTGTATTTTTTTAAAAAAAGTGAAAATTGATTGATGATGTTAGTTCACTAAACTAAAATTTTGAGGGATTCACACTGTCTATTATTTTCAGGAGGAGCCATTATGGCTTAGATGGGGAGTCTTGCAGTAGTTAATGCTCATTTTGAGCTATACATACACCCAATTTGTGTTTGCGCACTACCAGAACTCCCTCCAACTTCCAAAGGCCCACACAGTGTGCCATCCCCCCATTTCTCTCACATGGCTGGAGTTAAACCTGGGGCCATGGTAACACACACTTGCCTATATTGAATCGCTGCCAAGGGGAATCGAACCCCACTCTCCAGAACAAAGTGCAATAGTTGTACGGCACCACAGAGCACGTTTGGTGACAAAAGTTAGTACGAAAAAGCCTATCCATTTTAATAATTTAAAATGATTGCTACCTTTTGGTTTTAGTTTTGTACGCTAAAGCACAACAGGAACCAGGATGGTTTGAGGGATAACTAGGTGGAAATGTAGTGTTTTAAAGGCCAGATTATATGAAAATTATGTATACTTCCTTGTGCAATTGGCTGGAAATAAAATAATTTTAATTGGAACATCATAACCGTGCAAAACTATAGTTTAATGTGTGTCACCTTCCTAGATATAATTAGGTAACTAATTTTCACTTCAGAAAAACTTTCACTCATTTCTAGATAATGTTAAACTATATTACTTCAGCAGTAATGGTGTCCTTCCTCTCTGAAATGATCTACTTTAGCAAATTTTGAAAAATTTAAACAAATGACGTATACCCAATTATGAAGCAAACGTGATCGTTTAGCACTTTTTTAGAATTAATTGAACCCACTGTTTTTGTAAAGAAAGTACTTGTTCAAGCGTGCAGCTTTCTATTCTTTTCAAATATAAATGATTTATAGATCAAAAGTAAAAATTTAACAATATTTCCCTGCACAGACATTAGTAGATTGTGTGAAGCTGAACTTTTAAAATTTAGAAATGATTGTTACTTGCACTGTTGTGTATGTTGTCAGATTTCTACCTCGTTCTAAGGACTTGTTGTCTTGTTTTTATATCTAGACATTGAGATAAGCCTTTCCGATGGTAGGAATAATAATGTGTTGTATTATCCCTTGCATTCCTTATGTTCCAAGAGTGAGTGTGATCGTTAATTTCAGCAAACTTCTATGGGCTTCAAAGAAAACAATGTGGTTCTCAATAATTATTATTATAATTTCTTCTCTGATGTTTTTTCGAAAACATTAACATTAACAATCTAATATATTTCGTAAAGCAATGTTACAAAATTGCAAATTTTTTGTTTGAAAGCTGAAAACATAACATTGTTTTTCTCCCACACTTGTTTTGGAATATTTTTCATCTGTATACCGTATTTTCTGGTATATAACCCGCAACTCAGCTTTTTTAGGGAGTTATACAAACCAGATGCTATCAGATAGCCCACACCTTCGTATAACCCACATAAAATTTCAATCAGTGAGTTTTCTTACCTGCACCTTTGTATAACCCGCATCGTGTGAAGAAAAAAATTCAGCGTATTTTTACTTACCCGAATCATTTTATAAACGTGTGTGTGGTTGCTTTTTTTGTTAGTTTTTTCGTTCTTAACTTAACTTCCTTGTCTCCGATTGCCGAAATAATAATAAACAACATAATAATTATCACGGATTGTCTGTAACAGCGATGTATATACGGAACATTCTTTTCTAATGTTTATATAATTTTGTTATCCATTTATATATATCTCAGCAATTACAGTGTGCATGATAAAATAAATTGCAACATTGGGGAGGTGATAGTTGCACATGTCTTATTAATTGTTATTTTTAATTTATTTTTCATGATTACCTGTTGCTTGAAAGTAGAGAAGATAAAAAAGAAAATTATCATCTATATATACATTTAATTTTAACATTTTTCAATATTTTTAACAGAAATTAATAATGAAGTCCTGGGCACTAGGTTGTTAAATACATGTCAATAGCACCTAAGCGGGATACCTGCTATACTGTTCTATTACCAGAAGCAAATCATTTCAATGTGCTCAATGTGATTGCAAAGATATAAATAGATTAGAATTCCATTCAACACAAAAGAAAAATGATCTCCAGAATTGTGTTTTAGAGAGCGCGCGTTAGGAGCACTGGCAAGCAATAGAAACATAAAGCAATTTTACTGTCTGATAAAAAATTAAATCACGTATAGGTGAAGTAAGGTTACTACGTATAGGATCGCGCATGCAGTTATATTAATCTTTTGTGTATCCTACTTTCTTCCCAGACCATCACATATACTGTCCCAGTTGCGGAATGTCTGCTTTGTTTCATTCCTCGCAATTTTTTTGTTGTTTAAGGTTGTTAGTACTACAAATAAGCGAAATACAACGCACAAAAGATTCTGTTAAAAAAAGAAACCATGACTTGCTTGCACTAGTAAATGTATAAACTTTAAATTTCACAATAAATGACAGAAAAAATAAAACTTATCATATAAACCGCACCACATTATAACCCGCACCAACAGTGAAAGTCGTAAAAATCAACATAATGACCTGCAGGTCATATACCGGAAAATACGGTAAATCATAACTTGCATTATATATACCTAAGCAAATTCGCCATTATGAATGCAGCATTTTCAAAACAGCATGAAACTAATAATTATTAAATTCTTTATCCACACCACATAATATTTTAGATATATAAATATGTAAAAAAAAGTATTTTTAAGGTGGTAGACCCCCTTTAAGTTAATGATGACAAATAATCAGCAGATTCTGAATTACAAGGGATCTTTTAATCTAACTCTAAAAATTAACAATAAAATTGCAGAATTTTAAGGAAAATTAAATGTCACACTACTCAAACATGAATGTTAATAGCAATATTATTGTTTGGTAAGCAGTCATTCATGTTTTTTGTCTGTTGTAGTGTGTTACAGACTATACTGTAGCAAACTTTTCTTTGTTTAGTTGTTGATACAAAGCTATACAATGTCACTGTTTTGTTGGGGATTTTCTAAACATGGACAAGCAGGAAGCACTAAGGAAAAGGTACTGACTCCTTCACAAGTCAAAATAAAAAAAGAATATGGTACTATTATAGATATAAGTGCTGGTGGATTATACACAGGTGCCATTACAGACAAGAATTACCTAGTGTCTTTTGGATGTGGTAAATATGGAAGGTTGGGTAATGGATCTTTGGAAAATCAAAGTAATCCAGCGTCTTTTCACTTTCAAGATGAATTGAATTCAGTAAGTTACCTATTTCCGCATGTTTAGGCCATATCCAGGTTGGCCAATGATCAGAAAATTTGGTGTTGGTATATATACCTTAGAGTCCTTGGAAGTAAGTATAATGTACATATCAGACACAGACTACGATCTGTTAGATGAAATTTTTGCATTGTCAACGTTGTGACCTCTTTTGAATGTTACTTTACAATCCCTGATCCTTCAAAATTATCAAGAAGATTTAGGAATGTTCGCAATTATTTTAAGTGCTAAATTGGTCAGCCTCCTGTAAAATTTTGCATTTTGCATGTGCTACCAATAGCACACTTTATCCAATTAGCGTTTGTGTGGGTGTGTAAACGTGTTAATCACAGGCTTCTCCTAAAAAAGCATAAACCTTATACATCCTTGCCTTTTTGATCCTCATTATATACGTCTACATTATCGTTAAATACCTTAATTCATGAATTTTTGTGCATTTAAATTACGCGTAGAACCACTGCACATTTGCTGCAAAAAAATTTGTTGTTGCACAAAAATTAGATGTGCGAAACTGAAAAAAATGAGATTTCAAAGTTTCATACACTTCTTTTCACAGAAAATTAATAAAATTAATATCATTTTAATAATCGCAATGTTGTCAGTATGGGTTGGTTGATAAAGCTTTTGAGTGCAAAACAACCATGCAGAATGATGAGTTTACAAAAAGAAGAATTAAAAACTTTGAAATTTTATGAATTAAGGCTGCTTTCCATTTAGAGCTGTTATCGCTATAGCACAAAAAATTGTTGACTCATATTGACGCACATTCTTTTCATTAATAGCAAAGTGCAGCAGACAGAAATGTTTTAAACAACAGTAAAAATTCTGCCAAATTTTCCACTGCTGACTTCTACACATTTGTTATTGGTAAAAACACAAAGTATGAAGGGAGATAGCGAAATATCCAATCTCAAAAATTAGCCAGAAAGTATAGGAAAAAAAAATTGATAATAAAAGTCATTTTTTGTTGAAGTGCTATATAATATATACATGAAAGGTTTAAACTCTAAGTTTAATATTTTAATATTTTTTGTTTGTTCAGAAGTTTTGTTGGTGTTTAAAAAAAAATATACTTGCTTTATTAACCAAATAAAGTCAAAGGACTGATTAGAGAAAAAAGTTTGATGTTGTGAGGAAGTTGTGTGACATTTCACTATGCTGTCATGAATATGTAAACAAATATATGTTTTCTTCATTTTGATTGGCCAGAAAGTTAAAAGCGCCTGTGCTATATGTGTTTTAGGTCACCCTTAATTTTAGGTCTAGACAAATTGTTACATTCTATTTATCCAATAAGGATAGGGTAAATACATGGCATTACACATCTTAACCTGTCATGAAATTTAACCCTTTCCAAAAAATAAGATCTTGCAATTCTGTTAAATGTAGAAAAAGAACACAACATATCAATGGCAAGTGTCCTATACAGTACTCTCCCAGACTGCAAGCTGCAAAGTGGGATTCTATACAGTTGGCATGTTTTTGTGAACTGCCTTTATAATTTATAATTCCAACCCTGTAATATATTATGTGCTACCAAACCACAAAAAAATGTTGGAAAATATGCTGGAAATCAATATTTTTTCAATCTATGAAAATTTTCAACAAAATGTTCAATATTAATTTGTGAGAAACAGTGTTTTGCTTCAAATGGAATAAAAATACAGGCCCCTGGGCCAGCCATATTTGACACATTGAACGTCTATCTATAGCTACATTAACTAGGGCATTTAAACAAGAAGCCATTTAAAAGTGATGTGGCTACCTAGCTAATTTCACTATAACTGCATTAAATTGTGTGTAGCTAAACATGACTGGGAAATGATAAACAGCAAATTAAAAGTGTGCAACCTTAATGTGTATATTATTGCATTTATCTAAAGCCTTATGGATCCCTTAGATTGAGAATTCTGATTTTAATTTTGAGGGCTAATTAGTGTATCCACATATCCAATTTTCAACTTTTTAATGAATCCTGTACCCTTATTTGTCACTGATCCATGTCATACTTTTATATTGTATTTGCTTATTGATAAAAAGTTTCTAATGTAATATTTTGTAGTAGCACTATGCTAAGTTGTCTAATTTTTATATTGATCCCTTTCAGATTTCATGTGGGCTTTGGCATGGTGCTGTTTCTACCAATACTGGCAAAGTTTTTGTATGGGGTCATCAGAAGGCATGTGGTGTGGCCACGGGTCATGTATTACAACCTATTGAGATTTCTGAATTAAAAAATGTTGTTGGAGTTAGTTGTGGACATAATTACACTGTTGCGTGGACTGAAGATGGATCTGTATATTCTTGGGGTTCCAATCATCATGGTGTGTTAGGCCATGGTGACACTGTGTACCGAACTAAACCAACAAAGGTTTCCTCTCTAAATGATGTCAAAATTGTAAATGTCAGTACAGGATTTTCTCACTGTGCGGTGGTGACTGAAGTGGGGAGCCTATACACCTGGGGACAAAGTCATTATGATGAGTTGGGTCTGGGGGAGGATTTAAAGAATGATATTTTAACTCCTCAGCTTGTCACAAATGTTCATTATGCGTGTCAAGTGAGCTGTAGTGTTGGAGAAAACCATGGACACACTCTTGTTTGCTGTGGTGATGCCGTGTATGCAGCAGGGGATGGTTACAAAGGAAAACTCGGTTTGGATAACCAAGATTCATCTTCTGTGTTTCAAGCTATTCCTAATGAATTTTTTTCTGGAGAAAAAGTCATTTCAGTTTCTGCTGGCGGAATTCATAGTTCAGCTGTTAGTGAAGAAGGACATGTTTTCACATGGGGCTGTGGAAGTGATGGAAGACTTGGACATCCAGAAGCTGAAGGACATAGGTATTTGTTTCGAACAGATAAGCCAAGAAGGGTTGATGCTCTTCCTGGACATGCCTTAAAAGTATCTGCTTCATATTATCACACCACTGCACTTATTAATAAAGAGAAAGAAGAGTTATGCGAATAATGCGTTTTACCTTACATCTTCAATATAAAACACCAAATATCAGATATATGTACAGTTATTCGACACTATAGCTCTTGTGCATTCTATAAGCTTGTCATGTATAAACAAGCACATATATAGATTGCATTCAAAACAAAATTATTCATTAAAGCAATTTTTAATTCATTTTCACGTTTTTTTGTGAAAATAGAAGAACACTGTTTTGGTCCCAATAATGGGTTGTTTAACTCTGTTCTGCTCAACCTAATTCTTTAATTTAATTTTCAAATAAATTAGGAATAATATTGTGCCCTAAGTTCAATTTTTGCTGAAGGAAGAGAGCCGGTGATAAAGAAAATCTTATTGGCAAATTGATATTATAAATTTGCAGGGTTGTGGTAAAACTAATACTTTTAGTACGGGACCAATCTGTTTCATATATATAATCTAAAGGTACAAAATAAGATGTTTTTACTACTTTATTTCTCAGTCACATAAAAAACATAACCAAAGTAAAACGTTAAGTAATCTATCATAATATATAATTGAGTCATTGCAATGACATCAGTGAATAGTATAACACTTTAACGAATGAACATAACATAGCATAACGAACTAAAACAAAAATGATTGAAAAAATGAAATTATGTTTTACAATGTTAAAACTAAACCTTACTTCCTTGAATATTTCACCATCCTCAATATCTTTTTGCCCATTTTACACCATTTTTTAACATGTTTTAATAATCAAACTGATTAAAACTAAAACTAACCTGTTTGCATGAAAGTAAACTGGTTTTAAGTGACTAAAACGTTTTAGTACTAAGCCCTTCAAACATTTTTGTCGCCCATGTGAACCCAGCTTTATGCACATTGAAATTACTGTTTTCAGGAACACTTTTATTGTAATGTAATGTTATTTTCAGCCTATATGAGCTAAGAATAGTGCCCATAAAATTACATGATTTATGCTGCACAATACTCCCGAACTATTCAGACCCTTTCCACTTTGTGAAAAACGTTCACATAAAAGCATTTTTCCATTTAGCACATGTATTACAATTTCAGGGAAATATGTTTCTTTAAATTACTAGGTTGTTATCGATAAAACTTTTTTTCAGCCTCAATTAAATGATTAAAATAGTTTCTTAACAAACTGAGACATTGACCTGAAATGCTGAAACCCATTATTAACCCATATTTACAGTATTTACTAACAGAAACAGTGGAAAATGAAGTTAGCCCTCTTTTTTTCTAGCAGCACAAACCTTGAAAGCTCCAGAAAAGAGAGCTTATTTATATCTTTTTTGACCCGGTAGGTTTTTATTATTACTGGTAATCACTAAAATGTGAAGAAGACGTTTTCGACCTTATATTAATTTTCACTGCGACAAATATTTACAAATTCTGTCACTAGCTGAAGAGGTAACATAATGTGATGTGTGCGAGCTTTGTAAAAGTTTGATTGTTTTTGTACATTTGTATTTATGTTCACATGACTTGTAATCAGTTGTACAGTAAGTGCAATAATGTAATTACCAAACACTTGTATTAATATTATACTGCATCAATTTTACTGCAAAAATGAAAGCATATTTTACATTTACATATTTATACATATGCAAAAGTTTATTCACCAATTTTATTTATTTAAGATATTGTCACCATGTATGTTATTTATTTCTACTATTGGTTTTATCTATTGCAAGTTAGTTTGAAAAAAAAGAATTTGAACACTAGTTAACAATGTTACAGAGTGTTTGAAACCTTATGTTCATAGTTCATAATAATTGCTGAAAACCAACATTTTACTGTAAGCATTACCAACATGGCATTTGTTGCTTTTTTGTATTCAGAGTTTTGTTTGAACAGTTTTACTACGCTTTTTATGCATTTTTTTTGCTTCCAATTTTCTTTTTTGTACTTCAGTGTAATTTCTTTCGAAATCAGTAAAATATTTTTTTCTCACATTTTTTAAAAAAGAATTATATTTAGGCTATGTGTACAGTAAAATCCCATAAACCCATACATTAGCTTGTAGTGTATATATGTAAAACCTGGGTATTATGTCATATTTTAAAAAAACCTAATGTAATTAGGGAGAAAATGTTTTAAGGCTAGCTCAGGAAGTTTCTGGAAAGAACTTTTTTATTAAGAATTATGTAAAAAAAAGATATATATGTAATAAAATATGTTAAAATATATATGTAAAATTGTAAAAAAAGTCTTGCAGTTGTTAGAAACTATGTTTGTTGATTTAGAGTAGCTTAAACACTTTACAAGAAGTAGCTTCCAATACCTTTGACGTTGATATTTAATGCTTTTATTTGGTCGTTGCAAACAAATCATCAAATTTATTTGACGAAAGCTTTATCAGTCTAAATTCAGAAGAAAATTGTTTTTTTCTGTTTCTCTTAGAGAAAATGGCAGGCAAATTGTGTAGTTTTTTAAATGACATCTGAATTATTTTTAGTAACATTTTTTATAAACCCTGGTAGACGTCAACATGTCTGTTTAAAACTTTAATGCATTAACGTTCTTACTTAGTTGATAAAATGTGTCCATGTTTGATAGATCATAGAGTTTATATGGTCATTTGTGGATTAAATATTTATATGTGAATTAATTTTTCCATTTTGTATTTCATTCTGTGCTTACCATTGAAAGAAAACAGACACCTTTTGTGGTCAGGCTTTTCAAGAAAATATCTCAATAAAATTGGTTTCATGTTCAAGTACCAGGTTAGACCAGGGCATAGCTCTTAGTTACAAAGATTTCTGTAATAGTCCAGATTGTGCTCTAAAGAATTGACCAATGAAAATACCTGTTTCTTTTGTACACTCGTGATTGGGTTAAATTGTATCACATGACCACGTTATAATCTTGAAATCAAAATGTTATATTTCTACATTCAATCTGTTATGTTTTTTATGTTTCTTGTTATATTTTATTAAAATGTTAAATTTAGATATGCATATATAAATAATGTCAGAATTTTCTGATTTTGATGATGAAGAAGGGGTTGATGAACCTGTTCTCTCAGATAATGACCAAGATGAGAAGGAAGAGGAAGAGGTATGCAGAAATTGAAAATATTGTACATGTTTATTTGAGTTGTCACTAATACAAAAGTTATACTAGTAAATGATGGTTTAGGTAATTTGTTTAGTCCAAAATAAAAATGTCATGGAAATTCTTAACTTTGGCAGTTTCCCAATGATAGGTTCACAGTTGCAATACAGAGCACACACAATACAAAGGGGGAGAAAGAAATCCGGTGCAAAAAAAGAACTATGCTTAAGTTTTTGCCTTTTGTTCTTAAATAGAGAATAGAATAGCTAGAAAAAACTTTAGTGCCTTCTTTGTTTTGTACTCCTAAAACAATTCATAAATTAAGGTAATTTTCCATTTTTTTCTATGTGGCCTTGCCCTTCCTGTCTCCACGCATGCACATACATTGCAGAATGTTGTAAACATTTGGTCCATACCCACCCAATTTTTAAAAACCTTTCTATCTTGCAATATGTTGTCTTCATTTTTAGTGTTAATTGTAAATCTCTGTATATACATGAGACAATGTAATACCTTTAAATAATATGGGTATTTTTTAAACCTCTTCCCTTAGATTGATTCCTCCTTTTACAATATGGCAATATCTTAATTACGTATTAGCTGTATAATGATATCTGCTTTTACTTTCTAGGAATTCGAAGATAATCCCTTAACGCAGGAAACAATACGGGAAAGCCTGTCTCTGTTGTGCAAAACAGGAAACGGGCTTGCTCATGCCTATGTTCGATTAGATATTCATGAAAGGTGAATTGCATTTTTTAGTTTTTAGTGTATTTGTTCCAATTGTTTTTAACACGTTTTACTGCATCAGTAAACGTTTTACTGCATCATCAAATTGCTTACAACACCTTATTAATCATGTGAGTTGCATTCAGATTATATTTTTTACTAGGTAATTTTCTTAGATTTTATTTCTCTTTATTTTTTTAAACAATTTGGGTGTGTTTTGCAGAAACCAATGACACATGAATACCTCTGGTATACCCTGGGAAATTCTAAATAAGTTTAGAGTAACCCCCAGAATAATAGCTCTCCCCCCGTCCCAAACTGTAAAATATCGCCTTTGCCAGTTGTTATAGTTAAAAGAATGGATACGAAAAATAATATATCAATTTTAATTGTTGCCTTATTAAGATATCCGAAAGCGACATTGATGTTGTTACATAAACATGCTTCACTCATAATTTTGATCTTGTATTAAGTCACAAACCTTGTTACTTTTTGTAATTTTTCAAAATGTTGGATGTGCTTGTTTTCTTAAGAGAGACATTTGGTCACCTAAAGAAATTTTATTTTTTTAGAGAAATAACTGACATCTCAATCTTGACACATTTTGTTCACTTACGATATGTGGTAAGTAAATTCTTGGTTTTATATTAATTGATCCTAATAATACTTGACTTCTTATTTCAATTATTTTTTTCAATAACTCACAGTGATGCTTAGTGACAGGATCATCTAGCGAGTTTGTAAATGGTAACTTAAATCTATAGTAAGTAATTAAGAAAAGTTGTTACGATAGCCATATAGCGAGACAACATGGTACTTTTATTACATGTATAATTATTTTGCAACTTAGAAGATGTGCATTAAAAGACAGTACTTAAACGAGGGGTTGAGGGCTAGGTGTGGTCAACAGGTCACTTACAGCCCATTAGATAATATGTGTTGTGGTTGACTACAGGCTGGACCAGTCATAAAAACTAAACCATTTTCGAAATTATATGATGGATGGATTTTGTTTTTTTCAAATTTAAAATCTTTAGGACATAAGTGGAAACAACATCAAAGATATCTCTCCTTTGAATTGTTTAAAAGAAATGTTAACGTTAAAAGCTGACAAAAATCAGCTGAAGTCAGCAAAAATGGATGAGGTAAGGTTTCTAAGTACGAAATAGGGTTCTTGGGATATTGTTTTTTTGTCTTATGATCACCTTTAATTATTTGAGAGAACTTTTTTGGCAGAACTTTTTTTTCAGAATTAAAGGAGTTTGTGGAAAATAGAAGTACAAAGAAATCTTGCGGATGACTGATTTTTAAACGCTGCGAAAATGAATAATTTTAAATCCGCGAAATTAAGTTCTGCAATTAAAAGTCTTTATTTAAAGTATTTATTTCGCAAATAATTTGTTCCTTAAGGCAAATAATTATTTGCGTCGTGCGACAGTGACCAATTTTCAGCAGTTTTCGTTGTCAATGCAAATCGTTTGTTGCCGTATTTGTTTTATACCTAATAATTCTTGTGTGTATTGAGGTCAGCAAAAATGGATGAGGTAAGGTTTCTGAGTGCAAAATAAGGTTCTTGGAATGTTTTTGACTGTTTTTTGTTAATTGAAAAATTATTTGCGGAAGTAATTTTTTGAAAAACTTTTTTTGTAGATATATGTATTTTGCAGATATCAGATATAATGTATTTCCAAATAAATAACGAAGAATTTAATGGCTGGGATCCTATAGGAAATCGAGCACAAAGAATTGAAAAAATTTTGCTGTAAAAAAATGTGGTTTTAAGAAATTAAAAATTTTGCAGAAGAAATTTTTGCAGATGACCGATTTTCAAAAGCTGCAAAAATAAATATTTTTAAGATCCGCAAAATTAAGTTCTGCAATTAAAAGTTGGGCAAAAATTTAATTTCGCAAATAATTTGTTTACTTAAGGTAGATAATTATTTCTCGTAGCACCGCACTATTATTCTCTTGGAGACTACACTTGTCATTTTGTTTTTTTGTTTTCGTTGTCAATGCAAATTTTTTGTTACAGTATTTGGTTTTATACCTATAAATTCTTGTGTTTATTTATAGCTGCCATACCTTCAACATGCTAATTTTAGTGGTAATAAAATATCAGACATGGAAGGTATCAGTCATCCACTGCTTGAAGTATTGAATCTCAACGGTAAGTTAAGTTCAATTAGAGCGTAGCATGTGACATGCTTTGTTAATAGACTAAACAAAACTATGACTCATTAATTTGAGAATATAATAAAATATGTCGGTGTTACATACTAGCTGTTGATGTATTACTAGAGACTTTCAACGTTTATTTTCTTTGATGTGCTGGAAATGAATTAAATATTTGATACCCTTACCAAAAAATCGATAAAGTGTGAAAACTTCAAAATCTTACTGCGAATAAATATCCTGATACAACAGTTTGTTTTTATAACTATTTGATCTTTGTTTGGAAGTGAGGCTCGTGAAAGAAATTAAGAATTAAGAAGCGTTTGACTGTAACGATAATGCAACAAAAACAGGACTTCCTGAAGCTCAAATAATTAAAAAATTAAACTCATACTAATGAAACTTCTGCATTTGAAAATAAGAAAACACCTCATAAAACAAATGTTTCCAAAAAATATGAAATCTGGAAAATCTCTATTCACTCAAATTCCAGGCACGTGTTACTTTCATTGAACTTTTGCCTATCTATTTCTCATGTCCGTTTGTAAATTTTGCGCACCTTTTATTTTCATTATAAAAAGTAAAGGCTGAAACAGAAGTGTTCAATTTAGAATACTATTATTAAAGTTTGGTGGCAATCTTGTGTTAAAAAGAGTAAGAAGACCACAGAGTGCCCGAAAAAAGATACAAGAAATGACTGAATGTTGTTGAGAAAAAAAATCTTGGACATCTTTAAAAAGAAATATAATAATATTCTCATTCATAGGAAATGAAATCGCAGAAGTAAAGGGGTTAGATCCAACTAAATTGTCTCGGTTAACCACACTCGAACTAAGATCTAACAAGCTGACTACCACGGCTGGTATCAGTCTTCCAAGCTTGAAAAAGATTTATCTCGGAGAAAATGCAATCACGCAGATTGAGGATTTGGCGAGATTGGAACATTTGACAATTTTGCACCTGAGACAAAATGACATTAACAAGTTGGATGGATTTTCCGAAAATATGAAACAATTGCAATATCTTAATTTAAGGTCAGTGTTAAAACCTGATTTCTAATAGTTAAGTCTGATAGCCTACTGGTAGAATCACGGTGGCGAAGACTCATTTCCCTTAAATTTCTTTCTATCCTTACTTTTGTGCTTGTCGGTCTGTTCAACAATTCATGTCGTATTCTTTGATATGGGGCTCCCGTAATACCACGAATGACCTAGACGTCGCTATCTGAAAGATTTCAGAATCTTCTATGGTAGAGAGGCGAAACATTATTTCAATTTCTGACCAAATCTCCGAGTAAAAGTAATATCTGTTGCGAGAATGTCAAACTTCGATGCCATGACTGGTATGTTTCTTGTTCCCTTCGGTAATTTGTTACTACACGGGAATCGTTTTTCATTTGGAAACGTTTCAATGCTGTTCAAAAAATTTTTGTCGTGGAGTAGTTGTTTATTTTCATTACTGTTTTCACTTTTTACTCACGCGAATAACATGAGGTTTTCTAATGCACTTTGTTGTTATTGGAACATCAGCATGTCGTAAGTGAATTGTCGTGCGATGAAAAGTTTTAGAAGTTCACATGCTATGCTCCTGTTTATTTTCTAAAAAAGGCTTTGCAGCAAAACCTAAATAAGCGTCGTTCCTTTTTAGGTGTATTATAAAATATGGATGCTCGTGTCAAAATGTAGTTTCTTCTGAACACAGTTTACAAATTAAGCAAAAAAAATATTTGATAGTCATGTTATCGGGAATAAAAACAGACTGACTGAATTAAGAATTTGTAAGCATACGATAAATGAGGTAGGCAAAAAATTTGCGTTGGTTATAAAGCAACGGCGGTAAAAGAACAACCCACTTGATATAAACTTTAAAAAAATCTTGATTTTTTTACTATTGAATTTAAAGTGGCCTCTTTTTAAAATTTTGCTGTTTCCTGCTACTGCGTGACTCTGTTGAACCTTTACCCTTTTCATACTTGCGAGTTTTGTTTAATCTTTGCGCATTGTTGCACGTGTTAGACATATATTTTCCCTTTTTAATTTTAGGAAAAACAACATTACAGAATTTACCGAGCTGCACAAGTTAAAATGCTTACCAAGACTCCGTGCTTTGATATTACGCGGTATGCACCTTGACTGTGTTTTCGATGTGTTTTGATTATAAGGAAACCGCTCTGATAACCATGCCTCATTTTTTAGTGATTATTATTCTAGCTGATAATTTACTTTCTGAGAATGAACTAGAGAAGAGATTTCTTTGTTACACGTGTAATCAATTAGTTAGCAGTCGCAGAATATGTAAAGAGTTTGAAACAACCCCTACTGCACTTTCTTGTTTTTAAATCGTTATTTGTGCGTAGAAAATCCTGTTTGCTATGAAGAAGGCTATCGAGTCGAAGTACTGGTCATATTACCGAAACTGGAACGTTTGGATCAAGATGTTTATGAGGACGAGGAAAGACAAGAAGCCGAAGAGGTTCATTTATATTTTTACACTATGTTGTCTTATAGGAGTGGTAGCTGTAATGAAAAATCGTGCCAAAGACTGACAATTTGTTAATATAGCAATAGTTGCAGTTCTAATTGCGTGAATCTAGTATAGAAATAACCTATACAACTATTTGTGGGAAAGAACTTTAAAATTTGCCATCTCTTAAATTTTTTTTTGGCGAATTATAGAGAGCTGTGAAATCACGCTGAATTAAGTTAAAATTTCCAAAAATGATAACCAATATTGCCTGTTTTCATCTATTAATACGGAAACACAGACCGTAGATAGCAAAAATTGTTTCGGGTCTGCTCGAGGGGATACCGTGGTTGAATTCAGGAGGCCAATTTTTTTGTTATTGGATCATCTAAAAAGAATGCGATTTATTTTTTTATAAAATTTTGTAGTTGGTTGTGATAATTAAAAAAAAGTAATTGTGAAATTTTCTTTCCTGCCTCCTGGCTGCTGCAGGTCTGTAACGGGGTGTTTCTCGCCTAAAGAGAGAAAAATAAACCGAGATGTAACTGTATATCTCGCTTAAATAATAAATATTAAGCTACTGACTTAAGTAAACAACATTTCCTTTCTTTCTCTAGATTTATAATCAGCGTGCAGAAGCCGAAAACCAGGTTAGTTTTATTTTAAACGATAAACATTTTTTGAAAACATGTGTTTTGTCGTTGAAATTATCGCTTCTAAGTCCGTTACACGACGATTTTGCATAACTGACGGTCAATCGCTTCTATTACGTTGGTCTTTTTTTACGTCAGCTTTTATGACGTTATTTTCCAAATCATGACAGTTAAGCTTTCTTAGACAAACATCTAACCCCACCCGTTTTACGCCGCGTCGCGGCAGTGAAATGACCGGCAAGAAAAAACTAAATACATAAAGGAGTTTTAATAATCAATGCTTTATCGTCTTTGCAGCAGTGAAGAATAAAGAAAGAAATCCTTGTGTCGTTGTTATTGTTTTTTTGCAATCTTTGATGTGTTAAGTCTTTGATAATCTTTATTGAGTTAATTCTACTTCACGCGGTAACAGCAATTAATCCTTTGTTGAGGTGTAAAGTTTAACTGACAAATTGTTGTAGCATTTTTCTCATACGCAGTTGACAGTTTTTATGCTTTGGTGGAATGTTGCTATAAATCTTAAATTTTTTTTATGAAGGGCGATGGTGCTGTTGAAGTTATTCCGTCCGAAGACGAAGAAGAAAGTTAAAATATGTAACGCCAACAGAACAAGATTTTAAAGTTAGTTTTATTAAAAAAGGGTTGAGTGTTCAAAAAGTTATGTTATTTATTGCTAAGGAAAGTTAAAGGGGCTACGAAGGGGTGGTGATTGATGTTAAACATCTACGCACATTCTAAATAACATCGTGTAATAAACAGACCGCTCAAAATATCCAGGTAGAAATAATTTATGCGACGGTACACACTCCCCTAATGGTTACTTTTTGCAATAAGTTTGTAACTTTTTCTATTGCTGTACGAAGGTAAAAGTATTGTTTTTCAGTATTTTTTAGTATTTTAGTACAACAAACTGCAGCCTGCAAAATGTATTACGTAAAATTAAAATCAAATTTTATTTTCATGAGGAAATATAGACAACGTGGGGGGCTGCATTTGTTAAGACAGTATTGCTACCTCCGAAAATAATTTTGTATGCCTCTAAGCAAAGTTTAGAAGAGTTTCAAAAGTCCAAACCTTTTATCAGAAAGCTACATTTAAATGAAAAGTAAAGTCCTATTATAGAATTTGTTATGGATATGAAGTAGACGAAGGGATTTTTTGTCGATTTTAGTTGTTTACGGTTGCCTATTTAAGTTATTTTTTTCTTCATTGATCTTAACCTTTTCCCCTGCCAGAAGCTCGACTTTCGTGTAAGTCACTAAAGTCAAAAATCAACACACCGTTTTGTAGCCCCCTTAAGTTATTGCCAATTGAAACGTTCGGGAGGTTTTTGTCTAAATTCTACAATCACTGTGCAAATGACATATTTAGCGTATTTTCTAAGTGTATTTGTAGAAAAATGAAAAGGTGCAC
Organism: Hydractinia echinata; assembly: GCA_030067915.1. Taxonomy (NCBI): domain Eukaryota; kingdom Metazoa; phylum Cnidaria; class Hydrozoa; order Anthoathecata; family Hydractiniidae; genus Hydractinia; species Hydractinia echinata. Next base: position 1,059,612 of record JASGCC010000036.1, on the reverse strand, counting down.
TTTTTTTTTAATAAAAGCAAGTGAACTTTCGAAATCAAGCTGGGATATTAAGCGAGAAGCACAATCAGGCTTATTGTATGCCTAATTTATGATTATTGGAGGAACAAATTAAAAACTTAAACGAAGCCCTCTGAGCTATGTGAATAAAATGAAATGACCCTGTTTTTATTTTTGTTAAAAACCAGCCACAAAACTGAAAATATAGCAAAGACTGTCTAATGAAAATTTCCGTTAGAAAAAACAGACATCGGAAGGATTCACCAAGGCTGGCCAATATGCATAGGTTAAGAAATCCCCTTATCTGAGCCTGAATATGCTTATAAAGAACATGTATTGCTTCAGATTGTTAGGAAAAGGCAGTGTTATTTTTTATGGAGTTTATTTTTGTTATCATTGTACATAACTATTCTAAATTGATATATTCCTTATTGTTGTAGATATTTTACCTTTAAATACACGAGTGGACGTATGTTTTAGTTTTGTTATTTTAAATTTCGTGCACATGTCAACCTGTTAGCCATGTTTTTTTTATCACTGTTACAACGTTAGCTACTATTAAAAAAAGAAGAAGAGAAACACTGGATTTCACTGAGTCAGTACATTTTGGTGGTAATCATTCAAGTTTTAATAGGGAATGTCTCTTTAACGGCGTTTTGTAAAATTGGAAATCATACCATTTTTGAAAACAACTATCTATCCTCTGTGTGATTGTGTTCATATGTTATAGAATTTGGCACCAAAACTCTGACCTCAGCATAAAAATGGTAACTTTAGACCCTTTTTTAATTATATAACGATGCTTTAAAGCGAGTATAGGTTTTTGCCTAAAACCAAAGCAAATCATATGTTTCGAGGCTTTGTTAAAGGGTAATGATGTGGTGGCAGTTTTGCTTATGGATTTGAAAAATCAATTATTTTTCATTTACTTGCTAATCTCTTCCCAGTTAAAAATGAAAAGAATATTGTTGTTGGCATCACCTCTAACTTCCTTTACAAATGATCAGGTAAAATACTTAATGGGATTGGGGTTGCTGTATTGAACTTGGAAAATGGAAGGTTTAAGGCAGATGAGAGCTTGTTTGGAAGTAGTGATACAGCGGAGGAAGACAACGGAAATATGAAGATTTTATTTGAACATCCAGAAGCTGGCTATCAAGTTATCTGCTTGTTTTGAGCAAAGTTAAGTTGAAAACAGAGGTGATGCTTTTTGGAACTTCGTTAAGAATTACAGCTTATCTACGAATATGGTACAAAAACCAAATTGTTAATAACAGTAACTCTTATACTTAGATAGATAGATGTGCATATTTTTCGTGGACACGTGCGTTACCTTGGACACATGCTCGACAAAAGTTGACTCTGAATGATGACTTTGATGCATTGACCAAAAAAGTACAAATCGTGTCCATTTAATGGTGAAACTTAGATCTTATCCCCCACCCCCCATCTCACAAGAACACAGTCGTTCAAAATGAGATCATTGAAACAACGTGCAGAGGAGATCGTCAAACAAAAACTGCTCTCTACCAAAAACATCATCTAGAAGAAAACAATCATTGTTGTACGGAAGTGTTGATGGCGTTTGTCCAAACTTTCATGGTTATTGTGAGACGTATCTTCTCCAGCGTTACAACTCCGCTCCGCGTGTGCGTTAGGTTACTTTGCACCAAATACAACAGTTATAACCAGAAGTTAATAAAACTTCCAAATGTGAGCTTGAGTTTGAAAAAAGTCTTATAATTATCTTCCTATCAAGGTTACTTTACGTTTTCAGTTTTTTAGTTTGAATTTTCTGTGCTGTCCATGTAGTTCTTTTCAGTTTTTCTACAACTATTTCAATTTTTTTCTTTGGGCCTAATTTTTGTTTTCACGCACGCATAGAGAACACTTATAGAGAACACATTGATAGCAGTAATTTTTATATAATAATTGAATTGTATACAGTAATCCTCTTAGATTTTTCAATAATAATAATAATCGCTTTCTAGATTTACCTTTCTCATGCTTTTCCTTACTTTAAATATTTTGATTTTTTTCGCTATATGGAGAAAATATGCCACGTTGACGTTTACTGTCGTTTTTAACCCACTTGTTCCACTTATTTTATTCTCAATGTTTTTCTTTTTTTCCAATATTGCTAAATATTTTTATGATGAACATAGATTTGTGTTTTTATATAGCTAGCTCTATGGTTATGTATAATATATGGCTCTGTGTTTTTATCATATAATCCCTTACCTTTTTATAAGTTTAACACTAACAGAATTCATGCAATATTTGTGTAAAATGTGTGAAATTAGCGTCCAAATACATCCAATCTTTTATCTGTATTTTCGTTTATGTAGCTAGCTACGCTTACTTTGTATTCTGATGTCCAGTAGTAATACTAACTAAGTAAACTAACTAAACTAAACTAAACTAAACTGAAAACTAAACTAAACTAAACTAAACTAAACTAAACTAAACTAAACTAAACTAAACTAAACTAAACTAAACTAAACTGAACTGAACTGAACTGAACTAAACTAAACTAAACTAAACTAAACTAAAACTAAACTAAACTAAACTAAACTAAACTAAACTAAACTAAACTAAACTAAACTAAACTAAACTGAAAACTAAACTAAACTAAACTAAACTTACTAAACTGAACTAAACTAAACTAAACTAAACTAAACTAAACTAAAAAATAAACTGGAAACTAAACTAAACTAAACTAAACTAAACTAAACTAAACTAAACTAAACTAAACTAAACTAAACTAAACTAAACTAAACTAAACACTAAACTAAACTAAACTGAACTAAACTAAACTGAAAACTAAACTGAAAACTAAACTAAACTAAACTAAACTGAAAACTAAACTGAAAACTAAACTAAACTAAACTTAACTGAAAACTAAACTGAAAACTAAACTAAACTTACTAAACTAAACAGTTTCTTGTGGGCAAAAAACAACATGTACACTTCAGTTTTACACTTGCCATTTTTGTTCACGCGGACTTATTATTATTGTACTGCGCTACATTAAATTTTTTTGAATTACCTTAACCCTTAGTGTGCGAAACACACACGGTCAAAAATCGAGCAAAAATAGCCAAAAAAAGTATGAAGTGGTCTACCTGTACCCAACATCAACTATGTGGGTTTTGTTCCACCAATGGCAACTCGAATTGTGAAAAGAGAATTTCTTTTCTGCCAAAAAATGCTCGGGTTAATTCATAAAATGTTCGTTGATATCTTATTTTCGCGCAATTGGTTAAAATACTAATGTCTTCCGCATTTGCTTGCGCAAAAAATTGATGTGTGCTGAATATTTCTTTCCTGATTGTGCGGGAAAATCAAATTTGCAAGGAATTAAAATTGAAAAAAATAGAAAAAAATGAGACACTTTTTTCCAAATATAATTAATTTTAAAACGAAATAGCATCAATAATTACAATGGTGGAGGGTTGGTTGACGTACACCTGAAAATTGTGACTTTCTTTAACCGCCAACCATAGTAAACAACTTAAGAACTCTTAAATTACCGAAAAAAAAATCAAAAGAAAATTCAATAATTCAAAAAAAAATATTCAAAATTCAAAAAACAAATTTAAATAGGTGCGCAAAAAATAAATCCGCGAAGGAATAAGATGCGCGAAATTTAAGCATACGCGAAAATTGCATGAATAAGGGTATCTGAAAGTCGAATTATTTAACACGATGGCTGTGTAAAATAAATGATGAAAATATCTGCTTGTCCACTTTGCATGTAGTTATTGCGACAGATGCGAACTTGTGAAAATACCAACTTAAGATTCAGCTGGGTTAACATTCTATACAAAATTTTTATATTTGTACTATTTTTCGCGAGTACTAAATTTAGCGCATTTGCATAAAAAATTCAAACGATTTGATTTGCGCAAATATTATAATGCGCGCGAAACAATTCATATTGCCATTGTGCGAAAATGAAGATGCGCCCATAATAATAGAAGGTATGGCACCGAAGTGTCCAAAAGAACCCTCTGAATTGCCGATCTTATTGTTAGCTAATTTATCCAACATACACAAAGTACCAACTATGAACATCTATTGGGAAACCAGCTCCGTTGTCATTAGACTCGTACATTGCCCTTACATCAGCGGTACAAGCCAATCTCCATCCCATTGAAGTAAAAGCATTTAAAAGTTTAAGTAGCAATGCACGCGCATGAATTCCCTCGTTCCATATAGAATTCCAAGGATAACCATTTAATGTTGCCTAAAATGAGAAAAATAGTATATTTTATCAGCTTATATCATTGAAGAAACTACGAGTTACGTTAATATATACTAATTTGGACCTGTCTAAAATTCTTACTGACAATTTTGTAAAGAATAATAATAAAAGCTAAAAGAGGCTAAAACCGACCATTGCATAACATATCTGTAAGGAGTATAAGAAGAATAGTAGATCCATTTAAATTTAACACATAAGTCCTTTCTGCGATTACTAAGAACATAAAAAGGATATTGTTTAATAAGTAAACCTCATAGCTAACAATATCGGATACACATATTTCTTCTTGAATTCCAAGCAGCCAAGTATTAATGATTTCCTTTCCAATCTAAAAAGATGGACAATTAACAATTATATAATCTACTACTGACAATAACTACCACAGGAATATCCACGTATAAAAGACTATGGAAATTGATATTTAAGAATTCCGTTGACCTCATTAATGACGCAATTATATAATATATTTTTTCCAGAAATTCGTTAACTTTAATCAAATTAAGGTATGTCTTTTTGAAGATAGGTTAAGAAGATATTGCAGTATGGTCGGCCAGGGTTTGGGGAATTGGAACAATATTTCCTGCAGTTGGGTCCTATTAAATTACTCATGCAGAAAAGGACGCTAATGTCTGTCCGTCCATCCGTCTGTCTAGGAATCAGATCTGGGTGACTAATCTTTTCGAAAGACGAGGTTTTGTTCTGAAAATCTTACACCTCTATGTTGCTTACTTTCTGCGTAGCCGGTCTTTGTCTGCCATGTTGTAACAGAAGTAATTTAATTATTCTTGACTTACGGAAGTGACATTCGGCGGAGCATTGATAATCCGAATTATATTAACATCATGCAGTGAAAGACACATAAACCTTGATTGAAAAGGTGTGCCTCTTTGAAACAAAAACAAAGATTTATCATTGGATTTTGGAGAGATATCCAATCCAGTCAGGACAGAGTAACCAAATTGGCTTAGTTTCTCCATAATCTTTACGATTAGGAGTCTCGCTTCGACAGCTTCAACACCTATATAAGGAAGAAAAAAAACATTTTATTAAAGAAACGTTCTATATTAAACACGCAGTGATTAATGATAAGTAATGTTTTTCACTAAAGGAAGGTAGAGGATCGCTTTATTCTTTTACAGATCTGTTTGCCTAAACGTTTTGAAAAACAGGAACGTTCTTTCACCTATTTAATAAAAGAGGGTCCTCTGCAGTGTAGTTTTCTTCTAGGGGAACCATCTTAAAACAGGCGGCATGGTATTGGTTGCATCAAACCATCCTACCTGACGTCCACCATGGATTTCCTTTTAGTACTAACTCATAACATTGCGGGCGATCGTCTCTAACTTCTTCTACACCATGATTCCAAGTTTGTCGGACTGTCTCTTCCAACGCAGCGACTATATGATTTTGTACATGTATAAATCGCAATCGACCATTTCTGTTCAAGCTGATAGTCAAAAATTCAACTTCGTCTAGAATTTAAAAATATGCCATACCATTTAATAAATACATATAAATTTAGAATGTGCAAATTTATTTTATTCCTCTTAAAACTGTTATAGTTTAGCGCAAACGGTTTATCGAAGGTTATTAAGTACAAATATTGCAGATTAAATATTATGACGTCATTGTGATCAGAAATGATTTCGGTGGAACAGAAGTTTCCTTCAAATCTGAAATGACATGATCAAACACATTATTTGGATCTTTACAATAAAAGATACGGATAAACAATTTTTTTAAAAACAGAACAGATAGATGATGTCATCAAAAATTTTTAATCCCAATATTGTTACAGCCATTTGTCAAAAGCATATGATCCTATACATCTTCTTGATCAGCATATCAAGCTCTAAACAATGAAGGCAACGGGTAAAGAAAATTTTATTTGCATATTGGCGTGTCTTTGCTGAATCCTTATAATTCCTTTTACCGTTCGTCAAAGCACATGATCTTATACATTATTTTGCTCTATATAATAGAGGAAACGGGTGAACAAATTTCTAAAAAGAATTGTGTATTACATCAATAAAATTCAAGTGATGTTTCTTTTCCATTGTTATTTTCCCAAAGTGAATATTTCCACGGGCTTATGGACTAGTCTATTATAATAATACGGTAAAACCGTCTGTAATACGCAAAGTCGATATGCTTTTTTTTGTTCTTTAAAGGCCCTAAAAAATTCTCATTTCTCAAATGTTAATCGACAAAACAACACATTGATTACGTCCAATAGCTCAACTTAAATTAATTAAGCCATTAGAATGAACTTATACACTTTGAGGCCAAATAACTTGCAAACGAGGTGGTGACGTCAGTCATTTTATACCGCGTGGGTGACTAGGGACCACCTGGGACCAATTTACATTTTTTTGGGTTTCAAGAAAAAAACAATAGAGGCGACGAGTAAAAACATTAAAAAAAATCATATTTCGTTTTACCAGGTCGTTATTGCTGACGTCAGCAAAATATTTAAACTCTTATATCTCCCTACGATTGACGTCAGCAACATTATTAAAGTTAGGGAAGCCATTGCAGTGCACTTTAAATAAAATAAAACAGTGTAAATTTAAAGCCAAACAGGTTCGAAACGGGTAGAATTAACAGACGTCCTCTCCAGCGTGGATAATAGGGATCACCTGGGACCAAAATGGAAGCAACTTCCTAACTCTGTGTCAACCCGCTCATTTCCGAATAGGCTGTTAGATGACTTTATTAAAAAACCCTTTAAACAACAATATCTGTTTAACCGTCCGTCAAAAGCACACAAGCTCTATGCAACAGAGGCAACGGGTAATCAAATTAAAAAATTGGTGGTTAATTGCTGACGTCATCAAAATTCAGATGATGGTTCCTGCCCATTGTACTTCTGCCTAAGTGGATTTTTTCACGGAATTATCGACAAGTTTTAAATAAAAGACCGTAAAAACATTATAAGTAACAAAATTATACTTGTTGTGCAAAAAGTAATCTAATTTTTTGACCAACAAAGTTTTCAGAATTAATTATAGGCATTGTGTTTGAAGAAGGTCTGATAAATTAAAGACTACCTTCCCTCCTTATCACAGCCCCAGACTTCCGAATGAAGATCCTCTTCAAACCCTTTCCAACTATGAATGCCACCATTCCACTTTTTTAAGCCCCTTTCTCTCTAACAATTGGGTTACCAAGAGTATAGGTCAAATTTTACCCGTCGCGTTCTTATAAAATCTGCTTTCAATTTTAACTGCCCTACATTACTCATCGGCTCACATAATTTTAAGACTTAATCTTTAGCTGGTCCAATTTGCGTAGCCTCAGGGTAATTGTGGGATTTGATACCAATACTCATGTTTTGTCTAGAGTATGGTCGAGAGAACTACCTGCCAAAGACGCACAAAACACGTACGACGATTAAGAACCAAAAATGATTTTGTGTACCGACGTAGAAGAATAGCTAAATAATTAAAATTAATTAAGCCAATCAAAAATTGCATATTGTTCAACTAATAAACAATTTTTGCGGCATTGATTTTTTTGTATTTCTTGTCACAATTAAAATACAGTTGATTTTCTCTAATACGAATGTCCGTAATTCAAGTATCTTCAAAATTCAAACAAATGAGATTTCCTTCCTTCGCTTCCTACCTGCAATACGAATCTCCTTGATTTGAGAACTTGCATATTTGGAACAAAACTCCAACTTACTACGAAATTAAAGAAGCACGAATTAGCACAAATCGTGTAAGTTAGCTATTAAATCACTATCAAATTTTAAATTTTTTGACGATTTGGTCGATTTGTCCGGTTTTTAAGAATGAATGAAAAGAAAAGTGCACAGGATGCAAGCATAGTAAGAATTTTTATGGTTCTGGCAGCGGAGAATGGAGAACTCGTTGTTTTTGTTATTTCACTGCGTGGTTTAAAAAAATCAACTGTCTCTTATTCTAATTATTTTTGTTTTTGCTATGAGATTAGAATTAAACAAAAGGTGCTGTATAATGCGAAGGGCCATACAAATTATCGCTGTTTAGGAAGATAGTTAGCGGAGATTACCTAAGGGTTGATGACCGTTTTCTGCGCCTCATTGACAAGGCATTCTATGTTTTACGGGATTTATGTTTGAGAGCCTGTTTTAAACAAGAATTTTGCAATCGCCTGGTTTTCGCAAAAGAGCCGTTTGCGAAAGAAAATTCTGTGAAAAATAGAGAAATAAAATTTTTGTTCTCATTTTACAGGGTTTTTTTTTCTTTCGAATATTGGATAAGTTAGCATAGTCTTTTTGATATTTTATTCAAATGCTCTAGGAAATTTTTTGCACTTGTGCTGAATTTAATTATCCTAACAAAGAAAAACACACACAAAGGACAGAAAATTCCCTTTTTTTAACTAGTCAAACAAATATTTTTGTCTAACTCATAGAGTTTCGATTTTTAAAAGTTTCTAAATGTTATAAACTTTTTTTTTCGCAGTGCCTCCACAACTTCATGTTCTAATAAGATAAATAAAACTGTCTGTCTGACAGGGGTGCTTGGAACACATTTCATTGTGGCAATGCTTTTAGTAAGAAGTGAAAATCTAACCTTCCACTATGGTATCTTCTCGAAAAAATAATGTGTCTGCGCCGGACTTTACGTTACTGTTTCCATACAAAAGCCACTGATGAGCAGTTAGACTTTGGACAATTCGTTTCAACATGTGTCTAGCCATGATAGTTTGGCTTTTGCACACAAAACGCCATGGGTAACCTTTAAATTTTATCTAATAATAAAATAAAAATCTGATACTATAGAAAATTCCCATAATGTATGATGCGAACTATAATTTTTGTGGAAGTTTTTCTTTCAACAGGACAAATAGGGAGAAAACGTGTTTTTTCGCGAAAAACTTTCAAGCAAATATATACTTTTTTTCATTTTGCATCTCTTTCGGTAACTTCTTTCCACCCATCGTTACTTTCATTGTGATTTAGATGTTGGGGATAAGGGAAATGGTAAGAGGCATTTGTAAAACTTTACCATGCTTTGTCACAGATTAAAAATAGGGGGGAAATGTTAAAAAAATTGAGGGCTATCTGTCATTTTGTGAAAAAAAATTTGATTTGGAATGTTCTAAAATATTTCATTAAAAGAGTCAATAATCGCAAAAATCGCGTTGCTCTTAAAATCACGCGATATAATTGTATCACAAACTGAAGCAACAAAATCTTACTTCAAAGGTCGTGTCAGAGACGTCATTTTTCTGTAAACCTTTTTCCCAACACCTTGAGCATACGTCTGATTACTGAATGTAAATCTGCTGGACAGTTGATTATCTAAACCCGTAAATTAACCGGGAATGGTTATACATATCTTTAGTGCAATTTGTTTTCAAAGTTATATCATCTTATAGTTTTTGATAAAATTGTATAGCATCTCAGTAGAAATAGAGAAAGAAAAAGAAAAAGAAGTAATAGTATTAATAATAATATTATTCAGAATTCAACATTAAAATGGACACGTATCTCTGCCATAAAAGACTTAAAATTCCAAAATATATCTGCAGCTTATCAGGTGGCGTGATGCCAATTGAGAAGAAATTTTGTGTATTGGCAGGCAACGTTTGTCTTTGAAAAATCCAGGTTGTTAAATCTCCATATCGACTTAATTCAGTTGATACCAAAAGCTAAAGAGAAGTTTGTGCAATAAATTTTCGCCAATTGGCTAAATAAAAAGAAAGTGTAAAAAGATCGCTTACATTTGCATTTCCTCATTCGTACTCTGTGACTAATAAGGTAACCTACCGGCACAACTGTGCAAGCGCTACAAAACTTTTCCTTTGTTTAAATAGGATGGGTTAATATGTCAAATCATGGTCAAATCAATAGCAACCTACGCACTGTGCAGTAAGGAATAAAACTCATTTTGAATGTATTATTGGCCAATACGGAAGAGTCACCATAGTCGAGAACTCGTCCCTACCTAGCGACGGATGGAGTTATCTTAAACATACATGTTCGAGTGAGTGAAAATGATCTCCCTTATCCAAAGAGTACCGTTGTTTTTGCCTTTCGAAAACAATAAATAAAATAGCACCGAAGCTGCGCGCCAAAACTCATACAAAGAAACCTGAATAAAATCGCGGAAACTATCGTGCTCTATTTGACTGATGACAGACCGCCCTCTGGCGTTCGATAACAAATTCAGAACAACATTTAATGCAACAAATCAAATATAAATTATTACTTTAGTTTCTTAGATAAACACGTGTATTAACTGCTCGCTTAGCACACATCATCAGATTCCTCAGATTTTCATCTTCTGTGGAATAAAGTTACAAAAGACCAACTTGCATACTACATTAACAGGAGCTTTACCTACCTTCCATCCTAAGTCATACATGCTGTATAAAATATGCGTGCATAATTTTCGACACTGAATAAATTCTGTTCTGCTACTAGGAACGAAAAACGGATATCCCTTTAATTTAAATTTATAATATCTTGTTGCAGTGTCAGGATTACCAGGATCAACAAACTTTGCCTTCGCTTTTCTTAATCCTTTTGACCAGAATTGTTTGATGGACAGCTTAATAGCATCCACCTCGAGTTGACCTACAAGATGGCGTTAAAATAAACTAATAAATGTAGAAAAGGATGTTAAAACGTGACAATTGTAAAGCGTAAATCTCAATCATTATTATTTTTGTTGTTTTCATTGTTATCACAGGAGACAAAGGGTTTCAAAAAAAGACACGGAACTGCTAAGTTTAGTTACGCTGAGAATAACGAAAGCTACAACACGACTTCGAAAACTTCTTCCCACAGAGAAAAGACTTGCTGTCACCTTAATAATTCTCGCCTCTAGTATATTAAAGCCTTGTGTACCAGTATCGAATCCACGAATAAAAATAAGCAAAATAGTTCCTGTTGTTTTTTAAGCAAGTTATGAAGTATTAAAGATTAAATATTTAAAATTACTAACTACTGATAAAATATGGCTTGAAGTTATAAAAAACTAGTCGATAAGGCATATACATAATACCCATTCTCGTCCCCAGAGCTCTTTCAGATTAGAAGTTTATCTCAAAGAGCTCTGGGGTCGAGAATGCATAATACCTTTTAAGGAATTTTTGAACCTGTTGCCTGCAATGTGTACAGCTTGAAACGCTGGTCAAGAAAATGTATAGGGCCACGTGCTTTTGACGAACGGTTAAGGAGATATAAGGGTTTTAAAACTTTAAAAACGTCAGCAAAGTCCCGCCAAAGCACAAATTGTTTTTTTAGAAATTTGCATACCCGTTGCCTTTATAAACTGTTACAGAGATGATAGGGATTTTAAGTTTTTTTGCTTCATTTTTTCATGGCGAGAAAAAAAGGTAAGCCTGGATTATTCATTTCTGTTGGTCTGTACCAACATAAGTTTTTGTATACTTTAACAAGGCAATCTCACAAAGCAGTAGCATAAGCACTAGGGTTAAACTGACGTTGGTGGCTACTTGATTTTTTCCCAGTTCTTGTTTTGCTTCTGCGTTTTTTATCCAACTCCAGATATTCAGTATTCCCATCTAAATCGACGCAGAGCTTTATGTCGCAAAAACATAATTTCCTTGATTCGCCTCTAGCACGATAGCCAAAATGAACAGTGAAGCACCACCATATCAAGCTTTGTATTTGTTCTGGCGTTTCGGTCGCGAAATACTGTATCATTTTTAATCTTTCATTTTTCTGTCTACCAGTGGTCTTGCTGCATTTGGTTTATTACTAAGAGTTAATTGTTGTTTGTTGAGTTAATTTTTTGAGCTTTGCAACCAAAACTTTCTTACTTCGTTGAAATCCTACACCTTCTTTTATGTTCATTTTACTCCCTTCTTCCGACAACACTCGTTGTATAAAACTTTGGAAACTTGTCAACGAATCAGGTTGATAGTTGTCTCATCGTATTTTTCAGAAAGTTTGTTAGACATAAAAAAACTGCATAACATTTCATCGAGCTCCCGTGCAGGGATGTTCTCTATTTCTTTTTCGCTGTTGTTTTCCTTGTAGTTTTCTGCAATAAGTAGTTTTAATCTTCTACTGTCACTTTTATCTTTATAAACAGTTTGTTTTGCCTTCGTGCATAAAAGAAAATCAGATATTTCCCGATCCATATTTTTATTTTAGTTTTCTTTACAGATAAAAATCTGTAGTTGAATCAAAATGTACACCAAGATTGAATGAAATGTTGGTATCGTCAAAAGAATTGAAGAATCGTTTATGGTGAGCCATCTTCAAATTGTTGCACAAAAAAACTTTATTTGTTTACATTTTAATACACCATTGATAATCTGGGCACTGTAACTTTGGTGATGTTTAATGGTTTCCCAATGCGGTTAGCAGGCTCCATACATAGCCCAGTTTTTATAAGTTATAAACGAAGCAAATCATCGGATTTTTCCATACTAACCGGCGTTTTGTATTAGTCAGGTAATATTTTAAATTACAATCCTGGGTATGTTGCAGACCAGATATTCCAAGAATGCAAAAGTACGGTGTTTTTCTTTATAAAAAAATCCAGTTCTTAATCGCCGTGGGCATGATACTTATGCAAACACACATTTTTTTTGCTATTTTCTGAAATTGGCAAACAGCATCACCTGATCAGTACAGCAGCGGTATAAGCCGATGAAACAACGTCGAAAATGAGCTTGATGCACACAAGGTGCACATTATAGAATCCGCTCGAGTACCGAGAAAGATCAAAATAGTCAGGGAATTAAGGCACGCTGACGTCGGCAAAAATCTGCATGGGACCCGAAGTCTTAAGCCTGTGAACACGGAAAAGGCACATGGAAAAGACAATGTTAACAAGTTCACAGTGCAAGTTACTTCCATAGAAACGGTTTTATTATTTGCTTGTGGCTACGAACTTTAAAATTCTGCCCTCCTGAACTAAATTTTGTCCGGAGTTGTCTTCATTAACCGGTCGGAAAATCAACGGGTCTAAAACACGGCAAGGGTAAAAACTTTATTTTTCTCGCACCCATTTTATGTTAACATTAATTGAAAGGTATTCCGGAGGGCGAGGGGTCTATAATAAGGGTGTGCGAATCCATTTCGGATACACATGAATTGGGTATTAATAAGGAGACTACAGTTATTAAAATGTTAATTTTTTTTAACCTCAACACCAATATTAATCTAAAAATTAAAAAATTTGAGTTTTCCATATAACAGTGATTATAATTGGAACTACCAACCAACTATAGATGCATCCAACTATTTTATAGAAGGCAGTGATAATAGATAAGTAAATCATTATGTTGATTATATATATATATATAAGAACGGAATCAACCTACCTCCATATACCACAACAAATGTGTCTCCACCGTGGATAATGATTGCCATAAAATTGGTGCTTGGTAGATCAGGCAAAGGAGTTTCAGGGAAGGAGGAAGAAGGACATAACCCCGTTATGAGAAAGATCTACTGGTATCTATGATGCAATATAATATATAAGGATAAACTTTTTAATTTAAATATTTAACTATAAGTAATCAGATAAGCAAGGCGATAAAATAAGTATAAAAAAAGTAAAAAAATTGTCCGTCTATCTGTCTGTTTTTATATGTTATACACAATTTTTTACAACAGCATCTATAACACTATATTTTCTAACAGTTTTGTTAACATTTCTAATTGGCTAGAACAAATCATATAACAAAAGCCATGATTAGCTATATGCTAATTAAAATTTACAACAACTACCCCAAACCACAAGGAATGTTATTGCTTTGTTATAAATTAATGTACGGACAAACTAACGAACAACTAAACACTGTTATTTTTGTTGTCTATTTCATTCAAGAATCGGATCCAATACTCTAAAGGATAAATTAAACGACAAGTTTTAATTAGTCAACTATTATACAAAAGATAGATATATCGCATTATGGATAACTTTGCATATCAAATATATTTATGAGAAACTAATTTTAAAATAAATTTCTTACTCCAAAGTTTCGCAGTATTTGTTAGGTAGCCAGCTAGTAATATACACATGTATGCATGTCTTAAACTGCTTTAGGAAGTTACCTGTGGATACAGAACGTTATGCGATATATAAATACATTTCTTTGCTTTCGTGATCTTGGTTAGGTGTTAAAGGTAGTGACTGCTTGAAAATTATAATGGCTGTACTAACTCATATTCGTACACTGACAAAGAAAACTGCTACCTTTCCCATCAATCTTTGATAAAAACAAACATAAACAAAACTTTATTTCTCGTGGCCATGTCGAAGCACAGCTTTGTTCGTTCTGAATGTTTGCGCGGTTAGAGACTGGGTAAAAAATTTAATATGCGTAATTATGCGTTTGACGTCAGTGGTCATATACTACTTTCGGTACTGAGAACAAGAAAAAGCATAAACCCCCTGAAGTAACGCTGAGATGTCTTTATCATTTTATTCCTTGTGGAATACATCTGTAGATTGCATTCTAGTCGTTCGATACATTCTTCAAACTTTTTTCAAAACAATTTTTCAATGAAAATGGCGACTAAAAGCAATAAAGTTAATGTTATTGACTTTCAATATGAACCCGTTAGAGCGAGTGGCTCGGAAACCCAGCCCAGTTTTAATGATTTGGAACAGGTGTACGTCGTTTCATACCCTCTTGTATTGTAAATAGAATACGTCAAGAGTACCCTAGTCCCGACGGAAGTTCCCGAGGTGGATTGTTCTTGGAGAGGAGACGAGGAAAACTAATGAAATGTATTTATAATAACTCTACGGGTTACATATAAATTACAATTTAATTATTTTGTATTTCAAGGAGTTCTCAATGATTTTATCCCTGTCAGGTAGCTCTATCGGCGCAATTTTTTGTCGCACATTGACGTTTTCCCCTCTTTTATGCACTAGCTTTCTTTTCACTTGCCGCATGTACAATGACCTACTTAATGATATATCTTAGATATTCAAACTCCTTCTCTTTTTTAATGGGCTTCGCCACAAACCTCTTCGTCGGTTTCGAATAACACACTGACCGGGTCAGTAATATAGCGGCGGGTGGAAAATTTTTAGGGTCACCGTTACAAAACTTTTTTTTGTCTTTCTGCCAGATGCAGGAAACCCAGCCTTAAACGAAACCCCCAAAAAATGAATTTTGTAAAACGTATCAACCACGAGTGCAAAGTTGAAACAACGTTGAACGCGATGATGTGTTGGCAGATTTGCTATATGTTTTTGGCATTAATTATATTTCTAGACATTTTTGATTTCTCTTTCCCCTTCTAAAAAGATTTTTTAAACTTTATTCAATATGTTTTTTCTTTGGTATTACATCACGAGAACATTCGTCCAAAAGCTGTATTAAGGTACAGGACACCTAACCTCTCCCATGTTCTGGTTATATATAACTTGCATGGGTGCGCACTCTTCTCGCAGTATTCTCTGTGACGATGAAGGTCGGACTGACTTGTGGCATGGTTCCAAATGGTCTCCTGTCTTTCGTTCGAGTCTCAGTGTAATGCACCAGCCGAGCATAAGAGTGTCAGCATGAAGGAAAGGGGCCGAGTTTAATGTTCTCTATACCTTACGTTCTTCGTAATACCACCGACCGTTTTTGATCGCGGGCTTCATCAGCTTTGTGTTTTTGGTGGCGCTTATTTACATTCTTTTAAAATATAAAAAAAATATATATATCGTAGATAGACATGCTTTGAAAATAAAAATAAAATCCCGACCGACCGACCGACCGGGTCAGTGCTGAAACCCTCACCCGGGTGACGGCAAACATATATATTTTTAAGTCCAGCAGCCCCATGCTTTCCGTAATTTATCATCTTTAGGAAAGCGAAAGAAACTTCTATCTTTTTCACGCTGACTTTTATTACTGCAGCGATACGCATCACACGAGGCCACGATTCTTCCAAAAACCCAAAGATTTTAGCGCACAACTTATCGGGATATAAAACTTAGGGCCCTGTTTTCACGCAAATATTTTCAAACACTTATTTCATATTTAAAACTTGGGCTGACATTACAGTTGTACCTAATTAGTATAATATTAAAACATTTTAAATACTTTTTGTCGATAAAAAATCCAAAGATGTATTTGGTTGCACGAGTAATTTCACTTCCGTATTTTTTGTTTCTCTTTACATAATTTTCCCAATGTGTACAAGGCCCTTAATTTTTTCAAAGTTTCGAAAAGAAGAAAAAAAGTAATAAATTATTCATTTGAATCTCACCCTCCTGGTGACGGGGGTAAAACTCACATTTGTTTTTTTGATAAATTCATTCATTTCCTTGAGACCTATTGGTCTTGTGTTTTGATGGAATATGACCACTGACGTAAATGGAAAACATATTACAAAAGCCTCGTTTTCGTGCACAGCGTTGATTTCAAAATGGAGAATGTAATCGGAAGCATGGAGGGGAAGCTTCGAAAATCAGAAAAACAACATTACAGCTTTGAAGTTTTATTCTTCAACTTTTAAGTTGAAATTCGTAAATAGTAAGACTTGATCTCTCAGTTAACTAAATACTTAATTTAAGCAGTCACTACCTTTAAAGTTTCAAATAATTATGGTAACAAGCGTCATTTCCAAAACTTTACCGTACGATATGTTCTTTATGTGTTCTTAAAAACGTGTTATTTTCTCGCGTGCTGATAAGAGAGTTATTTTGAGCCTTTCAGATGTGATTGTTTGACACAAAACCTGTTTCAGCTCTACTCTTACCTTATTATGTGCACTTCACCTTAGAGATGACTTTTGGTCAAAAGATGTTTCCGTAATTTTGAACATCTTTCTTTTCCCACATCTTTTACGTTATTTAATGAATAGTTATGTTTTTGTTAGTTTATTCTTGGAGGATTTTCTTTCCTCTAAGACTTATTTCGAATCTCGTATAACTTTTTTGCAGGATTTTTAAGTTTTTTAATCACACTCCTTTGTAGAGGCCGAGTTTCTTGTTTAAAATCATTAGCAATTAAAAAAATAAACTGAACAATATCACATGTCATTGATTGTCATTTAAGACCGATAAAAAATTAGGCCGGATGAATAATCTGGGTTGCTTTTGAATTTTTCTTATTGAAAATGCAGAAAAACTCAGGTAAGGTAGCGTAGTGGAAGTTAGAGCAAGATTTTGGGACATTTCATTCATGATTTGACACCTTTAACAAGAAACTGATTTTATTTTTATGCGCGAATAAGAATGCACAAAGTTGTTTGGGAACTAATTTCACCAAAAAATTTCTGGGTATCTGTTTTAGCTGGAATAACGACAGGCTGTGAAATTTTTAACACTTTTGAGAGAACTTGTTCCACAAAATTGAAAATTACTGTTGTTACTGAACTGGGTTACGATGAATGCACCTGTTATTTGAACCGGCGTTGTGGAAAAGTTCTATTTAAATAAAAATTGAAAAAAAACCCCAGATATATACAGCATATTATAAGCTGTTTTTAGTTTTTTGCGCAGATTATAACAATGTACAAAATTTCCGGAAAACCTTTTCCAAAAATTTATTCCTTCGCGTTAGGTGAAGGGTTAAATTTCCTTGGTGTTTTTTTTTAACTATTTGAGTTTGATAAAGATTACTAACTTTAGTCCTGCAACTGTGAGAGTCGCCTGCGACAAAGAATTGGGCAGTTTTAAATCGTTATGGGAGGTTGCTATATAAATTAATGTTTTAAAAATATATAACATCATGTACCCTCTCATACAAGTGAATTTTTGAATAGTCACTGCAACTGCAAATTCGTTCCCAGGACTTTTTGTCTCTTATAGACGCTGCGCTTATTGGTAGATCTGACAAAAAGACCTTTGAGGAGGCTGGTTTTATTCCGAGTCGTGATTGGTCAAGACTTTTCACCCAATTTTATGCGATATTTAAAAAAAGAAAAACATTGAGAATAAAATTAGTCGAACATGTGGGTTAAAAACGACAGTCTTGTATCACATTTGTCGAGAGAATGTCAGTTACGGAAAAACGTTCCACAGAATCAAATTTAGTTACAGCAATTTAGTTAGTGGTACATTGTCTCCACATAACGAGAAAAATCAAAATAATAAAAGTGAGAAAAAAGAAAAATCTAGAAAGCGATTATTATTATTATTGGAAAATCTAAGGACTACTGTATACAATTCAATTATTTTACAAAAATTACTGCTATCAATGTGTTCTCTATAAGTGTATATGCGTGCGTGAAATCAAAAATTAGGCACAAAAAAAAATGAAATAGTTGTAGAAAAACTGAAAAGAACTACATGGACAGCACAGAAAACTGAAACTAAAAAACTGAAAACTGAAAGTTAGAGGAGGTGATAACAAAAACAATATTCTTCTCATTTTAGCAAGTAAATGAAAAGTAATTGATTTTTCAAATCCATAGGCGAAACTGCCACCACATCATTACCCTTTAACAAAGCCTCGAAACATATGATTTACTTCGGTTTTAGGCAAAAACCTATACTCGCTTTAAAACATCAATATATACTTTAGAACCACCACAACTAAGTCTTTACGGTGCAGTTTCACTAAAAATATTCATTACCATCGATCACGATAAAATTGAGACCCTGATAATTAAATTGAATCTCGCTTACCAAGACTGGGAATAATAACATTCTGGATAAACGAGACACATTAATTAAAAAACTGCGAAAATCAAAGATTTTTGATTTTTGAAAGATGATCGTCTCGCCGTCCGATAAGCAAAAAGAGACAACAGGTCCGGCGATAGAGGTGGACGAAAGTACCTCTTTGGTTTGGTCCCTAGCTTTAGTTAGCTTAAAACCACAAAATAAATGCATTTAAGACTTGTTTATAGCCACAAGGCGAGCATAAAAGATTGTAGGTAGTCGGCTAGCTAGCTAATTTCAAATCACAATTAGGTTGATAAACTGGATTTTTTTAATATATATAAAAATAAAACTCTTTCCATGTTTGCTTTCGATCAGATCAACATTGTTTCGCATAAATTATAGTAATAAGGTGTTCTCGGCAGTTCGCATGCAATTCTTAACAAATCGATCAAAATTGGAATAAATTAAAATCAGTATAAATCGTGCTGATTTTAAACCAGCCTGGTACAGGGTCATCTCTTCGCGCCGTCTCGGATATCAAAATAGCGAAAAAATGCCCTGGGAACGAGGCTAGACATTATTAGTAAAATGCAGAATGGTAATGTAAAAATCAAGGAGTGACACTTGAAAAAAGAATGTTTGGTGTTTACATCCATAGAGACATTATTGCATCTAATATCAGTTTTAATTTTAAACAGCTTTAGCAGGAAAATTAATAAAGATTGAAAAAAGCCTCATTTTCTAAAAGTCAATAAATTTCTCTGTCTAAGCAGGAAACAGGTTATCAAAACTTATTTTGCTACTAAACAATAGCGCATGTTTTGATTTTATATATAGTAGTCATGTGAAATGGATAACAATTTGCCTCCAACAGATTAGAAGTTCAAATAACTTCATGCAAGTTGAACCCTTAATATCTCCAACATGCTTTCTCCGTTTTCCGCCATTTCTATTTTGGTCAATGTGAAGCAAAACTCTACGACACTTAGCTATATCATCAAAGCTTCTGAGCTAATGAAATAATTTTTGACACAAGCAGTTACATCTTAACTGCCTTTTTGATTAATTGAGGATTTGTTTCACATGGTATTTCTTTGAACACAATGGTAGGTTTAAAAATGGGAGACGATAAATTAAGAAATGTATGGTAGTTTAAACATGTGTTTGTGAAATATTCTCTCTTGTCCACATTGCTTAAATGTGAAATTGCAATTTTTGAGCATGTTACTAAAAATCGCTTTTGATTCAGAATAATACACCTCTTCACAGTTTAAGCTGTTCACTCATTTTCTGTATTAGAAAAGGAAGTAAACAGAGTGAATTTAAAAAGGTTTTGACCGTCGGCATTATGGATATTTTTCATATTCCGAAGAAATAATTAGTCTCACAGATGAAAATTTAGTATGCTGTTGGCAGTAAACCAGAAGCAATTGTAACTTTTCTTTTCAAAATTTTTCACAAAAAAGTTATTTCACTTTTCTTCACGGTCAGAGCATTCTTAATTCTTAACAGTTTACTTCCTTTTTTCAATTCTCAATAAGAGCATCGTAACAAAAGAAAGATTTGAACAATGAACTTTTTTCACAAGCAAATGATGGCTTTTTATATTTAATTTAATTTTTACAAGACAGAAATTAAGCGAGCTCAGTGAAGAGGAACGTTTCAGAGAAATCGTTGACTAAGAAGCTACTATAATTGCTATGCGAGAAGGCCTATACTAATGCCTTACATTCACGTGTATAGCGACAACTTTTTTTCTTCATTTTTTGAAGTGGCTGCAAACGTTTAACAAAGATTTTCTCTACTCACAAAATTCGCATAATTTGACAAAGTAATTAGCTATTTACTCTTTTACAATTACTTTCAATGTATTGTACTATCAGGATCAAATTTTCAGAGGCGTAGCGAATATTGGTATGCTCGCGGATTGTTTTAATGTTGCAAAGATACAATTTGCGAAATTTTGTTGTCTCGAAATTCAATCCTATTACGGTTTGGAACATGACCCGAATTTTTTATCTTCGCTCAGGGAAAGCGGCGATTTAACATTTGGGCGAGCAGCGCTGTGCTTTTTCTCTAAATCATTTTGTTGTAAGTGTGTTTCCATGTTTTAAGAGGTCATGCAAAAATTTCGTCAGTCATAGAGTCGATATAAGGATCGTTTAAAAAATGTCACATATTTCCAGAAGTGCGTCAGTAGACCAACTTTCATGCATTTTGATGGTGATAATCACTCGTAGAATTTTTAGTCTACTCAGGTGCCTTATTGCTGGTTTTATCAACTGATTAGATTTGTTCTAACAAAAAAATAATGTTGAAGAGTACATTAGATTTGTTGATGCTGTTGTGTTTTGATCAAATAAAAAATAATGATTTTCCATAACGCCTTATAAATATGTAAAATGGTGCATCCATACAACTATTGTCCCAAACTCTTGTAATAATTATCCACAGTTTTTGTTTTTTAAAAATGAGCTTTAATTTTGCTTGTATCCTTTCAAATAACTGATCTTCTACTGTGGAGAAAGATTAAATAATTTTCATACAAAATGTATCCCAGTTTGTTCCCAACCTTGCTCTATCCTAACGTTTTCAGAGCACAAAAGCAGATACACTCAACCTATTTCCCAGAGCTGATTTAATACTATGGTATACAGTGGGGAAGGTTTCGTAATGCGTAATTACAAGTCATTCCGTCAATATAACACGGTGCAACAGCCCCGAGACGATCTTCCCGGCAACGCGATTGTTAAAACGCCTAACGTTTTCTTGTTCATATTAATTCTCGCCAAAACTCAATCTATTAAGTTAATATTTTTTTGTCACATAAAACTTATTAGCGAAAATTGGCCTTCTCGAAAGCACAGGCAAATTTATTCTTAAGAATGAGTCTTTTTAACAAACTCTTTAACACACAACCACACCATAACTTGAAAAGTTTCATTAAGCGACGCATCAATGCTTTTTGTGAGCATTGAATGAACTTTTTTTTGCTTTTTTGTTTTCACATTTTTTGTGAGTAAAATGTTATTTCAATAGGTTTCAAATTGGCAGACGATAATTTTAAGAAGTGCATAGCAATTTAAAAATAGATAAATTTCTAAAAAAGCATCTTGTTCATTGCTAAAATATAATAGCAATTCTTGAGCATGTTACTAAAAATCACATTCGGAATAATTTTATTCTCAGACATTAGCGTTTAAATCAGAGAAACTTAAAACAAATTTCGAAACACAGATGCTACGTTTTATTCTATTCGTTTTACTATATTTGAAAGAGTACATAACCTTCCATGAATTGCCATGACCCAATTAATTTTTCGCAAAGCCTTTTGCTAAGTAATTTCGCGCAGATAAATTTTCGCGAATATGGGTAAAATCCTGTCGCAGGTTGTTAACTTTATGATGATTATTTTTCGCGAGGTCCAAAATATATATTTCGAAAACATCAATTTTCGCGAATCAGTCATGTTGAGAATCAGCCATTTCTCGAAATTTTGTTTTCGCCAACGAACTATTTTATGGTTTTTTGCGAAGTATTGTTTTCACGAATATGGTATTTTTTTCGCAATTTTTATTGATTTTAAGCCCATTTATTGAGATCAGGTTTTAATATACCGACAAAAACTTAGGAAGGAAGAAAAGAAAAATCCTTTTGTTTTTCTAACAGTTAATTTTAGCGAAAAAGTCATTTCTAGTAATTTCGCGAAGATTTGTTTTCGCAAATTGACCTTTCCGGTAATTTTCGCGCAGAAGCATTTTTGAGAATATGGATAAAATTAGCGAAAAGGTAAAAGGTATGCTATACGGCATGCTATAATAATAACGGACAAAAATAATTATTCACGTTTTTACTTGCCCCTATAATAACACCTATTTCTATTGATGTGGAATAAAATGACAATTCAAATA
Organism: Hydractinia echinata; assembly: GCA_030067915.1. Lineage (NCBI taxonomy): Eukaryota > Metazoa > Cnidaria > Hydrozoa > Anthoathecata > Hydractiniidae > Hydractinia > Hydractinia echinata. The sequence continues at coordinate 1,036,900 of JASGCC010000036.1, read as the reverse complement.
TCCATATATTTTATTCTTTTGCAAGTGAGCTTTCGCCAACTCTCAGGTTGGCATGATCACACTGATTTACAAATTAGTTTTCTAACGTATTAAATACTTAAGACAAAAAATATAAAAATGGTAACAATAAGAATTATTAAAACAATTCCAACAACTCAAAGGTCCCACCTAAAGTTTGAATTCAGCTTTTTTAAAAATGTATATATATTTATAAATGCATTTAAATCGGCCTAAATTTTCTCCACTGAAATTCCAAAAATCAAGACGAAACATTGGTTCTTAAGCTGTAAGACGCAGTTAAAGAACTTGAGTTATCAAGGTAACTAGAAGTATAAGAAACTAACTTAAGTTCTCGTTCAAAATCAACGTAAGAAACATGACGCTTCTTTGCTTCAGATTGAAATTATCTGTTCTTTGCTAAATCTCCCTTAAATTTAAGAAACTTCAGGCTGGACTTTTCCTGCCGATATATTCAAAATATATAAAACGAAAGCAATTCCGAATATATGCATGTCTTCATAAACTTAAAATCAAAGACTAGAGAAGATGAAATGTAATTTTTTATTTATTTTTATTTCTTCTTATTCTTTTATTTCTTCTTACTCTTTTATTCTTTTATCCCTTGCGTAATAACCAATTATACGTTTCAAATTGTATATAAGCTTTACTTTTAGACTTGTCATTTTACTGTGTCTTGATAATGATTTAGTAATAAATCGAAATATCGACTTTTATAAAAAAAATTACATGTTATCTTCTCTTGACTTTGATTTTAAGTTTAAGAAGACATGCATATATTCGGAATTGCTTTCATTTTATATATTCAGGCTGGACTCTTATATATAAAAACAATCAGGCCTATATATGATGATAATAAAAAAAATATCTGAAATTCATGTTACTCTTTCATGCGTAAATTTTTCATAACATAGTTTGATCGGTTACACTCTGGTGAGTCTTCAATTTTCCGATATGAGTGTAATTGCATTTTTAAAATAGAGATGTTCGCACGCAAAAAGAAATTGCAAATATGCAAGAAACGCTCGAATAATTTTACACCCCCTGAATTAACAGATTATTAGGTAGATATGAACCAAAACAACTGTGGCTGATCAAGGGGGTATAGACTAAGGCCTTCAAATCAAAATATTTAAAGAGACTTTTATATATTCTTGACTCATTCACAAGTTTGTATTTTAACGAAAGTAAACTAGAAGAAAAAATTGGAAAAATGAGGAGGGGCATTGTATACACGACGTAAGATATTCAGTTTTTTATACTTATTTTATTTCAAAGCATTTCTACATAGGTAAGCAGTAAGACTTGATCAAATTGTCCTTGTTTGCTTTCTCATCAAAAATGTTTAAGTTTAATCGCTAACAATTTCGAGGGTGTTAGCGCTTTTCACACGCCTAGAAGAAGCTGTAGAGAATCTTGAAAACTAAGCTCAAAGCCTGAAGCTGGCGTTAACGAGAAAACCAAATTTATTTTCTATTTTGCTCATAATTTTTTTGTGGCATTTGCAATGGCTTTTATTCTGCGTTGTTTTGTAGTAGTGAAATTATTACGATTTTTTTTGCATTTTTATGCCTAAAGGGAATTAAGTTTTGCGAATATCGAATGTTTTTTTTATGAATTTTGCGAATTATTAATTAAAAATTAACGCCCTATTCGCGAGTTGTGCGTAAATTTATTTTCGCGAATGTTGTTTTTTGTTTGTTTTATTTTATTTCAGGAACAACTGACACTGAATTCTTAAAAGCAACTCGTTTGTAACTTGGAGTTTTCTTTCCTCCAAGTTTATAAGAAACTGAACTGGATTTGATAAATTATTAAGTCAGCTCAGTTCCGTACAGTGTACTTTTTCTTTTGGGAAATTTTTGTGAAAAATGTCAGAAAAATTCGCAAAATGAAAGACTACAAGAACAGAAAACTACAAAAACGTCTTTGTTGCACATATTCAAGAACTTTCTTTTACCAAAAATATGTCTTCCTTTTATTTTTTTTTTATTTATTTTTTTTTCCTTCCCACATAAATTACGAAAATTAGTTAAATAAATTTGAGTAAATAAAAGAAGCCCCGAAAATCATTCTTTTCTCGCGAAATTCTGGGCCTTGGCCACTTCACGTTAATAGGTTCTCGTGAATTTTTTATTTTGAGAAATATTTTGCGAACATTTGTTCTCGCTAGCCATTGAATCACAAAAATTTTTGCAGGCTTATATAAAACATTTTAGGGAGGTTGTGCAGACATCAAAGCAGGATTATGTTAAAAAAGCTTTATCAATCTTGGATACGCGGTAACAAAAACTGATCTGCTCATACAGTGGAATCTCTCTAAAGTCGACACCATCGATGCCAAAACTGTTTCTCCGTTTAAAATAAAATTTCGTTAAAAATTTTAGTTTGAAAAGGAATTTCGACTGAAAAGGTTTTTACTGTGCTCGTATCGCAAAATAAAGTTAGATTTAGGCATAAAGTATTATTCATTACAAAAAATACTTGTCCTGAGAAAATCTTTCGAATGGGCAGAAACACATATAAAGAACAGCATTCGATAATGTAAATAGAAAAATTGTAAAATGTCTGACATAGAAACAATTAAAAAATATTGATGAATACGTTTTTATCGTCATTCTATTTTTATAATGTCCGCTTTATAGAGAGCGTATATAGTAAGAAATTTCATTTTGTGCAAAAAATTTCATGGTCCTTGAAATCCTTATCTTTCATAAATAGTTACTTGTTTCACTTAACGAAAGCAGTTTCTATGGCATCGTGTATTTTTATTTTATCACTATTATCACTATATTTCACTAAAGAAAAGCTACTAACGTTGTACGAACGTCCAATTTAGTTAAAACGCCCTGTAACGTCGTGACAAATCTTATTCGAGAAGCGTCTTATAATAATTCAAGCAAAAATCTCTTAGTTTTCATGTTGAGTCATTCGACTCATAGTTTTTTCACTTGCTACGTTATATCACCTTGCGGAAATTGTTAAAGGCACAGGGCTTCTTGCTTGTTTTGTCCCGGTTCGCGCAATCGAATTTTCGCGTATTTTCTAAAAATATTTCGCGCGAATTTAAATTTTCGCGGAATTTTTGCACAACCAATTAACCGCGCAGCGGGTCTGCTTGATAAATAAATGAGCGCGAAAATTCCATGAATTATGGTATTTTAATGAATTCTATCAAAAAAAATTCCTCTCTATGAATCACAATCAAAACAGTGACTCTCGATTTTGCACCACAATCGCTCTTCTTCTTTTGTTTATTTTCGCATTTGATTTGCGCAAGACAGAAAAAATAGAAAGGAATTCTTTATAACGCGCGTCCAATGTTTCTCTTTCTTCTTTACCCAACGAAACCACTTTGTCTTTTTTTTAGCTTGTTTGTATTGATCTTAATTTCGGTTACCAAGTCATCATTTATAAATCAGTTTGCTGACGTCACGAAATTTTTCAAAAGCCTCGGAGATAAAAGTGCTGAAGAAAAATTAAGTAATGAAGTAAAGGTCATTTCAGATAAATTGGATAAAAAAGATTTGAAGCTGAAGAAAAATAAGGCTTATACTGCTGTTGGAGCTGGAGTGAAGGACTTTGTACTAGGGATTAAAGGTCGCGACCCATATCAAATTACAAGTGGTGAGTTTAATATTCCAAGTTTAAATTATTAACAGCCTGCCTAAAGATGAGAGGGCGATAGACTATCAAAAAATTGACTATAAAGTTATAAGCAAAGAAACAAATAAGAACAAAGTGAAAAAGGAATGAACGTAAAACAACTTGCGTAGGTCGCGTTTCTACGTTATGTAATGTTCTGTTTAAATTAGTGTGTATGTCACGTGACCCAACCATTAATTCATGAAATGATTTTTAACAACTCAATGTGTTGACTCAAGTGTACCCCCTCCCCTCCCTCACCCCCCCCCCCCCCCCTACTACGGTCATGTAATTGTTGGATGTTTTTAACTTTCTCCTGTTTGCCCTCGATTAGAAAAAAAATGTTTAGAAAACGTTGATTTGGCAATTGCTTTATCCGGAACTGCAGTAGACCTAGTAACTTCCTACTTTTCAAAACACAAAAAACTATGTGATGATTTATCAAGGTCAATTCTAAGATTATTTGCATATATTTTTTCAGGAGTGCTTAAAATAGCGTCTGGAATTACTGCATTCCTTGCAGTACCAATTGTTCCCCAAATTCTCAATTTGTTAGCCATGGCTATTGCTGCTATGAAACCAAAAGATGTGAGAGATCCATTGAAGACGTAAGTCATAAAATAAATTTCATTAACTAGTACATCAAGTCATGAGCTCTGTCAAAACCGCTTGGAATATAAAAGTGTTGGTACAATGTACTCGATGTTTTATATACATTCTTGCCTGATGAAAAAATAATATTTGAAAACTCTACGTTTTATTGACTAGTATTGTATTATATTTTTATGTGCTTAAGAATTCGGTAAAATACACTCACGTGCCTAAAAGACGCCCCCCACCCCTCCGCTAAATATTTAGCAGAGGAGTGGGGGGCGATGTTTTCAATGTCTTCTTGTCTATTTATAGAAGCTTTGGTCTGACAGGGATAGAAGCAGGTACGCAGATAGAACCACGGTGAAATTATATTCCAAAAATATATATTTTCTATACTTTAGGGCTTTACAAGAATTTGGTTCAGAGCAAACTCGTAAAAAATTGCAAGGACAACTTGAATTTGCGATCGGAAGAATCGGAGACCCAACAGAAAGTATGGAACAAAGAAAAACATACCTAACTAAATTGGACGAGATTAAATATGAGTTTGATCAAGAATTAAAGAGTGCCTGTTCAGATAAAAATAGAAACGAGGAATGCTTGAAGCTGGTAGATGCTTTTGTAGCATTCAGATCTGCCTACTGCTTGCTAGTTTTTGCGTCCTATCAGAATGCAGATGATGTTAAAAAGAAGCTTGATGATACATTTGATGAAGATTATAAATCATTTGAATTTTTGATAAATCTGGTTAAAGCGGGACCAAACAATAAAATTTTCTCAGCAGTCATGAGAACACCTGGTCAATATAAAAATATTCAATTCTTCATCAGAAACCTTATGGGGCATTTTGATGCTGACCAATCGAAAAGTAAATTCTTCAAGACTATATATTTGTGCACCGATTTAACAGCTGGGTCATGTTCTGCGGTAAGGTTTAAATTGTAATTTCGACATTTATTTCTTTTCCATTTAAAATTAATTTAACTAATCCTGTTATTGCATATGCAAGCTCAAATGTTTTAAAACATAAGCATAATGCTAAGCATACCTTGTAGCTCAGAAATTTAAGTGCTTACTCAGCTTAGTAAATTTTTGCAGAAAGAAACAAGATAAGATCAGATGTATATATCGGATGTTACACTGAAGAAAAATATCCAGAATGAAAATATGTCCGCACACCTTGTCATAGCATGTCAGAAACTCGTAAAGAAAAGCGAAAATGCTATCGGAAGTTGCGCACTGGAGTACTATAAAGAACGTTATAAATGTCTACATTACGTGGCATCCCTGTTGTTATAAACGCTTTTTTTTTCATAATTACCGAAATTTTTGTATAATCTGAAAATTGCATTAAGTAATTAATTACTTGAAAAAAAATTTTCTTGATTTTAACAGGGTTAATGACACCTATAGGTATCAATCTCACGTCATTTATTTATTTATTTCTCCAAATGCTAAATAATTACAATGGTTTATATTTGCTTTAGATTGGTGACAGAGCTAACGAAAAAGTAAGTAATTCAATTTCCTTAAATTTATATTTTTAAACTTACTTTAAAAAAAAAACAGATTGAAAATACGCTAAGGGCTTCCCTTTTGGTAAGTTGCATGCCAGCTCCGCATTATTCACACATTATTTTTAAAATTTTAAATGTTTTGCAAAAGTTGATCACTTGGCATTGCTAACCGTCTGGGCAATCTGACAAAACATGTATTTACGAAACTAATTAGTGCAGCATTTTTGGCGTTGGGCACAATATATACCTGCAATGTCAGATTTGACAGCTTAAAATATAAAAAAGAACGTAAATTTCCTATGAAAAGACACCTTTCTTAAGCAAACAAACATGTGACCTGAAATAAGTGTCTGCTTTAGAAATGTTCTACTAAAAAAATACCATTTAAAACAAGCATACTTTTATAGGTCAATCACATCTCCATGCATCACTAACCTATTGGCCACACGTAGTGTAGTGGGTTCGTCTGCGACTCCCCGTTCTGGGGAGTATGTTAGTAATGCGCAAAGCAATTTAACTTTCATATAAAGCACGCTGATTTTATTATTTCTAGCCATAATTTAACATCATTTGACGTAAAACCGCCCCGCCCTCCTCCTAATTTTTTTTAAATAACCTCAAGTGTATGGATTGAAATCTAGTGACTTTTCATCATACTGAGTTTTAGGGCAATCAAAATCTTTTTAACATGACGTCACATCTGGTGACTCATCCGCTTACAGGCGGTGAAGAAAGAAATCGGACAATTTTTTTCTTCAAATTATCTTTATTAAAATTACGGTTTTAATAAATGCCACATTTCACATTCCAATGTCAGTGCCTTTTCATGCGTTTATTGAGTAAATTTAAGCATCCGAATTTTTTTTAATACTTTTTATATTCTAAGGTTAATTTTTTACCGCTTTAGAGTTTTTTCAATCTCAGAAATATACGATGACGTCATTTTGATAGGATGACGTCATCAAGGTTAGACTGCTTGAATTAATTCCATGGAGAATTACGCTGACAAATCTAGTACCAGAGGTTTTTTGAATTTTTACTTCCATTTTGTTTGATGGGTAAAAATTCAAGAAATTTTTGCAAGTTCTAGATTTCTTGATCTAATTGGCACAAATTATTTCCCGTCGAATATAGCAAATTCAAATATTCGCAAACTTAATTCTCGCAAAAACTAGCAAATCAGCAGAAATTAAATATTGCGCGTATAAACTAATTAGGAATTCGAGTATAAAAATCGGGTTAAGGTAGGTTGAATTTTATTTAGGGAGATATGCATGGAGAAAGAATTTAAGAAGTTCATCTTCTTTATGGATGCATTATTCGCAAAAACTAGTGTCCACAGAAAGTTTTTTCTCTTAAACTAAAGAACAAAATTTCTGGAAAAATTAGTGACAAAATTTCTTCCCACGAAAGTTATTTCTTTAATTAGCATGTACACTTAGGCAAGCAAACTCTAACTGGCAGGGTTGGACAGTGCTTAGACTTCTTCTTAAATCTCTTTAGGTATTTCAAGGAAATGGAAAAAGTGGAAAGATTTACGAATTTTCAAGTAAAGTACAAAAAAAGGCAATCTTTGTACCGTATGATAAAGAAGTGTACATCAGTGAAACCAAGTTAGCCAATCCAAGTAAATAATTTAATATATTGATACATTTTAATATTCCTGCTGGGCTATGCGGGACTCTTTATTGCTTGGGGGATAAAGGGGAGGGATGGCGTTGAGCGCCCACCCCCCACCCCCCCCCTACCCTCTGTAATTTCTCAAGTTGTTTTTCATTCAACATGGAACTCGCCACAAATGTTGAACAGGCCAACAACAAGTGACAATTATCTTAAATTAAAGATTCGTAAAATATTTGTATACTAGCCGAAGTCCTGTGGAAGAATCCACTGAATCTCTCATCGAGTCCAATGGGTGCCAAATAAAAACATAGAACACAGTGATTTGAATTTTTAAAAGTCACAATTTGCATTATTCTGTATCTATAACCGCTGAAACAAAACGTCCAAAAAAATAAGCATGTGCAGCAATAAAAAAATAAAAAAGAGAAAAAAAGCCCTGGGATTGAGGTTGCTCACAATCTGCATTATATTTATACTCGCTGAAGCAAAACGTTTAAAAATATAAGCAGGTCATGCAACAAAATAAAAATAAAATGAAATAAAAATTAAAAAGGTCTAACACAATCGAAGGTGTCTAACAACGGTTATGTAAAAAGCTAAATCTACCAGAAGTACACCAGGGAAAAAAGTATAGCAGACATTAGGTAAAATCGTTAAGTCACACAAAAAAGGTTATTGCCAAATTTCCACAATGTACAGTTTGTAACACGTCATACCAAAATCAGATATTCAGTCTATTGCATACAGCAACCCTTTCAAAGTTTTACACAAAATATAAGAAATTAAAAGTTATCTGAATTCCCGTGGAAGAACCCATTGAATCTCTCATTAAACCGATGTAAGGGATACCAAACAAAAACATACAACACAGTAATTTGAATTTTCAAAACTCACATTTCAAGACCCGGGCTCTTTGTCTCTTTTATAACGGGATGGCAAAAAGAGAAAAAAGCCCTGGGATCGAGGTTGCTCACAATCTGCATTATTCTATGTGTATAACCGCTGAAACAAAACGTCTAAAAATATAAGCATGTGCAACCAAAAAAATAAATAAATAGAAACGGAAAATGTCCAAAAAATATCAAAGGTGTCTAACAACAACCGTTCATAAAAAGCGAAATACGTTAAAACTATTTTGCCATTCCAGAACTCAAAATGTAAGAAATTAATACTTAAAAACACATAAAAGAGAAATATAAAAACTTGAATCATTTGGTATATTGTAAATCTACCGAAATATTTCAATCCAAAATATTAAAAGAACAGACCCTAACTTATAATCAAGAAAATCACGCATAAAATCAAAGAATATAACAATGCAGCGTTTTCGAATTTAAGAATCGAATATATTTCAAACTATCGTAACGTAACAGATGTAAACATTGATTTAAGTTTAGGTTTTAGGTTTAGATTTTTTATAACGACATCAACACTGAATCAAACAGTCTGTAGTGTTAAAAATAGTAACAACGGAAAAATTTTTTATTAATACCTTAATAAAATAAAGCATGCTATAAGTTACTATAGCTAATGGTAATTTCTACTACATGTAACGACCCATTGCTTGGACAGAAAAAAGTTCAGTTCGTTTGATATACAACAAGAAGCCCAGGGGCTTGAAGATTTCCGCCATTAGCCTAAAAGATTTTAAAATTTGAAGTTGATCTTGAAAACGGAGAATTATGGGGTAAACAAATTATGGGGTATTCTCAATTATTATTGTAACTAACCTGCAATGTTAAAATACAACTCAATAAATAAAAAATAAAATTCATGAATAATTAATTAGTTCTGCTGAATATAGCTTTAGTCTACGTGCTTGAAAAACGCTATGCTACACTGCACGAGCTTTTACTTTCGATAGCATATAAACTTTAAAATAAAGTATTGTTCATTGGATAATAAAACAATCTGTCGCACTGTTAGGATTCTTATTGGCTTAAAACTCATTTTAGCCTCGTTCTCAGAAAAAAATCTTTAGCCTGGATAAGTTTCGGGCGTCCAGCCTAGCTGCGCTGTCTCTATCTATCTATCTCTCTATCTCTCTATCTCTCTATCTCTCTATCTCCTCAAGCGATTTTAAAGATTCCGCCTTCGCTGGCGGAAATCAATAAAAAAAGTAAACTTCTAATCAATTTTGTGTGTTATAAATATTCATATTTAAAACAAACTATCAAGCTTAGACATATTCTTAGGATATTCTAAACTTCTGACCCATTTTTCAGAGTATATTCTGACAAAATAAGTGCTTAAAGAAAACATTTTCCGGCTCAAGACACAACAACAAACTTAATATTTAAGGAAAAATTTAGCTCTGAAAAAAACGGCTTAAAAATCGTTATACACCCAAATTCATTTCTCTATCAAATAATTTAAACAACACGCCTGCTTCTCTTTTGCCTTCTATGTAGGTCGCTAGCTAGGCTGAATAAAAGTCAAATTAGTTTTTTACTTCGATTAGTAAATTTCGCTTCATCCCAGAGTTGTCTAATGCATTTCCAATTAATTTTTTTTGTGATATTATATCATCGTACGTTTTCTGATAACAACATTATTAACTTCGTTCGACAACAACAGTTTGTTTTTTACATTTTAGATTCGAATTACATTCATATTCGAATGCGATACAACCTCGGTCCCAGAATACAAAAATGGAAAATATAGAAAAACATAAGCTTTAAGCTAACCTCATGATGAGAAAACATTGGCATGCTTTGTTTAAAATAACTTTTTTTCAGGATTAATTTGAAAAACAGTCAACCTTCTTCGCTTTGGTTTTCTTTTATCAGTTGATAAACAACTTGTTTCCATGAGATACGGCGCGCACATGGTAAATCGGGGGTAAAATTAAATTATTTCAACCGAAACGACCGAGAACGGCGGTGTAGCATATTGACAAATGGACCCTCTGTTTTCTCATTTGGCGGCTTACTTATTCTTTTAGCAAATTTTAGCGTACGGCCACGTCATAAGAAAGTGACCCGTGAGTTGCGTGTCGTGGACTCACAATTTTACTCACGCAAGGGAATTAATATATAAGATATACTTGCTTACTTGTAAATTGGAAAAGCAAAAAATAATAATGTAGCAATATGGATAATAACAAATATCTTTGTGATTTCCACGAGAAACAAAACAACATATGTAGCGAATTTTTTGAAGTAAAATTAAAACAAACGGTACTACGCATGCTCAGAAACATTTCGTCGGCGAATTCGCCGTCTAGTTTGATTCGTCGAAATCCGTCGTAAAGCTTTTAAAAACATTTTATTCAGGAAAAATAATTCTGCAGGATTTCATTCAAATCGAAAACATGGCTGGAACACTTCGATATATTTTCCAAAACGAAATAGGGAAAATTATAGCTAAGTAAATGTGAGAAAAGTAACCTCTATAATCTTTAGATCAAGGAAAGTAAATAAATTATGCAAACTTTGCTTAACTGGCTAACACTTTGTCCAACACCTAAACTCTTCAATTATTATTTTTTAGCATTGAATCAAATGAAAGGCCCGTATCGTGGAATGGCTTTGTATTCCAGTAATAAAAAATTCAAATTAATTCAAATTGCATACCTTCCTATCGAAGAACATGAGGAGACTTTTCATGCTATAAGATTATGCACAGGTAGGAATATTTTGTGGTGTTATTGTTTGCTCAACTTCTTTAAGGAGTTTTGCGAATTATTTTATTAGTTGGCCAAATAACTTATTGCTTCTCAACCCTTTTAAGAAAGTTGGAATTAATAGGTCTTGGACAGGCCGTTTTGTATGATATTTCTTCACAATATTTTTAGGCAACGCATAAGGATTAATGTTGCTTAGGTTTCTCTTTTTTCCAAGCTCAATTGTTGCTATCTCGTTTCTTGTTATTTTATACTAAAGGTCCAATTCACGTATTTGGTCGCTTTCTTATGCCTAATTGACGTCCCCTCCTTCCGCTAAATAATTTAATACTACTAGTAAAAAGGTATAAAAAATAAAAAATTTCAATAAACTCGCTTATTTAGTGTTAGAGAATTTCCAGCTCTATCACCACCCCTTCCAATCTCTTAGTCCAACCTCCAAACCAAAGAGTGTTTAGTTACGCTAGTGTGCGAATCAAATCCAACTTTTTGCGTATGGAATTTCGAGAACTCTGTTTGTAAAAATCATGCTTTTGCTTTTTTTCTTCATCTTTACACACTGCACCTAGGCCTATTTAAAGGATTTAAGCCTCGTGTTACTTGAAAAAAGAAGCGTGAATTGTGCCAGACAAAATTATTTTCTTTCTTTTCCCTAGTACACAATTGGTGTGATAATGTCCTACCAAGTGGTAGCTCGTACCAAACCAACGAGGTGATCCAGTTGAATAATATTCATAAAGTTGATATTACAAAAAGCAAACTACAGTCAATCTGGGTACCAGATAATATCAAAATTAAGCTGCAAAGTAAAAAAGCTAGTCATTCCGTCACCATTGTGGGACCGTATTTTGTCAATAATTTGCAAATGTGTGCAAAATACTGGAAAAGTGTTACAATACTCAGCAACGATGTTGATCCTAATGATGAAGGTAATCTGGTGCAATACTGCAGTAAACCTAATTTAGAAGGAATATGTCTGCAATCAATACCGGATGAACGAAAAAATGGCGTGGATACACATATGGTATATGAGGGGAAGTTTTTCCGAAAATGCAAGTATGATATTGCTTCAATACTTGTTCCAGAACCAATTGAATTGCTGCTCTGTTATGGAAAAGATCAAAGCAGACGCCTGTTAGGGTATGGAGTTGAAGATAATTTAAAGGATATTCAAGGTGGATTTTTCTCACACTTTAAGACAAGAGCTGTGTTATTTAAGACAAAGCTTAAAAGTTCAATGGATCAAATGTCGTGCCAGATATCAACAGGTAATTTATTTTTAAAGGCTATCATCTTATGTTTAAAAAGAGTCCTTGGATCTACTCCACCAACCTTATTTTTTGTTAAAATTTTTTCTTTAAAACAATATCTTGCTAAAAATTAGAATATTAAAAAGAAGAAAAAAAAGTAAATAAAATATTTACACCTCAATAAAAGTTTTTAAAACATGAGTACAAGTGTACATGTGACACTACTTTCCAACAAAGATGTCAGAATAAATAAAAGGCATTTTTTTAAACGAGGTCTAATAACACAATTTTAACGAAAAACATAGCCCTTCCCCAACCCTTGTTACCCTCTACCTATTACAGACCAAGGGAATGAAAATTCACCCAAACTATTAGTAGGAAGAAATTTGAAAAAATTATACCGCAAAATGAAAAGGACTTTGGCCAGATCTCAAATTGTTTATTGTTTAAGATCTGAAGTTGCTTAATGGTTGGTTAAATATATTCAATTATTTTAGATGTAATCAGGGAATAGAGAAAAACAAGTAATATTTTTGGCCAAAGAAAGTTTTTGAGAACAAGCTGAAAGTGTAACAAAGAAGTTATCTTAGTTTTCTTTTCTTGTAGTTTTCCTTCTGTTGTTTTGAAAACGTATCTTTCTATTTTCGCAAAAAGTAAATTTATGTGTTGCTTTTGTTTATGTTGGTGCAGAAATAAAGTTGCATACATTTTTAAATCTAGTTAACTTGCTTATAAACGACTTGCTTATAACAAAAAAATCGTGTACTAAAAAAGGTTGCTTCTCCTAGTGTTTTTCCTCCATGTGTAAAATTATATCTGCATATTCTTAAAGTTTTCTATTACCTTAGGAGTAAAAGAGAATGGTGGGTTAATCTTGCGGGTTTTTGTTGCGAATTCGGCAGATACTTTCTTTTTTAAAGAGTTTTTGTAAGAAAGAAAAGCGCAAATATATTTCAGGAGACCTTACAAGAATTTTACCATCTGAAATTTATCCAACATTATCTTATCCTTCACACTTAGCACTTAGATACTTCTAACACAACAGATAAGTGGTGGTGAAATTAATCGTGAATTTATATTTTTTTAATATTTTATCTAGAGTTGCAGAAGGATCAAGAAAATCTGGAAAAAGAAGTAGAAAAAAATAAACTAGACGCAGCAAGCGATGACGATCATGATAAGGACGAAGTGAAAGAAAATTTGCCTAATGAAGATAGTAATGATGGAGAATTAGATGACGATGGTGACAATGATGGCAAACAAGTTGCAAACGAAAGCACAAAACCTAAATTGGGAATGAAGCCTGAAACGGAATGAAGCCTGAAACATTAATTTAGCAAGGAAAAGGGAAAAAAATGGAATAAGTAGTTAAAAAACGTTTTAGCCACGTAACTTGTTTATAGTCTCGGGAAATGGCTCTAAAACTCTTTCACTTACTCTTTGTTTATTAAACCTTTATTATTGATAATATTTTTAATTCATTTAAAATATTATTCATTTATTTATAATATTATTCATTTATTTAAAATATTATCCATTTATTTAAAATATTATTCATTTATTGATAATAATTTTAATTCATTTAAAATATAATTCATTTATTTAAAATGTTATTCATTTATTTAAAATATCATTCATTTATTTAAAATATTATTCATTTATTCAGATATTTTTCATTTATTTAAAATATTATCCATTTTTTCAAAATATTATCCATTTATTTAAAATATTACCCATTTATTTAAAATATTATTCATTTATTCAAAATATTATTCATTTATTTAAAATATTATTCATTTATTTAAAATATTATTCATTTATATAAATACTATCCTATCAGTGAAGCGTTATGACTGGAATATTTAGAGAAATTTTTTTGGAAAGAGAAATGAAGAAAAAGAATTTATAATAGTTTTATTAGATTATTTTTCAATGTTGTCTTTCTTGAATACAAAATCATCTTCCTGTGAGACTAATAACGTAGATATGTATTTTGAAAAACAAACAAACCAACAAACAAACAAACAAACCAACAAACAAACAAACAAACAAGCAAATTAATCGAAAAGAATGTGTTATTTGGCTAAATCCAAAACAAGAGTGACGCATATTTTTAAAAATACGCTATACTGAGGCAGTAAAGTAAAACTTGTAGCAACTTGTTTAAAGTTCACATTTAATTTGGTGACCGTAGGCAATGCCATTCTCATCCCCAGACCTTTTAAAAGGTTCTTTCTAAATTGAGGATAAGATTGCTTTCATTTAAAACGAATAGCGTAATTCAATGATAAAATTTCCACTTAACCTCGATCTCAGGGCCTGTTGTCTCTTCTTGTATATCCGGCAGCAGATCTGTAAAAAAGGTGCAGTTCCGATAAGAAGCAAAAGCACAACGGACGAGGTTGCTATGTGCTCAGAGTAAAGTTTTTTGAAAGTTGCTGAAGAAAGAAACAGTTGATAAGGACTGAAACATTGATCTTTTCTAACAAATGCAAAATTGTCGACCGTACTTCATTTCAGCAAGTTGGATGATAAAAACCAGGAGAAGAGACTGTTTAAGCTAAACCTATAAAATGGCATTTTTTGATAAGTTATTATAGCTACATATCATAGCAGTATTTGCGTCCTTTGTAACGGTTTGTTGTTTTACACAAGGTACACAAAGTAGGGCGACCGCCCAAAGTCGGGTCTTTTCAAATCATACCACAAGTAAGACAGAACTATCCAAGGTAATACAACGTTTTTATGCGTTTAGAATTTCATTTTTCGAAAAACTTTGCTGAACTAATCCAATGAAAGATGCTTGGAAATAGTAATCCAGGAATAATCTCTTCCATGAACACATATGCACAACATTTTAAATTCGTGATCTACATCTGAGTGGATTATATATAGATTCGAGTAAACCAAAACATTTGGTCAACCACTTAGCCTGATTGGGTTGGACACAATCCAAAGTAAGGAATTTTTTTATTAATGCTTTTTGACTAACTTTAATAAAAAATAAAACCCACAAAAGGTATAGAGCATTTCATGGACTTTTCTTGAGTAGCTTTAGGCATAAATAAAAGCGACCTAAAAGTATATTAAACGCTTAAACGGAGATTCTAGAAGGTAATCAGTAAAAAAACTAGGTATACTTTTGTTTCTCTGCAGGTTATAGTAAAGTGGCGGCAGGCTAAGCACCATGCCTGCGTTGGGATCAACAGACTTTGATTAAAAACATTTTAGCGATGCATCAATGAATAACCTGAAAGCTCATTAAAAGAAGGTTAAAGAACCTCTTCATGTAGGAACATAAACGACAAAGGAACCATACAACCAGAGAAATAGCAATTAAGGAGTTTTGTATGTTGTAGCGTGCGTTAAAAAAGCTATGAAAAACTACCAAAAAATGATTTGGTCCATCAAGGCGTTGCGAATAAGATAAAAACAGTTTAACGATAGCGGCCAGATATATAATTAGTTACCCAGATTTATCAAAGATGATGCCGGTCGATTACTGTGCGCTATGAAACTGATACCCTCTTCTTTTGTTAGAGGGTCCTCGTTCTTCAACCTTTACAGATATCTTACTCGCCTAATTTGCTGCCAACGTTGAAGAACTCAAATAATATACGCCATATGATGCCATGCCAAAATCTCGTCCGCCATGTTCTTTTCTCTTTCTGAAAAAAGAAATTTCTTCTCGCCGTCTGAAATTGTCACATATAAGAACACTGGGGACAAAGTTGACCATACCACGGTCTTGATGATGATACACAGTCAGTGAGGGTATAACTTCAATCCGGCTAAAACGATACTATGAACCCGGGGCTCATTTATTTCTAGGAAAACATTTGGTTCCGCGTCTGGACCAATGGACATTGCGAAAAAGCACGTGATACCTAAAAATAGAGCGTTATCATTCGTCCCAGGTTCATAAAATTAGTGAAAAAATGTCCAAGTGAAAAACGGACGCCCTTTCACAAAACTAAGGAAGAAAAGTGGTGTGTAAAATGCAAGAAAAAAGTTCTTGGTTTTACTTATTGCGGTAAATGCGGAACAAACCTTGTGACTAAACAGCCAAAATGGTGTAAAAATTGCAAATTAGAAACTTTTAGTCTGCATTGCTCAAGATACGGACAAAAGCTGGAATTTTTAGAGAAACCAAAACTTGTCCAATAGTGTAAAGATTGCAACCTAGAGGGTGAATTTTTTTGCATGCAATGTGGTAAACAACTGCAACAATGTGAGTTAATTTTTTTCCTGCCTACACTGTTCCTTTTTATAAGAATTACGTAAATTGATCTAAGCCTTATGATTCTAAATGATTCGTCAAAAATGAGCCTAAATATTCTAAAGTGATTCTTAATACAAATGTGTTGCAGATTTTGTATCTCTTCGTTCAAGCACAACATTTAAAAGTTCACATTCGATTTACGTCCTCACGTTTGAATCTTTTAAATTTCAAACAGGAAGGTTAAAAGGTCCTGCAAAGAAACTTCCAGCTACGAAAGTCGTGCAAACACAGCAATCGCTCAACTAGAAAACAGCCTAAGATATCAATCCTATTCTCGTGTTGAACGCTAAGCAGAAAGGATAAATTCAAAATTTTTTTTTTTTTAGCATGATTCAACATGGGTTTGAAACCAAGACCTCTTGCACTGGAAGCGAAAGCTTTACCACTAGGCTACCAGTCGGGCTTAGCGGGGCTAGCGGGCTTAGCGGGCTTAGCGGGCTTAGCGGGGTTAGCGGGATTAGCGGGGTTAGCGGGGTTTAATTTCTTTTTAGCTTTTGCGTATAGATATAGCTACGACTGAAAATGTTTTAAAATATGCTCTCAAACGTAGATAAATATGCAGTTTTTATTTTCTTCAAATAAAAAGATACTCTGTTTTAAGATTTCTTGCATGGACACTTATGTCAAAAATGTTGAGCGTGCAAGGTTTATTTTTTTGCTTTATAACAGCATTCTCTTACAATACATCTTGACAAAGATAAGAAAATTTAGTTCTGTCGGCATATTAGACCAAGCGATTTTTTAATTTTTAAGGTCATTGGTCGTCATAAACAACATAAACAATATCCCATACAGCTTTCACACCTGTCTGCATTTTGGACAGTTTGAGGGAGGTCATTTTCAGCCAGTCACGTGCAGAAATTTACAGTGGCGTTAAAATTTTGCGCACAGCTAATCTTCCATGTTCCCTATTGCTTTCGTCAAAATTACCACGGTGGTTAATTTAACGCGGTTAAGAACAAGCCGATAGAACTTTTGCGGTGTGAATCATTTCTTATTTTTTTGGCAAGATTATTGATATTGTTGTACTTTGTGAAGATGCAAGCAAACATAATATGGTCCGGTAGTACTAAATTTTAAACAAGAAAATTTTTCAGCAAAATAGGCGGAAATAAAATGAAGAAAAAAACATTATATTGCAAAAACCAGGCAGTTAACAGCTGAATTGATAGAGTTAGTGCTGGACAACAACATTCGCTGGCCAGCAAGAATGCCATTGCGACTAAATTATTTGCTAGATGAAAAGAGTTTTCCAGGTTGATAGCTCCACCGGTTAAGCTTAGTTTTTATGGCGAGCTAACTCAACGATATTCCTGGTGTGCATAATAACAACCGAGATTTCAGAATAAAGATAAGATTGTTACTGCGGGTGATATTTTAGTTAGTGCTAGAATAGTTTCAATAACTTTATCAAGCGTAATAGTAAAAAAAGGTTTACATAAGAAAAAAATGTTACCTTAAGGGGAGAAATTATTGCGAAAGAAAATATTGCGAAAGAAAAGATTGCGGAATTAAAGATTGCGAATTTGGCCAAAATTAGCAATTTCTAACCAGGCTTAGCAATTCGCAATCTTTTCTTCCGCAATTCCAAGAAGAAAAAATACACAATCTAATTTTATCGATTTCCAAAAAAAACAAAAAAAACGAGTTATTTCTGCCGTTGTTTTGCTATATGAAGGTTTATAGGGGAAAATAAATTTTCAATGGAAATCTTAATGACCAGGATGAAAAAATTTATCAAGAGATTTATCGCAATCTTTAATTCCGCAATCTTTAATTCCGCAATCTTTTCTTGTGCAAACTTTTCTTCCGTTAAGGTACTCATTTTATTGGAATAAAGGCGAAGAAAAAGAAAGAAAAAATTATGAAAATGAAAAAAAAAAATGTTTATATGCCTTCCCCTGCTTTATCAGGCAAAAAGGGATAAACATTAGGTAAAATGTAAACACTAGGCCAAAATAAGGCTTAAGCAAATGCCTAGTCTCCCAAACCCTAGATCCGCCCCTGTTTTACTAACTGATACTAACAACTTTCTAATACTAACAAATTTCTCTATCTCTGCTATTTCTGTGAAATATTTCCTGTTTTCTCTCTCACCACCCAGACCCCCAAAAATTTTTGCGAAGTCATATTTTACATGTAAAATATGAGATACTAGTCAAAAACGCCCGTGGGAACATCCACTTAGGCAGAAGAGCAATAAAAAGGAACCGCCATTTGAGTTTTGATGACGTCAGCAATAATTAAAAAAAAATAAAGAAATTTACTTGTTGTCTGTATTATATAGAACTTGAAATGCTAATCAAAATAATGTATAAGATCATGTGGTTTCAAAGAACGGTCAAAGAGATATAACGGTTTAAGCATTTTGCTTACGTCAACAAGAAATTGCTAGCATACAAAAAATTTTTTTTATAAATTTGTACACTCGATTGCAATGGCTTCGTTCTTTTACATTTAAATTTAAGTTATTGACATTTTTGATATCGTGATGTTTTCGGCGACATCAAGGGAAAATGCGAATATTTAGAACCCTGTTTTCACATTGCCTCTATTGTGTAGAGCTTAAAGTGCTGATCAAGAACATGTATAGGATCATGTATTTTTGACAAACGGTTACCGAGATATTGGGGTTTATAGGTTTTTTGATGACGTCATCAACCCGTTCATTCCTAAACGGATTCGGGGACCAAGGTTTTGGAAACTTACCCAAATTGGTCCCAGGTGGTCCCTAGTTACTCACGCGGTGAAAAATCACTGACGTCACCACCTCGTTTTCAAGTCATTTGGCCTCAAAGTTTTAAATGCATTTTAATGGCTTCAGTAATCTGGTATAAGATATTGACGTTAAGTTAGTGTTATTGACCTCGCGACGTTGAGCTTGTCGATTAGCATTTGAGACATGCATTTTCCGGCGACATCAAAGGAAAATGGACACATCCACTTTGCCTGTTACTGACAGACGCAGTCTTTGTATTATTATAGAGAAGACTAACCGGGACGCCCGGGCCGGTTAAGTCACAAGTAACTGTGCGACCGGGCGTTAAACACCCAGTGGAGCGCTTTATTACCGACTTTCATACAGCGCAGTCTGGGCACTAGTAAAGCGCTTGTAGGGACAATTTTTTTCATAATGGTAGCGCAACTAGAAGAAAACAACAACATTAACAGAAAATTTAACTTGTAACTTTACCGATGGAGGTATAAAGTAACTTTTATACCTCCATGCTTTCCTATAATAACACTAAAATCAAAGAAGAGTATTCTTTAATGGTTTATGGACTGTATTCTATCCAAAAAAACACAAAAGGGTTTTTAATGGCTAAAAACTGTTGATTCCGTCGGAAGGTTAGCCTACTAGCTAATAAAAGTCAAGTGTCCGACGTGTTAAACCAGAAAGAAATGTTATTGTTGGCACCACATTGCTAATTTTTATTGCTATCTTTAAAAAGTATTGTCCCCAATAGTTACTACCACTATATTTCAAAAGTAAGCAAGTGCAGTTGTGCAGTTAGCTACATAGCTGACGAAAGGTAGGTGTAGTTTAAGCCAATTAGCTTTAGTTAGTGCACAAGGACAGCAAAAACATCACTGTAACTACTTTTGTTATATTATCATTATGTTAGTTGTTGGTTACATCTACCTTAACCCTAAATATACAAAAAAATTAAATTCTATTATCCACAAAAATTACAACCACAAAGTTTTTCATTTTTTGTCAACAATAAAATGTCGTTATTTGACATTACTGATTTTTACTAAATCTTCAGCAAAAATAATGTAAAAATACCGAGAAGTAATTTTCCTAAAACATACACAAGTCCAGCAAATGAAATCATATATATATACCAGACATATAAAAATTAATTCTCGCAATAAACTCTAAAATTTCCAGATTAGCCAAAATTTAATATTGTTTATATAAATTGGTTAGGAATCTAGTATTAAAAAGTGGATGGTAGGTCAAACTTTTCTGACAGAGATGGGATAAGGTTGGAAAAAATTCATAGCAAAATTACATGAATATAAGAAAATGTTCTCTTTATACTTATTCGTAGGAATTTATTTCAACGAATAATTTGAGCTAGTATAGGGAGTCAGTATACACACACTTTTCCAAAAAACACGGTCAAACTCTCACAAAAAAAAACATACACAAAAACGCTTGTGACGTTACAGCTGTTCATCACGCCTCATCGCGACAAAATCCGCTAACAAGCAGCAAAAAATCGGCAAAAAATCAACGCATGCGCAACGTGACTCATAGGCTCAGAAATCTTCGGACTTGGTTAAATGTGTATATAATAAATGAGTTGGTTCCAGAATGCAATCAGCAAACTATATAGCACCGTGTCTGCACCAGTGGCGGCAACTCGCGACGCTCTTGCCGATCGACTACAGAGTGTGCGGGATACCGTTGCCTTCTACTACAACAAGGCAAAGGAACAAATTTCGGGAGGGACAACGCTTCACGACGAGGTCGAACAGGAAGCACAGGAAGACCACACGGAGGATATTGAATATCAAGGCTCCGGGGACGATATCCAGATGTTGGAGGATTTTAAATAGGAATAAAACATGGCGGTTCAACAACCATTTGAACCAACCTCTGAAGGATCCGATTAAGCGAAAAATTACATCACACATAGAAATGCGTGTTAAGGTTGTGTACAGCTTCAGCTGTGATATTTACAAGGGTGGGGGTGGTGTGTCTGAATATCACAAAACTAAGAGCTCCGGTCACTATCAAGTATAGAGGAAATCGAAGCGTTCATTGAAGAATGCGAGATGAAGCGTCTCGATTTGGAGGATGGCGAGTTTTGGACTAAGGCTTATTTACCACCTGTTAGGACCACCGAGACCCCAGGAGCATATGAAGGGAAAATCGTTTTTGGTCACATACAGATCAAGGTGATAAACACGCGTGAACCTCTTCTGGGATGTGGCCCTCTCCCGGATTGACTGCGAAATACAAGGTGTATCTACGCTATGGATGGTGAAGAGGTCAGAACGGACAACTTATGTTTTTGGAGATGTCTTGCTGTAAGAGAGAGGACCGACGTAGTACGGGGAACAGAACGTCTAACAAAAAAAGCCCTCGCGTTAGCCCGAGATTACTACGAGGACTCTAAGCTAAAACGTAAGGACGTGCGCCCCACAAAGCCGGTGGATCTGAGGGAGTTGCGAAAAATTCAAGATCAACATCAGAGTCTTTGAGCCCAAGACAAACTCTGAAACAGCACCATGGCGACTCGTCTATGGGAAAAAACAGCACAAAAGGTTTATACATTATCAATCTTGGCGTGCTGGATGGCCACTGTTTCTACATCAAGGATTTAGACAGGCTGACCCAACACTGGGAATGCGAGGTATGCGGCGAAGCGTTTAACAAAGTCTGCAACCTATCACGGCATAAGAAGAATAAATGCGAGGGTGTCAAGACGACGATTATCTGCAAGGGTGGGAAGGTGAAACGTATGCCGAGCAAGGCGGAGAAGGTCTTTTACGATAAAAGTTTTAGCTACGATGCTTCAAAATGGATCGAATACATATCAAAGCAAACTGGAAGACATATCCATCATGCCTTATGTGGGCACGGAGGAGAACGCGTTATCCGCGAGGGTAAAAAGGAGTGGAAAGTTGATGGCTACAAGCCCATCACAAAGACCGTCTACAAATACAATGGTTGTAAATGACACGGATTTCCCTGTCGTCCCGAGAGAGCCGACGCGGACAAGAATAGTTACGGTTCAACCTTGTCTAAGGAAAGGTTGATAAAAGGTTTAGGCTACAACCTCGTCACAGCCTGGGAATGTGAGAAACCACCCAAAATTAAGAGGTACTTTACGAAGGAATCTAGGCCCTATCCCCACTATATCGTGTTTGATTTCGAAGCCCTCCTACGCCCGTTAAATTACCAGCAAACCCCCGATCTGACGTATCTTTCAAGACATATCCCCGTAAGCGTTGCTATTGCCGATAGCTTGAATAACCACCCGACGTTCCTTGAGAACGAGGATCCCAAGGTCTTGGTTAAACAGTTTGTGGAGCAGCCGGAAAAGAGGCATACCCTCATTGTGGAAGAAGTCGAGAGAATGTACCCCAAGCCTGACGATTTCGACATGCTATCCAAAAAGAACCAGGATATGTGGAACGAGTGGGTAAACCAAGTAGCTGTAATTGGGTTTAATAGCGGCAAGTACGACATCAACCTGATCAAGCGGTATTTTGTCGAAGAAATTGCGCAGGGCGATAAGATCAGGGTAGCGAAGAAAGACAACGACTACATGTTCCTCACAACCTCGAGGTTTAAATTTCTCGACATTAAGAATTTCCTTGCTCCTGGTATGAGCTATGACAGTTGGTGTAAGTCCTTGGAATGTAGGCTCCAAAAGCTTGTGTTTCCATACCAGTCGTTAACGAGCCACGACAAGTTGGACCATGTCGGGCCTGTCGCGCGCGAGGACATCTATAGCCGGCTAAGTGGGAAAAACACGCTATCCCGCGAAGAGTACGAGACATTCCGCGCTGAGTTTTACAGGCGGGGCTGCGTGCCCATGATGGACTGGTTACGCGAGTACAACCTAGCCGATGTGGAACCGTTTATCGAAGCTGTGGCCAAGACGAGGTTGCAGTATTACGACGACGAGATAGATATTTTGAAGGACACGGTAAGTATCCCGGGTGTATCGATGCGCTACGTCTTGAACAAGTCTCTACGACTGAACCCCAAGTTGGAGCTATACGCTCCGGGGGAACCCTGCAGGCACAAGTGCGAGGACTCTTGCTACACCAAGGGTTGTAAGAATTGTATAAAGGTACAGAAAGCATGTGAAAAATGTACGAGGAATGAGGCCTACGAGCTCTTGCGGACGGGGATGGTAGGTGGTCCCGCGATCGTCTTCTGTAGGTACCAGGAGAGGAACGTGACGGGTATCAGATCTCACGTATACAAGGAGCCCCACAAGTGTAAGACCATACTAGGTTACGAGGCAAACATGCTCTACCCAAGTACCCTGATGCAAGACTTTCCTTGTGGGAAGGAAGAGCTGATCAGGGTGGCTACACCAACATCAGCGCATAACTTAGAGATACTAACGCGAGGTGTGCGAGATGGATCGCTCTTTGGGTTTGCGCAGGTGGATATTGAAGTACCTGAAGATCTGCGTGACAAATTCAGCGAAATGGCTCCACTATTTGTTGTGAAGGAGATACCTGACGATCAAATCCCAGGGCACATGCACGAGTACTTGAAAAATACGGGTCGCAAGCGTGTTCCAGGTACGCGTAAGCTTCTAGGGTTGATGAAAGCTGAAAAAATCCTACTGTATACCCCCTACTAAAAAGGTATCTTGACCATGGGCTAAAGGTGACTGCTTTTCACCTGTTTCTCAAGTACACTCGAGGTAAGCCATTTGCATAGTTTCCAGAAGAGATTGCCGATGCACGACGACAAGCTGATCAAGACCCCGACAAGCGTATTGCGGGAGGTACAGCAAAGTTGAAAGGCAACTCGTTCTATGGGAAGATGATTGAGGATTTAGCGAGGCACGCAAATACTACGTTTACACGCAATGAAAAGGAGGTTGATGCAGCCCTGCGAAGCCCGTACCTCGAAGATCCTGAAGAGATTGGAGATGCGTACGAGCTTAGAAGGGGAAAACACAAGTGCAGTATTGATAGAGCCTACCAGTGTGGTATCGCGGTGTACCAACTAGCCAAACTTCGTATGTTGGAATTTTACTACGATTTTCTCGACAAGTACGTGGATCGTCGAGACTTTGAGTACATCTACATGGACACTGACAGTGCCTATTTTGCCATCTCCGGGGAAGAGTTACGGGATGTCGTTCGCCCCGAACTTCTTGACACTTACGACAAGGACGTGAAAAACTGGCTAGTCACTAACACATACTCTAGTCGAACAGGAGGCATATTCAAACCAGAATTCATCGGGTTTCGGATGGCTGCCCTGACAGCCAAGTGCTATTTTATCGAGGCTAAAAATGGTACGAAATTTTCGTGTAAAGGCATGTCAAAGAAGCAAAATGCCGTGACTTGGTCTAGGTACATGAGTGCGCTGAGGGGTGGTCTAGACCTGGCCAAAAACGTAGGTTTTCGGGTGCCACAACCAGGGAATGATTACGTACGAACAGAACAAGCTCGGTCTCTCTTCGTTTTACGATAAAAGGTTTGTACATGACGACGGGATACATACCTCCCCACTTGTGTTTTAATTGCTATTCAGAAATGTTGTAAGCATTTTTGTATAAAGAGAGTTTCTAAAAGCTGTCCAAAGTTTTGTAAGGTACTACCTTCACAAAGCAAAAACAATATGGAAAGGGGCCAGAAAATGTACAAAATGTAAGCACACTTTACCACTAGATAATTTCAGGGTCAAAAGGAACGGACAACGAACAAAGATATGCATCAAATGCCTCGATATGAAGATGTCGTCAAAAGAACGTACCAAATGCCCACATCAAAAACAAAGAAGCCACTGTCCAACATGCGATCGCCCGGGTTATCTCCACGATCTTAATTTGAACAGGATTCGTAATGCCCTAAATTCTGATACAGAGATATCATCCCGGGAATATCTGGGATGCGACATTGTAACGTTTATAGGTCATATTCAGTCACAGTTTAGGGGCGGGATGAACTGGGGGAATAGATGTAGGTGGCAGTTTGACCACAAGATACCGATGAAATACAGGGAGAATGGAGAATATCCTAGCGATGAAGAACAATTGAAAAGGCTGCACTACACTAACATACAGCCCATGTGGGTTGTAGATAACCAAAAGAAAGGTCATCGATATATCTCCGAGTAGAGTGTAGCCTAGCGTGGTTGATCAAACACACTTCGAATAAATGGAAGTGTGTTTGCATATTGTGGTAATTCTACCCTATATGATAGTACTACTATTCTATCTAAAATTTCAACATACAATAAAGAGAATGAGTCAGCTCGCGAATATATTTGACAAGGTAGACTCCGCAGAATCTTTTGAACATGTCGAAAAACTTATCGATAAACGCCAAGCTTTGAGGGAAGCTCTACGCAAAGGCAGGGGACATCTTTTACCGAAAAAATGTAACGAAGGCTTTATTGACAAGGCCTCTGATGAAGCTATCGAAAAGGTACATACCGAGTATGTACAACGAGAGCTAAACGAAAAGGGAGAAAAGACGGCCAAAGCGTTAACTACTCACGTAGTTAACCTATATGCAAACATGTTTGGAAATTTATTGGACATTGATAGCGTTGAGGATCTCCGAAAAGACATTGAAGAAGACCCGATAATTAGAGACGCCATGGCAGACCTCGGGGTCCTCGTCTATTGCACAATTGAGAGGTGTTTAGCGCCTATCTTGGTGGTGGGGCATACAGCTAGACATATGTCCAGAAAACAGGATGGAGCGGAGACTAACGAGAAAGATCCTTGAGGATCAGGGCCTACATTAACATTTCTTATAAGTCTTGGCTTATAAGAAATGAATGAAGAAGAGAGACAAGAAGAGAAAGTCATCCCGAGATCAGTAAAGCATCCGGGAAGAGTTGCGCAGGGTCACAATTTGGCGGCACTGATGAAGAAAAGGAAGGAAGAAATAAAACAACAAGAGGGTACTATAGAATCTATAGTCAAAACCTCTTCTGGGACCAATTCCGTACAGTCAGTCTACATCTACGGCGTGGGTACGCTTGCCGTACTCGCGATAGGGGTAGGAGTCTGGTATAAATTTGGAAGCAAAAATGGTGGAGAGCCTCACAAGCCCGCCCCTCAGCCTTAAATTGATATTTTTAAAATGTAATAAAATAAATGACAAGCAACAAAGTAACTCCTAAGGAAAAAGAAATTTTAGATATGGTATATGAGACTGTTGTAGATCTCAGTTTTACCTTTGCCTATGCTCTGGCGGGTAAGAAATTCCTGGGCATTACACAACCCTCTACAAAAATGGATACAAGTGACGCGTTAAAGATCACGGCTTATTTTACCGCGGGTAGGGCCAGTCGCGAGATGGCTGTCTCCAAGGGGTGGATCCCCGCAAGCATTGTACCAAAGCAATAAATGATAGACATTGTCAAAATTGATAAGGAAATTAAAAAATCCAACAGGACGAAAATTACCTACCTCTCTATACCTTGTTTTCTCACGACATTGTGCCTCGGTACGTCGAGCTTTTGAAAACACCCATCAAGATGCCCTTTTTTAACCGTGAGCCCTGCCCTGTCTCTCAGGAGAAGGCGCGCCTCGTTGAGAGATATCGAAAGGTATTGCGGTACCTGGAGGGTAAGATATCGTTTGACCCCATTCCCTTGTATACAGGACCACGTACTGCCCCGCTTGTAAGGGGCATCTTGTGAACAACCACGCCGGCGCGTGGATTTGTGTCGATTGCCTTTCTACATATCCAAAAATACATAAAAAAACAGGGCGTTTAATAAAATAACGCTAGACGTAGTCAAGGAACCACACACCTGCATTTTTACCGGTCCGACAAGTTGCGGGAAAACGCAACGTGTCCTGGACCTGCCTGAAAACGAGTAGTGTTGTGTCCGACCATACGATGGAATAGTACCTACCTCGAGAGAGCCTCACTTTGGAGGGACGACTATGTGTTCCTGATCAATCCCAAAGATCAACTCTTTGAATGGATACAACAATTGTCATCGTTGCTGGCGGGCGAAGAGACATATTCATTATCGACGACTGTATAGCTGACGAGAGCCTCGACAAGCGGAAAAACCCCTGCTTGAGCTTGCTATTTCAGGTAGGCATCGCAAGCAAAGTCTTTGGCTACTAACCCAGTCGTACCCGGCTCTTCCGAAAAACCTTCGAAGGCAGAAAAACAGTTCTTCGTCTGGTACCCCCATGAAAGGTCTGATATGAAGATGATCGATGAAGAGACTAACATGATATCCGATTGGGAAGAAATTAAGACCAACTTGAAAAAGTCCGAACATGCATGCCTGTACGTGAGGCTGGAACACCCTAGGACTTGGAAAATTCTCGAGGTGAAAAACTCTGGCTGAACATGGGTATATTAAAATGTCGTCGCAACTTGCCATGTTCAACACAGTGCCCGCGGGAGTCATCGAGACTCTGTTTGACAAGCAAAACCAGCCTCATTTTAAACGTGCTGATCTGGGGAGGTTTTTAGGGATTGTTCACATAGTGTGCAATTTTCAATATTTGGCCGAGGTAGCTACAACAAGAGAAAATATACAGGAATGGGATGCCACCCCCACCATTTTTAAGGGGAAAAATCCGTATGATGTATTCGTGACGCTAGATGGCGCCCTGGAGATTGTTGTCAGATCAAAAAAAACCAAGGCAGTAGCCTTGAAAAAATGGCTAGCTTAAAAAGGTGTCGAAAAATTGCAGGATGAACTTAAGGAGCAGCGTCAAGCCCTCGAGGAAAGGGATATGGCCCTGGCACTGCTGGGGGACGACTTAGACAACAGAGACAAACAATTCGTGGTGTTGGGGGACGAGCTTGAGGACAGGGATGAACAACTTGCAATGCTTGAGGACGATCTCGAAGTACAGACCCAGCAAAATGCAAGGCTTCAAGAACGGGCCGTGCCACATGCTCAAGATCCCGGAAAAGATAACATGATCATGATCTATCGCAAGCATACTGCACGGGACGACGACGAGTATCATCATCTTCCCTATTACTGAGCGCGTGTTCAAAGACGTGTTCTTCCCACCAAAAGGATATGGTTCAAAGACAGCTACCCAAAATCCGAAGAGATTGTCGTCATCGATAATCCAAACGGTATACACGCGTTTAATAGGTTTGAAGAGGACGAGCATGTGGAGCGTTACCGGTGCCACTTTAGGCTTATCGACCTTACTCGAGACGACTTGTATGACTTGGGTGTGCCGGCACTAGAGGACTAGAGAGGTGCTAATTTTACTACCCACGGGAGTAGTAAAATTACCGCTTAGGGCACCACCCTACACTTTGGAAAAAGAGGTAGGTATTTTAGACCCGTTTGGCCCCATGCTAAAAGTCATTGAAATATCAAAACATGGAAAAATACGTACAACAAAGACAACTGAAAAATATGTACAATATTCAAGTACCCATACTACAATGTTGTATTGAGGCAGCGTCAGTGAGTGGGTATTGCCCCCAATGTTTGGAAAATTTTAGGTTCAGAACTGGATCTTTTTATGAAGGGTTTGAGGACCCTGATGACGGGGAGCTTTTAAACAACGTAGTGTCAGGGAAAAAAGCATGGGCAACATTTGCAAGACGCGAGATAGACGAGGATTTAGAGGTCGAAATTCAACGCCTAGGGCTGCATTTCGTTGATGCGGCCGTGAACAAGTATGGTATGATGTGTTACGAGGTTATCAAAGATACTTCATTATAATTGTCGGATTTGGCTGATATCACAAGAATAGGCGATATCCTCAACTTTCCGATAGCAGATAGACAATTGGTTGATATCGATCTTGATAGTGAGCTCGATGTCATAAAAGGTATCGTTTATGGGTACCCATTCTATACTCTCCATCCTTTGCTCTATGTAAGAAATGGGGATGACGAGTATGAAGATCTAGATTTAGACACAATTACGAAAATACTTTACTAGTCTTTTACATGCTCTGGAGGTACCTGAACATCTTCAGGAATAAGCATCAACTCTTCCGACACGAAGCTTCTTTCGGGCCCGTCTTTTAAATAGTAGAGCACACGACTACCCGCTACAATACGATCCAGACTGTACGTTTTCTTACCTCAAAAGCATCAGTTGCGCGTCTTTTTTGATCACCATGCTCTTCCCCTGGTTGTAGGAGATAGAGGTACAACCCATCCTCAGGTAATGGCTTCTCTTCGGGATAGTGTTGTCCCTTTGCGAGTGGTACCTCCTCGAGCTTGATCGCCCTACTGGGTTTCATCCCAATCATGGCAGTCTTGGTATTGTTGAGACTTTTCACGATGGTGTATAGGTGTTTGACCCAGATGCTACTAGTCTCCTCAGAGACCAACTCTTGCGCATCTTAGGGCTTAAAGAGTCTTTCAGCGAGTACCTTGTTGTAGCTCTCTACAAATGCCGTAAACGTGTGATGGTACTTGGTAGTAGCCCTCTTAATCTCCACACCCTTGCCTTCTAACAGTCTCGTTACATCTGATTTGAATTCACTACCATTGGCCTAAAAATGTTCTTGATCATGTTCGCGACCTCGCTGGCTTTTTTCGTACGTAGAGGCCTCGCTACCTTGTACCTCGAAGCCACGTCAATACCCGTGAGAATATACTTGTAGGTGCTACCGTATAGTTTATCATGGGGCATATAGAGGATATCAAATTGATGCATCTCGTTGGGTTTTGTAATGGTAAAATGAGGATAATCGATACGTTTCGGACCCGGGATATGCCGGAGCCATAAAAGTTGCCTAGAAAGCCAGTAAGTGACTAGCTTTTTGGATAGACCACTCTGCTTCGCGAGCAATTTAACGGCTTTTCGTCCAGACCAGAGATGTTCCGGGGTGTATTAAATATGGCGCAATTTTCCCGCCTCTTCCCGCCTCCATTTATTTCCTAATACTCCACGCTGTGAAATCTACCATCCAGGATATTCAGCTGGGTGTCCTGAAGCAAATACACGTAGCATCTAAAATCACCTGTTCCATCGGCTTTCTTTGTGATCTGGAGCGTAATGCCGTCTGATAATCTCTGTAGAGATCTTCCTGAACCATGCAGACTAGGGTCAGGGGAAGTTCGAAAATCGATAAACAGGGCGTATCTTTCTGTTAGGAATTGCCCAATGGTCACATTGGAATCACTGCCGAAGAGGTTCACGATCTGTTCGAGATGGTCTTTTGGAAGCATCGCATGCGAGTAGAGATCATTGGGTTCCCCCTCCACAGTGATGGATATCTTTTCGATTTTGGGGTTGTAGAACACCTCGTTAGCACCCGAGTAAGCTTTCACTTTTGTAGGGTCTACAAAGAGTAATAGTACACCCTTTAGACTCTTTGCCGGGGTGTCAATCTGTAAATTGTAACTAGTATCTTCTTTTTTTCATAGTTACTACCTTGCTTCTAAGTATCCGTTCGTAGGGTAGTGCAAGGCGGGTATAACGTGACATCATAGCACTCGCGAGACCCTCGTGATTTACCTTGTCAAACTCCAGGGAAATGTCTGTTCTCTTGTAGGTAGCGTCGGCCGGCTTGGCTGCGGTAGACCCTGCTGCTGCCGTACCTCCGTCTTTTATAACGTCACCGTACGACGCGAAATGGAGGACAAACTGTAGCCTATCGTATAAACCCTGTTGGTAAAAGGGTAAATCCTTTGTCAGTTCGAACATTTTTCTAAGGGGGACGCAAAACGTGTTGCCATAGACCGCCGCGATCGCCTTCTCCTCATCGGTACCTGTTCGGGTACTGACTTTTACCTGAATGGCGCGGATGTTCCTATCATTAGGGTTCAACCCTTGAAGGATGTTGTTGTTTTCCCGATCGAACTTTGGCAACCAGAGGTCTCTGTAGACCGCTAGTGTGTTGTAGTCGCTGATATTCCGTACTTCGTTGGCATTCAAGGTGATACGTAGGTCTCTCACCAGACTTTTCCCTATGTTGCTAATGATCGTGCGTTTCGTGTTTGTACCCGTAAGCTCTAGGTTGAACAACAGTTTGATACTCCCGGGAAAAATGACATCGTTCTGTCCTATGTTGGGAATATCCACGTACAGGTCCTCATTCTGGTTGATCGTAGAGGATGCGTTGTTTATCTTGACGCGCTGCCTTCTTCCTTTAATACCCATCATTGTTTTCAGCTCCTGGTAAGGATTGAGATTTTTTCCAAATGCGTTACTCATTTTATTATAGGGTTGTTGTTACAATAAAATGGCTGATAATCCAGTATTCGAACACGATATCACGCCAGGGGAGCATCTTCCAGATGATAGACCTGAAGATACTCCGGCTGGTCTCCAGCAACGCCAACCCGAGGAGAACAACAGGGTGTTCCGGGAGACGCCCTCTCAATGCATAGGGAAGAGTTGGTAAAGGACAAGGTCGACGCTTTTTACGAATATCTTAGGGAGGAGTTGGGGCCGCCAGATGAGACCCTACGTAAACTAAATTACGATGCTTTTAAACTAGAGGGTAATCAACTTGTTGTCGATGGGGTAGAAATTACAAAACAGAGCGGCGAATTAAGAACCGTTGCCGAGATACAAAGGAGATTGGGCTTGACGCGTCTGCGAGCCTTAGGGTTTACCAACAAAGGCAGTAAAGAAGCGGTCCAGAGCCTCTCGCAAGATATCAATCCTATCATGGAGAAGTTCCAGGGTGAAGCTATTAATATGGATGTGCTGTCCTCAACCGAGAAGGTTGTGGATGCCACGGAGAGGCTTATCGAAGATACTTCATTTGGCGGCACTGATGAAGTTATCACTGAACGCGATAGAAGAGGACTTAATCTCAACATTCAAACCATAAGAGGTAACCTGAAATACTTGAAAAGCAAGATGATCCTATACGATAGCGAACTTGACAAGGCAAAGGTCAAGGTGAAACAACTCGAGGCTCGGAAAGACGGGGCAATCGAGGGACAACAAGCTACCCTCGACAGGGAAATAGTAAAGGTCAAGGAAGAGATCAAAAATCTGAAGGATCAAAAAAAGGCCGCACAAGAAGCACACGACTTACTATCCTCTGAAATATATGGTCAGCTGAAAGTCATTAAGGAAACCCTGATGAAAATCGCCGGAGACAACACGTCTCTACTTGAAAAGCTCAAGATCTTGTTCAAAGAGCAGGGTCTGACTATAGCGAGTATCGTCTCGGCTGTTGGTCTACTGATTTCCACCATTGTACTCGCAGTTAGAGGGGGAGGTGCCGCGACAGGTTCAGGAGGAAGTGCCGCAGGAAAGGGGTTTGTAGAAAAGCAGCTGGAAAGATTGGGAAAATTCCTAAAATACCTGGCAGGTAAGGCAGGTGCTGCATTACCTGGCATCATTGGTACGGTTGTCTCGTTCTTTCTCAGAGTAGCAGCAAAGATTGTCGAATACGCAGCCAAACATCTGTATATGGCAATCGTTGCTGCCGTTGCTGCCGTTGCTTTTGTTGTGGTCTACGTTGGAAAGAGGAAAGTCTAATATGTTTCATCAAACACATTAGACCTATGTTTTAACCCAGATGTAGGCAATGATGAGCCCTACTCCGGTGGTAATCAACACTGCCTTGGTATCCTCATGTTGTTCACCCTGTGGGGCTTCCCTATATTTGATAGCGCCGGTCTGCTCCTTATGCTTAGGGGGTGGTTTGATAGTATGCTTAGGTGGTGGCTGTCGCATGTTTGATGGGCTTCACAATAGGCTTCACAATAGGTTTCACAATAGGCTTCACAATAGGCTTCACAATAGGCTTCACAATAGGCTTCACAATAGGCTTCACAATAGGCTTCACAATAGGCTTGTTATTCACATCAACCTGGACTCCAACATTGACGTTGGCAGGGGCGATCAGGATGTTGTTGTTATAACCCTCGATTTTACCTATACGCAGGGTCATATCAGAAGGCAACATGTACACGCTGGGCATGACGGCAAAATTAACCGGAGTTTTGGCATATTGAAGCACCTTCTTAAATTGTGTTATGTCTTGCCCTACATTCTCTTCCCGCCGCACCATATTTTCAAATTTTTGCAACAGAATTTGCCGGGCCGTGTAGTGGTCCGCACCGGACCCGAGTAGGGATGCCTTGGCCCCCGATTGCGACCCAAGTAACAAGAACACGTAGACGCGAATACTTTCACTTAGCGTGGTCAAACCTTCCGACGTCAGACCCTGACTTGTTGGCATAATAAACTTTGTGTAATCCCCATCAACTTGAGGCCACCACGAACCGTTGGTCAATGATGCTGATACTGCCTTAAATTTGTACAGACCGTTAGGGTCCGCACCATATTCGCGACATACTTGTGCGTATCCAGAGGTTGAATAGGGATTTTTGTATTGAGAAAAACCGTCGTCATAAGGCATGGGTACCCTCATTCTGGCAAGAATGCGACGCATGTGATAGTATACATGAAATTTGAAAATTGAGTTGACAAGTGGTACGGATCCTGTCATATGCTTGGCGGAGATACCTAAAGCCGTGGTTGCGCAATGTGTTGCGAAGTTAACTTGGATTTTCCAATAATCCAAGGCTTGTCCGCCCATCCCCCTATGACGGGGTCATTGAGGTAGGTTGTTGAAATTTTGATGGCATACTTGGTAAACTCGGGAAAGACCACAGAAATGTGTGATTCTGCAGACACATACAGGTCCCGGTGTTCCAGGTTTGTTATACCAAGGGGCCATTCCCCCCTGTTTAACTTGTACTTTCCCTTAAGGTTGTATGAATACATGTTCATCCTTTCTTAGAAGAAAGGATGAAGCAACTGTACATTACCGATATTGAAAAACCCACACTATTTGAGGATTACCTAGGTCAGGATACGAGAATTGCCTTAAAGTCCATCGGTATTCGACCTATGTGGCTTAACATTTACACCGACAATGATTTTACCATCCGTAAGACAGGGCCCGATCAGAGGGTTACCCGAATTGAAATCATGAATGGATTGTACAAGATCGAGGATCTGGCAACTATCGTCAACAGTCAGGCACAGGACAAAATCAAGCTGTTTGTCCTGAAAAATGGACTCTGCAGGCTCCGTGTCAGTGAGGGGTACACGTTGGTGATTAACACACAACTGCAAGAGCTCTTGGCCCTATCTGCTCCAGCTGGTGGTAAGTATTACACAAAGGGAGACTATGATTCCTTCTACAAGACTTATGTTTACCAAAGATTGAGACTTGTTTGCCCTCAGTTGGATGAAGACGACTGCCTCCTTAACCGAAAAAAGTCAAAAATTCACGCTTTGCTCCCCACCAAAGAGTTAAATGCCTGGGGGGACATGCTGACCTGGAGTTTTGACACTACAATTTACCTTCCTTTGAAGGGTTCTACAGATCGCCTCGAGTTTATGCTGACAGATGAATTTCACGACGAAAAAAATGTTTCGTTCACAGGAATTACGATGCATTTGCTCATAGAATAAACGATGAACGATATAATAAAATTGTACCCCAATATACCAACTGCTCCCGAGGAAGATACTATGCAGGATGAAAGTCAGAATTACAGACTTGCCAAGATAGAAGAAATTGAAGTATATCTGCGAAGTGAGATTAAAGAACGGGACAGACTCGCAAAAAAAGTTCAAGATGCACGGGACCTGGGTCCGATACTGCGACCATGGTCTACTAGGTGTTAGTATTATCACCTCGGGTCTGGGGGCACCACTCTGTATTGCTATGGGAGGCATTACGATTTCCGTAGGGATCGGGCAAGCTGGTTTGAGGAACGCCTCAAAGAGGCTTGGTGTGAAATCGAAAAAACATGAGAGTATAAGGCTACTCGCGGAGTCTAAATTGAACTCTATCATCGATTTAATCTCAAAAGCAATTGAGAATGGGGTCATCAGTGATTACGAGTTTAGTCTCATTATGTAAGAGAAGCAAAAGTATATGCTATCTCAATGAACGAGAGCGCGCCCAGTTAGTAGCGAAAGGAAGACAGGAAGGTAGAGATGACGTTTTAAAAAAACTTCAATCTGTACAATATGCAAGCAGTACCTAGAATCTCCACCTGTTTACAAGCCTTAACATGTTTTATAACACTTGTGGGGGTTACAAAACCTTAATTTTTTTATAACAACCATGTTTTCATATTTTTATATTTACATTCAACAACTTGCACCTGCGGGTAGTAGTTTTTGCCTTGAACGTATACGGATGATATCGCCAGCACACCACTGAGTTTGCAAGGCTCATTATAGGGTACTGGTTGACCGTGGAAGTTAGTCGTGATTGCGTCCTTGTAGTATTTGAGCTTGGCGTTGATATATCGATCTTTTTTCACATGTTCCGTCGTTAAGTTTTGAGATATCAACTCTTCGATCTTGTTCCAAATTTGTCAATACTTTTCGATAAAATCAGGGTACTCTTGGAAATCAAGACTCATAGCTGGTACGGCACTGGTATTGTATTGACTGACTCCATTAGACCAGGCTTCAGGTGTCTTTATCCTCAGAGCTACTATGAGGTCCCGTGTATGATACCCCACAATATATCGTTGATCCATTCCTCCATTGGCAGGAATGGAATCTGACACTGTTAGATAATCTACGTTAATGTCATTGATATTTGTAAAATTACATGCAAAATGGTAGAAAATCTCGGGTTTTCACAAGGTCCGAGAATTGCTTCTACTCGCACATACACAACTACCCCCATTATATATGATATATTCTTGATAGCAGTACCAGCACAACATTTTAGCCTTTATCATCAACCTCCGTCCGCAGCTACACCTGTCATACTCGTCAAGCACACATTCGCAGTCATTGCATTGTTCTTCCATTTATCTTATCACCCTGAAGGGGCTATGAGATAACCTAGGAGCTCCACAACTTTTTGAGATCTTCCTTTTCATCCTCCGAAAAGCATCCTATGACCCTACCCCGATGCCAGGAATTCCTTTTGCGTCAAGTCGCCCCCAAATCTGACGAGGCGTCTCCGGTCTGGGGCGGCCCTTCCTTTGTAGCGCCTTTTCAACAACCACAGCGACATTTCGTACGCGCTGTCATACACCTTTCGCTCCTCCACGTAAGCCAAGCAGCACGCATTTCCACAAAAGTAGCCCTCATACACGTACTCGCCGTGTTCGCCCATATGAGCAGCCATGTTTTCTTTGATATGAAAAAAGCCAGATTTCGTCGTATGTTTTGTACTCACATGTGGGGGGTTGTATCTCATGGGGCACCTGACAACTTTTTTATCGCACAGTTCTACAGAGCACCAGTAACAGAGTACCACTTTAGTATACACATATATAGTCCGAAGATTGCTGAGCAAGTTGGGAATTCCCCCCTATTCAACAAGTTGGTCACGTTGCGCATGCGTTGATTTTTTGCTGATTTTTTGCTGCTTGTTAGCGGATTTTGTCGCGATGAGGCGTGATGAACAGCTGTGACGTCACAAGCGTTTTTGTGTATGTTTTTTTTTGTGAGAGTTTGACCGTGTTTTTTGGAATAGTGTATGTATACTGACTCCCTATACTAGCTATTTGTAAACACATGACTGACTCTTAAAATTTATTGTGAACTTGTAAACTAAAGAAAAAAACCTAAAAAATGAAATTTATTTCTGTAAAAATCACTTCTTTTAAAGATTACCTGCATCCACAAAAAAAAACTTTTCCTCATAAAAAAGAAAACAGTTAGTTAAATTAAAAATTTAAAAAACTTTTAAATTTTAAATTTTAAACCCAACGGAATTGACGATGAATCTGTCGATCATTTCCTTATACATTATCTGAAAATATTTCTTTATTCCACGTCTTTGTCTGCATCAAAACAACAAAATTATAGTAGCTATATGGATGTTTGAATGTTTTTAGTAATTCGCTTTTCATCCGATGACTTCCCATTCAATCACAACAAAGTTATTTTACGAGATGCTAAACCATAAAGTTATGTAGCTAGTCGGTGGAGTTAAATATTCGCTTTTAGATGATCACGTAATTAAGACAGTATAAGCTACGTATGCAGTTGTGATTTTTAATAACCTTTCGTCCAAATTTGACAATGGTCTTTGATGATTATCCATATCTTGATTCTTTCAGCTTGATATTGGATTATCCATTTCTTCTACTTTCGCTACAA
This sequence comes from Hydractinia echinata, assembly GCA_030067915.1. NCBI lineage: Eukaryota > Metazoa > Cnidaria > Hydrozoa > Anthoathecata > Hydractiniidae > Hydractinia > Hydractinia echinata. Next base: position 999,600 of record JASGCC010000036.1, on the reverse strand, counting down.
TTAGCTAGCTCTAATTCATGTTTGACTGTCCTTGTTCTAAAGGTAGCATAGCCAAGCATACATTTTACATTGGAGGTTTCAGTCATCTAGCTAGCTATATGTAATTTATACCATGAAGGTTGATTATAAGGAAAAGATGTGTCATGTATTTTTTAACAAGTACTTCAGTCCATGCTCACTGTCTCTGCAGCCACATAGCTAAAAATACCCTTTGTACCATCATCCAACTTTGAACTTTGTAAAAGTTAATAACTGTAAGTTGTTCTTACTTGAAGCGTTTTAATAAAGTTAATATACCACAGAGAGGACTAGCACCACCATATCAACACGTTATTTAAAAGTTAAACGTTAGTATAAAATGCAAAGAATTAGGAAAGAAACAACAGAACGTTACACATTTCTGCCTTTTTCCGTATGACACAAATAATTCTTTGTGAGAAAGTTTACTGGGCTATCGAGTCAAATAAAAACAGGCTAAAATTTGTCCCTACAAGCGCGTTACTCGTGCCCACACTGCGCTGTATGAAAGTCGGTAATTACAGGTATGCAGTATGTCGTGAATCGAGTGAAGCGCACACGACATTATAGTGTTTCGGGTGTAATGTATTTTTCAAAATATAACTCTACTGCAACTTTAGCCGAAGTAAAAATATAGTTTACAACCGGTTGTTACCCCGTCATAGCAAAAACAATTGGTCAATATTATCTTATTTTGTGAAATAAATTTCAGTAAATGTGAACAAATTTATGCTTTTTGGCTTAATAAGCTTTTCAAAATCTTTATTACAGCTTTGGTTTATAAAACACAGGATGCACTCTGTTGAAACGCCATGTTAAGCCACAAGTAACTGTTTTACCCGACGTTGACACCCGGATAACCCGGATTAATAAGAACCGTCCACCGTGCTACACATTCAGGTAAAGCGCTTTAGTACAGCTATATATTATGTAGTGAATCAAGTGAAGTGCACACAACTTAAAAATAACTTTCCACAACTTAAGCTGAAATGAAAACACAGTTTACAATTTGTTGCTACGCCGTCAAAGCAAAACAGCTGACCAGCCTTTTTTTATTTTTCAGGGAATGTTCCCGGTGAAAGTTCAAAAAAATGTTACTTCAATCTAAGCGCTTAGTACAGGTAAACAATGCCACACAGATGTAATACCCTTTTCCGAAAAAAACATTATATATCACAACTTCGGTTAAACAGAAACACAGGAAATAGCCCGTTGTTAACACTGTAATAACTAAGGCTAGCTAGCCAGGTGGCCGTAGAATGTTCCTTAAAAATCTTCGTTCCTAGCCAAAAATCCTAAAATTGGTGCGTTTAAGATTTGTACATGGCTAAAAAACGTGACGATATATTTATCTTAACATTAAAAATCTTCGTTCCTAGCCAAAAATCCTAAAATTGGTGCGTTTAAGATTTGTACATGGCTAAAAAACGTGACGATATATTTATCTTAACATGTAAAAACATATAAAAAACAAAAATAAAAACCTTTTAGAAGACAAAAAGAGATTTACCAACGTCAACGCCACAACTTTCAAAATGGCCGTAGATCAGATTGTTTCATATTCCTTCGTCCGTAAAAATCGGGTTCAGCAGAATTTTGCAGGGATTTTCCGATTTTCCATTTTGAACACACAGAATACGGCTATTATTAAAGAGATAGCCGAAATCCCGTGAAAGAAACCACTGAATCTCTCATTAAATGCATGTAAGGCATACCAAACAAAAACATACAACATAGTAATTTGAATTTTTAAAACTCACAATCCAACCTCGCCTCTTTGTCTCTTTTTTATAGCAGTAAGGCAAAGAGAGAAAAAAAGTCCTGGGATCGAGGGTGCTCCCAGTCTGCATTACTTTATATTTATACCCGTTGAAACAAAAACGTTTGAAAATATAAGCAGGTGCAACAAAAAAAATAAAAATTAAATTAAATTATCAGACATAAAAAAAATCCAACATATTTTGGCAAGTCATACAAAAAAGGTTATTATAAAATTTCCACACTGTACAGTTTGTAGCACTCATACCAAAATCAGATATTCAGTTTATTGCATACAGCAACCCTTCATTGTTATCAACTTAAATCATTTCAGTATATTGTATATTTACCGCAATATTTCAATCCAAAATATAAAATATTAAAGGAACAGTTAGCCTAACAGACCCAAACTCACAATAAAGAAAATCAATTATTTTGATTTTATGTATCAAGAAAACAGCGCCAACGTGCTGTGCATCATAACAATGCAGTGTTTTTGAATTTAAGAATCGAATATATTTCAAAAGATTGTAACGTTAACAGATGTAAACATCGATTTAAGTTTGTTTACATTTTTTTTGTTTAGAATAACGACAACAACAGTGAATCACCAAACTCTGTAGTGTTGAAAACAGTAAAACCAGAAAATTACTTTTTACAGTTTATATCAATTCTTCTTTAGGGATATACATGCTGTTTTTATAAGAATAGTGTGTTTTCGTTTCAGCCTCAATGTTCTTAACTTTTCTGACAAATACTATCCTCATTATTTTTAATATGTTCTTAGCATGACTATGGCCTGAAAATACATAATGCTTTAATAAAATAAAGCCTGCTATAAGTTGCTATAGCTAATGGCAAATTCTGCTTTTGACAGAAAAAAGTTCAGTTTGTTGAGCAATAAAAAAGTAAACTGCTAACCAATTTTGTGCATCATACAAATTTTTTTATTTAGATTAAACAATCCAGCTCAGACATATTCTTAGGATATTGTGAACTGCTGATACATTGTTCAGAGTATATTCTTACAAAAAAAGTGCTTAAAGAAAATAATTTCCGGCTCAAGACACAACAAGGAACTTAATATTTAAGGGAAAGTTTAGCTCTGAAAGTTAAAACGGCTAAAACATCGTTTACACCTAAATCCATTTTTTTGTACCAGATTGTACAACACACCTGTTTTATTTTACCTTTTCTCAGTAGGTCGCTAGCTAGAGTTCTCTGAATAAAACTCCAATCAGTTTTTTGCTTCAATTACTAAACTTCCCTTGATCCGAAAGAGAACGAATTGAAAATGTATAGCTACAATTGTCTGATACATTTCCAATCAGTTCTCTTTATGACGTTATATCATCGTACGTTTTTCTTCTTTTATAAAAATATTTCTGACAACAACATACATTAACTTTTTATACTCGCTCGACAACAACAGTTCTGTTTTTTACATTTTAGATTCGAATTATTCATATTCGAATTCGACAGTGTTTCCCAGAACACAAAAATGGAAATATAGAAGAGCAAATAAGCTTTAAGCTAATCTCCTGATGATGAGTAAACATTGGCTTGCTTTAGGATTAATTTGAAAAAGGGACAACCTTCTTCGCTTCGGCTTTCTTTTTCAGTTGATAAACAACTTGTTTTCGTGAGATAGGGCGCGCATATGGTAAACCGGGGCTAATAGCAATAACGGCTTTAAAATAAGCAACAAATAAACCCTCATTTTGCTATTTCTTTTAACTTCCTAAATTTTAGCGTAACGCCACGCTTTGGGGAGACAATGCATGAGCCATAAGAAAGTGCCCGTGATTTTTGGTCCTTGGCCTCACCGTGCGCGCACATACACAAAGCGTATTAATATATAGTTTCAGTTGAGATTTTCTTGCACTATTATTGGTTACGTGAAATTTGTATATTTTTACTGAGAAAAGAGTACAATTTTTTACTTATGTTTCAACTGTACAGTACAAAAGCCTACGTTTTTTTTCTCTCGTTGGCTGAAATATCGTGCAAAAAGCTTATATTTTTTATTGTTATTAAGATTTTAGATTACATCCGAGATCTTATTATAACGGGAGGACATTTTCTTCTCCATCTTCTTCTTCTTCTTCTTCTTCTTCTTCTTCTTCTTCTTCTTCTTCTTCGAGCGATTTTTCAAGCGATTGCCGTAACGTCATGACTTTTAAAGTCAACCTCGTCCCCAGGGTTTTTTGCCTTTTTGACATCGAGGCAGGCGGCGAAATTACCCCTGGCACAGGCTGGTGAGTTCTGTAATGCGATTGGCTTACGTCATAATATATGCAAAATTTACTATAAAGATGGCGGATTTTGTTACAAAAACATTGAAAGATTATGAGAAATGGAGAAATGTTAAAAAAGATTGACTAAAAAAGGGTGAGCTAAACAGTAAATATTTTTATGAAAGATGTTATTTTGGCAGATTTCCATTGTTGACATTTTGAATGAAAATAAGCTTAGTAAAAAACATGAATTTGGCAATTTAGCTGGATGAGAAAATACATGTAGCTAGCGAGCTAGCAAATCTTGCTAACATAGTAGGCCATTACCAAAAAAATTTTTTTTATTTATTTTTCTACTTAAAAAAAGAAGTGCTCTTCCAAAAGTATAGTTTTAGTCAGACCAGCTAAATGCGTCTTCCAATTAATATAAACAACTGATGTGACTGCTTAACAAGTTTAAAATTTTGTTGATCTGTCATGTATTGACATGTGTTAGCAAGAAAAAACGTGACACTTGTGCAAAATTTAGCCACACCAGTCATGGGTAGAAAAATGTCTCGTATCGAAACAAAATTTGTGTCTGAAAACACCACAAAAAGGATTTAGCTACAGTTGAAAACATACGAACCAAAGAAAAAAATTATATAGCTAGAGGGGCCATTTAATAATTACATAATGCCTGAGGGGTGGGGGTATGATCATATTTGTGAAAATTTAGTTTTTATGTATGTCAGATATTCTTAGTTATTTTAGTATACAATCTATATACATCTTGAATTTGTGTTTTGCCTCTTGACTTACACAAAAGTACCAAAAATGTCATCTTGTGAGCTTAATATATGGTCCTGATATATCTTTTTTCATTTTAGAGCACTAGTTTGCCTTCGATATGGAATGAATATGGAAATGAATAGACAAGGTCTTAAAGTTTTAAATATTAAGTAAAAAGGGGTGTGTGTGGTACTAGATTTGTTACGATGGGTTACAAGAGGTGGGGAGTCGTAAAAAATGACTTATTTGGGTGCTACATAATTATTGAAAGGCTAATGCTATATATACAATATATAACACATTTAAGTAATAGTAGATTAATCTATCTCTTGGGTCCTTCATTTTACCAACACAGTTTGGGAAATGTAAACCAGACCTTGACCCTTCATATATTGCTGCTTAAACACAGTATATATTGCTTCTAGCAAACTATAGTTCAACTGGGAAAGTTGATAGCTGAGGGAAGGGAAAGGATCATATCAATATAATAGATATAAGGACTAAAGGTTGCTAAGCATTATGTTAATTTGGACCCAAATTTAAACCTAATATTTTCAACTATAGGTTGCTTATAAAAATTATTCAGCTAGCTAACATTTATAAGACATTGAAAACATATTTTTGCTTAGCTCGCCAGCTATCTAAGCTAGCTTTAGTTTTGTTTCCATATTGAACATATAACTAGCTACATGCCACAATCTAAATTGAGGGTAGCTAGGTTGTCATGTGTATCAGTATATCCCAAAAAAATCAGCTTTATCTAATCACACGTTACCACATTTTGTTGATAATTGATAAATAATGCTTAAATAAAGTTTAAAAGGACTCGATGAGATTGCTTTTACTAGCTGCATAAATTGTAACAGCGAGACAAACTCATTAATTATTTATAGTAACCACTATACTGGTTATGAAAAGCAGCTTGTACCAGGGTCTTGTTTAGCCGTCAAGTAAGCGCTAGCGGTCCTTAGGCAACAAACCCTGGGGACGAGGATGCTTTTAAAGTCCGACCAGGCCCCGCGACCTAGCCCTACGCCGGCTGTGTGCGTATCTTTATATTCGTGAAATTGAGAAAGAATGCGTTACGAATTTGATCACAAATATTGTAATAAACTATTATTTTAATATTATTTGATGAGCTATGCTAGATACTCCTTCAAATTTTCATTTCCGGGATTTTTTCAACCAAACCGAGCTCCAGTCGTTCCTTTCGAACGACTCGTACGTTTTTGTTCACCACGTTGCGAAGAGAAATTTTTTGAAGCGAAGAAAAATATTTGGTTGGGTTAGTATAATTATTTAACTGCTTAAATTTCAGTTCTATCAACGTTTTAGATATTTCCTTCGTTGTGTCTATTTATGTTTTCACATGTTAAGATGAAAATATCATCACGTTTTCTAGCCATGTATAAATCTTAAAAAAAACAATTTTAAGATATTGGCTCCAAACGTAGATTTACAGGCAGCATCCTGCTGATGTCAGCTAGCCTTTTTTATTCTTATTCTTTTGGTATATTATTATTTATTTTTATGTTAGTGTTGTGGCTCTCTAGCTAGATTTAGCTCTTTAGCTATCTCTGGCTAAAAAGTGAAAGTAGCCAAATGCAGTTTGGCTGGCTACAACAAAATTCTTAATCAATAATTCTTATGCAAAATGCTGTTAGGTAGCTCCACATTTTATTACTGTCATGCAAACGTATTACGCAAAATAAAATTGTTAAGTGATTTTTTTAGCTGGACGAGGTAAGGACGGGCTGTTTCCCGTGTTTTTATTTAAACTGAAGCTGCAATAAAGTTTTTTTTGAAAAGGATATTACACCTATACGCATGTACAACACGTGTACCTTATTCCGCAAAAAAAAAATGTTGGCCGTTTTTGCTATGATGGTTACGCTGGGTTGTAAACTCTGTTTTTATTTCGGCTAAAGTTGCAGAAAAGTTATTTATTGAACCTGAAGCACTATAATGTTGTGTCCTAAAGCGCTCCACCTGAATGGGAGACATAATTTTCAGTTCTTATTAAGCACTTTCCTGGGCGTTCAACGGTAGGTCGCACAGTTACTTGTGGCTTGAACCGGCGTTTTGACACTGGATGTCCGGCTAGTCTCTTTAATAATAGCCATTGCTTGTCTGTCTTTGCGTAACATGGTACCGTAAATAATAAGACACGCGAAACGCGGTACATAAAGGACGGGAGACTTAAGGAGGCGGGCCACCAACTAGTCTAATATAAATAAAGTAACGATTTATAATCATAACTAGGAAAGAAGTAATCGGAAAATGTCTTAACCAATATATAAACCAATGGAATTCGGAAGTAGCATTATGACAAAAGTCTAAAATTCAAGGCAAAAATGTCAACTTATTATTTAAACAACAGATATCTGAATATAATCTTCCACAACTTCCGCTTTATAGCTTCTTTCGAGATCAGAATCATAAATATATTGATGGGCATTTTTAATCATACCGTTTCTAACTACGGTTTTAATTTCTCCTTCTGTCTCGTCAAAATCTCGAGTCATTCCATGAGCGTTGCATTCTCTGTCAGATAACGAGTTTGTTCCAAGCTTGGTAGATGACTCTTCGTCGTGAATATAGAAGATATTATGATATGAATTTAAAATATCATCGATTTGTTTATTGTCTTCATTTATAATCACATTTGAATCCTCAGATGTTCCGTTAGTTTTAATACTGAAATCAGGACTACCTTTATTGGACTGGATTATCGCTTTTTCATCTGCGAAAAGCGTACTATCTGCTTCGTTACGGCGCGCTATTACCTCATTAATTATCTCTATATCATGCATCTTTTTCATCACGATAGCTTCGCGTTGGTAACTGTTTATAAACATAGGAATAATGATAAGTAACATGATACTAAGTAGAATTGATGGAGCTATGATAATTAAAGCCAAATGCATGCTTTCTGTATCGACAGGGTACTTTATCTCTACAATAAACATAGCCATAATACAGCTGATGTAATTATAATTGTAACTACAAATTCTTAGTTAATAAACTACTTATTTTTATTTTTAATTTGCTAAACGATAATATGTCAGCAGCCTAAAAAGATTAATAGATTTTAACTTAGTTAAAGTCAAGCTTATCCGATCTATGACGTAATCAAAATAACTTGTAGGGAAATGACATATGTGCTATGACTTCATGTTATAAAATTTGATATTTGTATGTCCAATTCTGCAATAATTCCCACTTACTTTTTTTACAGACAAAGGAAAGCATTTCATAGCAGGATGTCTCAACCCAACTTCCACCGGAAATCATCTTTACACATATTCCTTTGTTCCTAGGTGTGAAAAACATCCAGTTTCGAAATGTAGAATATCCATCGAGCCAAATAAATTTCGATTTTTGTCTTTTAAGTCCAATCCATACTTCAACGCCATTAGTAATTTCAATTATATGGTTATTTTCAACGACGTTTGAAATTGACACCAAGTGTGCTTTTTCTCTTAAACAGATATTTTCAGCAGATGAGAAATATTTCTCATCCGTGTAAATTTTGTAACAGTTTTCTTTTATGTGAACCCAACCTACGCAATCTAAGATATGGGAATAAAAAACACACACTTTTACTCATACAGCGGTTATTACCATAAAGGAGTAGGAGCTTAATATGCAGCTGAACACGAGAAATCAATTCCAATTACCAAGGAAATTAATTTTCACAGGAACTAATTTTCTCGAGGAAAGTCGGTAAAAACCACACCAACACGACTTCGTTTTCAGGGGCTATTAGCTTTCTTATATCAGGACGGAACCTAACATGTAAATCAAACTAAGAATCCATGTGGAGGAGGATAGATACAAACTATGGAAAAAAAATAATTAAAAGCAAAGACAATAATACTTACTATGTTTTTTATCAGTTCTATGTTTTGTATGTATAACACTACCTGGTTTCTCGCTACTGTCATTACCAGCTACGTAGATAAACAAGATACACAAAAACTCTGTTCTCATGTTAAAAAACATTAGTCTTTGTTCCAAGCTTTTAACATATAGCCACCCCCTTATGTTTAATATCAAAAATGTAATTAGTTAATAAAAGGACTGTCGCTGTCACTTCATGTGATAGCTATGTTAAAGTTAAGCCGAGCTCAAGTTCAGAGTAGTTGTTAGTTGTCGAATACACAAGCTATTCAAAGAAAAGTTGTTTAACTATTTTGTGTGTAGGTTTTTAGCTGTTTTATGAACTGTCATAAATTCAAAGTTTGTTGTTGTCAAATCAATAGGAAAGTCGCTAAGCTGTTGATCCAAAGCTTGATATACTCTGTTATAACTGCGAAAAAAGATTAAAAACACACACAAAAGGATTTATTTGCTTTGATTAAATAGAGTGGTTGCCCCAGGGTTTTTTCTTTTAGCTTCTGAAAATAAAAGACTGATATATAGTCTTTTGCTAAACTTCCCACCGTGTTATACTATTTTAAGTGTGTTAAAAAGTGTTCTTATAGACGTCACTAGTTTACGTGCAGACTTGGACATGTATATGGTTTTTACATTTTTTTTTTACCCCTCTGATCTTCTCTTTTCAACCATTTATAATACGACATATAATTTTAAAATTAATTTTTAGCTGACCGTAAAAGTGATGACGCTACGTAAGTTGGTCTTTGGCACGCATTTTTTTGCTTATTTCTGACCTAAAGAAAAACTTCAGATAAAAAAATCACTTTTAACACACATGTGCACAGGACACAGCAGCCTTCACTACAAGTTCTATCTTGGGACTGCTTGTACTAGTTGCTATCCACTGCAGCAGTTAAGTTATCTTCAATCTTCATTCAATTTGAACATCGACAACTTTCCGTCTATCTGAAGCTTGACTTCCATTATGCATTAACGTGAGTTGACGTGAGTTAATTTTAAGGAATTATTTTATGAACCACACTAACCCAAGTATTAACGTGTAGAAAAGAATTAACCCAAGCAAGCACACTAAACCCTATTTCGGGATCTAACAACAGACAGACAAATCATATTTAATCTTATTTTGAACTTTTATTCATTCTTTTTGATAAAAATATGTGTATGATTTCCTGCGATAACGGAAACCGAGCTTCAGTGTTTAAACCGGTACATTGTGTAGATATGCTCGGAAAAAAAGACACGGTATTTTAATTCTTGCAGGCTGCCATTGTTTATATCTTATTTGTTTATGCTTCGTGAAGACGTAAGAGGGGGAGAGCAAAGTTGTCGGTTTGGATTAGCACTTTAATAAGAGCTATTGTATTTTTTATACATATTTTAACCGACAATAAATAAATTAACAACAACAAAGCGCAACGATCACGTCTTGTCAGCATTAAAAGCGTGGTAATAAAAAACTCTATTTTGTCATGGGTTTCAGTATGCCATATTTCTAATATCTTTGAACGTACCAATGTTTGCAAGTATGAAGTGTAAAGTTCGTTAGTTACAAATTTCAGTAGAAATATTTCGCGCCAAAAACAGTCAACTTTGTTTAAAGGGCTGTTTTTCGCTTTTTAATAAAAAAAGCCTTGGGAAACGAGGTTGAAATTCAGAATACTGTTGCACTAGAATCAATACGTGAAATGGATGTTATTTTTCGTGCGATTAAAATACGCCATAGGGCTATAGAGTCCTGCTATCACGTTATCAACATTAGAGATACTGGGTATTAGGTTACGTGTTTCAGATATTACCTAGCATGTCCAGTCATATTACAACACAATGTGTTTCTGTTGACGTCAATGGTGTTAATGACATTCATATAACACAACCACGTTTAGATTAATTTGGAGGTTTCGTTTGTCTTCACCGTGGGTATTTTTTTATTTTTTAAATCGACGCAAGGCAATAAAGAGACACAAAAAAACACAAAAACGCCTCATCTTAAGTCTTCTAGCTTTCGCCTAGAGTTTTGATATAAAGTTTATTGGGTACCACTTGCAACCATTGGGGATTGGTGACATTAAAACATACAAGACTCGCGAAGGAGAACCTTTGATAGAGAAATGTGCATTCCTTACATTCCAAATATTGTTTTTAAAAACCTTAATATCTTACCTTGAATAGAATGTGTTTTTTTGAACGACTGACGATCAAGTTTTGTAGCAGTGTGTTGTGAATACAGAATCGAAAGAAAAGTTTTCAAGGTGTGATAAATATTTTTATTATTTTTTTGCAATCGACGAATGATAGGTAAAATTATTTTGTGGCCTTCATAAAATAAATGTTAAGCGAGAACACAAAAAAATAGAATCTGAAAATCCTTACGACTTCAACACTTGTCTCCGATGAAAGTACATCTTTAAACATGTCGTACATTTTTGACGCAATCAAACAAGTTATTCAGCATAGCACTACTCTCACTTTAAATATATCATATACTTCTGGACATCTATTTTGTTTCTGTAACTTAATTGCGGTAAATTTGACTATCTTTTTTGTTAAAAAAGGTATAAGGTTATAAGAAAAGAGAATGTTAATGAATGTATTGATTCATTTCCTTTTAATATTATTTTTGCTGCCTTAGCTGTAGCGATTTTTTCTTAAAACATCTCTAACCATCATGAACGTTTTTTCAGCAAATGCACATAAAACAGCACAACTTCTTTTCCAACCTTTAAACACGTTTATTGCAATTACCAAGATAAATTTTCCTGTACTTTTTACTCGTGAGACAATACAATTGTCAGTATGTTTTCTCATAAATTTTCTAACCACTAAAATTCCGTTATTTTTTAATCGCAAGAATTAACGTATTCCTTATGACGAGTTCGCATAATCGGCCATATATCGGCCAAAAATCAATCAACAATACCAGGGTATTTTTCGTCGTCTTCTCTCATATCAAAAAAGACAAAAACACCTGGGGACTAGGGTGCATACTCATTAAGTTATAATCTTTAGATAACTCTTAGCCACACAAAAGAATGGCCGTAACTATGACAATTTTTTTAGCATGTTAACGTAATAGAAGAACTGATGTTTGTTTATGACAACTCATGTGATGTTTTTTATAAAAATGTAAAACTATATAATTCTCGTTACTCAGCAACCTACCAAGACGTAGTTGCATGCATATGGGCTGTTTTTAATTATGATTTTTCTCGCAATCGATCAAATTCAAGATATTTTTCGTGTCAATGACACTGAATGTGTTGATGTTATCTCACACACATGATATTTAATCTTTGGAGCAAAAACATTTTAGCCAATTGCAAATATATTTATTCACGATAGGGCATGTTGCTAGATACAATGAAAACATCTCAAACATCGTAGCGTACTTTCTTTCATCCAAAGATGAATATTTTCTGTATTTAAAGGAATTACGACTACATTGGTTTATATTTTGAACAATACTACTATAATTTTACTATAAGTCAAGTCCGTTTCAACAAGTTAAAGGGTAATAAATCATTGTGACACGTGTTCCCTTGTTTTTAAAATCAGTTTGAAATATTACTTTTTGAATGATCTTACATTGGTTGAGAGCGTTTCCTAAAAGCAAATAAATTTACTCCAGCTTCAAAGTTTGATGATATTTGAGCACTTCCTGACATTTGTTAATGCTTTCTCATAAAATTTATATTGTCCTGTATATTTAGTTGTAAGAACAGATTTTTGATATTTTCTTTAGAATGAAAGTCTGATTAATTACTCAAAACTCAAAGCATGGCACCATCTACAGTTTCACTTTGCGAATTCTGGTTGAAGTTATGTTTATATGTCGAGAACTTTATAAAACAAGCATTGTTATATATATTACACAATGCGAACAACAAAACTACTTACAAAGGTTTTCCTTCCGATCCAAGCAGATTATTTAACGAACTGCGAAACCATCATACAAAATTAACCAAGTTAAAGGATAAAAAGATAATCAACAATGACCAATGGTTGCTTTTGTTTCCTGCTAATCAACAAACCAACTCTACAAAATTTGATCCTACGTTAATCGTATTGTTAATTATAAATTGTACAAATTTATCTCCTCCTAGTGGAGGATGGAAACAAAAATGTCCATCTACAAATGATATGAGTGTTGGTGCATTCATTTTACGTGCACGTGAATTTAGAAACATGATCATGCATTATAGCAATCCTTCTGCTTTAACAGAGTCAGAATTTACTACCATCTGGTTGGAAGGTGATCAGATTTTAAATGGACTTGATTATGTCATTGATACAAAAACACTAAAGCATGATTCACTTGATCCACAGAGAATGGATTATTTTAGGGTGTTTTTGAATCATCTACAAAATGGACAAAGTCAGTTACAGCGATTAGTTGATGAAAATACAACTGATGTATCTAACCTTTCAGATCTAGCTAGGAAGGTTTTTGAGATCAAAGAGAGCATATCAGACATTAAAAAAGATATCAATAAAGACTTTAAAGAACAAGAAGCCAATCAGGAATTAATTGTTAAAAAAATAGATGATGCATTTGCAAAAATTGCTCAGTTAAATGATAAATATGGTAAATGAACAATGAGATTGACAATTTGAAAGTACATTATGAACATCATGATATAAGAATATGTAAGCTTGAAGAAGGTAATGTTTTTCAATTTTGTTTAAAGCAGATTTCAGGCAGGTTTTTATACATCATACAAAATTAATTTTGAGTCATTCAATCTACTGAGATTGTTAAAGGCATAAATATGAAAACCCAAACTGGAAATAAGAAGAGAGAAATTGAAAAATAAATTAAACCGTAATAGAATACTACGTTTAACTACGCTGTGCAATAAACCACAAATAAAGCTTGTAGTTTGTAAACTTACCTGATGCATTCAGCAACTAAAAGACTTGTTGGTAACAAAAATATTTTAAACAAAATGAGTTGTTTGTTAAAGTATATAAATTTTTTTCAGATTATACTCATACTTATGAGTTTTTTGAGAGTTTATTTGATTTTTAGTAAAATAAATAGTTACTTCAAGTTTTTGCACATGAAATACATAATTACTGGCGAAATTCCCCCCTACATTTTTTATTATCAGAGATAACGAATTTTACTGGTGGTGATTGTTAGGTAAAATGCTCGAATCAAAAACATAAACACTTTGTAAAATTTTCATGATGATGTGATCATTGGAGTGGAGTTTTTAACATTTTTCCTTTCAAAAGAGTTTAAAGTGATTTTGAAGATTGTCTAACTTTTCGTAACGTAACTAACAGGCGAACTTTCACTTATAAAAATATTATCAGTCACAAGATTTCATGACAATTAAGTAAGTACTTCAAAAGATATATTAACTTGAATAGACCGCACAGTCCTTTAAAAATGTAAACTGATAATTTCAGGTTATTTTAAATTTGATTAAAGTTTTTAAACGGTTGAACTAAGATTAAATTTCACACTAATTAGCAAAAAAAAAACGATGATTTTTTTATTTGACATTTACCTATGCCTTTGCTAATTTGAAGTTCATAAGTGATGGCAATGCATGTGTCTCCGTTTGTCATTGTTTATACAACTATCTCAATTTCAGTTATAATTCGATATTCGATATTGTGGAAACAACTAGCAAGTTAAAAAGAAATTTACGGAACGTATAAAAGTGCATATTTTTAATTCAATAGGTAGTGGTGATGAAACACACTTCAAAACGCACCAACATTTCTTCAACGTACATCAAAATGTATCTAATTTCACTGGAAGGGAAAGTGTTTTGGATGATATATACAAACAGTTAAATACTCCAACAAACTATAGTTACAGTGTTGTTTCTTTAACTGGTTTAGGTGGTATTGGCAAAACAGAAACAGCTGCAAGATATGCTCAAACCTATGGTAAAGAAAATTACAAGAATATATTTTGGCTTCATGCAGAATATTTGGAGTCTCAATTAATTCAACTTGCATCCGTATTAAACGTGAACTATCGCAATAATTCAATTGAAGCTCTTATGTTTTCAATTTCCAAATCATTGGAAAATTCAAAGTGCTTGTTTGTTTTTGACAATGTGGAAGACATGAAGTCCATGGAACCAGTGCTTAGAAACATAGGTCGAGAACTAAATCCACACTTTATTATAACGTCCCAATTTAGTCAGTGGTCTGGATTAGGCGTACAACAGATTGAAATGACCGTATTCACAGTAGACGAGGCTACTAGGTTATGTGAATTCGTTGACGAGTCGGAAAAAGAAGTTTTAAAAGAACTTATCACAGAATTACAGTGCTTGCCTTTAGCCATGCAGCAAGCTGTAAGCTACATTAAAAAACATTCTACAACTGTAACGGCGTATCTCGATGGATTTAAGAGGAACAAAATGCAACTTTTGAATATTAACCTTAAGAAAATTGGAGAAGCATTGTATGATAAAACTTTAATGACGGTATGGCAGATGGCTCTCGAAAAGCTGAAGCTGGGCAAACATAAAGTTGCCATAGATGTTATTAACATGATTTCTCATATGGATGGAAATTTTATTAACATAAAAGCATTTTTATACCATCACAATTTAGAAGATGAATTTGCACTAAATGAAATTATCGATGTGTTGTGCGAATATTCTCTTATATCGAAAATAGAGACTGATGTTACCCAATCTACAGTCGTTACTATGCATAAATTAGTTCAAAAGGTTTTGAAATTACATTTGTCAGGACACCACTTAGAAAACACAAGTGAAGTTGCTAAAAAAGATCAAAGCAGTATTCTACAGGATCTAGAAACCATTTTGCTAATAAAATCTTGCAATTCAATTGCTCAGTTGGATAACGACGAAGAAAACATCTGGTTTCTACATTTCAAAAAATTGTGGACAGAAGGTTTGATATCTAATAACCCAATACTTGCACAAAATGGTTTCGTTGTTGCATTTCAGCGTGGGGAACAGAACTTTCACAATGACGTGGTGTCTAAGTGTTTTTTACAAGAAGTTGTTTATGATAACGACAATGCTTCATATTTAAAGAGTAACGTTAGAAGTTGTATCGGTCTTGCTAGTTGCGGTCAAGAGAAGGTGGCGATCGATTCAATGAAGAAAATATTAGTTGATTACAAAAAAGAGTTGAAAAGCAAGAACTTTGTTGTTCTTTATTGGAAGTTAAATTACGCTCTTCTTCATTTGCGACTTGGTGATCAGGAAGAGGAGAAAAAGATGTATGAAAGTGTTAAAAATGATATGAAGACTTGCCAGGCTGATTACGAAATGGATGATGAAAATTATGCTACTATATATTGAAATTAGAAATGTTAATATTGTATTGGTTGCATGAATTTGAAGTTGCTTTGAAAGTTATTAAAAAGTTAGAGAGAAAAACAGATAAATCTACGCTTGATGGAATGAAAAACAGTTTAGATATGTTAAAGCACAAAGCCTACATATTATGTATTTTAAAAGAAACCATTCAAGCATTCAACGTAGTAGATGAGATAGAATCTTTGCTTAAAGAAATGAATATAAAAGAGTCCGACATTTTGTATATAGAGTATACTCTTCTTAAAGCAAACATATTTTGGCTTAAAAACAATTACGAAGCAGCTCTAAATGTACTTACGCTAGAAAGTAACAAATTATCTGAAATGTGTAATTTCAACGGCCAAAGTATTTTTACAAACATTGGATTATTACACATTGCAAGAGGGCAATATGAAAATGCTTTGGAAAACTTTAACAATGCAATAGATATTTTAAAAAAATTGGAAATTAAAAATTTAAATCATGCATCATATGCAAATTTTCTAAAAGGACTTACTTTATTACGTTTGAATAGAATTAATGAAGCTATTGAAGAACTTTCAAAGAATTGCAGCCATGCCCGCTTCTCTTCTGCCTCAGAAAAAATTATGATATCTTGCGTAATTTCACGAAAGAGAGTATGGAGGAGTATGGCGTTGACAGCATGGAATTTAAAACAATGTTGACTGTTTGTCAAGATAAAGAAAAAGAATTGAATAGACATGTTGATTTAATAGTTAACAACTCCAATTTTGTTGTAGCACTTAGTTCCTTTAAAAAATTTAATAATTAACCTCTCTTCAGATGTAAAATATATGTGTTTTAAACATATTTATTTATCAGGCGCAAATACACTATCAGCTTTTTACACTCCACGATAATAGTGGTAAACACATAAAAACGATTTTTTTTTTTAGTTATTTTTGATGAACCTTAGCAAAGTAGAGTATTTACCTACTTTGCTAAGGCTACCTACTTCCATAGTTTCGATATTTATTAACATATTCAAGATCTGATTATTAGCGCCCCCCTCCATTTATATAGTTTTTGCCCTGCCTTGCATGTCTAAAGTTGCCAAAAGTGTCAAGAAACAATAGTTAAAAGCAATAAAAAAAGATATATATTTTATATTAGCTTATTAAATAATTCGTTCACTTAGAAGTGCGAGAACTGCTTGATGTCTTTTCTTCTGGTGACTATTTACTTACTTGTTTGTGTGTCATTTACTTACTTGTTTGTGTTTCAATCGTGAGCGTGCGCTCGCAAGCTAACTTTGTTTGTTTGTGTGCTTTTTGTTTGCTTGTTTATGGTAACGTATATTTACATGCATATTATATTAATAATTTGGCACAGTAATTTTTACTTTAGTTGATATTGAAAAGATGTAAAGTAACACTGTAGAATGTAAAATAAAAATAAAAAACGCTATTAGTATTTTTTTATTTTCTTGAATCTACATATTTAATTTTTTGCGACAATTTAACTTTTGCGTTAGACGAAACTCATTATTTCTTTTCTTATTGAAATCATTAACCCAGTATATCTTCTTTAGTTCCCACTGGTACTGGTAATTTATAAAGTAATTAAACTTTCCTTAAGTTCAATCAATTTGCTTACAAACATTATTCTTCTAAAATCAGACGTTTTATGAATTCAGATTTCATCAGTATTTTTAGTCTTCGAAATATTCGTAACACTTCGAGTAAAATTTAATTATAAAAATGCATAAGTCTGAACAGTATTGGAGCTTGTTACTACTGGGTACATATATACATACATAGTGCGTACATACATAAAAAAAATCCATATTTGGAATGCTTTTCTAGTCACTTTTTTAATTATTGGCTAGGAAAATGATGCCGTCAGCATAAATGTACATTTATGTTACATATATAGCCTAGGGTAGGCCTGAGTTGTAATAGTGTTTATTTGTTATCCGAAATGGCATATTTTTCTGTCCGTTCAAAACAATCTGGAAACGGCTGCGAGATTCGAGCTGTAGTGAGAATCAATCTCATCTCCCCCATTTTTGAAATATTGGTATTGTTATTACCAACATAAGCACCAATGTTATATTAGTTCTTGTGGTCTTTCTTTACATGCCTGTAAAATTTGTCATAAACACTAAATTTACGAGGGAATTTCGGTACCAGACAGTGGCATAAAAAATTAACATCAATAGTGTAAACAAGTTTATTTTTTTTCTTAAAGGTGGTTTGTGCGAGCTTGCATTTCCCATAAAGAAATATCGTAGAAGGTTTTCACTTAAACCGAGGTCTAAGTCACCAAAATCTTGGAAAGAATAGAAAGGAACGATTATTCATTCTTCTATTCAAACATCTCGGTGTTTTTCTTATCTTTTCAGGCTCTTTTCTTTAAAAGAGGCCAGTGAAGATATTAAAGAGATATACGTTTTTTCTTCACTACATATGTGAAAATTGCACGTTTGCTTTCAAAATTACGGTGTTCGATGGAAGAGGGTAAATTATTGTGTAACTGGGACGAGATTATTCTATCGAAATATCAGCTTCCATTTTTACGAAATACACAGAGAGTGGTCATTGTAAAAACTAGAAAGAGTTTTCGAATTTTATCAGAAACATACAAATCGAAGACGATGAGTGTACGGTGCGGTTTGATGTTACTTCACCATACTGCTTACAAAAACATCGTATTTATTCGACAGTAATTTAATTGCACAAACAGACGGTGTGGCTAAATTTGTGTATTTTCTCTGTGATAGCTGAGATATACATACAGCTTCACGAGACTACAGCCTTATAAACTGCAAATCACGCCCCCGGGTTTGTAAAAAATTTGTGGATGTCGTCATTATAATAATTAAGTGAGCACATCTAGACGCATTTTGTAAACGTACCAAAAAATTAAATTTAAAATTGATGTTTAAACCCTAATAGTGATAAGAATGGTACGCTTCCTTTCTTAGAAGCTCAGGAACAATGGTAACTTATCAGCATCAGTATACTACAACCAAAATCATAATGACCAACATTTCAAGTACACTTCTAATCATCAAATGTCCTACAAAGAAAGGGTAGTGTCCCGGACAGAGCGGCCAATGTAGTTAGTGGAGAAGATGACAGACAAAAAGAGTCTCAAATAAACAACGCCTTTACTTTAAAACAAGCAGACTGAACTGATAGAAACGGTGATATGAAGAATGCAGAAAACAAACCAGTAACGACACCATGTTTGACATCATACACAAGACAAGTAATATACTGGGTATTAAAAGATAATAAAATAAAGTCAGTATTTCAATCTAAGAATATGCTGCGTAGTATACTTTTGCACCTAAAGTATGTCTAGAGAATCAATGTAACAATGTTTGTATGAGAATTAATGTACAATCTATTTTTTTTAAAGTACTAAAAACGTTGAGATTTCGATGTACTATTCGTTTAACATTCCCTCGCTTCGCTCTTTCAGAATGGGTTTGTTTACGTCTCCGAAAAATTACGTCACACCAGTTAATAATTTATCAAAATTCTTCATCAATACTGTCTTGGCGGCGAAAGTAGTACCGCTTTGACCTTAAATATCTAGAGAACAACAGCACAAAATTCTGTTTTTACGCTATAATGAAGATGTTAAGCACAATTTGCTATCAATCATTAGTTCTCCTTTTAAACAAAACAGACTGTAGTTCCAAAATATAAATACCCTAATTTATGTGTTATTATTCCAATTATGCGATTTTATTATACAAGATGATATTGTGCGGATTAGCCTGCACTCCCGTGCTCTTTTAGTCAAGTCTAGTTTTTATAAATATGGCGCACTCTGGCAATTAGCGTCAGAGTGTTTATTAGCATGAAGAACAGAGATATATTAATATTCTTATACAGTCCTTTTTATTCATTCCAAATATTGGTCGACTGAGCTGGAACAGTGAAAAGGTGTGGAATTTAAATATTTAAGCATTGAAGAAATTATTTACAAGTTTTTATTTCACACGTGGGAAAAGAGTTAAAAATGGTTGATGTTGAAAGAAAAATACGTGCACGTACGGAAGGCACTGTTAGACACTGTTGCCGTTTGTTTCGGAACCAAATAGAAATAAACAGAAAACGAAGGGGAAAAAAGGGAAGCCCCCCCCCCCCCTGTTGCTAGCCACCAAAATGTTACCGGAAACGATTTTACCCTAACTCAAATGAACTGTGTACTTTTACAAAGTGCAAAGGTTTCTTCTACTGATGAAAGAAATTGTGAGAAAAAAATTAAAGTTAGAAACGATCGATCAAAGGGTCATTTCAATCAAAACCTTCGGAAAAGCTAAAATTGGAAAACATTTAGATATAGTTAATTTTGCGATAAAACCTACAGATGGGAATTTAAATATTTATGTAAGTGGTTTTGTAAATGATGTTTGTTTCCCAATCAAAGGACAAAAAATTAAATTTACAGTAGAAAATTATTCTCGTCTTCATGGCTTAAAATTAGCAAACACAAATCCTACTGATTTACCACTTGGTATAGATATCCTCATC
This sequence comes from Hydractinia echinata, assembly GCA_030067915.1. NCBI lineage: Eukaryota > Metazoa > Cnidaria > Hydrozoa > Anthoathecata > Hydractiniidae > Hydractinia > Hydractinia echinata. The sequence goes on along the minus strand of JASGCC010000036.1, from coordinate 979,104 downwards.
GGTGCGGACTTTTAGTAGTTTATTAATTCGTTGAACGCAAAAGGAGAGCATGGCCCTGTAGCATTATCGACCAAGTTGGGATATATACTAAGTGGTCCCGTTCACAACAAAACAGCCGTTAATTCGAGTACAAACAACGTTAACACACGTTTTAAAGATCCAAGGAGAAATTATTCATGAAAATCCGAATCAAACTTTAAGAACATTTTGGAATTCTAAAAAACCTGTTGAGGAGCCTGATGAATCAGTCATACAAAATTTTAACAAAATGTAAAATTTAAAAATGTTCGACTTCCATTTAAAGAAATACATGAAGAATTGTCATACCACCGCATACAAAGTGAAAAGCGATTAAAACATTTGTTTACACGAACGTTTAGAGAAAACACAGATTTTTTGAAGGAATATGATCATATCGCGAGCAATTATATCTTGAAATTATCGAAAGATCTCCTAGTCACTTTGAACAAGGGACAGTTAATTATTTAATACACAGGCCAGTTATTAGAGAAGACAAGTTGACCGCGAAAATACGTATCGTATTTGACGCAAGTTGTAAGGGAGAAAGTCCATCGCTGAATGATTGTTTAGATCCAGGTACATCGTTGACTCCAAGTTTATTTGATGTTTTGTTGAGGTTGAGATCGTATCGTGTCGCAGTTGTTGGAGATATAGAGAAAGCTTTACTGCAGATTGGTTTACATGAAGAGGATAGAGATTATGTATGGTTTTTGTGGTTAAAGGACATAGATAATTTTGACTTTAATAATTTTCAGAACAACGAGTTGGTGCATTTTCGATTTTGTCGCGTGTTGTTTTCGGTGTTGCGTCATTTCCATTTTTGTTGAATACTACGTTGTCACATCATGTTAATCATAGGGCGGATCCACATACATTGGTAATGTTGAGGAAGGGTTTCATTTGTATGGGCGGAGTAAGAGGCTGTTGAATGAAGGGTCATTTAATTTCAGGAAACTCGAGATGTTGGTTAGAAATGCTTATCCTGACGATCATCTTCATTCACCGTCGGTTGATAAAATTTTTGGAATTTTACGGAACAGAATTACTGATAAGTTTATTTTTGATTTGAGTGACATGTTGTATGAGGAGTCGAATTTAACCAAACGTTCAATTTTACGAACAATTGCTTCTGTGTTTGATTCATTGGGCCTTATTAATTCTGTCATCGTAAAGATGAAAGTGTTGTTTCAAAGTACTTGTACCTCAAAAATCAGCTGGGACGATGAGTTAGCTACCCCCAGAATTTGCAAACGCATGGTTAAAAATCGACGATTTGGCTGTTACCAAAACTTTGTCAGTAGATCGACTTTATTGTTTTTCTGACGACGATGAAATGATAAAAACGGAATTGCATGCTTTTAGTGACGCATCGAAACACGCGCGCGGAGGTTGCATTTATTAGCGACAAGCTTTTAAGTCAGGCAAAGTTAAGACGAGTTTAATAACAGCAAAATCAAGTGTTAACTCACTGCGTAATTATAGCATACCCAGATTAGAACTTATAGGGACATTGTTGTTATTTAAAATCAACCACAATCGAAGAACTTCTTCCTATTTATCGATTTCAAGGAATTTACGTATGGACCGTTGTTTATAGTTGGATTAAAAATGTCGATAAATCGTATAAAGTATTTGTTGAAAACAGACTTGATAAAATAAGAACGATCAAGAACAGTTTACAGAATAATATCATGAAAGATATTATTATTCGTATAGTACCGTCTAAGGAAAATCCTGCAGACATTATTTCTCGTGGTATGTCAGTAGCAAATTTGGAGAATAATTCCATGTGGTTTCATGGACCGAATTTTTTAATTTTGTCTGAAGAAATTTGGCCTCGTTTTGAAGAAAATTTTGTTTCGAAAACAGAAGAAGAGAAAACAACAACTTGTTTACAAAATTCTTTTCTCGAAAGATCAGAAGTTTCTTTACAGCAGGTGATTTATTTACACCGATATAATTGTTTACAGAAACCTTTGCGCATAACTTTGTTTCCAATCTAGAAAAGCAATTGGCTACTAAAATGGACAGATGAAGAATGGGTCTATAGAACGCGAGAATTTACCGACAAAAAAAGAAAGGGAAACACCCACAGGTGAGAAATCACATTGTTTAGAAAGGACATGTGCTGCAACTTACATCACAGCAAATGAATTGTCAACAAGTACAAATTTGTGCATCAAATCTTTAACATGAACTTACAAGAAACAAAAATTCGAGCAGTGGTCACACTCACTGAAACTTGTTATTGATAAAGATGGCGTGTTGCGTTGTGGAGGGAGACTGTCAAATGCTTCAGTAGATTATAATTCCAAATTCCCTCTTTTATTATCTAGTGAGTATTATTTTACTGAATTGCTTGTATTGAAGGTCCATGGAGGCAGAAATAAAGAAGGAGATTGAACTCTTTTGTTTCTATTGAAATCATCCGTGATGCGATCAGTTGCAAATCTATTCATGTTGTCATTTTAAATTCTAGCGGGTGTCAGTTTTAGTAAATTTCATTGGTCGAGAAAACAATCGAATGTTAATAAGCCATAACATTACGTCATTGATTAGCGAATCAAACAATAGTTCATTTCAAAATGGCTAAAAGAGTTATATAATAGAGTAATTAGCCTGCTACCCAACTCAGGCTTGTTTTATCTGCATTCTTAAACGAAACCGCCTGCAGAATTTGGTAAACAAATGCAAGTCGTTCATATGAATGCATGAAGAGGAAAGAGGGCTCAATTTTGACGGTTTTTAAAGGATTGTTTAAAAATAGATGCAGCTTAAATAACACGGAAGCAAATAGAACATTTTACACAAATGTTAAAACTACCACTCAATGATATTTCCATATAATTGAGTCGAAGCTTGAAAAGTAAGTTAAAACAATTACAGGCTGCATTTTATTTTATTACTAATGCAATTGAAGGAAAGACCTTACAACGAAAAAAGTCCATACATATGCAGTCTGCCTCTCCAACGGAAAACCTGTGCTACGTTTCTGGTAAACACCTAACTGTTTTAAAGACGCTACAAATGTCTATTGATTTTGAGACGTTTTGTAAATTTACGGAGTTTGCACGTAACGGCGATCTAGATTAAGTTACAACGTCCTCGAAAAAATCCATATTTTGTGCTTCTTTTTTTTTTCTCCAGTATAATAGTAATATATAAATTACAATAAAGTGCGCATCGTCGTAAATAATGAAATAATATAGATTCTATTTCATTGTTGCAAAATAACAATATAGTAAAAACAGTAGCCTGTTCACGTTAATATTAAATTAATTAAAATTACCATGTAAATACATTAAATTTAAAACAGAAACATTCCTATATACTAATATATACAATTTACTATACCTACCTAAATATTAAAGCTAAATCAAATAAATTACTATGTAAGTGCATAATATTTAAAACAGAAACATGCCTATGTACTCTATATACAATTTTCTATCTATATAAATGATCGAAACTAAGTTTTAACGTGAAATTTTACATGTGGGTAATATTTTGATAAATATAGTTAAAAAAAACCCCTGAAAAATTAATCGAATATGGTTAAAAAGGAATTAGTTCATGGTTGTCAGTGAATATAAAGTGTATATAAAATTGGGCGGGTAAGATGCTAAAAAAAATTACATTCTAAAAACATAAGAAACTAACCAATAGATGGATTATACAAATTTATAATTAAATTAGGAAAATGCTTGACGATATGCTTTGGATTAATTAAAATGTCAAACTGGACATTTGGATTGACCTCTTACCACTTGAACGATATTTTAGCCAGAAGAGGATCAGAGTGAAAACAAATTAAGTATTAAAACATGGTTGTGCTCTGAAGTAAAAATTATGTAGGAAGGCAGGAAATGCTCGCATTATCCGAAAATATAAACTTCACTGGGCTGTCAACATTGGTTATAAAGTAGCCAGAATTTTGTTACAAATAGTTAGCCTTAAAAACATTGCCCCTTGCAATTGCTTTCTTAAATAAAATAGGAATAAAACTAAGAGCAAAATAAATTAAACAAGTTTATTATCTGATATTGCATTTTTATGACAAAGAAAATAAAGATAATGCAAAACTGACAGCTACATGGAAAGCTCATGTTTCAAAACACTTGAAACTGTGGAGCAAGACTTCCACGTAAGAATATTCATGAAGAGTATTGCTTTTTTCAATTATTTTTAAACGAAGAATATTAATGAACGAATAATATTATATAATTCAGAATTAAAGGCGTTGAAAAATAAATTGTAGAGTATGCACAATTTTTAACATATTTTTAAACAACCTGACGAAAGAAATTAAGTCACATCATTATTGAATATTCTTATTATTACCTCAAACTGATTTGACTTCATTTATCTCAATAAGAATATTTAATTAATACTGGCGCATCTTATCCTCTTTAAATTCTTTAACTATATACAAAAAAAAGAATAATAAAAAAATGCTAAAAATGCCGAATATTCTTCATAATTGATCTTACGTGCAAGCCATTGTTGAATTAGTAATGAATCAGTAAACAAATCAACAAAAGTGAGTAAATAAAAACAAACGCTAAAAGGCATTGCCACTTGTAGATTATGCAACATCTCCTAGCAAGCGGCGACACTTTCTCCAACAATGAGAATATCATAAACAAACTTTATGTTGTGTGTATTGGCATTATTATATGTTGTTCAATTCATTTTGATATCTGATTAGAATTAGCGCACGTAGTACTGGTAAATGCCTGGACCATCTGATGAAGTGTCATCACAGCGGTTGATTCCCCAGTTGAAATTTGCTGTATGCGGTATAACCATTAGCCCATTTTTGAAACGTACACTTAAGTCAAGCGAATTTGTATGACCAAACTTACCGTCTGTCCATTCTTTACATCTTTGAGACATTATCGAGTCATCTTCTTCTAACGGGTAAAATCCACCGCATGCGTAAGGTCTCGCGTCAGTCGCACCAGTAAAATAATCCAAGAGAGATGATGTTGTTGTTGCTATGTCAATTGTTCTGCCATGATCTGTTGGTTTACTGCAACGTAATCTCAGTTGCTTAAAATCCACTAGTTGCCTTAACGCTGACAAACCATTCAATGTGAGAACGAAATTTTTCAGGACCACGTTACCAATTTGAGTAATTTCGCTAATTTCATTAGCATGTAATGAATTGTCTAAATGTGTTATTTGTGTCCAGCCACCTACAAAGAAAACAGGATAATAGATTAAATTAAAAATGATAACAAGTAATAAACGCTAAGGCCATGGCCGGAAAATACTTGCACCAATCAAAACATTCAGTCAATTTTTTTCAAAGTTTTACTCATTTTAGACCAACGCAATATTTGGCATTAAAAGTAGAATGAGCTAAGAAGGAGAATAGCACTTTGTGCATGCGTAATCTGTTACCGTTTAAAATTATGCTGCAAAATGCTACTTAATGCTACATATAGCATACATCTTCAGGATTCTTGTATGACAATTTTACGTCGAAAAATGCTTTTATCAATGCGCGAAAAATTTGAAATTTGTAATTAAAATTTTTTGTCCGTCATTATGTTTTCTAGTTAAAACGTTAACTGTGCTTATGAACTATATCCTTTTGAAGGACTAAAACAAATAGGACTATCGGAATAGGTTTTAGCAAACGTCGTCTTACATAAGGAAAATCTGCTGTTATTGAATAAAAATGAGACTTTTCAGAGGCATGCTGTAAAATACTTTTATACTGTTATGGAAGAAATTTGGTTCTAGTTCGTGATACCTATACACTTGCGTGAAAAAAGTTGTTTAAATCAATCATAGTTATAATAGAGGAAGCAATTGCAATCTTTAAAAAATAATCGCCCGCTCATTAAAAATACAATAAATATTTGCATGCTTTTATACAAAAACTTATTTTTCTGAAAATGCTGATGGCAAAAGGTGTCTAAATTGATATTTTTCTGGAAAGTATTTCTTTACCCAACCTATAACCGATTTAGTAAAAGGTAAACGGTTGTGAATACCCTACCTCCATCTGTCACCATGTCACAATACACACTTATCATTTCCCCATTTAATTTAATCCAGTAGTAACCGGACGTTATGTAGGGTCTTTGCCTCCTCAATTGCTCACATGAAGATTCTGTGACTGAGGTAAAATTGAATTTTTTCCGCCATCCAGGAGCAACATAATCTATAATGTGATGATAACATGTCAAATCGGAATCATAGGGGCAATAAAATACAGAAGACGTGTGTCCTGTTACATCTTCCGTTCTTTGTTTGTATTGAGTTAAGCGTATGTGTAAACTTTGATCTTGTAAAAAGAAGGAAGACAGTTAATGACGTGTTCTAGGCAAAGATGTAGAACCCGCTTTGTTTTTCAGAAAAGTAGTTGCAGCGTTTTGTAGCAATGCTAATTTGGGTTAATTTTGACTTCTAAATCACTATTCTTAGTCTTAGGCTTTTTGCCTCTTATTAAACAGTTGTAGATTAGCTGACGGCTTTTTTATGTGAAAAAGGCAAGAATCCTCAAAAGAGATTGTGTAGTTAACGGAGTACTATTTTTGTTTTATATTTGAAGCGTAGAAGGTATCAATTTAAACAAATAAAAGGAATTTTAAGTAGTTTGGTTGAGAATTACAGTTCAGATAGATAGAGCTTACAAAATTTCGAGAAGAAAAAGACAATACAAATTACGTGTTATTCTTCTTTTGGATTTTAAGGCACATATAAGAAGAAACGTTGCGTTTAAAAATATTTTTTGAGTTAATGTTGCGTACTGCATTTTTATATATATCGTTTCTTATGCAGATTTTATATTATAAAACAAATAGCGCGGGTGATGGTTAGAAAGGATTGCCCATTCTCGTGGAAATATAAACATATCGTCCTTTTTTTCAACAGATTTGAAAGACAACAGAGAAATTGAAATCAGTAGCATTGTCAAAGTGCATTAGTGAGAAGCATATTTGGTTATATCTGTAACAACGCTTTAGTTTTTCAAAAAACTAATTTAATACCCATTTTTTCAGATATTATAAGTTTTAAGAAACGTGGTTAAAAAGGCGGTACAAGCACAGAGACATAAATAAGTGTTTAATATTAGAAATTTATGTACATTTATTGATGTTAAACAAGTATTGCGCTATTGCTTCCATAGACCTTTCTAAAACTGTATACAGCTATTTGGTTATGTAATACGGAGCTACAAGAAATACAGGTCATCTAAATACAATGACTTTAATTTGGGTTAACTCTGCATGATTACAGTGCAATTTGTGTTGGAAATTAGTAAGTTTAAAAAGAAAAGTATACCTGATTGATAAAGTTGAAGAATCTGCTCATTTAGCAATAAGGCATACCAAATGGCAATGTCGCTTATGTAAACGCTTTTAATATCTGACTGAAGTGACGAAGGACCGATTGTTCTAGTTACTGAATATCCTGTGCATGAAGTTGCTTGGTAAATTCCATTGAGAAATAGTTTTAGACATCCTTCTAAAATAGTAAAGAACTGATAAAGACATGGGAGATGTTCAGTTAATTTATACTTGATATGATAAAAAACCTACTAGGAAGATCCCAGGAAATCACAACATGCGTCCAAGAAAAGAAGAAAGCCTTTGATTTTGACTTCACAACCTTTACTTCATAAGTTGTTGCGCTTACTACCGTTTGTATTTCTGCATAAGTTTCGTCGACGGTGTCTAGTAGTATTCCAATACCTAAACAAATTTAATCACAACAGTTGCACTTGCGGAGCCCATGAGACCATTTGGCATTTAAAAAATCAATTTTTTAAAAAAATGTGACGAAAGTGTCACTTTTTTCACTCGATAAGTCAAATTCCCTCAGACTCGGTTATCCCAATTTGTTGCCTCTACGCTCCGGGAACAACAAATGATTGGAATTATATAGCAACATTTCAAAATCAATGTCAGATAAGGTTATTAGTTTGAATAAAGTTTAATTAATCTTTGCACAGAGACAACATTAGCTCAAATTTTCTACTTAAGACACAAACCAGGAAAGATAGCCAGCTAGCTTTATAACTTGGTCTATAGCTTTTTGTAATTTCTGATAAGTATGGATTAGCTTTAGATAAACGAATTAAAATTTTTAACGACTTTCTCTCGACTTTTGTGATGCAAATAAACAGTGAAGATAAAAATCATCTTTACACATCAAGCGTATCGACTTGAACTTTTTGTGTAAACGAATCGTCCGAACCTACTTTTTATTTCTTTGTTACCTATTTTACAGATTGCACAACCTGAACAAAACGATGACCGTTGTTTTAGGTCTCGTAAAAATTTTAAACTGCAACATCAGTTGTTAGGAGAGGAACTTCAAATTTCCGCCCCGCAACCCTTTTATGTTGATCTTACTTATCATCTTACTTATCTCACCTTACTTATCTCATCTTATTTTATCTTACTTATTTGACTTATCTTATTTATCTTACTTATCTTCCTTATATTATATTATCTTATAATATCTTATCTTACTTATCATCCTACTTATCTTGAAATGGCTACGCAATTTCATACCAGCTACCCCGCAGCGTTATTAATTTTGTTGAAAAGCAAACCCCTTGTTTTTAACTAATATCTCAAAAATGTCAAATAGCTGTACGTTTAAGTATGTCGGTACAGGTAAAGTCGAATATAATTTATACAAGTTTCATAAAGACATCTCCTAAAGACTATATTTCGTATTTCGTTTACATTTTTAGTTAGTTAGAACAAACCATGCGATTACGCAAAGCGACTTGATTAGCTGGTAATTGTATTTTATTGTATCGTGTGCTAATTTATCACTGGAAATTAAAACAATGCTATTGTTGCTGTCTATTTCGTTTAAAACGTTCTGTTTTGGGTTTTTGTAATGAAATTAACAACAAACCGTTTTATGATTAAAATTGAAAAAGGTTCTGTCAGTGGGTTTAAACAGCTAGTTATTTGGTAATTCTCTTCACTTGTAAGTTAGGTGAGTTTCTTTGTGCGTATGTTCTTGTGAACAATTTCTAACATACATAACGAACGAACAAACGAACAAACGAACAAACAAACGAACAAACAAACGAACAAACGAACGAACGAACGAACGCTCCAAATCAAGGAAACTTTATGTAGCAACGTAGTGGTGAACAATATCGAGATACATACCGACTTGATTAAAAGTACTAATGATCGATTTTCTTTCATTAAATGTTTGTTGCATAGCCCTGAACCACAATGACAATGTGAAATATGTTGGGTGGCTTTCAAGGCGTGAATTATACGGATTTCTAAAGAGATAGAAAAGTAAATATACATTTTCTATGTCATAAGAGAAAATATCTGTCCTTGGACGCAAAATGATCTTGTCGCGAAGTCATTGAGAAAGCGGGGGCTCAATTTATTTGATTTTATTATATTTTATCATTTTATTGTGTTGCATTAAATACTTAAAAACAAATGGTCAAGGCTTTTGAAAAGATTAATACGAATTAAAAAACAAAAATCAATAATTTAAAGTAGTAAAATTTGAGTACGCTATTTTATATATGACCCCTCGTACTCCTTGTAATCCGTTCTCGTAACGAGTACTACTTGAAATTTTAGCGACGACAGCATGCTTGTGGACGATCTAATGTAGTTGTGGCTATTTTGAAATTTATTTTATGTTTTTACATGCTTAAGATAAACATATTGTCACATTTTTTACACATGAATCTTACACAAACTAATTTTAAGATTTTGGCTTGAAACGTTGATTTTGAAATGATGCGTTTGTGGCTATCCTAGCTGTTAGCTACCTCTGGCTGAGAGGTGAAAGTATCTAAATGCAGTTAGATAGGTACACCTTTTTCTGTAATATAAATTATTTTTTACCCGAAATTAATTTTGTAACAATAGGCTTTAGGATGTGTTTATATTTAAATAGATAATTTTCTAAATTTCATAAAAACTAATTTTGCAAACTGAAATAGCTGAGTGATTGTTTAGCTAGACGGTATAATGACTGGCTTTTTCCTGTGTTGTTATATAAACCGAAATATCAATAAAGTTGTGTTAACAGGCTACACCTAAAATGTTGTCCGACATGGTTTACCTGTACTAAGCACTCATCCTGTTTCGCACAATGTAATTGATGAGTGACTGATGGAACGGGACGGAGTAATGACGGGCTGTTGCCTGTGTTTTTATTAAATCCATCGTTCGATGTGCGACATGGTTTACCTTTAATAAGGGCTCATCCTGATGTCTCTTACGATTAATTTTTGAAATGTCTCAGGAACTTATTCTGCGAAACAACCAAAAATCCTTTCGACTGTTTTTCTTATGACGGGGTAACTACAGGCTATAGCAACCTCATAGCTTTGCGCGCTTCACTAAGTTTGCGACATACCATATACCTGTTTCTGAGTTTCTGAAGGCATCACAGTGTTTACCACAAAAATGCTACAACTAAACGAAATTTGATTCAATTTAGGTAAGCCTATCTTAACATATGCAATGGGTGACTAATACAACCCCTTCGGATTCAGCGCCTTTCATAAAAGAGCCAAATTTGTAATAAGGTTGTGAAAGTTTGGTGATGTAAATATAAAAAAACATTACCGCCAGATGGAAACCAATCTTAATATAAAGAAGTAAATAATTACTTCTTTATATTAAGATTGGTTTCCATCTGGCGGTAAATCGCGTTAATTTGTGACCTCAGAATTAATTATAATGAGTATTTAGCGCAAGCACGTTTTAGTTACAAATAAAATTAACACGGAATTTATTATTTTCGTTAAGTTAAAAAAATTATGTGCCGGAGGAGATTATTTATGGATAGCGAATTAAAAAAAGATGGAAAAAACAACAACAAAAAACAAAAAAAACAAAAAAAAAAACAGTCAAGTTTTTAGGTCAATAAATTTTGTCGTTAAGCAAACAACTTCACTATCTTCTGCAAGAATCTCTAAAATAATACGCCAGTTCTGTGTGTCTGTAACAGGCAAAGTTGATATGCTTATTTTTCTTTGATGTCGCCGAAAAAATCTTTGATGTTGCTGAAATTTGCTAGCGAGTTTACTTTGTTTACATCACGTGATGAAAACGACTCAATTTGATTTGCTGAAATAAATTTGACGGCTAACTTTCCAAAAATGGTGTCCTCTCGCCACCAGAAAAAAAGCACAAAAGAATGATCCCTTTATCTTGAAAAAAGTAAAAAGAGTGTTTTAAAAAGCATATTTAAGAAGAAAAAAGTCCAAGTGAAGAAGTAGAAAAGTTAAGTTGGAAGTGAGAAGTGGAGCTAGAAGTAAAGTAAAGTTAGAAGTAGAAAATCAAGGCTAGAGTTTGAAGTCGATTTGAAATCACAAATAGTAAGAACTTTGATATTTTTAGACGTTTAGTTTTTATGTCGGTGGAGCAAGCAGGCTCCCCTTTTTCAGCAAAAGCCACCTAAAAGCCTCAAATTCTTAAAGTAGCCATATTTGTTTTTGTTGCATAATTAATGTTTCCCCTGGCGCGTAACTAATGTATTTGTCCTAAAATTCAAAATGCTACATAAAGCTGTTAGCTGGCTACAATGTGCTGGCGAAATGGAAAATTCTGGTTTGTTGAACTAACTGCAAATGTCATAATTTTTACATAGCTATTGTTTTCCTTTATATGTGTTTCACTAAGCACAAATGGCTAGCTATAGACGTAGCTAAGTCTCCCCAGCTTAAGTATATTTAACTGGGTGTCCTAGCTACTGTTAGCTAGCTAATGTTAGCTTCATTTCAAGAAGGCTCCATCCCATAGTTAGCTCTAACCTATAAGTTATGTTGTTATTCCTCTTTTTTTTAGGTATTTATAGCTACCTTAGTAGTCACACTTTTCTTCTTTTTTGAACACGAATTATGATGTAGCAAGCTAGCTACAAAATCTTTCTTGGACTTTTAGGATAGTGTGACTCATGTTAATGCCCATAGAGTATAGTTTTTTTCACATTACCTGCAAACTTTACAAGGGGACCACATGCAATATCACAAGTGGAACAAATTTTGTAGAATTTAAAGTGTGTGTGTTAAGTTATTTTTTATTGTTTTGTTTCTGACATCCTGTTAAACTTTTGTCAGGCTACATGTAAAATGCCAAGTTATTTTTACAGGGGTTATTGAAATTAGATTAGGAATTTACGTGGGTTTAAAAAAATGTATGAGAGGATGGTATGGTTGTCCGTTTATATTGTTTGTGTTGCAAAGTGCTGTTATTTGACATTTTGGGTAAACTTTTATGGAAATCGACCACATGCAATATACTAAAAGAACAAATTTTTGTAGAATTACACTTCATTGTAAGCTGTTGTGTAAGCTGATGTCCTTTTGTATTTCGCATTATAAACTTTTGACAAGTGGAACGAATTTTGTAGAATTTAAAGTGTGTGTGTTAAGTTATTTTTTATTGTTTTGTTTCTGACATCCCGTTAAACTTTTGTCAGCCTACATGTAAAATGCCAGGTTTTTTTACAGGGTTTTTTACATTTGATTGGAATTTACGGGTTTATGACTTTGGGTTAAAAAATTATGAGAGGATGGTATGGTTAAGTCAGTTATATTTTGTGTTGCAAATGTTTTTGAATTTGTGTAAACTTTTGTGGAAATAGACCACATGCAATATATACTGAAAGAACAAATTTTTGTAGAATCGGACTTCACTGTAAGCTGTTGAATAAGCTGATGTCTTTATATTTTTTGCTGGAAGAAAATTCCATGGTTTCACGGTTTTGTTTTTCTTGAGAATTTTACAAAATTTTGTAGGGATAAATGTTTGCTGATGATAAAAAAATACTTAATGTTCTGACTGAAACTGTTTTTGTTTTTTATATTTTGTAATCTAATGGGCGAGGACTGTATACACTGAAATGACTAATTTTTCTAAATTTTGATGTGTTTTATATATAACCTTTTTGTGGAAGATTAATGGGTAATGGCAATATACGACATGCTGTATGAAATTATTTTTGTTGATTTAGATGTGTTTCTCAAAAACCAATCTGTTTTACATTTTGTGTAAACTTTTGTTTACGAACCGTATACAATGTTTCCAAAATAATGATCTTTTTTTATTCAAGTTTATTCTTTCCTTATTGATTTTTTGACATTTAAGTTCAAAATTGTTGGTAAAGGGCAGTACGGATCATCAAACTAAAAAAGAAAATTTTTTGTGTTCTTAACTGGTTGATTTTTACATTTTGTGTAAATTTTTGTGGGAGAGGATGGTAGCAACTGAAATGACTGATTTTTGTAGATTTAAATTTGATGTTTTCCAAACTATGGCTTTTTCATATTTTTGTATAAGCTTTTAAGGGAAAGACAATATTTAAAATGTGTAAAGAACTTATATTTCTTGATTTGTGCTAACTCTTGCAGGCCTCCTTTTTGACATTTCAGAATAAAATACTGAGGGTTTTCAACATAATCACTTATAAGATGTACATATTTGAGATGCATTATTTCTGACATTGTTATTATCTGTGTTGTGACTGTCGGTGTTGTAACTGTCGGTGTTCTTACTGTCGGTTTTGTGAGTATTGGTGTTGTGAGTGTTGATGTTGTGAGTGTCGTTGTTGTAACTTTTTATAAACTAGATTTTACACCTTGCAAGCTGTTCTTTTTTATTTTGTGTAAGACTTGTGTGGAGGATTTAATGCGATTTGACATTTGACATTTTGTGTAAGATTTTAAGAACATTTTTTTTTGTATATGCACTACTGACATCGGCAAAACATCTAAAGCAACCTATTTTTCATTGGCCTTTTGCCTAAGTGGATTTTTCCACGGGCCTTATCGACTAGTTAATATATAATTTTTTAAGGATAAACTATTTTGTCTGTCGTTTCGAAAAACATGTTTGTTAATATGACTTTTTCAAAATTTGTTTATACATAAAATGTTCAAGCTAATTCGTGTCAAAATATCATAAAAATTTGATATTTAGAAAGCGCGCTAATAGGACTGGGAAAAGGTGCGCTAATTACTACTGATGTTTTTATTGGGGCGGTAAAAAATTAACTTCAATTAACACCTGCTAAACGCTAATTAACGTCAGGTCGAAACTAAGCTTTACTTTAGCAAACATTTTAACTTAAAGCAATTTCCAACTCGTTAATTTGAAAAGTGAATTATCAAGTGAAGAATCATACTGAATAGCTGTGTCCTCAAAATTTCCAAACTGAACGTCTTCTCCATCTCCTTTTTGCAGAACGTAACCTTTCCCAAACTGATCTAGAGCGATATTGTTATACACCATGTTTAAGAATATTTTGGTATCACCATCCTTGTCCATTCCTCTACCGTAGGGTGTTGTCATGTTTGAGTGATTAAAAGTTTTTAAAGGGATGTGAATATTTGGACGTGGTACATATTCTCCATAATCTAAAAAGAAAAATTGTGTTGTGAGTGTTTTATTTTGAACCAGTTTTAAGAAGGAGTACTGTTAAGTACTTCGTAACCACAGTGTTTGTAAGATAAATTTTGTGTCTTGTGCCTATTTTATTAACACGTCAGCATTCTACGAGACTGAAGAAAACGTCAAAGGATCTTATGTGTATTTTCTGTGAATATTTTACAATAACCAAATGACAAAAACATTCTTTGATGTTTTAACAACCTGTGTGTAAATGCTATATGCAAGCATAGATGCAAACCTATGCATAATATTTTTGAAAAAATGTATTTCAAAATTGCTCCCCTCCTCCCTTCCCCATCTCTTAACATTGGAGACCCAGGGACACTGTAACGGTATTTTAACATTGAGACAAAGGAGAGGAAGTCTGTAAAATGTCGAAGTGTGTAGTTTTGTTAAAAGAAGTCATTCGACTCAATCTCTATGCACACAATTATTGATTTCAAGTGGTTGTTAATTGGATCCTTTGCATTGTTTCGGGTGTTGAAATATAACAATTTAAAAATAAGTACTTAGATGACAATACAAGCATGCGGTTATCTTTTCCTACAAACTTTTCCCATAGAAAATACTGCATTGTTAAATGCAACAAGCATATAAGAATAAAGAAACGTTAAAACATACTCGAATGTACTTCATGGTTTGGTGTTACGCAAAAAATAAGATGATGAACATCAAAATGAATGCAGGGACCTTGGTATATCATCACCCATCTGTTCTCATTGCCATACCATTCGTATATTTTCTGATCTTCATGTAACGAATAAATAATATCGTTAAATGCAACTTTAAACTCAATAGTGGATCCTGGATTGGTTGTTAGCATTTCCCATTTATTTACAGTGGTAGAAGGAGTAGTCTCGTGTCTCATGATGCATTTGCAATCTTTGCCAATTGCATACCAGAAGTTGCCATATTCCTGAACTCTTGAGATCGCACCAATAGCCACCTTTGTCAAGGAACCTAATGAAGAACAGTGGTAAAATTATTAAACGGACACTTTTCACTTGTCTTGTCATATTTCTTTAATAAATCAGTGCCAAAGCGTCCATAGAAACAAAATAAATTTCGATAAGCTAACCGTTAATATGCAATTTAATTTATTTATATATATTTTTCTATTTTTGGACACATTTTTGAGAGTTAATAGTTTCTGAATTATCAGAAGTATGCAATCGTATTGGGTCAATTTCATTTGTTGTCCACATAGAATTTTTATTTCTAGTCTATGCATTTGAACACCATAGACAGACTCCTGAAAAAAAAAAAAGTCAGATAGATTAAGGATTTAAAGGTGAGACAAACAGCTGTGGTACATGATTTCAAAGATCAAACCGGCTGATTTTAAATTTGCTGTATTATTGACATTTTTGACTACTTACCAAAACAAATGAAATTTTTTTATAGGCATTCCATCCTAAAGGCTGTCGCTTTTCCCCCTGACTGTATTTATATTACATCACTGGCAGAGATACGTAAAATTTGCTCTTACTTGCTTGCATGCAACACAAGTGGTGGTTTTGCGGTCAGCAAATGTTTTTGAATAGACTGTGGACACTGTATTGGAAGTGCGCAAGAGTTTGGACTTGAAGTTTATGGTTAGAAGCCGAATACGCTACCAGTGCGCTATTTCCGCTTTTGTTTACACTTACAATTAAAATAGTAGAACAACTTTCTCTCGACGCTGTGAATAATTAATTACAAGAAAAAAGTGGACGATCAACATAACAAAAAAGCCTAATATCACGACGAACTGATTTTTACTTTTATTTTTTGCTGCTTGAATAGATTCGTAAGTAAAGATAAAACAAAATTTGATACATTATGTGTTCGTTTGTTATTTTAATTGTAACATATGGTACCATTTTATCACAACAAACTTCATCGTTAAAAGGTTGGAAGTACGCTTGGAAGAACAATATTATAAAAGAAAAAGTATATACAAAAGAAAGTATTCAAGGTCATGACAAATGAGGAGTGGAAATTCCGTTAACATGTCAGTAAAGAAAAACATACTTATTTGTGTGTTGTCATTGCTACGTCATAGTGTTTTACTGACGTCATCATTTTTGCAAAAATGGCTTTTTCTGTTGTTTTTTAGGATTTCTTAGCCATATACTCTATATATGCCTAATTTACATTTATTATGTCAAGGACATGCATAATTAGATCAGAAAAGATATTTTTTTTATAATAATCGGCAATTCTGTAACTCCTAAGTGGACATTTTTTTCTTCTTTGATGTAACTTTTCTTACGTTAAGGCACGACGTTGTTGCGTTTGTATATATATATAGCTTTATTATTATAATCAAATTAAAAATTTATTGTTTTATGTCAGTCTGTTTTGACTAAAGTTCATTTTAACAAGTTTATACAGTTTCATACTTGGGAAATCTGGTACGATTATATAATACTAGTCGTTAGCCCGTGGAAAAATCCACGAGTTCGCCCGTCCTTTTTATAAGCGCATTGTGTGCGTCTCGCTACTTGCGCAGCTAAGCTACGATTTTGCGTGACAAACAGACGGACAGACGTATACGGGTATTATAATATAGACTTATATTTTAATGCTTTTTTTGTCAAACGTTTGTTAAATTTCAAAGTTAAATTTGTATATATTCCTTTTTATTTTAAGTTTGGATAACTTAACTTATCAACCAAACAACCAAGCTAAACACTGGTTAAACATACAGACGCCAATTCGTTTTAGCCCGACAATTAAGTGGATTAATGTAGATTGCTATGATAAGTCTGAGGTCAGATAGGTTGAACGTGAGGGGGTGATGTCAGTTATTTTTCAACGCGTGGGTAACTAGGGACTACCTGGAACCAAAATAGGACTAATTTTTAAAGCTGGCTTAACCCACCCATTTTAGAACAGACGGGTTGATGACGTCATCAAAAAAACTTTAAACCCTAATATCTTTACCATCTCTACCAAATATAAAGGATCGTGTGCTATTCGCATGATCCATTACGTTTTCTTGATCAAAGTTTCAAATTTACACAATAGAATCAGCAAAGGGTAAACAAATTTCTCAAATGAATTTATTTGCGATGTATTCATGGATTATTGCTGACCTCATCAAATTTCAAATGACCACCGATCATCGTGGTATAATTGCCCTCTCCCTTCCAAAGTACGCATTACACATAATTTGACTGTCTGTAACTTGTAAATGTGGCTGACATTGATTCTAATAAGTTTAACCAAAACTATAGCATAAAATTTTTGTTGTTATCTTTTTGTAAAAATGTTTTAGAACAACGTAGACTTACCATCACTTATTGGCTTTAAGTAAAGTTCGAATGTAGTTAAATGGATGACGAGAATATGTTGATCGGTATAATCAAACGATGCCCCATCAAGGTTCTCTGCATTCCAACCAGATGACCACGTAAATATTTGATGGGTGATCAAGCCGCGTGCATGAATCTTTTTGTCTTTACTATACTTTATATCTTGTAAACTAGGGTCTGTAACAACCACATAGGTACCATTGGATGGTTGAGTTGCAGGGGAAGCTACAATTCTACCTTCTTGGTTAACACCATAAAAGGTAAGGTCATAAATGTTGATTGCTATGAAACTAACCCAAGCTGGTGAATGCGGTATCATTTTTCCATGCACTAAAATTTTAAAGATAAACATTTTTTTTAAAGTTCGCATTAAAGTATCTTTTTTTTTTCTTTTGAGCTAAGTGTCTTTCTTGTTCGTCTATATATGTTAGTTTGCGAATGTTGACGTATATATATACAAATAAGAAAAAAAAAGAATATTAATAATTATAAGGATATACGTTTCCTGCAAATACAAGGGGATCGATAAAATTCTGCTGACCAGCAAGAGCATGGGTAACACGAGTCTTTTTCATTGCATAAATCCCGAACAATCTAAATAACAAGTGATAGCTATGCGTAAGGAAATTATGGACGTATTATATCGCTCGCTTTTAAACTTACATGATGATTTTAATTACTGGATGTAATCATGTCCACGGAGTGCGAATACAACATTCTGGATTTTAGTATTATTAATTAGAACGTTAGTGTCGCAACTTACAATCCTATTCAGCGCTAGTTAGGTTACAGATTATAAATTACCAGGTAGTGCTTAAGATGTAACCACTAAAGGTATTATTGGTACGTCTTGTTTAAATCTTAGACATGCCATGTCCTGACCAACCTCATTCTCAAGCAATTCTAATCAAGCCTTTTTAAAGATATTTCAGTAGCAGGTTGTCTTCCAAGGATTGTATTCCAAAAATGTCAAAATTAATTTTACAAATGTCAGTTGCACTTTAGATATTTGGATAAATTCTGCAGCACGTCAGAGGAAAATAATTTGAACAATGTGTATTTAATTGCGCTGTGTGATTTTCTTCCTTGTTAGAGACCTTATGAAACAAGAAGGGGGCATCTGCAACAGGGTTGTCTAGAATAGTTAGGGAAAGCGCGGCAAATGAAAAAACGCGTTAAAAATTGATTAAGAAAAATTAAACGAAACGACGATGGAGAAAAAAACAAAACAATTATGGGTATTTTTAAAAATGCAAGAATTGCTAAACTGGCAAAGTAACTGGCAACAAGAAACTGACAAAAGGTCGAAATTTAGAAAAATAATTATTCAAGTTTTTAGCGAGCTTTGATCAGTACTATTTTCACATGATATTTTTATTGTACCAATGATCGGACGTTCTACCTACAATATCAAAATCGTTTTTGTTGAGCCAGAACTACATTTTTCAGGCTTTTTGCGCTAACCTGCACATGCGTGTTAAAGAAATAATAATGTTTTCATTTTCGTAGATGACCCCGTTTATATTGTCAAAACACCAGCGCGATAAAATAAGCTATGACTTTTTCTTTAGGACCATTGATAAGTAGGTGTCGAGATTGAAGTGGCCATTCAAACGCTATTTAACAAATAT
The DNA here is from genome assembly GCA_030067915.1 of Hydractinia echinata. Taxonomy (NCBI): domain Eukaryota; kingdom Metazoa; phylum Cnidaria; class Hydrozoa; order Anthoathecata; family Hydractiniidae; genus Hydractinia; species Hydractinia echinata. The sequence continues at coordinate 959,736 of JASGCC010000036.1, read as the reverse complement.
CGATTCAATGTGTAATAAAACATAAATAAATATTTTTTTCTTGAATTGCAGATAGTTTTGACTTATTTATTTAAATAAATAAATCAACTTCCATTGATTTGTATGTTTTTGTTGTCTAGGTAACAAGCTTACTGTTTTTTGTTATTAGGGATAGTTGCTAGAATGCAAGAAAAAGAAGTCTAACATATTTTTATAGTTGATAGGAAATTATCTTAAAAATTAAACGGTTAAATTTATTTAAAGGCTTCTACAGTTGGAAATTTCTTAATCATCACTGCAGCAACTACTTCCACTTCCTATCTCGCTATATTTTCTCGCGAAATCTTTGCCTAACTTTTCTCCAAAATAAATCAACCAATTGAAGGTTATTTTAATTTCATGTGTTCCAGCCTGAACCAGGACTATTACAAAGAAGTCCCATCACTTATGTCATAGGCGTACAATATGTTTAAGGAGAGGGTTCGAAATGAGTTAACACCGGAAGTAATTTAATTTTATATTTACTCTTGTGTTACACTGTAAAGGAATACTACTTGACAAACAAAAAGCTATATTTACAAGAGATACCTTTACAGGAAGAAATTTTAGGGCGACAAGCTTCATCGTCAAAATTGAAAAAAATGAGTAAGCGGGTGATCTGAAGATCTACTTAACATCGAATTTTTTAAATTAAATCAATATCGAATGTAAAACAGAGTTGACCAGTGGAATGCGTATATCGCCACCCTGCTATAACTAGCTAGGCAAAAGAACGTATATAAGTTTCTGAACTAACAGAATTCAATCAAAAAATCAAGCTAACCATTATTACAGAAGAAAAGCTGCAAGAATCAACTTACCGTATCGTAGTAACGAAAGTAACTTTCAGTAACAAAATCTGTTTCGTTTCTTGTATCTCGATCCTCTGGCAGTAATTCACAACGTTTTGATCTGTCACGTTCATAATTTACAGACAAGCATCCTTGCGTTGCTAAACAATGGTTGCAGCAATCTTCCTCCAGTAGCACACCAGTTATCGTTCTTATTGGCGCGATATTTAATTTCGTATCCTTGTATTTAAACACCATATGAAACACTGCTGATCTAGCTCTTGTTTGTCTCAACAAATGACTTGTTGATACATGAATACACGTAACTAACAAATAAAAATAACGCAGTGAAAACATCTTGACGTACAAAGTCAGAATAAACTTCCTGAAGCTGTTAAATAGCTTGAAAATTTTTAAGCTTATTTTATGAGACATTCACCATTCAAAATTAACATAAGAATAGCTGTATTCTCATAGGTTACATACCCCAGGCAACAAAGAGAAAAGAAAAATAAATATATTTATAAACAGCAAATAGCAAATATGAAATGGACGCTTGGAACCATCCAATTATCTGCGTTTCTTTTAACCTCAAGTAATAAGTCAGTTATTGAGCGATTACTGTGCAGGGGCGTGATTTTCCTTGTATAAGTAGTCAAGTGGATTGATGTCAACGTTGATAGGTTTTTTAACTAAGATTCATTTTCACATGATCGTATTTTTTTGATGAAATGGAAACCGGTCTTGACGATAAATTGAGACATAGATTAATTGATTGATTTATTCTTATTTTTGGTCCGTTTACTTACATTTGTTGTTCGTCTTGTTGGGAAAGTTTAGTGGCAGTTGTTATCCATTACGTTTCTTGACAACAAATAGATAAGAGATAAGCAAATATTAAAAAATTAGAGTCTCGTAAAAATTGACATAAGGAATAAATACGGAAAGATTACAAGTTGAAAAGAAAACCTGTGTCATTTTTTGTTACACGATTTTTTCTTTATCAACTTAGACGAAGTAGTTCAGCAGACATTTTCTTTAACTCTATTCAGGCCCAGGGCTAAAAAAGACCCTCTTTCCCATTTTTTTTAATAACAGGTTCGGAAATATTTGTATCGTTCGGACTAGATGACGTCATCTAAATTAAGGATAGCTAGCTAGCATGACGAAGAAGGATAATTATTTGAAAATTTGTATAAACTTTTTGGGAGTGATTTAAATTTACGTGCTTACTAATTCTTAGGGATATAACCTGTCATTTTTTGCCAGTAACCAACAAAGATGGTTCTAACAGTGTTTTTAAAGCTTCTGCCTGACTAGATATTGGCCTCATGTGAAGATAGAACCTACGATCTATTGGACTTGAGCCAGATGCTCTACCGACTAAGATATCGATATCCAAAACATACTGTAAATAACCGGAAAGCCTCTTTTTTAAATAAGTCTTATATATTATTATATTTGATGGCTCGAATTGATATTTTTTATTCATTTATTTATTTTACGACTATTTAACAAGGATAGCCATTTCAGAAATATATACAAATCTGTTATCAACATGGGTCCTTGAAAAAAAATATTAGGGTATAAAATTGTTTATATATAAAATCAGTAAAAACAGTGGGTATGGTGTAAAAAATAGGTAAAAGCAAAGAAGAAACACATAAACAGTCTAGTGAAAACGTACCGAGAAGACTAAGGAGGTCAAAAGCGATTTGCCACAAGACACGCAAACACAAAATACTGTAACTTATTTTCGTAGTAATAGAGGCAAGTTACGCATGCGCCTGATAGCGCATGCTTGAATAGAACTTTCCCACCCATTTTTACTCACAAGTCAATTCTATTCGTACGGGTTAGACGACCCGACGACCCTCCCCTGTAAGTTGACGAAATTACTCAGAAAGTAATATTAAGATTGGCTGAGTGACATAGAATCTTATACCTATCTATACGGTTTCTTCCGGAAAAATAGACGAAGTCAATCCCCTTTGGCTCGGGATAACCGGAAGTTTTTATCCTGGAATCGGTATAAGACTCAAATGTATAATCTCAGCAAGATAACAAGTCTTAAAATGCTTACACGAGCTAAGAATAATTGTGGTACTATTAAGAAGTATAGACGGAAAGTCCGTAAGGAAATTGTTGTTATTGTAACCTGAGTTGTGTTGTAATTATATAATATTGAGTATATTAAGAATTGTAAATACGTACGAATACCGAAGATGACTCCACAGACACCGAAGATGACTCCACTCACTAAATTTTATTTCTCGAATAGCGTCCTAAGTCTTGAAGAGATTAGGTAGACAATAAGGCTCTTATTTTCGGTTGAACAAAGTGAATAAGAAATTAATAATTGAGATAAGTTCTTAAAACTAATAAAAGTGTTATTGTATTAAAAATGTATATGTCAGTAAAGACATAAATAAATTTAATATAAAAAATAATAATATATATAAAGTGAAAACGAAAAAAATTAAAAACGAAAAGCAAGAGAAAAATACGCTCCTGCTCTCAAATAGGTCTCACTTCTTTACGATTTGATTTATTGTTTTAACTTTTATATAGGGACGCCTGTCAAAGCAGTAAAGTTATTAAGATTTGAAAAATTAATTTTAGACCGATTAGCACTAGTGGCCGTTTTGGCGTCAGCAGTAAAAAAACTTACTTTTCATTGAGGTTAAAAGGCCTATAACTTTTGTAAGTATTGAAATGATAACGTGAAACTTTAGATGTTTCGGGGACGCAAATTAGCCATTTTTGACAGCATGTCAATTTTGACCAAGATACGTGTAGAAGACTGTTCTATGTGTAATATGATATATATTTCTTCTTAAAAACAACCTATATATTTCTACTTTTAACAGATTTAAACGGAAATTTATTTCTCCAAAACGTGACTGTTATCTTCAAGAAACCAACGCACAATGTACCGTCCCTCGAGAGGGCTGGGTACCAAAGGCAAAAAGAAACACAACGAAGGAGAGCGACAACAACCCTTCCCCTAAATAAATGTTAGCTACAACATAATACAATTTTATATATATATATATAAGCTTCATATAATATATAATACTACTTCTAAAAAATAAAACTATAGGCCAAATGATTTCCAAGTCTGTTTGGAGGTACAATGTCTCTTCTAAGTTATATCGTCCTACATGTCCTCTCCCGCGTACTTCGTCATTCGTCGTTCCGTCAAGTTGTTCAAAAATACTATATTCCGGAATCTCGTCATCCGTTTTCTTATTGGTTACGTTTTCGTTATCTGCATTTCGACTTTCTGAAGTTGCAGAGTTTTCGCATCTTCTTAATTTATCCCTCGTGATCTACTGCTTATGTATTTTACTGTTCTTTTCGTATTCAATACAATAAACGGGGTGTTTGCAGCATACGATATCGCATGGCCCGTACCATTTAATCATACATGTAGACTAAATCGTTTTCTTGTAACACATATCGTCGTAAACCTTTCTATCATGATACGTCAAGTATTTTGCTTATCGAGTACTCATCGATTCTCTCGCCATTCCGAACATTGTTTGCAACTTCTGCTTGAACTGCTAAATATCATACGTCTCCTTATCGGCGTCATTTCCATACATAATGTCTAACGGAATTCTCAACTTTCTGCCAAACATTAGTTCTGCAGGTGTAAATCCCATACTTGAATGAATCGATGTGTTGTAAGCATAGCACATTTCATTTAACCACTGATCCCATTCTCCTACTAACGAAGTAACGTATTTTAATAGGTACTGCTTCACGATATCGTTTGATTTCTCGCATAAGCCATTCGCTTTAGGATTGTATCCTGTAGTACGGAGTTTCTTAACACCTAAGGTTTTTAACAAATGTTGAAAAAGTTCGGCTTTATAAGATGGATCTCTGTCCGAATATAACTTCTCGGTGATGCCATATGTTAAGAAATAATCATATATACATTTACTGGCTGTTAAAGCTGTCCGATCCTTGACTGCATAACATTTCAAATATTTTGAAAAATTGTCGACTACCGTGCGAATGTGAATGTCCCGACGGTTGTTATTTCCAAATCAACTATGAAGTCAATGGATATTAATTGGTTTGGCTTTAGTGGAAAGTCTCGCTTACCCAGAATGGATTTATCTTTAGGGTGTTTCGTCATGATACAGATTTTACAATTTTTAATATAATTCTGTATATCTTTCAGCATAGACGGCCACCAAACAATGTTCAAAATTTTTAAAAATACCGAAGTGTCCACTGTAAAACTGATCGTGTCTCTGACGGATAATTTCTGGATGTAATTCCTTTGGACAGACATATAATAATTTTCCATGCAAATCATACTGTAAAAGATTATTCTTATAACGTTTGTAAACATTGTTCAATATTGTCGTTTCACCCAATTTAAATTTTATACATTGGGCAATGTCTTTGTCGTTTAGTTGTTTCTCGATTAACTCGTCTTCGTCATAACTAACTAAATTTAATTCAATATAAAATGCATCAATAACGTTCAATTTTTTTTATCGCTTTTTATGTTTCGTGATATAAAGTCACTCACAACATTTTCTTTACCCGGCTACCGTATCCATCTAAAGCGTTTATTTATAATTTCTTTGAATGCTTTGAGATGAATGAGTGGCTGGTGATCACTATAAACAACAAAGGGATTTCCAATCAAATAATACTCGCACCTTTTAACTGCAAAATAAATCGCTAGTCATTCTTTATCGATCGTACAATATCTCGTTTCGGCATCGGATAAAATTCTGCCACCAAATAAAATCGGATATAATTCTTCCTCAAACTCTTGCGATAACGTAAAGCCTAATGCGGAATCGCTGGCGTCGGTAACTACCACAAAAGGTTTCGTAAAATCAGGGTGACGTAATAAAGTTGGTTGTTCGAGTTGACCTTTTAAAAATTCAAAACTTTCCTCACACTCTGCAGACCATATAAACAAAACGTTTTTTTTCAGTAAACGATATAAACAAGCTGACCTATTGGAGAAGTCCTTTATAAATTTTCGAAAGTATGACGCGAATCCTAAGAATGATTTTAATTCTTTCGTATTGGATGGGCGATCAAAATTAATCACTTCTTGCGTTTTGTTATGTTCAGGATACAATCCATTCTTACTGACATTATGTCCAATGAATTTTATATACCAAAATCACAACATAACCTGGTCGAACAATCATTTTTAAGAACGGGTACAACAGGACTCACATACGGGCTATCACTTATCTCTATTACCCCGTCTTCTAACATCTGATCGATTTGTTTATAAACATCTTCACGATATGCATAAGGCAGTACCCTGGGCTTACTCACTATAGGCTGATTGTTTTTTAGATCAATGGAGTGTTCGTATGGAATGCGTGAACGATGAAGTGGTGACGTCTGAATTTGATTTCCGAATGTTGTTAAAACTACCAACAATTTTCCTTCTCAGTGTCAGTAAGACCGGTTAACTGTAATTTGCTGATATCGAACTTTAATTCTGTGCTCGCCACTTTCACACCTTATACTTCTTCCAAAATACGAACTATTATATCGCCTTTTTTAAGTTTTACCCTGTTCCTCCGAAATATTTGATATGGGTAATTTAAAATTTCTTTGAAGTGTGGGCGTGGCCAAATCCATCATACGTATTTTATGAATGTTTGAGTCGGTAAGTTCAAACAAATCGGTGTTTACTTTTGTTAATGCTTCAAGGGCTGAACACGTGCACGTATAAATTTGGTTTCACTTTGATTGACATATGGCGCACTTAGCGACCTGAATAAAGGCGCTGGTGGCAAGATTTAGATAGATAGATATATTTTTCGCGTATAGCTAATGAGCGTTTACATTTTTAGTTAAAAATAATTTACTAAAAAATTGCACACAGTCCTCATAAATAGTTATAACAGTTACTATAGCTATGTTTTAAATATAAATATAAATATAACGGTTTCGTTTTTCAGGTAATATATACAGTTAAAAAAGAGTTGTTTACAGTTCAAAAATGTAATGTGATCAAATAAACTTCACTGGAGGGTCACTAGTGAGGGTTGTGGAAGTTGTTATAAGTTCGACACAGGGAAAACCATAGAATTAGCAGGGCTAGAAAGCCTATGGAAACCGATGGGATTTTCAATAAATCAACAGGAACCAACGATTCAGCAGTTGATTGACACAGCACAAGGGTTGGTGATAGCAATACTTACTCTTAGGGGTCATGGTATTGATAGAAATAGAGTGGTATATGAAAGTTGGATGCAGAAAAAAGCAGAATTATACATAGTTACTAAGATAATGTTCAAGGAGAAGAAATTTTAAATGGGCTTTAGACAAGGACCGAAAGTTTTTATTGGTTTTTAATTGCAGATTGTTCCAGTCATGAGTGCATTTATGTGTGATTCAGTTTGAGCCATAATTAATGGTTTTGGAATGTGGAATAGAAACATTTGTGAGGGCAGATCTGGTGCCATAGGAGTGAAAACTGGAGATGGGTTGTGCAAAATCCTTAAATACAATAGGAAGCTTGTTATTGAAAAGGTCATGTATAAGCAAGCAGTTTAGAGTGGTTAAATAGTCAGATGATTCACGTTGATTTTTAAAATGTATTATTCTTAGGGCTTTATTTTGGAGAACATATATTTTTTGTTTGAGCATGTTGTTAGTCTGTGCCCAAACTTGAAGTCCGCAAGTTAGATGCGATTGGAAGATTGCATAATAGATATTTATGAGAGTTTCTTGCGAGACGAAGTACCTCGTTTTAGCTAACATACCGACAGCACGACTAAGCTTTGAAGTGAGTGTATTCATATGTTTCTCATACTGTAAATGTTCATCTAGGATGACACCTAAGTATTTTGTATAACTTTGGAAGAGTTTTCTGTCCATTTATTTTAAAATTGAGGTGTTTACTAATGGTTTTCTTGGGGGATTTAAATATAATGAGCTCAGTTTTACTAGCATTGAGAGAAATTTTATTAGCTTTCAACCAGTCCTGGTTTGTACGAGCATTGAGTTTCTTCAAGGATTTGTTTACTTGAAGAAGACTTGTGTCATCTGCAAAATGGAAAACATCTGAGTGGAAAAATGAAGAGCGTAGATCGTTTATATAAATTAAAAATAACAGGGAACCAAGGACAGACCCTTGTGGAACGTGTTTGATTAAGCATTTATCGGAGGAGGTGCCTGATATTTCAACATGTTGGGTTCTACCTGTTAGATAAGATTTAATCCAATTATTTGCAATTTCTCTGATACCATAGTAAGAAAGTTTATCAAGAAGTATTTTGTGTTCCACAGTGTCAAAAGCTTTTTGAAAATCAACAAAAACACCAACTGCAAATTCACCTTTGTCAATAGCATTTCTGATTTTTTCAGTTATTTGAAGCGCATGATTGGTGCTGTGGTTGTTCCTAAATCCAAACTGGTTTTTATATAAACCTCCTTGATATAAGAGAAGATTATGTGTTAAAAATTTATAGAGACGATTATAATATAATTTTTCAAAGATTTTGCCGTGAGAACAATGTGATCATTTGAATCTTTTGTTGTGTACGAAATGTTTTGATGTTGAGTGTCACGCGAACATGTTTTAAAACGATTCTCCGTTTTCGCGCCAAAAATGTTGCAATTAACGTCCCTGGAAACTAAAATAGTTTCGTACTCTAAGGTATAACATGATCCTTTATCTGTTGGAAACGATATATTAAGGTAAGCTACGCCATCAAAATGAAATAAAGAACCTTAAATGCCGGTGCTGGATTTCTTAACTTCGTGTAACGGCGGTTTCGACGTCAATCTGTCGAAGGATTCACTGGTCATGATCGAAAATTGTGATCCTGTGTCATGTAAAAGTTCGACGGATTGGTAGGCGATTTTTAGCGATAACATTGTTCGTTGTGCTGGTTCCATGTTCACTTTTGTATTTGAGCCATCCATGTAACCTGAACTAGTATTACTTCGTTTAGACGTGCAATATTTGGCAATATGTCCTTTCTCATTACATGTGCGACAAATGATCTTCTGTATGTCCACCTTATTGCAATAATTGCAAATCGGTTTCCTTCCTTCTTCACGATTTGGGACATCGAGTCTCTCTAGAACACGTTCCATCATATTTTTGAGCTTATGGATTCTTACTTCACTTGTCGTTTTAAAGCTGCCGCTGCACATGTCAACGGTTGTTCTGCACAAATTGCTGTTGCATCCATTTTCATAACCAAAAATTCCAGTAATGTTTCTAAAGATTTATTTCCTGTTAATTGAAAAGCTTTCGCCTCTGCCCGTAAATTATCCTCTAAATTCGAAGTAATATGATTTAATGCTATTTCACGGATGGTATCGTTATCGTCCAATTTATATACTCCTTTAAGGATACGGTAACCCCCTGAGACACATACTCAGTATATTTAAAATATCTCCTCTGCTCGCTATATTAACCCTAACAAATATATATATTCTGAAAGCCAAATAAATTATCTCTAGAGTGATGATAAAATATTTCCATAAAAAAAATCCAAAAAGGAGAAAAAAAATTATATTCAAAAATTCACCCTTCCAGTTCATTTTGTCGAACACTCCCCTCAGTAAAATTTTTGTTCGTTGAAAAAAATATGATTTGGAAGCTCTTATTCAGCTCTAAAAAACTTTGCTTTTTTTACTCAAACAACACGTGGTTCCGAAAATATAGCATATTTTGTGTTACAATAGCTGTTTTATAACTGATTTATCTATTTTTAAGCATGATAGATCGATAACTCGATATTTCCTCACTTTCTGCGTTAGAGAAAGCAAAGTTCTGTAGCCAAAGATATAATTATCGCAACAAACTTGTTTTCGTACAATTTCGACAAGATGGAGGGGAGTGTTCGACAAAATTTTATTTCGAGAAAAAGCAAATCAAAGATCTTTGCTTTTACTTGCAAAAATCATGAGGAAGAAATGTTACACCCGAGGGTTTTGTTGTATCATATTCAGACCAGGAGATGCCGTACTAAAAATAGAAAAAAATTCCTTATAAGGCAATTGATTACATAATCGGTTATATCAAGATGGTAACACGGTAACGGCGTGCTGCGAAACTGAATCGACATACTGCGATCATAATCAAATCATCCTCTGTAGTAAACTCCCGACCGTACGGTTAACTGGGTCTCACAAAACTAAAATGATTTAAGACTTAATATAAACCTGAAAATTATCAAGATCATTATTTACTATAACAAGATTATTATTTCCTATAACACGAACCACCTACCAATCCCTTTGTATTTACAAACTAGTTATCATGCTAGAACAGATGGATTAACATATCCTCTGTAAGGAATATCCCTCTCTCTCTTTTTAGGCCCCCGTCCCAACACGTTGTTTGCCTCGGAATCGCCGATATGGATCCCTTGACAATGGCATATACATCTTCGTTACCAATCGAATTTAAAAATGTGATGCAAAAAAGCTACTATCATGTTAGTAAAAAATAAACAATGACGTAACAATAATGGTGCAATATTGTAAATCCAATCACCTACTGTTCGATAATGACGTTTGTTTTGCTATACTAGTATCAAATAGGTTATTACGACACTAGACAACAATACGAAAACCCTGTTAAGAAACACGTGGGAAACAGCAATATTGCGATTTTTATACTAAACGAAATGAGAATGTAACCTAGCTAACCGCCATCACTGTTGATGTTTTACTGAAGTAACCTACTGCGATACCGGCTGTATCCTTATGAAATAGAATGTATTACAAACAATTACCACTACCACGTGGTACGAATCAAATAAAATGGATATTATTCTATTTGTAACGAATTAACATGTTATGCATAATACTTGTATTATATAACACGACTGTCAATATAACTCTTGTTATTTCATCAATTTTTGATATCAAACCCTTTATGTTTATAGTCTTATTTTCGATTTTAATTGCTCCTTTGGCTATTTTATTTCAGTTCGCCCGGCCCTTTGTTGCGCACTTGACCCTGAACAGACCCTACTCGCCGCGTAGTTCACCAATCAAAAATGTTTTTTACTCCAGCAAATACAGCCAGCTCTGCGGTGGACCCGCGTTTCGAGAGTCCGTATACACGGGAGGGAAGGGTGTATGAGTACCTTCACCATTGCCTTTATCCCTTTACAGTGAAGACTAACGTTGTGCACATTTAACGGCTGTTAGCACTGTACATACACGCTAGCTCGGCCGTTAGCCTAGTTTTCTATTCATCCAGATTACCCCAGGCGCGCGTATTCCACGTCTCTAGCACTGCCCCTCTACCTTGTTGTATATTCGCTACTCACAAACTGCACATTAGGTCACTTACCCGAGGCGCAGTGGTGCTCTCAACCAATTAAAATCTCACCATTACAGGTGCCTTTCACCTACCAATTATATTTACCCATGAAATCACGGTGACTCAGTCTTCTTTAGCAACAAGAAAGCACATTTTTCCCTTTCCTTTTTCACCTCACTAATCATCGCACGTGGTTTGTTATCGATTACCTACCAAATCTGTTAATCATGGCCGACAAATAAATTGAGAAAGAAATATATAGAGGTAACCCTTCCGTTATAAACAGACCCTTCAAAATGACCGACCGCTTACGCCAGGTCGGGTTGTTTTGATTCTATCACGGATCAATTGCACTACCCGAGCAGAAAGCGGTATAAGAAACAAGGTCTGTGCGTCTGATGAAGCCCTTGTTTCTTAGGTCATCCCTTTACCAACATCCTTTCTCTACATACGATACTTCGAATCCTCCACTGGAGAGTAGGGACACCCAATCAAAAAACATCATAATCAAATCATCCTCTGTAGTAAACTGCCTAAGACAGACATCATTGACATTGTGATTGTAAGGTAAAGGTTGCCTTCTTCTTCTCTGCCTCCTGTGTCTGTGTTTCCCTCCTACATGCGGCTGAGATCTGTGTTCTGTCATCAAATGGGAGTGTTTACCGTGGTACGATGGTTTTGTTTGGTGGTTCTGCAAAGGTAAGGAGTGTGTAAAAATGTCAAAAATGGAAAAATGATGGGTTTAGTTTACTAGACTAGACCTTTATGTGGCAAGTTTCAGCCACAATTATGTAAGTTTCAGCTACAAGTGGCACCATAGTTTAATGGCACTGTCAAAAATATGCTTGGTTAGCGTCATTTCTAATTACAACAGTGAGTTGGTCAATTGGTCGGATAAAAAATTTTCCAAAAAATTACAAAATACTATATTTCACAGCCATATTTTGTTATTTGTTTTAAATGTACGCCAGCGTGTATTTTTAGCCTCCGTTTCAAGTTCCATTTTTGTCAATTAACTTGGTTCCCATGATTTTCGCTTGTATTGCCGTATAAATGCGAAGCAGGAAAATATAGCACTGAGTAGCATAGCGCAGTCCCCTATCGAAATAACATTCGGACGTAACAACCGTAATTGGGAGGACCACTGAAAGGTAAATGGCGAATTTTGTTGTGTGTCGAAGATTGTTCGTGAATTGTTTGGTTTATTTTTACAAATTTACCGTCTCCCCGGACTCGAGTTTTCGCCTTTCAAAGTGAGTCGGTTGGTGATGCTAACCAATTATATTTTTAAGGATGGCCTTATAACTCTTACACTTTATGTTGGAGACAGGGTTCGATTCCCCTTGGAGGACAATTGTGAGCATGAGCAACATAAGCGTGTAAATGTTGCCATAGCCTTTGGGCCATGTGATTGAAAATTGGGGAGATGGCACACTGTGCAGGCCGTTGGATGTTGCTGAAGGTTATCCAGTGGAGCGTGGACCCTAATTGGGTCTGTGTGGCTCAAAATATGAGCATTACAATACTCTAGGACTCCCTATGTAAGCCATAGCCCCTCCCTGACATAAAAGACAGGGTATATCCCTTGATATTTGTGAGATTAACCATCTATCTAATGTCGTTTTCCTACACTACAGCAGGCTGCTGAAACCCTACAGTGGTGGACATTATATATGTATTTGAAATAATTAACCAAAACATTAAACTGTACAAACATGACACGCATGATACTTTGTTTTGCGAGTTATACAATTATTTAATGTAATCAATGTTGGCCATGCATTCTGAGCACCAGAATTACAACGCATGACAACAAAGGTTGGTTCAGCCCAGTATACCATAGCATGTGCACGTCAAACACGGTAGCCAAAAAGTTGGAAGAGCCTGGATTCTTTTTTTTAGGTTGTGCCTAGCTGAATAAGTGTCCCCCCTGGCACAGGCTTAAAAAATTTGCCCAATGTTTATTTGGATCATATGGTAATTACAATAATTAATTACAGAGTAATTGACAGAGTAACTAATATTTGTATGACTTTATATCCATGGATGCAGCATTGTTTGCATATATACCTTAACAACTGGAGTAACATCAAATACAGCTGCATTGGTTGGAATATTATATTTTGTTTGTGAAAGTGTCAATAGATTGGGCTAGGAACTTTAATAGGGAAGGTAAAGCACTTTGTTCATCAAAAAAATAAAAAATTTGGATGAATTAAATTAAGCTAAAATTAAGAAAGTGATTTGTGAAAGTTTGACCACAAAAATAATATGCTTTGTTTAAATTGTAATATATTGTGTATAACTGGTATGTTTTGTGATTGTAATTACAATATTGCAGAAATGTATTTACAGTCTGGGGAATAAAAAAATTAAAAAAATGTTGAAAAAAACTTCATAAAAGAGTGCATGTTATTATTGCACGATCCTTCTGTAAAGTGACCCTTTTCATTTAGTGCAGTGAATGTGTGTATAGGAATCATGTTATGCAGTGCAGAATTTAGCTGCTATTTTTGATAAGATTTAGGCTTTGAAAAAGTGTGGATTGAGTCTTTTTTTAAAAAAAATAACATATTAGATAAACCTGACACAAATGTACTTGATTCTACATACATCACTTGTGTAATATTGTGTAATTATTGGTTATGTTATTAGCGTTTTATTTTTGAACAGACAAAGGCCAACAACCCTACATGCTTAATGAATACTTAAATGCCGGGTGATAGTTATATTTATTCATGATATGTATGTTTAAAAAGATAATTTTTGGGGAACTTCTCAATATTGTGAAACCTTCACATAACTATTAAAAAAATGTAACAGATAGGGTTCATAATTTCATAATAATTTTTTTGTAGAGATAATGTTATGATGTCGGAAAGGAAATACTGGGTTGATCTCCCGAATCGGTAGGTTTTTAATAATTTGAATTTTAGAAAAAGAATATCAAAAGTAATGCTGTGGAAGTGCACCGTACTATCACTATCAGGTAAAAAAAACACAGAACGACCATTAAGTGGCCTATGATTATCGTTTTGAAGCATATAATGCATTTTTGCCTTGTTGTGCTTTTTTGGTTATAGAAAATGGACAGACAATATTGTCGACAAAAACGATAGTGAGAGAAATTAGAGAAAGAAGAATCTTTACTACAAGGGAAGGTTAGTTCTAACATTTGTACTTTTTTTTTAGAGAAATGCTTAAATGTTCTTCATTATCAATGTCAATAAACGCTTTCGTATTAACGAATAATGTTCTTCCCAATACTCGTCCGCAAACTTTGGAAGATTTGTTCCATATTTGTTTATCTTCTTATTTTTAGTGAAGAGATTTGAAGTTGAGATGACCTAAATCCACATGAAGCATGGTGATTCGATGGTGGTTCTGTTAAATTTAAAATTATTGATAGATGGAAAATTCGTCAACTAGGCCATAGCTTTTGCAATCTTACGTTAAAGTCCAATAGACAAGAATTAACAATTAGGGCCTACAAAATATTTTTCTGTTCGATTTCCTTTTAAATATTTAATATTTTGTGTGGTAGTATTTGTGAAGGTAAAACGTTAGTTATATGTAAAAGTTTTGCATATTGAAAAAAGCTTTCAAATGGAAACAAATCCATACATCAGCTGTTTTTCTTAATCCTATAAAAAGCTTAGGAATGAATTTCCTGTATCCAATTTCTTCTATACTCTATATTTCCTCTATACACACTAAATTCAGAAAAAAAACGTTTTGGAGATAATTTACCCGTATTAAGAAGCAATCCATACATATAAAATTCAGTTGTTTTAGTAAATTTGGTCCTTGAAAAAAGATTTTGGTAGATATTTACCCGTATTAAGAAGCAATCCATACATATGAAATTCAGTTGTTTTAGTAAATTTGGTCCTTGAAAAAAGATTTTGGTAGATATTTACCCGTATTAAGAAGCAATCCATACATATGAAACTCAGTTATTTAAGTAAATGAAATTCAGTTGTTTTAGTAAATTTGGTCCTTGAAAAAAGAATTTTGGTAGATAATTTACCCGTATTAAGAAGCAATCCATACATATGAAATTCAGTTATTTAAGTAAATGAAATTCAGTTGTTTTAGTAAATTTGGTTCTTGAAAAAAGAATTTTGGTAGATAATTTACCCGTATTAAGAAGCAATCCATACATATGAAATTCAGTTGTTTTAGTAAATTTGGTCCTTGAAAAAAGAATTTTGGTAGATAATTTACCCGTATTAAGAAGCAATCCATGCATAAAAAATTCAGTTATTTAAGTAAGCTTACATAGGTCATGATTCCTGGACTCTTCTAACATGGACTCAACATGCTGTTCCATTTTTTCCAAATATATATAAACAAACTGAAGAAAAACAAATTAATAGGTATATATAACGATTCAATCTTTCTATATTAGCCCTCTGAACTAGTTGGGAGCTTTGACTTCAACAACACTCATGACGAACCAATGCAGAGGGCTGTAATGCATATTTTACGTGCCCTTTTTACCATAAAAGAGAAAAAGAAATGTCATTCATATGTAAACTATACCCTGAAAACTAAAAATATATAAGGAATAATACATGGTACAAATTAATAAACCAAATCGTGCCTTCCAATATGTGTCATACTACCCGTGATGTGGTCCGTAGCGTTTTGTGTATTGTGCCAAGGTTGTGTATGTATAATTGTGAATATCTTTTGTAATTCAGTTGTGATAGCAAGTCGAGTGTTTCCTTATTATAGCATGTGTTTCTGTTATTCTTGTAATTTACCCTCATTTGACAAGAGGTAGTGGTGTACATAAAACAAAAAAATCATTAATATCCATCAATAATATCAAGCACAAAACATGTAACCTTTAGTTATTCTATAGGACCTGTATTTTTTTATAATAAAGATGCTTCGAACAGTCACATACAGTATCCTGTTTAGTAATGTTGTGAAAGTATGAAAATCAAAATCAAATTGTTACTTACCTTACGTATAATACATATGTAGCTAGCTAGCTTACTACATTACATGCTACTTCTTTTCATTTTTTTGTGTGCTGGTTTTCTTTGTGAGTGAACCTTGATTGACTTGCTCTTGCTTGAAAATTGCAATCACGTTAAGTACACTTCAATTTCTAATGTCGAAATATACTTACTTACCTTTAATCCTACATTCGCGCAACGTATCTACCATTTTTGTTTACATTTGCTATAGGTAGTTTGTTAGCCAATGAGTGGCGCGGATAATGATGTAATGTTCTTTTTATAGATATGGTGCGGTGGACGGGATATGATAAAATAACTAACTGCCACTTGAACGTTATGATTAATTAATAACTCATGAATATTTTATTTAATATTAAAGGTAAAGTATTTTCGCAGAAGATGGATATTAATTGGCTTTGGCTTGAGTGGAAAGTCTCGCTTAACCAGAAATGGATTTAACCTTTAGGTGTTTCGTCGATGATACAGATTTTACAAATTTTAAATATAATCTGTATATCTTTCGCAATAGAACGGCCACCAAACAAGTTCAAAATTTTTAAAAAATACCGAGTGCCACTGTCAAACTGATGGTTCTGACGACAATTAGTCTGGATGTATCTTGGACAGAACCATACTAATAATTTTCAGCAAATCATACTGTAAAAGATTATTCTTATAACGTTTGTAAACATTGTTCAATATTGTCGTTTCACCCAATTTAAATTTTATACATGGGCAATGTCTCTTGCTCGTTAGGTTTTTCGATAACTCGTCTTCGTCATACTAACTAAATTTATCAAATATAAAATGCATCAATACGTTTAATTTTTTTTATCGCTTTTTATGTTTCGTGATATAAAGTCATCACAACATTTTCTTAACCCGGCTACCGTATCCATCTAAGCGTTTATTTATAATTTCTTTGAATGCTTTGAGATGAATAGTGCTGCGTGATCACTAATAAACAACAAAGGGATTTCCAATCAAGTAATACTCGCACCTTTTAACTGCAAAATAAATCGCTAGTCATTCTTATCGATCGTACAATATCTCGTTTCGGCAATCGGATAAATTCTGCTCCACCAATAAAATCGGATATAATTCTTCCAAAACTCTTGCGATAACGTAAAGCCTAATGCGAATCGCTGGCGTCGTAACTACCAAAAAGGTTTCGTAAAATCAAGGGTGACGTAGATAAAGTTGGTTTTCGAGTTGACCTTTTAAAATTCAAAACTTTCCTCACACTCTGCAGACCATATAAACAAAACGTTTTTTTTCAGTAAACGACTATAAACAAGCTGACCTATTGGAGAAGTCCTTTATAAATTTTTCGAAAGTATGACGCGAATCCTAAGAATGATTTAATTCTTTCGTATTGGATGGCGATCAAAATACACTTCTTGCGTTTTGTTATGTTCAGGATACAATCCATTCTTAACGGACATTATTCCAATGAATTTTATATTACCAAAATCACAACATAACCTGGTCGAAACAATCATTTTAAGACACGGTACCAGGACTCACTACGGGCTATCACCTATCTCTATTACCCCGTCTTCTAACATCTGAATCGATTTGTTATAAACATCTTCACGATATGCATAAGGCAGTACCCTGGGCTTACTCACTAAGGCTGATTGTTTTTAGATCAATGGAGTGTTCGTATGGAATGCGTGAACGATGAAGTGGTGACGTCTGAATTTGAATTTCCGAATGTTTGTTACAAACTACCACAATTTCCTTCTCAGTTCAGTAAGACCGGTTAACTGTAATTTGCTGATAATCGAACTTTAAATTCTGTCTCGCCACTTCAACACCTTATACTTCTTCCAAAATACGACTATTATATCGCCTTTTTAAGTTTACCCTGTTCTCCAGAATAATTTGATATGGGTAAATTTAAAATTTCTTTGAAATGTGGGCGTGGCCAAATCCATCATACGTATTTTAATGAATGTTTGAGTCGGTAAGTTCAAACAAATCGGTGTTTAAGCTTTTGTTAATGCTTCAAGGGCTGAACACGTGCAACGTATAAATTTGGTTCTCACTTTGATTGACATATGGCGGCACTTAGCGACCTGAATAAAAGGCGCTGGTGGCAAGATTTAGATAGATAGATATATTTTCGCGTATAGCTAATGAGCGTTTACATTTTAGTTAAAAAATAATTTACTAAAAAATTGCACACAGTCCTCATAAATAGTTATAACAGTTACTATAGCTAGTTTAAATAAATATAAATATAACGGTTTCGTTTTCAGGTAATAATACAGTTAAAAAAGAGTTGTTTACATTCAAAAATGTAATGTATCAAATAAACTTCACTGGAGGGTCACTAGTGAGGTTGTGGAAAGTTGTTATACAGTTCGACACAGGAAAACCATAGAATTAGCAGGGCTAGAAAGCCATGGAAACCGATGGATTTCAATAAATCAACAGAAACCACCGATTCAGCAGTTGATTGACACAGCACAAAAGGGTTGGTGAATAGCAATACTTACTCTTAGGGGTCATGGTATTGAATAGAAAAGAAGTGGTATATGAAAGTTGGATGCAGAAAAACGCAGAATTATACATAGTTCTAGATAATGTTCAAGGAGAAAAAATTTTAAATGGCTTTAGACAAGGACCGAAAGTTTTTATTGGTTTTTAAATTGCAGATTGTCCCAGTCATGAGTGCATTTATGTGTGATTCAGTTGAGCCATAATTAATGGTTTTGGAATGTGGAATAGAAACATGTGAGGGCAGATCTGTGCCATAGGAGTGAAAACTGGAGATGGGGTTGTGCAAAACCTAAATACAAAGGAAGCTTGTTATTGAAAAGGTCATGTATAAGCAAGCAGTTTAGAGTGGTTAAATAGTCAGATGATTCACGTGATTTTTAAAATTGTATTATTTCTTAGGCTTTATTTTGGAGAACATATAATTTTTTTTGGAGCATGTGTTAGTCTGTGCCAAACTTGAAAAGTCCGCAAGTTAGATGCGATTGAAGATTGCATAAATAGATATTATGAGAGTTTTCTTGCGAACGAAGTACCTCGTTTTAGCTAACATACCGACAGCACGAACTAAGCTTTGAAGTGAGTGTATTCATATGTTTATCATACTGTAAATGTTCATTCTAGGATGACACCTAAGTATTTTGTATAACTTTGGAAAGTTTCTTGTCCATTATTTAAAATTGAGGTGTTACTAATGGTTTTCTGGGATTTAAATATAATGAGCTCAGTTTTACTAGCATTTGAGAGAAATTTATTAACTTCACGCATCCTGGTTTGTACGAAGATTGAGTTCTTCAAGGATTGTTTACTTGAAGAAAGACTTGTGTCATCTGCAAAATGGAAAACATCTGAGTGGAAAAATGAAGAGCGTAGATCGTTATATAAATAAAAATAACAGGAGAACCAAGGACAGACCTGTGAACGTGTTTGATTAGCATTTATCGAGGAGGTGCCCTGATATTCAACATGTGGTTCTACCTGTTAGATAAAATTTATCCAATTATTTGCAATTTCTCTGATACCATAGTAAAAAGTTTATCAAGATATTTGTGTTCCAGCAGTGTCAAAAGCTTTTTGAAAATCAACAAAACACAACTGCAAATTCACCTTTGTCAATAGCAATTCTGATTTTTTCAGTATTTGAAGCGCATATTGTGCTCGTGGTGTTTCCTAAATCCAAACTGGTTTTTATATAAACCTCCTTGAATATAAGAAGAAGATATGTGTTAAAAATTTATAGAGACGATTATAAATATAATTTTTCAAAGATTTTGCCGGAGAACAATGTGATCATTTGAATCTTTTGTTGTGTACGAAATGTTTTGATGTTGAGTGTCACGCGAACAAGTTTTTAAAACGATTCTTCCCGTTTCGCGCCAAAAATTTGCAATTAACGTCCCTGGAAACTAAAATAGTTTCGTACTCTACAGGTATAACATGAATCTATCTGTTGAACGATATATAAGGTAAGTCTACGCCATCAAAATGAAATAAAGAACCTTAAATGCCGGTGCTAGGATTTCTAACTTCGTGAACGTCGGTTTCGACGTCAATCTGTCGAAGGATTCACTGGTCATGAATCGAAAATTGTGATCCTGTGTCATGTAAAGAAGTTCGACGGATTGTAGGCGAAATTTTTAGCGATAACATGTTCGTTGTGCTGGTTCCACTGTTCACTTTTGTATTTTGAGCATCCATTGTAACCTGAACTAGTATTACTGTCGTTTAGACGTGCAATATTTGGCAATATGTCCTTTCTCATTACTGTGCGTACATAATGATCTTCTGTATGTCCACCTTATTGCAATAATTGCAAATCGGTTTCTCTCCTTCTCACGATTTGGGACATCGAGTCTCTCTAAACACGTTCCATCATATTTTTGAGCTATGGATTCTAACTTCACTTGTCGTTTAAAGCTGCCGCTGCACATGTTAAACGTGTTCTGCACAAATTGCTGTGCATCCATTTTCATAACCAAAATTCCAGTAATGTTCTAAAGATTTATTCCCTGTTAATTGAAAAGTTTCGCCTCTGCCCGTAAATTATCCTCTAAATCGAAGTAATATATTAATGCTATTTCACGGATGGTATCGTTATCGCCCAAATTATATACTCCTTTAAGGATACGGTAACCCCCTGAAACACATACTCATATATTTAAAATATCTCCTCTGCTCGCTATATTAACCCTAACAAATATATATATTCTGAAAGCCAAATAAATTATCTCTAGAGTGATGATAAAATTTCATAAAAAAAATCCAAAAAGGAAGAAAAAAAATTATATTAAAAAATCACCCTCCAGTTTCAATTTTGTCGAACACTCCCCTCAGTAAATTTTTGTTCGTTGAAAAAAATCGATTTGGAAGCTCTTATTCAGCTCTAAAAAACTTTGCTTTTTACTCAAACAACACGTGTTACCGAAATAGCATATTTTGTGTTTACAGATAGCTGTTTATAATCTGATTTATCTATTTTTAAGGCATGATATGCGACTAATCTCGATATTTTCTCACTTCTGCGTTAGTAGAAAGCAAAGTTCTGTAGCCAAAGATAAATATCGCAACAAACTTGTTTCGTCAATTCGACAAGATGGAGGGGAGTGTTGACAAAATTTATTTCGAGAAAAAGCAAATCAAAGATCTTGTTTACTGCAAAAATCATGAGAAGAAATGTTACACCCGAGGGTTTGTTGTATCATATTCAGACCAGAATGCCGTACAAAATAGAAAAAAATTCTTATAAGGCAATTGATTAACATTAATCGTTTATATCAAGATGGTAACACGGTAACTGGCGTGCGCCGAACTGAATCGACATACTGCGAATCATAATCAAATCATCCTCTGTAGTAAACTCCCGACCGTACGGTTAACTGGGTCTCACAAAAAAAAATGATTGTAAGACTTAATATAAACTGAAAATTATCAAGATCATTAATACTATAACACTGATTATTATTTCCTATATAGCACGAAACCACCTACCAATCCCTTGTATTTATCAAATAGTTATCATCTGCCTAGAACAGAATGGATTAACATATCCTCTGGTAAGGAATATCCTCTCTCTCCTTTAAGTGCCCCCGTCCCAACACGTTGTTTGCCTCGGAATTCGCCCGAATGGATCCCTTGACAATGCATATACAATCTTCGTTACCCAGAATCGAATTTAAAAATGTATGCAAAAAGCTACTATCATGTTAGTAAAAATAAACAATGACGTAACCAATAATGGTCAATATTGTAAATCCAATCACCTACCTGCTCGAATATGACGTTGTTTTGCTATACTAAGTATCAATTAGGGTTATTACGACACCTAGACAACAATAACGAAAACCCTGTTAGAAACACGTGGAAAAGCACATATTGCGATTTTATAACTAAAACGACATGAGAATTAACCTAGCTAACGCCATCACTGTGTGTTTTAAACTGAAGTAACTACTGCGATACGCGTATCCTATGAAATAGAATGTATATAAAAACAATTACCAACACCACGTGTCACTGAACAATAAAATGGATATTATCTATTTGTAACGAATTAACATGTTTGCATAATACTGTATTATATAAAACGACCTGTCAATATAACTCTTGTTATTCATCAATTTAATATCAAAACCCTTTATGTTATAGTCTTATTTTCGATTTAATTGCTCCTTTGCTATTTTATTTCAGTTCGCCCGGCCTTGTTGCGCACTTGACCTGAAAGACCTACTCGCCGCGTAGTTCACGCAATCAAAAATGTTTTTTACTCCACGCAAATACAGCCAGCTCGCGGTGGACCCGCGTTTCGAGAGTCGTATACACGGGAGGGAAGGTGTATGAGTACCCACCATTGCCTTTATCCCTTTACAGTGAAGACTAACGTTGTGCCACTTTAACGGCGTTACACTGTACATACACGCTAGCTCGGCGTTAGCTAGTTTTCTATTATTCCAGATTAACCCCAGGCGCGCGTTATTCCACGTCCAGCACTGCCCCTTCTACCTTGTTGTATATTCGCTACTCAAAACTGCACATTAGGTCACTACCCGAGGCGCAGTGGTGCTCTCAACCAATAAAATCTCAACCATTACAGGTGCCTTCACCTACCAATTATATTTAACTCATGAAATCACGTGACTCATCTTCTTTAGGCAACAAGAAAGCACATTTTCCCTTTCCTTTTTCACCTCAACTAATCATCAGCACGTGGTTTGTTTATCGATTACCTACCAAATCCTCGTGAATCCATGCCGACAAATAAACATGAGAAAGAAATATATAGAGGTAACCCTTCCGTATATAACAGAAGACCCTTCAAAAATGACCGACCCGCTTACGCCAGGTCGGGTTTGTTTTGAGTTCTATAGACGATCAATTGCACTACCCGAGCAGAAAGCGGTAAAGAAACAAGGTCTGTGCGTCTGATCGAAGACCCTTGTTTCTTTAGGTCAACCCTTTACAACATCCTTCTCTACATACGTACTTGCGAATCTCTCCACTGGAGAGTAGGGAAACACCAATCAAAGACATCATAATCAAAATATACCTCTGTAGTAAACTGCTAAGACAGACTCATTGACATGTGATTGTAAGGTAAAAGGTTGCTCTCTTCTCTGCTTCCGTGTCGTGTTTCCGCTCCTACATCGGCTGGATCTCGTGTGTCTGTCATCAAATGGGAGTGTTTTACCCGTGGTACGAATGGTTTTGTTGGTGGTTCGCAAAGGTAAGGAGTGTATAAAATGTCAAAAAAATGGATAAAATGATGGGTTTAGTTACTAGATCTATGACCTTTATTGGCAAGTTTCAAGCCACAATATGTAAGTTTTCAAGCTACAAGTGGCACCAATAGTTTAATGGCACTGTCAAAAATATGCTTGGTAGCGTCATTTTCTAATTAACAACATGAGTTGGTCAATTGGTCGGTAGATAAAAGTTTTCCAAAAAATTACAAAAATACTAATTCACACGCCATATTTGTTATTCGTTTTAAATGTACGCCAGCTGTATTTATTAGCCTCCGTTTCAAGTTCCATTTTGTCAATTAACTTGGTTCCCATGATTTTCGCTTGTATTGGCCGTAGAGAATGCGAAGCAGGAAAATATAGCACTGAGTAGCATAGCGCAGTCCCTATCGAAATAACATTCTGACGTAGACAACCGAATTGGGAGGACGCACTGAAAAGGTAAATTGGCGAATTTTGTTTGTGTCGAAGATGTTCGTTGAATTGTTTGTTTTAATTTTACAAAATTTACCGTCTCCCGGACTCGAAGTTTCGCCTTTCAAAGTGAGTCGGTTGGTGATTGCTACCATATATTTTTTAAGGATGGCTTATAACTCTTACACTTTATGGTTGGAGACAGGGGTTCGATCCCCTTGGAGAAATGTGAGCATGAGCAACAAAAGCGTGTAATGTTTGCATGCCTTGGCCATGTGATTAGAAAAATTGGGGAGATGCACACTGTGCAGGCGTTGGATTTGCTGAAGGGTTATCCAGTGGAGCGGGACCCTAATTGGGCTGTGTGCTCAAAATATGAGCATTAAATACTCTAGGACTCCACTATTAAGCATAGCCCCTCCCTGACAATAAAAGACAGGGTATATCCCTTGATATTTGTGAGATTAACCATCTATCTAATGTCGTTTCCTAACACTACAAGACAGGCTGCTGAAACCCTACATGGTGACATATATATATATTTGAAATAATTAACCAAAACATTAAACTGTACAAACAACCGCATGAACTTTGTTTTGCGAGTTTACACAATTATTTAATGTAATCAATGTGGGCCAATGCCATTCTGAGCACCAGAATACAGCAATGACAACAAATAAGGTTGGTTCAGCCAGTATAACCATAGCATGGCACGTCAAACCACGGTAGCCAAAAAGTTGGAAGAGCCTGGATTCTTTTTTTTAGGTTGTGCTCAGCTGAATAAGTTCCCCCCTGGCACAGGCTAAAAATTTGCCATGTTTATTTGGATCATATGGTAATTACAAAATAATTACAGAGTAATTGACAGAGTAACTAATATTTGTATGACTTTATATCCATGGCATGCAAGCATTGTTTGACCATATATACCTTAACAACTGGAGTAACTCAAATACTAGCTGCAGTTGGTTGGAATATTATATTTGTTTGTGAAAGTGTCAATAGATTTGGCTAGGAACTTTAATAGGAAGGTAAAGCACTTGTTCAATCAAAAAAAATAAAAAATTTGATGAAATTAAATAAAGCTAAATAATTAAAAGTGATTTGTGAAAGTGACGCACAAAAATAATAATGCTTTGTTTAAATGTAATATATTGTGTTATAACTGGTAATGTTTGTGATTGTAATTACAATATGCAGAAAATGTATGTTGAAGATTGTATTACAGTCTGGGAATAAAAAAATTTAAAAAATGTTGAACAAAACTTCATAAAAGATGCAATGTTATTATGCACGAACCTTCTGTAAAGTGACCCTTCTTCATTAGTGCAGTGATGTGTGTATAGGAATCATGTATGCAGTGCAAATTTAGCTCTATTTGTATAAGATATAGGGCTTGGTAAACGTGTGGATTGAGTCTTTTTTTAAAAAAAAAAATAACAATATTTGAGAGTAAACATACCAAATGTACTGATTCTACATACATCACTTGTGAATATTTGTGTAATTATTGGTTATTGTTTATTAGCGTTTATTTTGACAGACAAACAGCAACAACCTACAGCTTTTAATAATTAAATGCGTGATAGTTTATATTTATTCCATTTATATTTTTGTATGTAAAAGATAATTATTAGGAAACTTCTCAATATTGTGTGAAACCTTCACATAACTATTAAAAAAATACGATAGTTCATAATTTCATAATTAATTTTTTTAGAGAAATGTTAAAAAATATTAGGGTATAAAATTGTTTATATATAAAATCAGTAAAAACAGTGGGTATGGTGTAAAAAATAGGTAAAAGCAAAGAAGAAACACATAAACAGTCTAGTGAAAACGTACCGAGAAGACTAAGGAGGTCAAAAGCGATTTGCCACAAGACACGCAAACACAAAATACTGTAACTTATTTTCGTAGTAATAGAGGCAAGTTACGCATGCGCCTGATAGCGCATGCTTGAATAGAACTTTCCCACCCATTTTTACTCACAAGTCAATTCTATTCGTACGGGTTAGACGACCCGACGACCCTCCCCTGTAAGTTGACGAAATTACTCAGAAAGTAATATTAAGATTGGCTGAGTGACATAGAATCTTATACCTATCTATACGGTTTCTTCCGGAAAAATAGACGAAGTCAATCCCCTTTGGCTCGGGATAACCGGAAGTTTTTATCCTGGAATCGGTATAAGACTCAAATGTATAATCTCAGCAAGATAACAAGTCTTAAAATGCTTACACGAGCTAAGAATAATTGTGGTACTATTAAGAAGTATAGACGGAAAGTCCGTAAGGAAATTGTTGTTATTGTAACCTGAGTTGTGTTGTAATTATATAATATTGAGTATATTAGAATTGTAAATACGTACGAATACCGAAGATGACTCCACAGACACCGAAGATGACTCCACTCACTAAATTTTATTTCTCGAATAGCGTCCTAAGTCTTGAAGAGATTAGGTAGACAATAAGGCTCTTATTTTCGGTTGAACAAAGTGAATAAGAAATTAATAATTGAGATAAGTTCTTAAACTAATAAAAGTGTTATTGTATTAAAAATGTATATGTCAGTAAAGACATAAATAAATTTAATATAAAAAATAATAATATATATAAGTGAAAACGAAAAAAATTAAAAACGAAAGCAAGAGAAAAATACGCTCCTGCTCTCAAATAGGTCTCACTTCTTTACGATTTGATTTATTGTTTTAACTTTTATATAGGGACGCCTGTCAAAGCAGTAAAGTTATTAAGATTTGAAAAATTAATTTTAGACCGATTAGCACTAGTGGCCGTTTTGGCGTCAGCAGTAAAAAACTTACTTTTCATTGAGGTTAAAAGGCCTATAACTTTTGTAAGTATTGAAATGATAACGTGAAACTTTAGATGTTTCGGGGACGCAAATTAGCCATTTTTGACAGCATGTCAATTTTGACCAAGATACGTGTAGAAGACTGTTCTATGTGTAATATGATATATATTTCTTCTTAAAAACAACCTATATATTTCTACTTTTAACAGATTTAAACGCGAAATTTATTTCTCCAAAACGTGACTGTTATCTTCAAGAAACCAACGCACAATGTACCGTCGCCTCGAGAGGGCTGGGTACCAAAGGCAAAAAGAAACACAACGAAGGAGAGCGACAACAACCCTTCCCCTAAATAAATGTTAGCTACAACATAATACAATTTTATATATATATATATAGCTTCATATAATATATAATACTACTTCTAAAAATAAAACTATAGGCCAAATGATTTCCAAGTCTGTTTGGAGGTACAATGTCTCTTCTAAGTTATATCGTCCCTACATGTCCTCTCCCGCGTACTTCGTCATTCGTCGTTCCGTCAAGTTGTTCAAAATACTATATTCCGGAATCTCGTCATCCGTTTTCTTATTGTTACGTTTTCGTTATCTGCATTTCGACTTTCTGAAGTTGCAGAGTTTTCGCATCTTCTTAATTTTATCCCTCGTGATCTACTGCTTATGTATTTTACTGTTCTTTTCGTATTCAATACAATAAACGGGGTGTTTGCAGCATACGATATCGCATGGCCCGTACCATTTAATCATAACATGTAGACTAAATCGTTTTCTTGTAACACATATCGTCGTAAACCTTTCTATCATGATACGTCAAGTATTTTGCTTATCGAGTACTCATCGATTCTCTCGCCATTCCGAACATTGTTTGCAACTTCTGCTTGAACTGCTAAATATCATACGTCTCCTTATCGGCGTCATTTCCATACATAATGTCTAACGGAATTCTCACTTTCTGCCAAACATTAGTTCTGCAGGTGTAAATCCCATACTTGAATGAATCGATGTGTTGTAAGCATAGCACATTTCATTTCACCACTGATCCCATTCTCCTACTAACGAAGTAACGTATTTTAATAGGTACTGCTTCACGATATCGTTTGATTTCTCGCATAAGCCATTCGCTTTAGGATTGTATCCTGTAGTACGGAGTTTCTTAACACTAAGGTTTTTAACAAATGTTGAAAAAGTTCGGCTTTATAAGATGGATCTCTGTCCGAATATAACTTCTCGGTGATGCCATATGTTAAGAAATAATCATATATACATTTACTGGCTTGTTAAAGCTGTCCGATCCTTGACTGCATAACATTTCAAATATTTTGAAAAATTGGTCGACTACCGTGCGAATGTGAATGTCCCGACGGTTGTTATTTCCAAATCAACTATGAAGTCAATGGATATTAATTGGTTTGGCTTTAGTGGAAAGTCTCGCTTACCCAGAATGGATTTAATCTTTAGGGTGTTTCGTCATGATACAGATTTTACAATTTTAATATAATTCTGTATATCTTTCAGCATAGACGGCCACCAAACAATGTTCAAAATTTTTAAAAATACCGAAGTGTCCACTGTAAACTGATCGTGTCTCTGACGGATAATTTCTGGATGTAATTCCTTTGGACAGACATATAATAATTTTCCATGCAAATCATACTGTAAAAGATTATTCTTATAACGTTTGTAAACATTGTTCAATATTGTCGTTTCACCCAATTTAAATTTTATACATTGGGCAATGTCTTTGTCGTTTAGTTGTTTCTCGATTAACTCGTCTTCGTCATAACTAACTAAATTTAATTCAATATAAAATGCATCAATAACGTTCAATTTTTTTATCGCTTTTTTATGTTTCGTGATATAAAGTCACTCACAACATTTTCTTTACCCGGCTACCGTATCCATCGTAAAGCGTTTATTTATAATTTCTTTGAATGCTTTGAGATGAATGAGTGGCTGGTGATCACTATAAACAACAAAGGGATTTCCAATCAAATAATACTCGCACCTTTTAACTGCAAAATAAATCGCTAGTCATTCTTTATCGATCGTACAATATCTCGTTTCGGCATCGGATAAAAATTCTGCCACCAATAAAATCGGATATAATTCTTCCTCAAACTCTTGCGATAACGTAAAGCCTAATGCGGAATCGCTGGCGTCGGTAACTACCACAAAAGGTTTCGTAAAATCAGGGTGACGTAATAAAGTTGGTTGTTCGAGTTGAACCTTTTAAAAATTCAAAACTTTCCTCACACTCTGCAGACCATATAAACAAAACGTTTTTTTTCAGTAAACGATATAAACAAGCTGACCTATTGGAGAAGTCCTTTATAAATTTTCGAAAGTATGACGCGAATCCTAAGAATGATTTTAATTCTTTCGTATTGGATGGGCGATCAAAATTAATCACTTCTTG
Source organism: Hydractinia echinata (assembly GCA_030067915.1). Lineage (NCBI taxonomy): Eukaryota > Metazoa > Cnidaria > Hydrozoa > Anthoathecata > Hydractiniidae > Hydractinia > Hydractinia echinata. The sequence goes on along the minus strand of JASGCC010000036.1, from coordinate 930,752 downwards.
CGTTTTGTTATGTTCAGGATACAATCCATTCTTACTGACATTATGTCCAATGAATTTTATATACCAAAATCACAACATAACCTGGTCGAACAATCATTTTTAAGAACGGGTACAACAGGGACTCACATACGGGCTATCACTTATCTCTATTACCCCGTCTTCTAACATCTGATCGATTTGTTTATAAACATCTTCACGATATGCATAAGGCAGTACCCTGGGCTTACTCACTATAGGCTGATTGTTTTTTAGATCAATGGAGTGTTCGTATGGAATGGCGTGAACGATGAAGTGGTGACGTCTGAATTTGATTTCCGAATGTTGTTAAAACTACCAACAATTTTCCTTCTCAGTGTCAGTAAGACCGGTTAACTGTAATTTGCTGATATCGAACTTTAATTCTGTGCTCGCCACTTTCACACCTTATACTTCTTCCAAAATACGAACTATTATATCGCCTTTTTTAAGTTTTACCCTGTTCTCCGAAATATTTGATATGGGTAATTTAAAATTTCTTTGAAATGTGGGCGTGGCCAAATCCATCATACGTATTTTATGAATGTTTGAGTCGGTAAGTTCAAACAAATCGGTGTTTACTTTTGTTAATGCTTCAAGGGCTGAACACGTGCACGTATAAATTTGGTTTCACTTTGATTGACATATGGCGCACTTAGCGACCTGAATAAAGGCGCTGGTGGCAAGATTTAGATAGATAGATATATTTTTCGCGTATAGCTAATGAGCGTTTACATTTTTAGTTAAAAATAATTTACTAAAAAATTGCACACAGTCCTCATAAATAGTTATAACAGTTACTATAGCTATGTTTTAAATATAAATATAAATATAACGGTTTCGTTTTTCAGGTAATATATACAGTTAAAAAAGAGTTGTTTACAGTTCAAAAATGTAATGTGATCAAATAAACTTCACTGGAGGGTCACTAGTGAGGGTTGTGGAAGTTGTTATAAGTTCGACACAGGGAAAACCATAGAATTAGCAGGGCTAGAAAGCCTATGGAAACCGATGGGATTTTCAATAAATCAACAGGAACCAACGATTCAGCAGTTGATTGACACAGCACAAGGGTTGGTGATAGCAATACTTACTCTTAGGGGTCATGGTATTGATAGAAATAGAGTGGTATATGAAAGTTGGATGCAGAAAAAAGCAGAATTATACATAGTTACTAAGATAATGTTCAAGGAGAAGAAATTTTAAATGGGCTTTAGACAAGGACCGAAAGTTTTTATTGGTTTTTAATTGCAGATTGTTCCAGTCATGAGTGCATTTATGTGTGATTCAGTTTGAGCCATAATTAATGGTTTTGGAATGTGGAATAGAAACATTGTGAGGGCAGATCTGGTGCCATAGGAGTGAAAACTGGAGATGGGTTGTGCAAAATCCTTAATACAATAGGAAGCTTGTTATTGAAAAAGGTCATGTATAAGCAAGCAGTTTTAGAGTGGTTAAATAGTCAGATGATTCACGTTGATTTTTAAAATGTATTATTCTTAGGGCTTTATTTTGGAGAACATATATTTTTTGTTTGAGCATGTTGTTAGTCTGTGCCCAAACTTGAAGTCCGCAAGTTAGATGCGATTGGAAGATTGCATAATAGATATTTATGAGAGTTTCTTGCGAGACGAAGTACCTCGTTTTAGCTAACATACCGACAGCACGACTAAGCTTTGAAGTGAGTGTATTCATATGTTTCTCATACTGTAAATGTTCATCTAGGATGACACCTAAGTATTTTGTATAACTTTGGAAGAGTTTTCTGTCCATTTATTTTAAAATTGAGGTGTTTACTAATGGTTTTCTTGGGGGATTTAAATATAATGAGCTCAGTTTTACTAGCATTGAGAGAAATTTTATTAGCTTTCAACCAGTCCTGGTTTGTACGAGCATTGAGTTTCTTCAAGGATTTGTTTACTTGAAGAAGACTTGTGTCATCTGCAAAATGGAAAACATCTGAGTGGAAAAATGAAGAGCGTAGATCGTTTATATAAATTAAAAATAACAGGGAACCAAGGACAGACCCTTGTGGAACGTGTTTGATTAAGCATTTATCGGAGGAGGTGCCTGATATTTCAACATGTTGGGTTCTACCTGTTAGATAAGATTTAATCCAATTATTTGCAATTTCTCTGATACCATAGTAAGAAAGTTTATCAAGAAGTATTTTGTGTTCCACAGTGTCAAAAGCTTTTTGAAAATCAACAAAAACACCAACTGCAAATTCACCTTTGTCAATAGCATTTCTGATTTTTTCAGTTATTTGAAGCGCATGATTGGTGCTGTGGTTGTTCCTAAATCCAAACTGGTTTTTATATAAACCTCCTTGATATAAGAGAAGATTATGTGTTAAAAATTTATAGAGACGATTATAATATAATTTTTCAAAGATTTTGCCGTGAGAACAATGTGATCATTTGAATCTTTTGTTGTGTACGAAATGTTTTGATGTTGAGTGTCACGCGAACATGTTTTAAAACGATTCTCCGTTTTCGCGCCAAAAATGTTGCAATTAACGTCCCTGGAAACTAAAATAGTTTCGTACTCTAAGGTATAACATGATCCTTTATCTGTTGGAAACGATATATTAAGGTAAGCTACGCCATCAAAATGAAATAAAGAACCTTAAATGCCGGTGCTGGATTTCTTAACTTCGTGTAACGGCGGTTTCGACGTCAATCTGTCGAAGGATTCACTGGTCATGATCGAAAATTGTGATCCTGTGTCATGTAAAAGTTCGACGGATTGGTAGGCGATTTTTAGCGATAACATTGTTCGTTGTGCTGGTTCCATGTTCACTTTTGTATTTGAGCCATCCATGTAACCTGAACTAGTATTACTTCGTTTAGACGTGCAATATTTGGCAATATGTCCTTTCTCATTACATGTGCGACAAATGATCTTCTGTATGTCCACCTTATTGCAATAATTGCAAATCGGTTTCCTTCCTTCTTCACGATTTGGGACATCGAGTCTCTCTAGAACACGTTCCATCATATTTTTGAGCTTATGGATTCTTACTTCACTTGTCGTTTTAAAGCTGCCGCTGCACATGTCAACGGTTGTTCTGCACAAATTGCTGTTGCATCCATTTTCATAACCAAAAATTCCAGTAATGTTTCTAAAGATTTATTTCCTGTTAATTGAAAAGCTTTCGCCTCTGCCCGTAAATTATCCTCTAAATTCGAAGTAATATGATTTAATGCTATTTCACGGATGGTATCGTTATCGTCCAATTTATATACTCCTTTAAGGATACGGTAACCCCCTGAGACACATACTCAGTATATTTAAAATATCTCCTCTGCTCGCTATATTAACCCTAACAAATATATATATTCTGAAAGCCAAATAAATTATCTCTAGAGTGATGATAAAATATTTCCATAAAAAAAATCCAAAAAGGAGAAAAAAAATTATATTAAAAAATTCACCCTTCCAGTTCATTTTGTCGAACACTCCCCTCAGTAAAATTTTTGTTCGTTGAAAAAAATATGATTTGGAAGCTCTTATTCAGCTCTAAAAAACTTTGCTTTTTTTACTCAAACAACACGTGGTTCCGAAAATATAGCATATTTTGTGTTACAATAGCTGTTTTATAACTGATTTATCTATTTTTAAGCATGATAGATCGATAACTCGATATTTCCTCACTTTCTGCGTTAGAGAAAGCAAAGTTCTGTAGCCAAAGATATAATTATCGCAACAAACTTGTTTTCGTACAATTTCGACAAGATGGAGGGGAGTGTTCGACAAAATTTTATTTCGAGAAAAAGCAAATCAAAGATCTTTGCTTTTACTTGCAAAAATCATGAGGAAGAAATGTTACACCCGAGGGTTTTGTTGTATCATATTCAGACCAGGAGATGCCGTACTAAAAATAGAAAAAAATTCCTTATAAGGCAATTGATTACATAATCGGTTATATCAAGATGGTAACACGGTAACGGCGTGCTGCGAAACTGAATCGACATACTGCGATCATAATCAAATCATCCTCTGTAGTAAACTCCCGACCGTACGGTTAACTGGGTCTCACAAAACTAAAATGATTTAAGACTTAATATAAACCTGAAAATTATCAAGATCATTATTTACTATAACAAGATTATTATTTCCTATACACGAACCACCTACCAATCCCTTTGTATTTACAAACTAGTTATCATGCTAGAACAGATGGATTAACATATCCTCTGTAAGGAATATCCCTCTCTCTCTTTTTAGGCCCCCGTCCCAACACGTTGTTTGCCTCGGAATCGCCGATATGGATCCCTTGACAATGGCATATACATCTTCGTTACCAATCGAATTTAAAAATGTGATGCAAAAAAGCTACTATCATGTTAGTAAAAATAAACAATGACGTAACAATAATGGTGCAATATTGTAAATCCAATCACCTACTGTTCGATAATGACGTTTGTTTTGCTATACTAGTATCAAATAGGTTATTACGACACTAGACAACAATACGAAAACCCTGTTAAGAAACACGTGGGAAACAGCAATATTGCGATTTTTATACTAAAACGACATGAGAATGTAACCTAGCTAACCGCCATCACTGTTGATGTTTTACTGAAGTAACCTACTGCGATACCGGCTGTATCCTTATGAAATAGAATGTATTACAAACAATTACCACTACCACGTGGTACGAATCAAATAAAATGGATATTATTCTATTTGTAACGAATTAACATGTTATGCATAATACTTGTATTATATAACACGACTGTCAATATAACTCTTGTTATTTCATCAATTTTTAATATCAAACCCTTTATGTTTATAGTCTTATTTTCGATTTTAATTGCTCCTTTGGCTATTTTATTTCAGTTCGCCCGGCCCTTTGTTGCGCACTTGACCCTGAACAGACCCTACTCGCCGCGTAGTTCACCAATCAAAAATGTTTTTTACTCCAGCAAATACAGCCAGCTCTGCGGTGGACCCGCGTTTCGAGAGTCCGTATACACGGGAGGGAAGGGTGTATGAGTACCTTCACCATTGCCTTTATCCCTTTACAGTGAAGACTAACGTTGTGCACATTTAACGGCTGTTAGCACTGTACATACACGCTAGCTCGGCCGTTAGCCTAGTTTTCTATTCATCCAGATTACCCCAGGCGCGCGTATTCCACGTCTCTAGCACTGCCCCTCTACCTTGTTGTATATTCGCTACTCACAAACTGCACATTAGGTCACTTACCCGAGGCGCAGTGGTGCTCTCAACCAATTAAAATCTCACCATTACAGGTGCCTTTCACCTACCAATTATATTTACCCATGAAATCACGTGACTCAGTCTTCTTTAGCAACAAGAAAGCACATTTTTCCCTTTCCTTTTTCACCTCACTAATCATCGCACGTGGTTTGTTATCGATTACCTACCAAATCTGTTAATCATGGCCGACAAATAAATTGAGAAAGAAATATATAGAGGTAACCCTTCCGTTATAAACAGACCCTTCAAAATGACCGACCGCTTACGCCAGGTCGGGTTGTTTTGATTCTATCACGGATCAATTGCACTACCCGAGCAGAAAGCGGTATAAGAAACAAGGTCTGTGCGTCTGATGAAGCCCTTGTTTCTTAGGTCATCCCTTTACCAACATCCTTTCTCTACATACGATACTTCGAATCCTCCACTGGAGAGTAGGGACACCCAATCAAAAAACATCATAATCAAAATCATCCTCTGTAGTAAACTGCTAAGACAGACATCATTGACATTGTGATTGTAAGGTAAAGGTTGCCTTCTTCTTCTCTGCCTCCTGTGTCTGTGTTTCCCTCCTACATGCGGCTGAGATCTGTGTTCTGTCATCAAATGGGAGTGTTTACCGTGGTACGATGGTTTTGTTTGGTGGTTCTGCAAAGGTAAGGAGTGTGTAAAAAATGTCAAAAATGGAAAAATGATGGGTTTAGTTTACTAGACTAGACCTTTATGTGGCAAGTTTCAGCCACAATTATGTAAGTTTCAGCTACAAGTGGCACCATAGTTTAATGGCACTGTCAAAAATATGCTTGGTTAGCGTCATTTCTAATTACAACAGTGAGTTGGTCAATTGGTCGGATAAAAAATTTTCCAAAAAATTACAAAAATACTATATTTCACAGCCATATTTTGTTATTTGTTTTAAATGTACGCCAGCTGTATTTTTAGCCTCCGTTTCAAGTTCCATTTTTGTCAATTAACTTGGTTCCCATGATTTTCGCTTGTATTGCCGTATAAATGCGAAGCAGGAAAATATAGCACTGAGTAGCATAGCGCAGTCCCCTATCGAAATAACATTCGGACGTAACAACCGTAATTGGGAGGACCACTGAAAAGGTAAATGGCGAATTTTGTTGTGTGTCGAAGATTGTTCGTGAATTGTTTGGTTTATTTTTTACAAATTTACCGTCTCCCGGACTCGAGTTTCGCCTTTCAAAGTGAGTCGGTTGGTGATGCTAACCAATTATATTTTTAAGGATGGCCTTATAACTCTTACACTTTATGTTGGAGACAGGGGTTCGATTCCCCTTGGAGACAATTGTGAGCATGAGCAACATAAGCGTGTAAATGTTGCCATAGCCTTGGGCCATGTGATGAAAATTGGGGAGATGGCACACTGTGCAGGCCGTTGGATGTTGCTGAAGGTTATCCAGTGGAGCGTGGACCCTAATTGGGTCTGTGTGGCTCAAAATATGAGCATTAAATACTCTAGGACTCCCTATGTAAGCCATAGCCCCTCCCTGACATAAAAGACAGGGTATATCCCTTGATATTTGTGAGATTAACCATCTATCTAATGTCGTTTTCCTACACTACAGCAGGCTGCTGAAACCCTACAGTGGTGGACATTATATATATATTTGAAATAATTAACCAAAACATTAAACTGTACAAACATGACACGCATGATACTTTGTTTTGCGAGTTATACAATTATTTAATGTAATCAATGTTGGCCATGCATTCTGAGCACCAGAATTACAACGCATGACAACAAAGGTTGGTTCAGCCCAGTATACCATAGCATGTGCACGTCAAACACGGTAGCCAAAAAAGTTGGAAGAGCCTGGATTCTTTTTTTTAGGTTGTGCCTAGCTGAATAAGTGTCCCCCCTGGCACAGGCTTAAAAATTTGCCCAATGTTTATTTGGATCATATGGTAATTACAATAATTAATTACAGAGTAATTGACAGAGTAACTAATATTTGTATGACTTTATATCCATGGATGCAGCATTGTTTGCATATATACCTTAACAACTGGAGTAACATCAAATACAGCTGCATTGGTTGGAATATTATATTTTGTTTGTGAAAGTGTCAATAGATTGGCTAGGAACTTTAATAGGGAAGGTAAAGCACTTTGTTCATCAAAAAAATAAAAAATTTGGATGAAATTAAATTAAGCTAAAATTAAAAAAGTGATTTGTGAAAGTTTGACCACAAAAATAATATGCTTTGTTTAAATGGTAATATATTGTGTATAACTGGTATGTTATGTGATTGTAATTACAATATTGCAGAAAATGTATGTTGAAGATTGTATTTACAGTCTGGGAATAAAAAAATTTAAAAAATGTTGAAAAAAACTTCATAAAAGAGTGCATGTTATTATTGCACGATCCTTCTGTAAAGTGACCCTTTTCATTTAGTGCAGTGATGTGTGTATAGGAATCATGTTATGCAGTGCAAATTTAGCTGCTTATTTTTGATAAGATTATTAGGCTTTGGTAAAGTGTGGATTGAGTCTTTTTTTTAAAAAAAAAAATTAACATATTTAGATAAACCTTACACAAATGTACTTGATTCTACATACATCACTTGTGTAATATTGTGTAATTATTGGTTATTGTTATTAGCGTTTATTTTGACAGACAAAGCAACAACCTACAGCTTTTAATAATTAAATGCGTGATAGTTTATATTTATTCATTTATATTTTTGTATGTTAAAAAATAATTATTTGAGGAAACTTCTCAAATATTTGTGAAACCTTCACATAACTATTAAAAAAATGTACAGATAGTTCATAATTTCATAATTAATTTTTTTAGAGAAATGTTATGATGTCAACAGGAAAATACTGGGTTGATCTACCAATGGTAGGTTTTTATTAAATTTGAATTTTAGAAAAAAGAATATAAAAGTAATGCTGTGTAAGTTGCACGTACTATCACTATCAGGTAAAAAAAACACAGAACACCATTAATTGGCTATATTACGTTTTGAAGCATATAAGCATATTTCATTGCCTTGTTGTGCTTTTTTTGGTTATAGAAAATGGACAGACAATATTGTCGACAAAAACGATAGTGAGAGAATTAGAGAAAGAAGAATCTTTACTACAAGGGAAGGTTAGTTCTAACATTTGTACTTTTTTTTTTAGAGAAATGCTTAAATGTTCTTCATTATCAATGTCAAGAAACGCTTTCGTATTAACGAATAATGTTCTTCCCAATACTCGTCCGCAAACTTTGGAAGATTTGTTCCATATTTGTTTATCTTCTTATTTTTAGTGAAGAGATTTGAAGTTGAGATGACCTAAATCCACATGAAGCATGGTGATTCGATGGTGGTTCTGTTAAATTTAAAATTATTGATAGATGGAAAATTCGTCAACTAGGCCATAGCTTTTGCAATCTTACGTTAAAGTCCAATAGACAAGAATTAACAATTAGGGCCTACAAAATATTTTTCTGTTCGATTTCCTTTTAAATATTTAATATTTTGTGTGGTAGTATTTGTGAAGGTAAAACGTTAGTTATATGTAAAAGTTTTGCATATTGAAAAAAGCTTTCAAATGGAAACAAATCCATACATCAGCTGGTTTTTCTTAATCCTATAAAAAGCTTAGGAATGAATTTCCTGTATCCAATTTCTTCTATACTCTATATTTCCTCTATACACACTAAATTCAGAAAAAAAACGTTTTGGAGATAATTTACCCGTATTAAGAAGCAATCCATACATATAAAATTCAGTTGTTTTAGTAAATTTGGTCCTTGAAAAAAGATTTTTGGTAGATATTTTACCCGTATTAAGAAGCAATCCATACATATGAAATTCAGTTGTTTTAGTAAATTTGGTCCTTGAAAAAAGAATTTTGGTAGATAATTTACCCGTATTAAGAAGCAATCCATACATATGAAACTCAGTTATTTAAGTAAATGAAATTCAGTTGTTTTAGTAAATTTGGTCCTTGAAAAAAGAATTTTGGTAGATAATTTACCCGTATTAAGAAGCAATCCATACATATGAAATTCAGTTATTTAAGTAAATGAAATTCAGTTGTTTTAGTAAATTTGGTTCTTGAAAAAAGAATTTTGGTAGATAATTTACCCGTATTAAGAAGCAATCCATACATATGAAATTCAGTTGTTTTAGTAAATTTGGTCCTTGAAAAAAGAATTTTGGTAGATAATTTACCCGTATTAAGAAGCAATCCATGCATAAAAAATTCAGTTATTTAAGTAAGCTTACATAGGTCATGATTCCTGGACTCTTCTAACATGGACTCAACATGCTGTTCCATTTTTTCCAAATATATATAAACAAACTGAAGAAAAACAAATTAATAGGTATATATAACGATTCAATCTTTCTATTATTAGCCCTCTGAACTAGTTGGGAGCTTTGACTTCAACAACACTCATGACGAACCAATGCAGAGGGCTGTAATGCATATTTTACGTGCCCTTTTTACCATAAAAGAGAAAAGAAATGTCATTCATATGTAAACTATACCCTGAAAACTAAAAATATATAAGGAATAATACCATGGTACAAATTAATAAACCAAATCGTGCCTTTCCAATATGTGTCATACTACCCGTGATGTGGTCCGTAGCGTTTTGTGTATTGTGCCAAGGTTTGTGTATGTATAATTGTGAATATCTTTTGTAATTCAGTTGTGATAGCAAGTCGAGTGTTTCCTTATTATAGCATGTGTTTCTGTTATTCTTGTAATTTACCCTCATTTGACAAGAGGTAGTGGTGTACATAAAACAAAAAAATCATTAATATCCATCAATAATATCAAGCACAAAACATGTAACCTTTAGTTATTCTATAGGACCTGTATTTTTTTATAATAAAGATGCTTCGAACAGTCACATACAGTATCCTGTTTAGTAATGTTGTGAAAGTATGAAAATCAAAATCAAATTGTTACTTACCTTACGTATAATACATATGTAGCTAGCTAGCTTACTACATTACATGCTACTTCTTTTCATTTTTTTGTGTGCTGGTTTTCTTTGTGAGTGAACCTTGATTGACTTGCTCTTGCTTGAAAATTGCAATCACGTTAAGTACACTTCAATTTCTAATGTCGAAATATACTTACTTACCTTTAATCCTACATTCGCGCAACGTATCTACCATTTTTGTTTACATTTGCTATAGGTAGTTTGTTAGCCAATGAGTGGCGCGGATAATGATGTAATGTTCTTTTTATAGATATGGTGCGGTGGACGGGATATGATAAAATAACTAACTGCCACTTGAACGTTATGATTAATTAATAACTCATGAATATTTTATTTAATATTAAAGGTAAAGTATTTTCGCAGAACTTTGGGTCTTGTTATTGTTAAACAGACAACAGGATAACATAACATAACAAGATAAAAACGAAAAAAATAAATAAATAAATTAAAAAGGCATAGATAATAACTAATAATAAATTTGTATATAGATTATTAAAGTGTGAACGTTTCCTATGTTATATGTATACAAATTAAATGAGCCTGATATAATAGCAAATATGCCAAAGAATCAAAATTAAAAAAATAAATAAAATGACCCTAAAGGGGGTTACCGTATCCTTAATCGTTGTAGTCAGTTCATTAACAAACGCATTAATATTTGTACCTTTGGTAAATTTCATGGCTTGCAATCTCATTTGCAGAGTCTTACGGTAATCCTCGCCACTAAACCGAGTGTTTAATCGTTGTGCAACTTGAGCAAAAGTTGCGCTTGGGGTAGCTGCTAATAAATGTGCGACTTCGGTACACGCTGAATCTGTTACGCAGCATAACAACATAGAATTTTTCTTATCTTCAGCAACACCAACGGCCGTACAATGGGCGTTAAATTGCTATAACCATAACTCAAAGTTCTGTGAATTATCACCTTTAAATTTGTTTAAATGTAACGGAATTTTGCTAATTGTAAACAATGACCATATAATAAAAACTTTCAAAACTTTAAATTCGTAGCTCGGTTGAAACTCCAAATGTTCCATGTGTAATATAGTATATATTTCTTCTTAAAAACAACCTATATATTTCTACTTTTAATAGATTTTAACGGAAATATATTTCTCTAAAACGTGACTGTTATCTTCAAGAAACTAACGCACAATGTACAGTCCCTCAAGAGGGCCGGGTACCAAAGGCAAAAAGAAACACAACGAAGGAGAGCGTACAACAAGACATTAAAAGGATATTTCATGGTGGCAATAAGTCAGATAAATAAAATGTGTTTTATGTTTGAGGCCAAATGCTTTATCCAGTCCGAAGAAATTAACATGGCAAAATTTCAAGAAATAGGCTAGATAAAGTTTGTGATATGCAATATACCGAAAGAACTAATTTTAGTAAGATTATGTTTTACACCTTGAAAGCTGTTATCTTTTTATATACACTTTCCAGGGCAGAGAATGTATGCTATATACGGAAATGACGGATTTTGTTTGATATAGAGTTTGCTTCTTAACTGAAGAGACATCTAATTAAAACAAAAGCAAACAACTTGAGTTTTCTGTGTATATATTTGGAAAATATCTTTCTTTTTTATCAACTGCAAACGTTTTCTCCCTCAAAATTTTTTAACTTTGCACAACCGCCAAATGCGTGATTTCTTTAGCCGGATTAGCTTTGTCTCTATAATAATACATGTCGTCTGTCTGTCTCTGCGCAAAATGGTACCGCAAGTAGCGAGACACACGCAATCTCGTATATAAAGGACGGCCGACCCCGTATGTTTATCTGTCTAGTTTGTTATACAATCCATTTTCTTCTCTCACGGGTTTCTTACTTCAAAGCAGGTATGCAAATCACGTTCTTTAAAATAAATAAGTTGGGGAATTCTGAAATTCCAAGGTGGATTTTGTTTTTAACAAAATATTTAACTATTTCATAAAAATCAAAAGGCTAACACTGCAAACCATGTTTCTCTATGGTAAATATGCGTCAAGATTACATTATTAAAATAACGAAATGATATCCTAAACACAAGGTAGATAAAACACACTCCGCTTAAAATAAAAATCCTAAGTGAAAAACTATAAACATAAAATCAAACAAAACAAAAAAAAGGATATCGCTTTATATTATGGATGGCCCAACTTGCTTCTTACTGCAATACATATGCAGGCTCATTAGACTACTACTTTATCAACTTCATATCATGCCCCCAGGGTTGGGAAAAGATTGGTGGATTACATCTTCTTAATAATTAAAAGAGCACATCTGGACGCATTTCATGAGTATATTTATAATTTACACCAAAAAATTTATTTACGAGAATAAGATACGTTTCCTTTTTTAGACATTCTTGTGTTCAGCGATGGTGCCAACTTATCCGCATCAGTATACCGCGGACCAACGCATACTGATCAATATCTTAACTACACATCTAACCACCAAATGTCTTGCAAAAAAATGTAATGATCCATTACTGAACAAAGCAGTCAATGTAGTCAGTGGAGAAAATGACCGAAAGAAAGAGTTATCTCAAATAAACAACGCCTTAAGTGAAGAAAGGTTTCCGCATAAAAAGATTGCGGAATTAAAGATTGCGAATTCATAGTCTAAAAATCGTAAATTGCGGAACTAAAGATTGCGAATTGGTGATACAATCATGAAATTGCGAAATTTAAGATTGCAAAACTAATATTTTGTCAAGAAATTGCGGAATTTAAAATTGCGAATTGAGGCAATGATCTCTGCGCTTTTTCAATCGCTCACACCAACGTTTATGGTCTCGCATTTCGTGATGGGGTTTTATTGTCTTGCATTTCGTGACGGGGAGGTGCTATTATATCAGGCTCATTTAATTTGTATACACCAAACACGTCTTTTTATTTAAAATCGACAAAATTAGATTGCGTATTTTATTTTATTTTCTTGGTATTGCGAAAGAAAATATTGCGAATTCCGTAATTTTCCTAGCAATTGCGGAAGAAAAAATTGCAAATTGCTTCTCCTGGCTAGATATGCGGAATAAAAGATTGTTTAAGATCTTTAATTATGCAGTTGTTTCATTCTCAATATTTTCTTGCGTAAAGGCCGAGATACATTTGAAATTTTAATTTCGAAACTGTCTGAAATTTTTATTTCAGAAATATTTCGAAATACGGGTTCCATTGTTTCGAAATTAATATAAAGTCTTTCAGCATTATTTTAAACATGAATCGAAAGGATCAAAAAAAGGATCAAACAGGATCAAACTCCATCGTGTCTGCTTCGTATTCACTCATTTTTATGTTTTCTGCTGTTTATCGCCAAAAAAAATGCACAAAAGCTTCTCATAAACGTCAGAAAAATGCGCACCTGTTGTCGGCAGCTTTGAACTTATTTCGAAATATAGAAAATTATACAAATCGATTTGCAGAATTTTCTTGCTCTGAAATACCTGTGAAAGTTTTGCAGCATGTCTCGAAATTAATTTCAGAGCAATTCGAAATACTTTCGAAAGCTTTCGAAAGCTTTCGAAATGTTTCAAAATATTTCGAAATATTTCTGAAATAAAAATTTCAGACAGTTTCGAAATAAAAATTTCAAATGTATCTCGGCCTTAATAATTTCTTCCCTTAAGGTACTTGCAAACGGGTACTCAAACCAAACCATCGAAAAGGTGGGAAGAAACATCGAAAACAGAACTAATAAGAACGGTGACAGGGAGGATGCAGAAGATGAACCAGTAGCTACAATGCGTATGTCATATCAGAGACAAGTTACATACTTGGTCGAGTTTTAAAAGATCATAAAAAAGCCAGTGTTTCAATCCAAAAACACGCTACGTAGTATACATCGGAAAGACTAGAAAGTCGATGTAATATTGTCTACGACATCTCGTGTGAGGATTGTAGTGCTGTTTATGTCAGTGAAACGTAAAAAAAATGTTTAAACAGCGGGTGCAGGTCGTAGGCAACGTAGATACTAACAAAAATAAGATCATAGCTTCAAGAATGATCATAATTTTGCACAGATCATAGACCGAATAAATCAAACACAGAAATACTCATATCAATACAATTTCGTATCAACTTCCAGAAATGTAGTTACCTGCACTTTAGAAAGCAAATATTTAAAAACAGTGCAAAAGAGTTCGAGACAAACGTAACAGAAAGCGAAATATTAGAAAAAGGAAAGATATTAATCAGTTTCTAGATAATTTTATTTGCTGTCATCTGGTTGATTTATTTCGACATTCTCCTCAACTAATAAATAGCTAAATGATTTCGATCATTGCTCGTCCATGACAGTTGTGTTGTCGAAACATGGCCTAGAATAAACTCGCCATGACATGGTAATATTTATATTATTCAAGGACAATGGCTGAACAGATAAGTGGTAATATTTCTAAACAGTTTGTACTTTTATTCAACGCAAATCTGTCTAAGTAAAAACAAACTAACAGTCAAACCCGTCTTTTTTACGCATAAGCCAATCCCTATATAGGCCCAAATTACATCCATGGTTTCCCTTATTACCGATAGTACAAAGAAAACTAGCAAGAAATATCCAAAGCCAAATTTGCCGCTTTTGAGGGTAAACACCAACCTCGTCTCAGGCCCTGTTGTCTCTTTTTGCATATCAGAAGGCGAAACAAACATCGTCAGACCTATCAATAAGCGCAGTGTAGATGAGAGACAAAAAAAACTGGGAACGAGGTTGGGCAAACACATTTGACAAACAGCTAATAGAGAGAATTAGTTTAGTGAAAAGCACAATATTTTAACCAATTAAAAAATGCAGTTTTAAATGCTAGAAACACAGTATTTTTTTATAAGAAACCAGTGAAAAGCTCTCAATGTTTCTTAATTTTTTTGTGTTTTTAGTACTGAAAATTTCTTGTTGGGTTTTTAATTGTGAACATTTTAATCACATAGAAGCAGTTAAATGTTTTACCCTGCGTTTACTTTTTTTCTCTTTTGTATTTTGATTTTGACTTAATCGAATTTTGCTGTTCGATTTGATTTCAAATTAATTCAAATTGAGATTCAATCGTTCGAAATGACAATTATCGCTTTGAAAGAGGAGCAAAAAGATTTTTTAAAAGTTTTAATAACATGAGTAGTTGTATAGGTTTCCTAATTTTTAGATTCTAAAAAAAGTTCAGTGCGAATTTCTCAATTATCTTCTAATTTCTTTGAAACGGGTTTCTTATTAACAAAAATACGCATATTGCCAGTATCTACTTTCTGTTGTCATTAAAAAATTGCAAACTTCAAAGTTAAGAAATACAAAAATTTATGAAACTATTACGCATTATTTGTAAAATGGCCATCATTATCGACTGCCTGGAGGGCAGTCCGTTATCAGTAGGTTAGATTAGTTTTTGTAAACAAGGTAAAAGTTGTCTGACGGTCGCACCGGTGTGTCACAGTTTCAGTAGAATACAAATGAATCCGTAATTGGGTTCCTTGAGAATGCAATTTCAGAAATTACTCCTTTTATGAAATGCTAAAGCAACAAAAAGAAAAAATTATATCATTTATTTGAGTTCCCCTATTTATGTGTTAAACTTATTAATTTAGAAGGACCGACGAAAATGTTTAACTTATCAAAAGTTCGAGGTAAAGGATTGTCGAGCGTCAAAGGCCTTCAATGTTCAAGATAGCGAAATACCCGTACTTGTTAACAAAAGTTTACGTTCTTAATTCGATTGTTTAACTGAAAACGAGGAACAACAATAACGACAGAATGTATGGATAATAGTATGTTTTTGTTACCAAAATTAATTATGTCCAAAAAGCTTTAAATACTATTCTGCCAGCCTAAAATTCTAAACTTCTAACATTTGAAAGTCTTTTTTACTTATTAATCAAACTTTTTATAAAATCGAATGCTTTTTTTCGAAAAATAAGGGAAAAGTTCGAGATAACGGAGTTTGAGATATAGAACATAATTTTGCCTACAAGAGATTTCCATAACTACAAGGACCGAACAAAAAGTTCGAGACAGCGAAAGTTCGGGATATCGGGTATTCGAGATACCGAGCGTTGATGTTACATAGTTTACAAACTTTGAATGTAAAAACTCACATTTTTTTTCCTGGAGAATCGCTGTTAAATTGTTTTCGCAATAACAAGCAAGCAAACAAACAAACCAATTTCACCGTGACTACAAAATTTTAAACTATAAATTTTGTTTATGAATATTTGCCTTTATATTATATTTAAAGTACCGATTTGACCAATTTTAATGTAAATACAAACAATAGATAAGAAACTTTTTTTACTAGTAAAGGATGCATTATCAAAAGCAAAGTATCCTCATTGATACGGTCTCCAAATACGATGAGCGATTATTAAACATCAAACTGCCAATTAAAAACAGTAACTCAGTACTTCAAAGATGTGTTTCGGATTAACAAACATTGGTGCTATGGTGTGTCAAGATTTTGCTTTGCAGATATATATTACAAAACAGCCCTGGCTGATATAGAAGTGCTTGTTCCCTGAAAGACGAGTAAAATTGTATGCTAGTTTATTTGAAAGTGTCAAAAATGTAAAAACATGACATATATAACTATTTTTAATCGTTGTCTGTATGACGGAACGCATCTTGGATAACATTGACCTTTTTCATATACTGGTATTGTTGCCGTCATTATCCGTAAGTATCGTAAAGGTTCACGTCACAGTTTGGAAGACGTTTCATCGACGCATCAAACTATAATAAAGTTAATAACTTAAAAATAAATAAAACAAAAAAACATATTTTTTTAATACAATAAAGAAATTCGGAAAATTTTATTACTTCTTTCGGGTAGAAACAAAACATCCAAAGGTTTTTGTCTGTACGACAAAAGGTATCTTGGATAACATTGATCTCTTTCGTAGATGACAAATATGATTGGATTTTTGACGTCATTAACGCAGCTGTCGTAAAGTTCAACGTCAGAGTTTGGTAAGTTTGGAGGACGCTTCATCGAAGAATCACCCTATAATAAGTTAATAAGGTAAAAACAGGAAAGTTTATTGAGTACAAGGATTTCAGGTACTTTTTACATCATTTTTAATTACATTTTATTGCTAACCTAAACCTGAGGAAGTTAAAAGGCTTTCAACTGTCCCCGCTGCCATAATTTTAAAATTAGCAGATTAGTTTTGTTTTTGAGAACCATTTTAGTTTATATGTTTCAAAGTTTGTTTGACTTTGTTCTTCTTAATGATCTTCAAATAATCTTCAGAAATTACACTCTCAAAAAGGCGCCGCTTCAAAAGTAATTTGCTAACATATTTTTGTTAGAAATAAATATATATACACATATGATGCAATATTTAGTGCTTATATTTTTTGAGTTATGATATTATGATATTAGTGTCTGGCTTTTTTCTGAATCTTTAGGATACGATATGTTTGACTTTGTTCTTCTTAATGATCTTCAAATAATCTTCAGAAATTACACTCTCAAAAAGGCGCCGCTTCAAAAGTAATTTGCTAACATATTTTTGTTAGAAATAAATATATATACACATATGATGCAATATTTAGTGCTTATATTTTTTGAGTTATGATATTATGATATTAGTGTCTGGCTATTTTCTGAATATTTAGGATACGATATGTTTGACTTTGTTCTTCTTAATGATCTTCAAATAATCTTCAGAAATTACACTCTCAAAAAGGCTACGCTTGAAAAGTAATTTGCTAACATATTTTTGTTAGAAATAAATATATATACACATATGATGCAGTGTTTAGTGCTTATATTTTTTGAGTTATGATATTATGATATTAGTGTCTGGCTATTTTCTGAATCTTTAGGATACGATAAAAAAATAAAATATATCAGACAAGAACATAATATGTATGTAAGTACAAATAGATATTTTTTGTGCGATTTACCTTAGCATATTGTCCAACCAAAACTTCTGCCACAAACATATAAAATATTCCTTCCGCATCTGATGTTGAATATCGATGACTGTACCTTGCGTTATTAGAAAAATAACTTCCCTGACCAAACTGAGTAGCATTCTTTCCACATAGTCTCCAGTCAAAGTTTTGAACACAGATATGATTAATGACCATGTGACTAGTTCCATGATATAAAGTCATTTCATTAACATCGGTTAACCTTTTCGAAAACTCATCTTTTTTTCTAAATATGAAAGTGACACAGCCTTGAGAGTTGTGATAGAGAAAATATAAAGAGTTTGAGTACTTTAACACACACATACATTTGAAATTGTGCAAAGTGTGCACTATGGCAAATTTCATCTATAGTGATGACTTGAAAAGATGGCATTGTTGATCGAAACGAATCTATCAGTTTTTTGTAAATGGCAGCATCTTGTAGTGGAATTCTTTGTCCAGGTGTAAAGGTTACGGGCCAATGTAAAGGTGTGCGGTATAATGCAGAAAGAGCCAGCTTCTTCCTGAATAAAAGGTTAATTTAGTTAAACAGCATTACATGGAATCATTTGTAAAATACACCTACAAACTGTACTAGCTCCTACTACTTTTATATATGCAACGGATGTCGCTTGGTTCACACCAGTCTTAACCCGCTTAGCTCACTGTCTGTTAACATATTAACTTGCTGAAAAGTAATCACGGGCTTAATTATTGGATTAACGCTGCGCTAAGGATGAAAAGGTTATGGTATTTAGCTCACTGTGAAGTTTTACCTTTTCATCTATTAAAGTGTTGGAACTTAAACATCTTTCATATTATATAGACGTATTTCTATATCAAAAGTATAAAAAGTAAAGTAAAATGTGGTTCCGTCTGTCTATGAGCCGAAGATAATTGTGAGCTAGCAACAGCTGAATACTTTTTTTCCGAAATAAATATTCGTTCTGCAAGATACATTACTATAATTAAGGGAAAAAGGAAAAGGAATTGAAATATGTGTAAAAATTAAAATGTAAAAAGTAATTGTTTGAAGTAACAACAAAAGACCGAATCTACGATGATTTTTAAAATATATAGCACAAATGCATCGAAAGAGAAAGTAACAGATAAATGGATCATATAATAAATTGTTATCTCTGTTTATGGAACCTAAGAATTTTCGAAAGAGGTGTCTGTCAATAGTTACCAGAATTATTAAAACACCCGGCAGGAGCAACAGGGTGTTGAAAACAATTCTGCAGCGTTAACACCAAAATATTGAAGAATCACCTGTTCAGCCTTAAATATCAGGCGCGTCTTTGATAAAAAAGCAAAAAATACTGGTTGGGGCCGAGTTTCAAAGAGAAAAAAGCATAGGAAATTTTAAATTCTGTTTCTGAATGTAGCTACGTCATTATTGTTTTTCCGTGCGAGATCCCCAATACAAAGAAAGTTATTCGAGGTAGAACAGCAGCAAATTCACGAAGAAAGCACAACATTGAGGAAGTAAGTTATATTTCAAGAAAGAAAAAATGACAAAATCTAAAACATATCCAAAATCTATTCTTTCCTCAGTAAGCTTTCACCAACACCAAGGTCGGCATGTTCACACTAATTGATTTCCACCGGTCGGGTGGAATCTTTAAAATGGCCTGAGAAACCAGCCAGAGATAACCATCTAAAGCCTGGGTGCGCTGATGAATGGCGTATTCAGATTAGCACAACAAAGGCTGATTTAAGCCTGGTTCAGACTGACTTGCGGTGGCGTTTGCGTTGCGGTTGCGCAATGTTGCGCACAGTGTGAACGGTTTTGAAAATAGCGCCTCAAGATTGCCGCAAGATTGCCGCAAGAATATCAAAACTTTTTGATATTTTGCGTCGTTGCGTCAATCCTGCGGCAGTCTTGCAGCACTATTTCAAAATGTGAACACGAGCGCAACGTGCGCAAGTATGACGCAAGAAATTTAAAAGGCTGGAAGATTTTTTTTTTTTCATTTTCACTTGGAGAGTATAACGATGTCAACAGAAAACGAACAAAATCTTGCTGAGGCTGTGAGAACATATGCTGTTTTATATGATAAGCAGGATAAGTATTTTAAAAACAGAAATAAAAAGAAACTTGCTTGGAAAGATAATTTTCTTCTGTACCTTCGTTTCAAAAGTGTAAAACTTAAAAATTATAGCTTCGTCTTCGTCCATGTCGCTAAAACTTTAAAAAAATCCTTGCGCCAATGTGAACGGCTGGCGGCATTCTTTCGCCACTTTTGCAACTTAAAGAAGTGCGCATGCGTACTCCACTGCCGCAAGCGCAACACAAGTCAGTCTGAACTAGGCTTTACACGGAAGTTAATCAGAAATTCCTCGCGACATCTAAAAGCAAAGAGGATAAATGAATCCCATAATATATAAAGATTAACATTTTATCTAGCTCTTTGATGTAAGAAAGGATATCATCAAAATGTATAATTTTAGTACACAATATATTTCCGAATGAAACATTAACATTTGCCGTGTAAATCAGACTTACAGTGCAACAAATCGTTTATTATCAACCAATTGGAATACGGAATTTCTGATTCTAAATGCAACTGACATGACATGACATGAGCAAAAACCCTCAGATAACTACGTGCCTTTGCATTGAATCTGAACTTGTAGCTGTGTCATTGATATATTGAAAATATAAACCGATAAACTGCTTTTGTAATTCTTTGCTTGTCGATGACATCAGGTATGTTGGTTTTATAAATACTTGTAAGCCTACTTTTGAACTCCATATTATGCCCCTTGAACTTGGGAGAGATTAATTGATTGTATGTTTATACTAGCCACATGGTACAGTTAGGGAAAATAAGCCTGTAATAAGAGCTAGACGGAACAGTTTACTTGCTGGAATAGAATGACCTGTTAATCTGGCTCATCCTAGTATTTTCCAGAATACATTAGGCTGGCATGAAAAATATGTTATGTTTGCATCCTGAAGCCCTTCAAAAATAAGTTGGTAGGTTAATCAGTAACCTTCCAGACGAAAAGAGTTTTACATGAATCAAATTTTAAATGTTAAAAGCACAATAAGACATTTCACATTTTGTTTTAAAACATCATTGTTAAGGTAGTATGTATAGTGTGGCAAGTTTGGTAAGGACATCAATCACTGAACATTGTTTCCTTTTGCTAAAAAGCATTGCCCTACAGACAGTATTTGAACTGTTTCAGTTTGTAATAAAATTGTATTTTCAGATTAGCTGTTATCCAAACATCGACCATCAACATTTTCAAAAATTATTGAACGAGTATAAGTTTTGAAGACCTAAATATTAAAAAAATCGAATACTAATTGCTGAACTAATGAAATATTGAACTAGTCCATACCTTGTTCAGAAGTTACATTCGAATCATCAATTTTATAGATTCTTTTTTATCATGGGATTTCCAGTATTTTCTATAGTTATTCCAAATATATTGACTGAAAGATTTTACTTTTTTAATGTATATTACTAAGTTTGAAATGCGTAATTTTATTGTTTTATTTATTCAGTTGTATAGTATATACACTTTTTTATAAGACCATAAAATTTGGTTAAATTCAGCATGGAATTATACAGTATAGTACAAATTTTTGAGACCTGAAATCTAGAAGTATACAAGTTTTACGAAATCTTTATTGATTCTGTGAAAAATTCTACTTCAAAAGATATTTTCCAATTTGTTTTTCAGAGAAGAAGAGAAAATCGATAAATTTTCAGCCTTGCCGTTGTTTTTATTTTGTTTTTATTATTATTAATTTTCAGGTTTATTATTGCTTTTTTTAAATTGTTCTTATAGAGAAAAGAAGTATATGTAATTTAAGTTAACTGTGATTTATAATTACAATAATAATCAAGAATTGAATTTTAAGATTTCAGAATATTCAATGATTTTGTTCCACACGCCCACCCCCCCCCCCCCCCCCCCCCTATAATACTCAGTCCACTTCAAAGTTCAGTACTTTTTCAAATTATTGCCAATATCGAAAATCTTTAAGGCGCAGGGCGTCTTGTTCGAATTTATACGACCGTGCTTAAATACTCAATAGAACAATAAGAATAAAATTGTAACAATAGAACTATCAAATAATTATAAAGGCATAGACTTTACTTTCACAATAGGACGGTCATTAGACTGTACATTAGAAGTACTGAGAAGTTGTGAAACGATGCTGGAGAGTGATTACAAAACATCAAATTTTCAGAAACAGCAGTGGCCTGAGGACCAAGTTTAACACGTTTACCTGTAAGTGCAGAAATACCTAGGTGCTTAGACATACTGACTTCAACATGGCGTTTTGTTTTGTCATAATAAGTGGCGTTGCAGCCACTATACTTTAAACACTAAACGATTCCGGAGCGTAATGAATTGAGCATTCTGTCCTTAAAAGCAAGGCAACTACATAACCTTCTCTTGGAAAAATATGTAAGCTTCACATCACAATGTGCCAATTTCTGTTTAAACAAACAAGGCAAACGTGTCCTAATTTGTAAAGAAATCTTTTCTAAGAAAGGTGAAACAAAGTTTTTGTTAGGAGCGAGAGACACTGGCTCCTTCGGTTGGTAACTTCTGCTCTTGAAGATTCTAAGACAGAATTCAAAAACCTTCAAAGGGTATGCATTCCTTCTAAGAATAATTTTCAACTAACATAGTTGCTAGTTTTATAGCAATGGAATATAAACACGGCTTGATTTTTTCTTGACTTTATCCTTGTTACCATCTGTGTTCTCGAGAAATTTCACGTAGAAGTATCTCAATTGAAATTGCACTAAATAATTATGAAATCTCAGTAAGTATTTACGAGAATAACTACCACTGCCTACCTTATTAATTCTGCTTCTTTAAACACAGGTCGTCTTCGCACATTCCGCTTAGTTTTGTATCTTTCGTCCTGATTTTCTTGGGTCATTTCTTGAAAAGAAAGTTTATACTTGAACTGATTGGTGGTAAAAACGAAATGCTGATCCCCTTTCAGGTAGGCTTTCTCGAAAGGATCACATTTAACCTAAAGATTGAATGAGTAAATGCACCAAAACTCAAAAAGATTTATGACAACTAAGAGAATTTGTTTAACTTCCCTAAAAAATTCTGTAACAAAGTGGAATTGTTTTATTCAGTTGAGATTGACGACAACAATTCACTCGATAAAAATAACGTATCAATCTATATAGGACCAACATACTCTCTCAAAAAAATGGATATAATAGCGATAATGCAAAATTGATACTATATCCATATGTACGGAGATATTAGAATGGATATAATATATTTTATAATTCATTTTTAGAGGAAATGGATATAATGTTGAATTTGAAACCAAGGGAGGACTGGTAGCTTCCCAATAATAACACAACGAGGTTCCGGTTATGGATACGAGGCTATGTGAAGAGAGTTCCGGGAACTGCGAAACAAATCCCGCCAACACGAAAAGGGGAGTAATCTTCAAAACTGCAGTAGTCTTATATGCTAAATATAGTGTATTATGCCGTTAAACATCCATATATGGAGGACAAAATGGTATCGCAGATATGAGCTGGGTGCAAGCTGCGACTGACGTAGTGGTCAAGACGAAATCCTGGAAGGTAATGTGTGCGTTTAAGTATCGGTGAGACATACTTAGCTAGTATTTATGTTAGCTAACAGTTTGTTAAATTTCTGTGTAGTTAGCTAGCTATAAGTAGCTAATAGCTAGCTAGCTAGTAATGGTTACAAAAATTGTGAATCATGACCTATAGTAAAAAATACTGTCCTCCCCGCAAAATTCGGTCCCCTCGTGGTTTCACGCAACCCAGACAGCCAGCCATTCCTTTTTCCCCTTTCTTCTTCTCTCTGCCCTTTTAAATTTAAGCAAACTGACTATAGCTAAACTAGATCTTGGTGGATAATTTCACAATATTTCTTTTTATGATCCTTAAATCGCCAGCTGCAAAGGGAGGGCAGTATAGGATTCATTCAAGCCAGTGAGTTAGTCGTTTGCACAGCTCAATACGCCATCTTTCTTTTTTTGCAATAAACGGAGTGATTAAAGTTGACGAACATAACAAAGTTGATATAAGCTATTATATCCACTTTCGCTAGAAATGGCTATTATATTCATTTCATGAAGGCATTTTTCTTAGGTGAATATGTTGAAAGGGCATACTTCTGAACGAGGCTTCCCTTGTGGTCCGTTAAAAAGTAGAACAGCTATGTCTAGATTTTATTTACCCTAAGGGCGAATTTTGGACAACATTTTGTTGCAGACAAATCAGCTGCATGCATTTTTAGCAAGGTAAGTATCCAGCCAAATAACCTAAGCTTCCTCATCGTAAATATCAGTTTGTTGAATACAACACGTTAACACAATAATATTGGGATAAGGATAACAGCACTTAATGCCGAAAGAAATTAGCTAACAGAACAGCATAAATATTGATAGCTGGCTAAGAACGCTGCTCTTGGTGTGTTTTTGTATCCAAAATCTTAAAATACGTTTGTTTAAGATGTACAAGGTTGGAAAACGTGATAATATTATTATCTTAACATGTAAAAGCATATAAATATTACAACCAATGGAAAGCTTTTACATAACGAAAAGGTAAACAAAAAGCGATCTTCTAACCTCAACATCACAACATTCAAAATGGATGTTGTAACCCTGGCTCTGATTGTTTCACGTTCCTTCTTCAGCGTATCAACGACGGAAGAAATTGATGGTTGGTTATTCATAAAAACCAGGACTCTTAATTGGCAAAAATATATATCGCATTTCTTATTCTTAACTTCAATATTTTAATTTTAATATTTCGTTCAATGAAAGTATCTACTATCTGACACTTGCGATTTTTCAAATCGCAGTTTAAAGAAAAGTGTATTATGGGTGACTGTTAGAATTGTCGCAACAGTGCAAAAGCTTCTCCGCTCCCGTGGTCTCTTTTCTAATTGTCTCAGCGTTCTGTTAAAGAATGGAGGCAATAGGTGCTTAAAACGAGGTTGGCGACAATGAACTACACTTTTTAAAGCTCTAAAAAGACTAGTAGGCAGTAAAAAGAAACAGCACGAAAACTTGCTTACATTGAAATGGTATTGTTCCCACTTTTCTACATTCATTTGCCAATACCATTTCCACTCAGTTGATATAAAAGCTTCCTCTGGGGCCGTCTGTACAACTGACATGGTGGACAATCGGCGTACAGTAACGTCATATCCGTCATATGTGCCATAAGTAGATATGCCAGAGGAGAATATTATATGAAGCTCTCCGTTTCTAAAAATGATAGTATAAGTTATATGTGAGTAATGAAAGAAAGATACATTCGCAGAAAGATATTAGGGAGAGTATTTTTGAGATTATAAATTTACCAAAATCTTTAGGCACATATTTTTTTGAGTAAATTGCAGCTCATATTTTTCCACTTGGAAGCTCATTACACAAACCTTAGCATTTCTAAAAAATAGAGTAGGTAATACATGAACACCAACTAATCTTTGCCAATACAATTTGATCTATTTTTGCAGAACTTATGTTTACGTTTAAAATTTAGTTGTTCAAAAACTTTGCTCGTTCAACACAAAATAATATTGAATGGGTTGAACTTTTCTTAGAAAAACAACATAATCATACATAAACTGAGAAGCAGATGGATCACAATAATTTTCCTCTATGCTTGAATTAATGTCTTGTGGAAAATTGTTCCAAACTTCATTGTTGCATGCTTTTTTGTACTGCCAAAGATATGGTGATTTGGTGGGTGGATGAACCAAATGACAATCTGCTTCGGAAGAACATTTATCGACTAAAAAACTTCGGCATACCCCTTCTTCTTTTAGCCAATCAAACAGATCTATATGGAAAAGGACATCGGTATTACACTATGTCTACTAAATAGATGGTGAAGAATTTAAACAATTAAGAAATTTTACCTAGAGACGTAGCATCACTTTTTATGTCTTTTTCACTTGAGTCTGGTATAATAACACAAGTTCCAAAATCGTCGTCATCTAATTGATATTCTTTCATCAACCTGTTTGCTTGTTTCCCAGAAACAGCACTTTCATGTTTAAAACGGCAGAGACCTTGCTTCTTGCAATTACCTTTCATAAAATCGATACAAACATGTAAATTGGGACATAATTCTTCGCCATATTCACAATTTTCCTTTGCATAATATGAACAAACGTATGGATATCGCATTTTAAGTAATAGTGATAATTGATCCTCATTCACAGACCATTCCAACTGTTGCATAAGCTTCTTTTCTCGTAGATCTTTTAGGTTATGATTTAATTTACAGGTTCGTGTATTATGCGACGTCCCTGTTAGATAAGCTTGGCAAAGGTGAAACATTTGACAATTGGCATTTGTACAGCCAACATCCATTTGCCAATATTTATTACACGGGCGAACTTCGGCGAGACACAAATAAACAATTTTCTCGTTTCTTAAATTTGTCACAATTCGAAAGGTGTGTTTGTGATGTTGCAACCAGGCCAGCGCAGATTCTTCGCTATCCAGGTTAAGAAAGTTAATAATATCAGTGACTGAACAAAAACCATCTGATTTATTTTTCAAAATGTGATAAAACACATCCTTCTCGCTTAACGTCTCATCTTCGGATTCAATGCATTCCTCCTCTTCTAATGCAATACTTTCTTTCCTCTCAGGTAAGTCACTTGCGCATTTTTCAATCAAATCATTCTGCAGTCCAACACTTTTGGGTAATCTTGATGTGGATAAGCATACTGGATTTCGCTTTGCAATATTACCAGCAGATGCATATTTCACATCTTGTGTCTTGGCATTTGTAATACACTGTGAGAACAAAACGTTTCTCAAAATGAATTCCTTTTCTGTGTATTCGCCCTGAATCCATGTTTCGTGTAAGAAAAAATGCTGAAGGACGTTCAAGTTGTGCTTGCTCTTTAAATTATGTGATAAAGCGCATTTCAAGTTGTTACAACGACCAATGCAAAATTCAAGACAAATATGCAGCCTATCACATTGAGCATGTGAGCAACCAAATCCGTGTTGGTGCGAGGTACACACACGTGGAAATAAACAACGTAAGTGCTTAAGTAACTCCGTTCCATTATTATCATGAATTCCACTTTTCAACAAAACATTTTTGTTGTGTGCATCTAAAGGACTGTGCGATAAACCAAACTTGCAGATTTCCTGATTACATTTACTGCCATCGTCCAGAAATTCCTTACACATATGTAATCCAAGACAATTTCTGTCTTGACAATTACCATTTAAGTAGTGAGAACAAATTGAAAGTGGACTATTAAATTCCTTGCTTGGTTTACTTTCAGCTTGTGACACTTTTTCAACATTTGCTTCTTTTTCTGGAGAAATTTTTGTGGACAGTACCTTAAAAATGATAATTTTATTTTTATCAATACTAGGAGTTGCTTGCGGACACTTTTATTTCAGCAGGCAATTGTGTGCTATAATGTTCTGACTTCTCGCAACGTGGGGCTTGTAATAAAGAATCTTTTTTGAAAAAAAAAATACTTTGCGGGGGTTATTTATCACTTTTTTGACAAGGGTAATTTTCGTAATTTTTGATCTCAATGACGTTATCAAGTTAAGTTTTTAACTGGAATCTGTTTACATTTCTACAAATAGGCAACGTTAAAAATAATAGATAACTCTAATATCGAATAAAAAAAGGCCGATTTAGTTTTAAGAATGTAATTTAATACCTCTTTTTCACCTGATGTCTGCACTTTTAATTTAATACTTTGATTCTTATCTGGTAATTCGCTTCTTCGTAATTCATTCGCATCATTCATTAACGGCGAACGTTTAAATAAATCTGGCGTGGATTGGTAGATTGAATTTCTCTCGCCCGTGTTTCCAGCGGATGCATATTTCCCATCTTGTGTCTTGGAATTTGTAAGACTCACCTTTGAGAATAAAACGTTTGTTAAAATATATTCTTTCCCCATGGATTCATCTTTATGTAAGAAGAAATGCTGGAGTATTTCCAAGTTGTGTCTGTCTGTAAAATTATGTGATAAGGCGCATTGCATGTTGTTACAACGACCAATGCAAAATTTAAGACACATATGCAGCCGATCACATTTAGCATGTGAGCAACCAAATCCGTCTTGGTGATAACTGCACACACGTGGAAATGAATCACGTAAGTGCTTAAGTATCTCCCCTCTGTTTCGCAGATAAATACCATTTCTCAACAATACATTTCTGTTGTGTACATCTAAAGGACTGTGCGAGAATCCAAACTTGCATATTTCCGGATTACATTTACTGTCATCAACCAGAAATTCCTTACACATATGTAATCCAAGACAATTTCTGTCTTGACAATTACCATTTAAGTAGTGAGAACAAAGTGAAAGTGGACTATTAAATTCCTTGCTTGGTTTACTTTCAGCTTGTGGCACTTTTTCAACATTCGCTTCTTTTTCAGGAGAAATTTTTGTGGACAGTACCTTAAAAATGATAATTTTATTTTTATCAATACTAGGAGTTGCTTGCGGACACTTTTATTTCAGCAGGCAATTGTGTGCTATAATGTTCTGACTTCTCGCAACTTGGGGCTTGTAATAAAGAATCTTTTTTGAAAAAATTATGCTTTGCGGGGGTTATTTATCACTTTTTTGACAAGGGTAATTTTCGTAATTTTTGATCTCAATGACGTTATCAAATTAAGTTTTTAACTGGAATCTGTTTACATTTCTACAAATAGGCAACGTTAAAAATAATAGATAACTCTAATATCGAATAAAAAAAGGCCGATTTAGTTTTAAGAATGTAATTTAATACCTCTTTTTCACCTGATGTCTGCACTTTTAATTTAATACTTTGTTTCTTATGTGGTAATTCGCTTCTTCGTAATTCATTCGCATCATTCATTAACGGTGAACGTTTAAATAAATCTGGCGTGGATTGGTAGATTGAATTTCTCTCGCCCGTGTTTCCAGCGGATGCATATTTCCCATCTTGTGTCTTGGAATTTGTAAGACTCACCTTTGAGAATAAAACGTTTGTTAAAATAAATTCTTTCCCCATGGATTCATCTTTATGTAAAAAGAAATGCTGGAGTATTTCCAAGTTGTGTCTGTCTGTAAAATTATGTGATAAAGCGCATTTCATGTTGTTACAACGACCAATGCAAAATTTAAGACACATATGCAGCCGATCACATTTAGCATGTGAGCAACCAAATCCGTCTTGGTGATAGCTGCACACACGTGGAAATGAATCACGTAAGTGCTTAAGTAACTCCCCTCTGTTTTGCAGATAAATACCATTTCTCAACAATACATTTCTGTTGTGTACATCTAAAGGACTGTGCGAGAATCCAAACTTGCATATTTCCGGATTACATTTACTGTCATCAACCAAAAATTCTTTACACATGTGTAATCGGGAACAGTTTTTATTTTGACAATTCCCATTTAAGTAGTGAGCACAGAGTAACAAGCGATCATTTTCTGTTTTATTTGGTTTACTTTCATCTAGAGGCACCTTTTTAACATTTGCTTCTTTTCCAAGGCTACTATCGTTTGCAGACAGTATATTACAAAAGATAACTTTATGATCAAGCTTTGTCGGATCCATGTTAAACATGAACAACACCTTCTTGTTATGATAAGACTCAATATTATGCAATTCTGTAGCTAATCTCCAATTTAATGTAGCTAATTTGCATTTACCAAGACAGGTACCTAAGACAAATTCTCGACACAAATGCAAGTATCCACAAAATGTTTGTCTGCATATACCATTGTCTTGGTAACTTTTACACAGTCGTGGAAATGAAGACCGCAATAGCAGCTCCAACCCTGAACACTTGTATGATGACAACAACAGAATATTATGTGAATTCATAATGATATGTGAAAGTCCTTTTTTGCAAGGGTCTGGACAAAACTGCCGACATAATATAAAGTCTTTGCACACATGCAAACAACCACAAAATCCGTTGCATGTACTCAATAAGTATGAACAGCACAACTTTATATCAATTTTAGCTCTAATCTCTTTGTTCCTGGTATCTCTGTTAGCAATCCAAAACAACTCTGGAGAATTAACTATAATCGTATCTAAGTCATTAACATTTGGAAATTGCCTTTTAAGCGCACCTAAAGACATGCCATTCTGATTGCGCAAATGCAAATGTATTTTCCTAGTAAGTTCATCCATTATATTTTCAGTGAAGCCAGTAACGCGCGACCACCGCAATCATACCTGTGTTATAAATCGATATTGATGCATTAATGATAAACGAATCTCATTTTGCCAAATGTATCCACAAAAGCCAAAACAAACAAATAACGTTTTGGTTAAATTCATAAAATTTCCCCTTTGTTTTTGAATCCGCCACTGGTTAGAAATATTTAGTTGTTTTCTCTAAAATTTGGGAGTGTATATTAGTAATGGTCAAAATAATTTCTTAATAGTGGTGTTATCCAACATAATATTTTATCAAAAATTTGATACTTATGGCATAATAATGATAGTAAATCTACCTCATTTTGCTTGTGTCGATCTTGGAGGAATTGTTGATTTACTTATTTTTAGGTGGTGGAAATTCCAGATTTGTTTAAGGTTTAGCGGTCGCTGGTGAGGTTAAGCAGGTGGTTGTCAAATAGAGTAGCAAATGACCTAAGCTACAATGGGTTGTCCCCAATGTGGTCGTCTAAGACAAGTGGCCTTGTTATACAGGTGATCGATATAGCAGGTGTTATTGTAAAGTTACGGAAAGCGTAATCTTTTGACATCCGTAATTATAAGTTGACTTCTGCATTTTATGTTGTCTTTTGTGACTTTTAATGCTCAATCATATTTTAAGTGCATAAAATGTAAAAAGCATGGCACTAACGTTTTCACTACGTTACCGAGGGTGTTGATCCTTTAACTTGCCTTATTAATTATATATGGCATCACTGACTGGATTATTTTTATAAAAGAAATTGCTAATTAAGTTTCACTTCAGTGACTGAGACAAAAGCTACATATTTACTAGCTAACTGATGCATTTTTAATGGCTTAATGGCGTGTCTGTAAAATAATAATAAAACGAGCTCAAAGAGTTAAAATATTTGTGCCTCATCAGAATTTATAAACAACTAAAATAAAATTTACATACGTAAAGGATAAAAAGGTATTAAGAAAAGCTCAAGGGACCTTATGTTACGCCATTCCTAAATCAGCATAAAAACTTAATATCTAATCATTGATTGTAGGTGTGAACTTTCTAATAAAAAATGCCTCTAATGTAATACGTTCCCTATTCTTTGATTGAGTCGAGACAACACCCAAGGAAAAGCAAGTTTTTCACGCTCAGCCTATGTAAAACACACACACACACATTACGTTTGTACTGTTTTATGTCTGTGACTTTTGCAAAGAAGATGTTCTTATGTCTCATTCTTTAGCTAACAAATTAAGTAGCTCTCTCTCTCTCTCTTCACGTAATATATCAGTCTGACGTCAACGCAATAACTGAAATTAGTGAAGCCATTGTATTGCAATTATATCTTAGACCAAGTAACTTGAAAATGGGTGGAAATTACCGACGGCTTGACCTGTGTGGTTAACCAGGAACAAAAAATGGGTCATTTCTCCAAAGTCACGGTAACCTGCATAAGCCGGTCATCTGTCCAAGAAGACCACATTTTGGTTTTCCAAATCTGTTTTAAGGCCATTTGCTTTCCCCTAAGATGAATATCTGTCTAACGCGACCAGCGACCACTATTTTTTATCCCCCAGACCAAATAATGGTTGTGTGTGACGACCATATCTTGTCTTTTAAAAAAAGAGGGCAAAGGAAGAGGAAACAGAGGAAGAAAAGAACATATCCATTGCAGTTTACATAACTTGGGCATCACAGTTGTGGTGAAGACAAAAAGGAAAACGTCTGTATGAGACGACCACGTCTGGGGCAGGCAGTCTTAAAAGTGTTACAAAAGTGTTTTATAAAACGACAACCTGCCCAAGCGTGTTATTCTTATAAACCATATTCTTATAAAAATAGCAAATAAAGGCACGTAGGCACGTAAAGCATACTAGAAATGTGGACACAAACAGGCATGTAATTTGGCACTTTGTGGAAATCGATACCGTTGGGTAATTTTGATGAAACCTATGGAATCTTTTTAGTACAAAACTTAACAATTTAAATGGTTACCCTATACAATAATATTTGCTGACGTTAAACAAACCCACAAAGTAATATCACCTTATGAAATTGCTTTATTTCATCACGTCCTTTTTGAGGTAGAACTTATTAAAAATGTGAGCTAAGTTATCTCTAACATCTGCTATCCCTACAACATTTGTGGTACCAACAACTCTTACGTCGCTTTCTTGTACAACATG
Source organism: Hydractinia echinata (assembly GCA_030067915.1). Taxonomy (NCBI): domain Eukaryota; kingdom Metazoa; phylum Cnidaria; class Hydrozoa; order Anthoathecata; family Hydractiniidae; genus Hydractinia; species Hydractinia echinata. The sequence continues at coordinate 898,302 of JASGCC010000036.1, read as the reverse complement.
TCTTTCCAGTAAATTCGGAGTCTGTTGTGTGAAACTGTTCTTTTGCTCAGCAATTTTTTAATGTCATTAGAAACTGAGCTTTGAAAAACAAATTATATCGCTCTATATTGATTCATCGCATTGATAAGTTTATATCTATTCAGACAATAAACAAAAGTGTTTTACGTTAAGAATTTACACAGGTAACTAAAGTTAATAGGTAACTAAAGTTAATAGAACTTTCACTTTGTCCTTTTATTTTATTAAGCAAAGTATTTAATTCTATGTTACTTATTTTTGAAAGTCCCTTAAACTTAGGAAATAGGTTAAAAAAACTTACAAGCATAAAAATCTTTAATTCATCTGCGGAGTTTCGATATGTTTAAAATAATCGATAATCTTCCTTCTTTATTTGACACTTTCACGGCGTGATACATGGTCGGACTTTCCACACTGAGCACAACAGTAGCCTTTCCGATTATTTAATAGTGAGTTTAAGCAATGAAACGTTGTATGAGGTGACTATAATAAAAAGTGACCGCATGCATAAATAATTAATTGACCGCCTTCAATTAATTATTTAAAGAGCTTTAATTCTACGAAAATACTCAAGGATAAAAGAAGGATAAAACAAAATGGTTGGGTTAATTAATTATGTATGAAGAAATCAATTGTTTTCTTATCACCACCTCTCGATAGCACATCATTGCTCAAACTCACTAATACGCAAAGTGACTACGACAGACTTGCGACGCATCGCATATTTGCCTGTTTTGTGGTCAGGGCGTACATTTTTTTTATTCATCTTTAAGCTGAATTAATAATTATAGAACAATTTTTCTAAAGTAAACTAATTTCTGTAATACAGGAAAATTTGAAAGACGATTTTAATAACAAAGTTTACTCAGCGTATTGTTAAAGATGACGTATATAAGGTTTCCATTAACGTAAGTGGACTGGTCAATAATTGTGCAACAGTGGCCGTTGCGACTTTATTGGAAACACATGTTGTGCAACAAAGCAACGCAAGAGACTCTTGACAACAAAGTTTGTAGAGATTTTTTTCTATCTGCGCACCAGTTGCACAAAAACAGTTGCACCATTTACTAAGCTTAATGGAAACCAACTTCCATCGGTTAAGATAACCGACCTTTATGTTTATGTTGTGAATTTCAAGAAGTTAATAATATTAGCTTAAGTACTTTCCAATATTGATTCTGAAAATTTTCTTAGAAGATATAAATTTGACTTTATTAATCGTATTTTTATATTACTTTGAAATGTAATTACGTATAGATTTCAATTTAATGGACTGTGCATTGTAAATAAAGTTTTAATAGCGTTTTTATGTGACGAGAATGGCTTTTCAGAAGCAAATAATGTGCGTGCTTGAGAATTAAGTTTTCTACCTTTTTGTTGGAATAAACATTTACGATTGGCAAAAAGAAATTTTACGCAACTATAAACTTGAAATTATTGCGTAAAAAAATATACTTTCAGCTTGTCTTACACAAAATGTCGTACTTCTAATGTTTTACGTCTTCTAATGTTTTAATGCCTTACATATAATGTCTTATATATCTAATGTCTTACATATATTGTCTTATATCTAATGTCTTACATAATGTTACACACGTCTTAAATATAATGTCTTACATCTAATGTCTGACATCTAATGTTTAAGGGTGGTAAATTCTCTGTATGACATTTTTTAGTCATTATTCTACACACTTCTTTATTACTTGGCCAAAAGAGCAAAAGAAGTTGTTTCTAACATGGTAGAAAGTTTTGTGGGAAGAAAGTTTTTTTCTTAAAATTTGAAAGAATTTATTCAACCACTTTTTTTATTTTACCTTAGTGGATGGCAATCACTTAAAGTACACTTACGTTAACATTCTGTCAGATTCCTGCTTCAAAACACTCCATCGACACCCCTCCCCTAAACATGTGACGTTATCAGTATAAATTTTCAAAATTGCTAATATTAGGAAAAATTACGTGCATGCACAATGATCTCCTTGGGTAGAATAAAGGGAAAGTTACATAAATAGGGAAATTCCCTAATCAAAAGTTTTGTTCGTCTAGAAAATCCTAGATTATGCACAGAGTGCAAAAAGAAGAAATGTCAAACATGGTGTTCTATTTAATAACACATGCAAAAATGAGCTGGGGGTCATATGAAGAGTTCTTTATAGGGAGGACTATAATTTTTCAATGTGTTTCAGGGGGTATTCTGTGAAAATCTAAACAGAGATTTGATGGATGTGCTTGAAAACCATGATAAAATGGACCACGATTCAAACAATGTCTCTGCGTTCTTTTTTCTCTAGTCTGTTCAATATATAAATATATAAACTAAATCCAGTAGCTATTCGCGACTATAACATCCTGGCAGTATCCAGGGACATGTTGTTACTAAACATTATTATTTTCCTGGAGGGTAGCAATCCAAACGATGGTACGATACAAGACATTATCAACGTCATTGGAAATTGCGACACTACAGTTACCAATCATAACTTCGTGGACGAGAATAATGCACTGTTTGTTGACTTCCGCATCGCTAGTGATAACAATCTTTATTTCAGCGGAAAACAGCCACAATGACTCAGTGACGGCATAACGCTTCACATTACCAAAAAAGGAGACTGCACATGGAATTTCACGTGTCCCATCCTACCCTGAGATGCTCAACTCAACATTTTAATTGGTAGATGGCATAGAGTAAAATACTAGAGTTGCAAGTTTTAGCAAAAAGCATTATGTGCAGTTTCAGCTTATAAAATAAATGATAGAAATCGTAAAAGAACCGCATATGATTATCTTCAGTGAGCCGAAAAGCTGTATGAGATTACTTTTGTGCTATACCTTCTTAATTTTTCATTATTTGACTTGCATGAAAAATTTTTGTTACAAGAAAAACGCCATTCAACCACAAAGGTTAAGTTCAGTCTACCTGTAGTTTGAACTTTTATCAAATTTTCTTTTCTGTAAACGAAATTTTTCATTAATTTTATCTTATTGATAGAACCGCATAACTACTGTTTAATTTCTTCTAAATCACCACGTTTTCTCCCTTGTAAGTAAAGAAGAAATATTTCCTTCGTCAATATCCTCAAGAGCACACATAGTATTTCTTTTAAAAGATAAATCAACTTCAAGAGACAGCACTTGCTCTAAGTTTCATTGTATTTATTTACAGCAGAAGCTACCGTCCTTATTATTTCTCCTACAACTCAAAAATCACTGCTGCACCGCCCAACAAAAAATTGGATAATTCTTCTATTCCAATTTCTGGACTGTATTTTAAGATAAACCATTAAAACAAAGCTATGAAATGATTACAATTAGTCCATGCGTGACAAAAATTAACAAATGATTCGTAATTACAACATATCACGTGATATTCGACAACCAAATCTTCTCCGTCGTCTCATTTGCGTTTTCCCCCAATACTTTCCATCTTTGTCGTTGAAATGCACTCGAACGTTGCTTTTCCCCCTCATTTCTTAAAAAATTGAATAGATATGTTAGACATTTTAACTGATCTTTCTGGCCAATAAGCACATTTAGCCGATATTTATATTTATTGTCGAATTTTTTAATACCGCTAGACTGGACTATTAACTTGTTGGCTAAAAGGAATTTTTGAAGAAGGCGTACAATGAAACCACTTTGTTTCTATGTTACACAGACGTACTTTGCACTGCAAACTTGGAATTAGAATATTTTGTTATATCACCAGACAGAATCTCTTGTGGAATATGGGAAGAATTAACGAGCAAAACACCTTTGCATTAAAATTGGTGATTGTAAAGTGTATTATACATGTCTATTTACTATTTCCATTGCCTCACAAAGAACTCAAAGAGAATGTTTAATTTTTTTTAGCATTTAATTTTATTTTTTTGACAACCAACAAAAAAAAAGTGCCATATTTCTTCCGTATCAATAGCTGTCAAAACGAAGAAAAAAGAATTAATTTTCGGGAGAAAAACACAAATAAAGCTCACCCTTTGGAAGGTCTTCGTCTTTAGAACAATACAGACAAACTAAAAATAGTATACTTATCAAAAGACCCCGTAGTTAAAGTTTTTTTTACAACCTCGTTCTCAGAGCTTGTAATTATGGCTTTCAAAAAAAAGGTATATTTTGCTATTTGTGCACTGTTATTGTCACGTAATCATTAAAAAATCAGATAAAAACATCGCACGGATATTTGCTAGGATTCCTAACCAAGTTTTTAATCCGAGTGACTTTGCTGGCATCAACGTTAACTTCCGTCTTCAAAAATAGAGATAAAAGTGGTGCATAAAGTTTCTCCTGTGGAAGTTTTTATTTTTACACTTAACGCTGACTTGTTTATAACTTGGTTGCTAATAAAAATGTCTAAAGATATAAAAACATACCGCAAAAGCAAAGTAAAAATATAAAAAGTTTACACATAGCTTCATACATATGCTCTCGTTTAATGTTCCACTTCATAACATCGTCAAACTTGAAGTAATATTTAATTCGTCGCATTTAAATGATTAAGGTACAATTAACAACTCTCCTTCGTAGCAGTTTTAAAGTCGTATATAAAAAGACCTTTTAGGAAGGAAGAGCCAAGACGGTTAATCGGACTTTCGATTCTATTTCACTTGAAAATAGAAAGCAATCACACAAAAAATGAGCCAGCTTTATGCATGGCTTGCCGATATGTCACGTCGGTAAACCTAGATCTAGGAAAGACAGATTTGACATTTTTGTGTTAAACGTAGCAAACATGGCAACTTTTTCCTTTTTGTGGATAATTGGTTTGGATTTTCCTTTTCGTGGATGATTCATTGGCATAAAAGCATATGAAAATGCTTTATGAATTTTATTGTGAAAATAAAAGGGTTTTTTCACTTAGATAAATTACATTATTACCCGCTTACACCACGTGTAGGTCAAGCGTTTTTTAAAACATTGCATGGCGTATAAACATGCTCTCAAGTTCAAAAAAATCAAAAATTAACAAGGCGAAAACGCTAAGGGGAAAGGGTAAAAGGGGAAGGGCGAAAAGCGAAGAGCGAAGGGCGAAAGGCGAAAGGCGAAGGGAAAGGGGAAGTGTGAAATAGACAATCATCAAAGTAAGTTTTAAAGTTTTATTGGTAACATTGCTTCGATTAGCAAGCGTTTTGTTTTTGTTATGGCAGGACCTATTGGACATTTGAATGCAAAAACGTTATAAACACACACAGTAACTCAGCTTTTCACAACATTTAGTTTCACGCATACGTACATTTCTCCATTAATAAGCGTATAAAAACTATAAGGGTTATCTCAAAGAGCTCTGGGACAAAAATACTACCAGCAGTGTTGCATTTTTCCGGTAAATAATGATGCTGTTTCTTTTTTAATCGTATTCTCCATTTTTCTCAACTATAGCACGATGGAATTAATTGCGTTAACGGTATTATATCCTTGACGTAGTGCGAATAAAATTAGTTAACAACTTAACCGAAAACACCTATTCTATAATTTAACGCTATTAACGCCATTAGCACCATCAATGTTAACAAGGTATCTTTAGCTATTTATACAGGCCTATTTGATCGGCCGAAATGAAACAATTGCCAATGTAAGCCTTGTTATCATCAAACATTTTAAACAAGGATTTGTTCCTTTCATACAGAATGACTTGGTAGGCACTATTCTGCACTGCTTCTAAAGGCTTTCTGACAGTTGTCAACTTACTTGAAGTTCTGCAGGCTTAAGGCGAAAACGTTGGAAAATAGAATGCTAGGAACCACAAATCTCTGGATGTGCAACATGCCAAAATAATGTGGATTCCACTCCCTTCGATTATATAGGGTGGATTATCCTGCAGGATAGTCTGAGGTGTAACATCGGTGCATCATCTGGCTTATCCCGCTGTCTTTAAAAATAAATTTTAGACAAGGTTGGTGGTCGGTCTGTAGACATGACGTTGTATACTTCCGATTATTCCATTCCATTGCTTGTGGGGTGATTGTCATGCGGTAATTCGTTCTGTTACCCATTTTTACGAATAACGGCGCTATATGAGTAGGTGTAGTGATAAGCTGAGTTTTTTTACCACAAATTTAGTTTCTCATTAGGCCCATTCCCACGTTAAATGTGTTAGTTCCACAGATGATGTCACCACAGTCAGTTTTATTTTTTCATACTAAAGAAAGTTTGGTGTGAAGACGTACGTAATTATTTTGACAGCTGAAATGTTCAAAGACACCACTTCTGTGGACTAATTAACGGACGGGTCTGTAGTAACTGATGGGTGGGGTGGGCAGAAGGGGCGATTGCTCCGCCTAAATAATTTTTGAAAATTTAAGAACAAATTGTTAGCGAGAACTAAATTTGCTTCGTTTTTGGAGGATCTGATTAGTTTATTTATTTAACTAGTCAATGAAGCCCGTGGAAAAATCCACTCAAGCAGATGAAAATGACAAAGAGTCTCCATGTAAATTTTGATGACGTCAGCACTTTCAAGTTCTATATATAAAATTATTTTTTAAGAATTTTGTTAACCCCGGTAGCATCTACTGTGAAGAGCCTAAAACTCTGATCAAAATAATGTACATAAACATGTACATTTAAACATTTTGCTGACGATAGCAAGGACCCGTCAATACATATTTTTTTTCTCGGTAATTTGTTTATACGTTGCCCATTTTCTGTAGAGCTCGAAACGCTGATGAAGAAAATGTATTTTTACCTGGATTGTTTATAAAATATATAGCTAACATTCATAAGACCTTGAAAATGTTTTAATTTATACTAAGCTAGTTAGATATCTGAGCTAGCTAGCCTTTGATAAAGTGTTTTCTCACTAAATATATACCTAGCTGGCTAGATGCCACAAACTAAGAGTTACAATTTTTCCCAAATAGGTACTTGTCTTGTTAGCTAGCAAAAGGTTGCAAAATAACTTGGTTAGAAGTAACATAGAATCAAGTTGCGTTTATTAGCTGCACAAAATGTAACAGCGACACAACCTCCTTTACTATTCATAGTAACCAATGTGCTGGTCATGAAAAGCGGCCAAAATCTCTTATTAGCCGTCGAATAGACGGTAGCGTCTTTGCCATCAGGCAACTAACACTGGACGCGGGGATGGGTAGCTCAGAGCGGGCTGATGTTTATATTTTTGAATTAGCAGAATGATTTACGCACACGTCTATTGTTCTCAATGCAAAATCAAAGCATGGAAAGTTGTCTATAGCTACGCTATACGTTACAAATTGATGCAGCAACACAAATCAGTATTAGTTACAAAGAAAATACAGGAATGGGCACATGAAATGATGTAACAGCACACACTAATACACAACAATAATCAGTGCAAGCTCCACAGTGTACTCCTCCCAAAGAAACCAACCCCGTGATACCTTTCTGTTGGAAATAAGTACCTCACCAGTATTTAATACTCTGCAGAGAGTTTCGGTTCTCCCAGAAAAAATATTCCCCAAATTTAATATTCAAATGTCATAGTCATATTCAAATCTGAATGTGATATATTTTGAATTAGAATTTATTTAGAAATAGGCATTCTAGAATCTGAAATTTGGTTTTATAATAGATATTCTCGAAGTAGATATCTTTAGAAACTAAAATCTATATTATAGTACCCGTACACGTCTTTCCGTCACGCAAAATGGCTACCAATATTCCTTTGATCTTTCCGCGAGTTTTAAAAACCAGGTTGATTAAAATATATTCGAGAAATTAATTTATTTCCTTTAATAATTTAATTATTTAAAATTATAATACCCGTATGCGTCTGTCTGTCACGCAAAATGGTAACCGCAGTAGCGAGACACACGAAATGCGGCTAATAAAGGAATCCACGGGTTAACGACTTTATTTAAATTTACCAACCTTAATTAAATAAATAAATTAGGTGATTGAAACGAACGCATTCTTTAAATACGCCATTTTTAATAATAATTACCCCCGTGATCTCAATCGTCAATTCCGCTCGGGAGCCACAGAAAACAAATAGGACAGTTTTACTGAAAGTTTTATTACTTTGTTTTGACCGCTCGCACGTAGTATACCAATCAAAACGCCTAATTCTTTGAAACGCCAATCCAAGATTTTCGCGGCCTGGCGATGCAAACGAAGGAACATGATGACGAAGGCCATTTTGGTTTTGAAAGTGGTCGTGGCCAGTGCTGGGTTTGAAGGTCTGTTTAACCTTTTTGTCTTCTAAAAGGCTTTTATTTTGTGATATTTGTTCTCCATATGTTCTTACATGTTAAAATAAATATATTGTCACGTTTTTTAGCCATGAACAAATCTTAAACGCAACATTTTTTGGATTTTTGGCTAGGAACGAAGATTTTTTAGGATCATTCTACAGCGAGCTAGCTATAGCTACCCTTACTTATTACTATTCAGTTTGGTATAACAGCTTTTTAACCTAGCCAATATTATTTATTTTTATGTCGAAGTTGTGTTTATCTAGCTCTCTTTAGCTACCTCTGGATAAAAAGTGAAAGAAGCCAAATGCATTGTTTGGCTGCAACACAACTCTTAATTTTTATGCTAAATAAATGCAGTTAGGCAGCTACCACTTTTATTACTGTTATGAAAACTTATGCTGCAAAATAAAATTGCTGAGTAATTTTTTAACTGAACAGGATAACGGCAGGTGGTTTCCTGACCTTTTTTTAACCAAAGTCGCGATAAAGTTTTTTTAAAAATGGTGTTACGCCTATATACTCTTGTGCGACAGGGTTTACCTGTACTAAGCGCTCAGTCCAGTGTTAACAATGGCTGTTTCCTGTGTTTCTGTTTAACCGAAGTTGCAAAAAACGTTTTTTTTTCAGAAAAGGCTATTGCACCTATATGGATAGGTCTCATTATTTACCTGTACTAAGCACTCAGCTTGGAGTAACATTTCTTTTGAACTTCACCGGGAACATTCTCCGAAAAATAAAATTCTGGTGTTCAACGCCGAGTAACACAGTTACTCGTGGCTTAACCCGGCGTTTTAACAGAGTGTATCCTGTGTCATAATTAATTTGTTAACGTTTACTAATTGTTTTGCTATGACGGGGTAACAACGGGTTGTAAACTGTGCTAAAAAGGTATTAAGCAAAAACACATGTGCAACACGATTTACCTGTACTAAGTGGTCAGTCCAGTGTTAACGACGTGCTGTTTCCTGTGTTTCTGTTAAACCGAAGTTGCGATAAAGTTTTTTTTGGAAAAAGGTATTATACCTACATGAATGCGCGACATTGTTTACCTGTACTAAGGTAAACAATGTCGCGCTGCCCGGAGTAACATTCATTTTTGAACTTTCACCAACATATGTATACCTGTACTAAAGTGCACCACCTGAATGTGTGGCACAGTTTACGGTTCTTATTAATTGCGCCACAGAGTTTTTAAATGCTGGGTAAGAATTTTACTTGTGGCTTACCCCGGCTAGTATATACATAATATTTTGCAAAAAAGAACCAAATTATAAAGTCCGTTCCATAAAAGTAATTATAAAGACTATTTTTATAAAAGACATACGAATTGCGAATTTGTTAAGGTTCACTTTTTAATGACGGCAAACGAGCTTATGCGTCATCAAGCAGTGCTGACATGACCAAAAAGTTATTGCTACCATTTTGATTTTCGCATGACATATGTGCTAAGGTTGACTTATGAAAGATTATCAAACTTAATGGAGGGTCAGTTTCGCACAGTTAAAATATGGACGAAACTTAAACCAAACAGAGTTAACACTGGCTTATCGACTAATCTCTATTTTTATAGCACTCAGGTTTACACTTCAAATGGTATTTACATATTAGAAAGTACACAAAGAAGATTTGTTTATTTTTGCGTGTCAGTGTTTACTTTAAGAATTGCCCCAATTCGTAATGCCTCAATTTGTAATAACTGCCTCAATTTGTAATAACACCTGTCCCAATTTGTAATACCTGCTCCAATTTGTAATAACACCCTCACCTAATTTGTAATAATAGAGTAGCCACAATTTGTAATAATGTTTGCCCAAATTTGTAATAACTTAAAGCTGCCCCAATTTGCAATAACACCTTGCCCCGATTTGTAGTAATATGAAAAATACTATAATTACTTTCTCGCAGTTTTAGCTAGCCCAATTGACAGGACACACTATTTTTTTTTAATGTAGCACACTCATTCTCAGGGATAAAATTGCTGAAAAATTGGTTAAGAGAACACACAGAAGTTTCTTTTTTTTAAAAAAGATGAACAAATATATGAATCAAAATATATACAAAGACAAAAATGTTCGATCAATTTTCTTTTGGCCACATGATAAGCAAGATTCTTAAATTCAAAAACACTGCATTGTCATCACGCACAGCACGTTTTAAAATAATTAATTTTCTTGAATATGAGTTTGGGTCTGTTAGGCAAACAAACAAAAAGTAATATAGCAATGTGTACTTTGTACTACGAAATCCCTTAAAGCTTATAAACACAATTAAAATAAAATCAGACAAGATATTTTGTAAAAATTCACTCAACTTAGAAAATCGGGTACCATGGCAACCAGTTTTCCAAAAATAAAAGTAAATAAAAGTAAGGAGAAGTAACCAGACATTATTGTGTAACCATAAGCATATTGCCATCACTTGTTAATGCATCCTGATATATCTTTTTATTATATTGGTTAAACTTGTATATTTTCGTTGTTTTTGTAATTGATGGATGTTATTATCTTTAGATTGAAAGCCTAATTAATAAAAAAGTCAAACCATGGCACCAAATACCATTTCGCTTTGCGAATTCTGGTTGAAGTTATCTTTATATGTTGAGAACTTTATGAAAGTAGCTTTGCTGAATGTTTTACATAACGTAACTAACAAAAGTACTTACAAAGGTTTACCTTCCGATCCAAGCAGATTATATAACGAACTGCGAAACCATCATGCAACATTAACTAAGTTAAAGGATAATGAGTGTGCTACATTAAAAAAAAATAGTGTGTCCTGTCAATTGGGCTAGCTAAAACTGCGGGAAAGTAATTATAGTATTTTTCATATTACTACAAATCGGGGCAATGTGTTATTGCAAATTGGGGCAGCTTTAAGTTATTACAAATTTGGGCAAACATTATTACAAATTGTGGCTACTCTATTATTACAAATTAGGTGAGGGTGTTATTACAAATTGGAGCAGGTATTACAAATTGGGACAGGTGTTATTACAAATTGAGGCAGTTATTACAAATTGAGGCATTACGAATTGGGGCAATTCTTACAATTCGGGGTACAACACACGTGTCGCAATGATTTATGACACTTTAAGCTGTTGAAACGGATTTAACTTATAGTAGTATGATACTACTATTATTTGAAATATGAATCTAAAGTAGTCGTAAGTACTGTATATACAGAAAACGTTCATTTTTGAATGTCAGAAGGCACGCTACGATAGTTGAGGTGTTTTCATTGTATCTAGCAACAGTCTATATCGTTATTGAATATTTCTGCAATTAGCTTTTAATATTGAATATGATACGTGTGAAATAACATCCACACATTCAGTGTCATTGACACGAGAAATATCTTGAATTTGATTGATTGCTAGAAAAATCATAAATAAAACAGCCTATATGCAAGCAACTACGTTTTGGCAGGTTGCTTAGTAACGATAAAAGGATATAGATTTACAGTTATTTATAAAAACATCACATGAGTTGTCACATGTTTGATTTCATAACATTATTGACATTCATAAACAAACAAAGTTCTTCTATTACATTAACACGCTAGAGCATGTTGATTTGAATAATCATCATTTGAAAAGGTTATAGGTACAAATATATATATTATCTAAACAAGAAATTACCTTTTAAGTTAGATATCTTTTGTAATACGACGCACACGTTTTTTATGCTTATATTTAATGCTCTCAACTTTTTTGTTATTATTGTTTTGTTATTATCTTTCCTCTATAATATCATTTTAAAACAGCATTCTACTACCTTGAAGCCTCAAAAATTCGTAACATGTTCTAAAGTTTCAAACATCTGAAGTCATGTAGTAGTCTTTACAGTTTCTTACAAAAACTTAAACGTGTAACTTGCAAAAATAGGTTTTCCCTATATCCTCAATATCTGCGCATATTTTCTTTAAGTTATAAATTGAATTTGGGGCAAAATAAATGTTCAGGGTTAATTTGAACCAAAAACCACTAATGATTTTGTCATCTTGGATCCCAGCAGGGAGGATTTGACTTGACGTTGTTTCATGTGACATGACGCAACTATGTACCTTTGGATATAATAAATGTAACAGTTTTGTGATATACATTACTATACATTAGAAAATAAAAAATAAGCCACTAAAAATGGTGAAGTTTTTAGTGACGAAGATCCACTGGTTATTTGAATTTGTAATCGGATGGTTTTTTTAACAAATATTAAAACAGAATGTCCAGATAATTTATTTTCGGAAAGAAGTACATTAAAATTCAACTAAATTGAAATAAGTGTGACTTTATGTTATGACAAAATATTGAACCCAATCAACTGTTTCATTGAATATCTTTAGAAGGAGAATTTGTGAAAAAATACCTTTTCCTTGACCTTAACTGCAACTTAAGCTACAACAAGCTTTACATGCTACCAAATTTTAATGCTAAAGTCTTTTTATATAGCTTTGGAAAAACATCCTCAAGGCAAATAACCACTGCGCACTGTTTCTTCAGTCAGCCTTTTTAAATGTTAGTTCAATACAAGTGTCGTAACAACATTCAACGAAATAAGAAAACTGTCTAGCACGTTATTAGAGCAGTTTTAATTATATTTTGAAAGTAAAAAGATTTTATCAATAAAATATATACGCTATTAAACGTAAAAATTTCAGCAAGATTAATTTCATCAGAAGTTGTTAGAATTAAAATAAAGCTTTTCATACACAACTCCGTTCTTAGGGCCTTTTTCGCTTATTGATGATTAACAAAACAACTAAAATTTAAATAAATTAAAAAATTAGTGCTGTTGTTAACTAGTTTAGCAAGGGTTAGATCTTTCCGCCAAAATTCCCTAGGAACGATAGTTTTTAATACATACAAAGCTATGTGGAATTTTCTATATTTTTAACTTGTTCCAACTACTTTAGTGTGTATAAAAACTTTAACTTGTTATGATTTGTGCCAATATCACAAGCGTCTATATTTATATAAGAAAATTCATATCGATCAGCTCAGATAAAAAACAGCAAGGGAAATAATTATCACAAGCTTAATAATAAGTCACTTACCAAAACAGCTTTTTCTTTTCATACGCTTTTGAAGCTACACATTTTTGAAGCTGACATTAAATTTCTTTTATAGTCTACGATCACTTTTTGGATTTGTGTCGGCTTTAATATTGCGAAATTAAAGTAAACACTAACACGCAAAAATAAACAAATCTTCTTTGTGTACTTTCTAATATGTAAATACCATTTGAAGTGTAAACCTGAGTGCTATAAAAATAGAGATTAGTCGATAAGCCAGTGTTAACTCTGTTTGGTTTAAGTTTCGTCCATATTTTAACTGTGCGAAACTGACCCTCCATTAAGTTTGATAATCTTTCATAAGTCAACCTTAGCACATATGTCATGCGAAAATCAAAATGGTAGCAATAACTTTTTGGTCATGTCAGCACTGCTTGATGACGCATAAGCTCGTTTGCCGTCATTAAAAAGTGAACCTTAACAAATTCGCAATTCGTATGTCTTTTATAAAAATAGTCTTTATAATTACTTTTATGGAACGGACTTTATAATTTGGTTCTTTTTTGCAAAATATTATGTATATACTAGCCGGGGTAAGCCACAAGTAAAATTCTTACCCAGCATTTAAAAACTCTGTGGCGCAATTAATAAGAACCGTAAACTGTGCCACACATTCAGGTGGTGCACTTTAGTACAGGTATACATATGTTGGTGAAAATTCAAAAATGAATGTTACTCCGGGCAGCGCGACATTGTTTACCTTAGTACAGGTAAACAATGTCGCGCATTCATGTAGGTATAATACCTTTTTCCAAAAAAAACTTTATCGCAACTTCGGTTTAACAGAAACACAGGAAACAGCACGTCGTTAACACTGGACTGACCACTTAGTACAGGTAAATCGTGTTGCACATGTGTTTTTGCTTAATACCCTTTTAGCACAGTTTACAACCCGTTGTTACCCCGTCATAGCAAAACAATTAGTAAACGTTAACAAATTAATTATGACACAGGATACACTCTGTTAAAACGCCGGGTTAAGCCACGAGTAACTGTGTTACTCGGCGTTGAACACCAGAATTTTATTTTTCGGAGAATGTTCCCGGTGAAAGTTCAAAAGAAATGTTACTCCAAGCTGAGTGCTTAGTACAGGTAAATAATGAGACCTATCCATATAGGTGCAATAGCCTTTTCTGAAAAAAAACGTTTTTGCAACTTCGGTTAAACAGAAACACAGGAAACAGCCATTGTTAACACTGGACTGAGCGCTTAGTACAGGTAAACCCTGTCGCACAAGAGTATATAGGCGTAACACCATTTTTAAAAAAACTTTATCGCGACTTTGGTTAAAAAAAGGTCAGGAAACCACCTGCCGTTATCCTGTTCAGTTAAAAAATTACTCAGCAATTTTATTTTGCAGCATAAGTTTTCATAACAGTAATAAAAGTGGTAGCTGCCTAACTGCATTTATTTAGCATAAAAATTAAGAGTTGTGTTGCAGCCAAACAATGCATTTGGCTTCTTTCACTTTTTATCCAGAGGTAGCTAAAGAGAGCTAGATAAACACAACTTCGACATAAAAATAAATAATATTGGCCAGGTTAAAAAGCTGTTATACCAAACTGAATAGTAATAAGTAAGGGTAGCTATAGCTAGCTCGCTGTAGAATGATCCTAAAAAATCTTCGTTCCTAGCCAAAAATCCAAAAAATGTTGCGTTTAAGATTTGTTCATGGCTAAAAAACGTGACAATATATTTATTTTAACATGTAAGAACATATGGGGAACAAATATCACAAAATAAAAGCCTTTTAGAAGACAAAAAGGTTAAACAGACCTTCAAACCCAGCACTGGCCACGACCACTTTCAAAACCAAAATGGCCTTCGTCATCATGTTCCTTCGTTTGCATCGCCAGGCCGCGAAAATCTTGGATTGGCGTTTCAAAGAATTAGGCGTTTTGATTGGTATACTACGTGCGAGCGGTCAAAACAAAGTAATAAAACTGTCAGTAAAACTGTCCTATTTGTTTTCTGTGGCTCCCGAGCGGAATTGACGATTGAGATCACGGGGGTAATTATTATTAAAAATGGCGTATTTAAAGAATGCGTTCGTTTCAATCACCTAATTTATTTATTTAATTAAGGTTGGTAAATTTAAATAAAGTCGTTAACCCGTGGATTCCTTTATTAGCCGCATTTCGTGTGTCTCGCTACTGCGGTTACCATTTTGCGTGACAGACAGACGCATACGGGTATTATAATTTTAAATAATTAAATTATTAAAGGAAATAAATTAATTTCTCGAATATATTTTAATCAACCTGGTTTTTAAAACTCGCGGAAAGATCAAAGGAATATTGGTAGCCATTTTGCGTGACGGAAAGACGTGTACGGGTACTATAATATAGATTTTAGTTTCTAAAGATATCTACTTCGAGAATATCTATTATAAAACCAAATTTCAGATTCTAGAATGCCTATTTCTAAATAAATTCTAATTCAAAATATATCACATTCAGATTTGAATATGACTATGACATTTGAATATTAAATTTGGGGAATATTTTTTCTGGGAGAACCGAAACTCTCTGCAGAGTATTAAATACTGGTGAGGTACTTATTTCCAACAGAAAGGTATCACGGGGTTGGTTTCTTTGGGAGGAGTACACTGTGGAGCTTGCACTGATTATTGTTGTGTATTAGTGTGTGCTGTTACATCATTTCATGTGCCCATTCCTGTATTTTCTTTGTAGCTAATACTGATTTGTGTTGCTGCATCAATTTGTAACGTATAGCGTAGCTATAGACAACTTTCCATGCTTTGATTTTGCATTGAGAACAATAGACGTGTGCGTAAATCATTCTGCTAATTCAAAAATATAAACATCAGCCCGCTCTGAGCTACCCATCCCCGTCTCCAGTGTTAGTTGCCTGATGGCAAAGACGCTACCGTCTATTCGACGGCTAATAAGAGATTTTGGCCGCTTTTCATGACCAGCACATTGGTTACTATGAATAGTAAAGGAGGTTGTGTCGCTGTTACATTTTGTGCAGCTAATAAACGCAACTTGATTCTATGTTACTTCTAACCAAGTTATTTTGCAACCTTTTGCTAGCTAACAAGACAAGTACCTATTTGGGAAAAATTGTAACTCTTAGTTTGTGGCATCTAGCCAGCTAGGTATATATTTAGTGAGAAAACACTTTATCAAAGGCTAGCTAGCTCAGATATCTAACTAGCTTAGTATAAATTAAAACATTTTCAAGGTCTTATGAATGTTAGCTATATATTTTATAAACAATCCAGGTAAAAATACATTTTCTTCATCAGCGTTTCGAGCTCTACAGAAAATGGGCAACGTATAAACAAATTACCGAGAAAAAAAATATGTATTGACGGGTCCTTGCTATCGTCAGCAAAATGTTTAAATGTACATGTTTATGTACATTATTTTGATCAGAGTTTTAGGCTCTTCACAGTAGATGCTACCGGGGTTAACAAAATTCTTAAAAAATAATTTTATATATAGAACTTGAAAGTGCTGACGTCATCAAAATTTACATGGAGACTCTTTGTCATTTTCATCTGCTTGAGTGGATTTTTCCACGGGCTTCATTGACTAGTTAAATAAATAAACTAATCAGATCCTCCAAAAACGAAGCAAATTTAGTTCTCGCTAACAATTTGTTCTTAAATTTTCAAAATTATTTAGGCGGAGCAATCGCCCCTTCTGCCCCACCCCACCCATCAGTTACTACAGACCCGTCCGTTAATTAGTCCACAGAAGTGGTGTCTTTGAACATTTCAGCTGTCAAAATAATTACGTACGTCTTCACACCAAACTTTCTTTAGTATGAAAAAATAAAACTGACTGTGGTGACATCATCTGTGGAACTAACACATTTAACGTGGGAATGGGCCTAATGAGAAACTAAATTTGTGGTAAAAAAACTCAGCTTATCACTACACCTACTCATATAGCGCCGTTATTCGTAAAAATGGGTAACAGAACGAATTACCGCATGACAATCACCCCACAAGCAATGGAATGGAATAATCGGAAGTATACAACGTCATGTCTACAGACCGACCACCAACCTTGTCTAAAATTTATTTTTAAAGACAGCGGGATAAGCCAGATGATGCACCGATGTTACACCTCAGACTATCCTGCAGGATAATCCACCCTATATAATCGAAGGGAGTGGAATCCACATTATTTTGGCATGTTGCACATCCAGAGATTTGTGGTTCCTAGCATTCTATTTTCCAACGTTTTCGCCTTAAGCCTGCAGAACTTCAAGTAAGTTGACAACTGTCAGAAAGCCTTTAGAAGCAGTGCAGACTAGTGCCTACCAAGTCATTCTGTATGAAAGGAACAAATCCTTGTTTAAAATGTTTGATGATAACAAGGCTTACATTGGCAATTGTTTCATTTCGGCCGATCAAATAGGCCTGTATAAATAGCTAAAGATACCTTGTTAACATTGATGGTGCTAATGGCGTTAATAGCGTTAAATTATAGAATAGGTGTTTTCGGTTAAGTTGTTAACTAATTTTATTCGCACTACGTCAAGGATATAATACCGTTAACGCAATTAATTCCATCGTGCTATAGTTGAGAAAAATGGAGAATACGATTAAAAAAGCAACAGCATCATTATTTACCGGAAAAATGCAACACTGCTGGTAGTATTTTTGTCCCAGAGCTCTTTGAGATAACCCTTATAGTTTTTATACGCTTATTAATGGAGAAATGTACGTATGCGTGAAACTAAATGTTGTGAAAAGCTGAGTTACTGTGTGTGTTTATAACGTTTTTGCATTCAAATGTCTAATAGGTCCTGCCATAACAAAAACAAAACGCTTGCTAATCGAAGCAATGTTACCAATAAAACTTTAAAACTTACTTTGATGATTGTCTATTTCACCCTTCCCCTTTCCCTTCGCCTTTCGCCCTTCGCCCTTCGCTCTTCGCTTTTCGCCCTTCCCCTTTTACCCTTTCCCCTTAGCGTTTTCGCCTTGTTAATTTTTGATTTTTTTGAACTTGAGAGCATGTTTATACGCCATGCAATGTTTTAAAAAACGCTTGACCTACACGTGGTGTAAGCGAGTAATAATGTAATTTATCTAAGTGAAAAAACCCTTTATTTTCACAATAAAATTCATAAAGCATTTTCATATGCTTTTATGCCAATGAATCATCCACGAAAAGGAAAATCCAAACCAATTATCCACAAAAAGGAAAAAGTTGCCATGTTTGCTACGTTTAACACAAAAATGTCAAATCTGTCTTTCCTAGATCTAGGTTTACCGACGTGACATATCGGCAAGCCATGCATAAAGCTGGCTCATTTTTTGTGTGATTGCTTTCTATTTTCAAGTGAAATAGAATCGAAAGTCCGATTAACCGTCTTGGCTCTTCCTTCCTAAAAGGTCTTTTTATATACGACTTTAAAACTGCTACGAAGGAGAGTTGTTAATTGTACCTTAATCATTTAAATGCGACGAATTAAATATTACTTCAAGTTTGACGATGTTATGAAGTGGAACATTAAACGAGAGCATATGTATGAAGCTATGTGTAAACTTTTTATATTTTTACTTTGCTTTTGCGGTATGTTTTTATATCTTTAGACATTTTTATTAGCAACCAAGTTATAAACAAGTCAGCGTTGAGTGTAAAAATAAAAACTTCCACAGGAGAAACTTTATGCACCACTTTTATCTCTATTTTTGAAGACGGAAGTTAACGTTGATGCCAGCAAAGTCACTCGGATTAAAAACTTGGTTAGGAATCCTAGCAAATATCCGTGCGATGTTTTTATCTGATTTTTTAATGATTACGTGACAATAACAGTGCACAAATAGCAAAATATATCTTTTTTTTGAAAGCCATAATTACAAGCTCTGAGAACGAGGTTGTAAAAAAAACTTTAACTACGGGGTCTTTTGATAAGTATACTATTTTTAGTTTGTCTGTATTGTTCTAAAGACGAAGACCTTCCAAAGGGTGAGCTTTATTTGTGTTTTTCTCCCGAAAATTAATTCTTTTTTCTTCGTTTTGACAGCTATTGATACGGAAGAAATATGGCACTTTTTTTTTGTTGGTTGTCAAAAAAATAAAATTAAATGCTAAAAAAAATTAAACATTCTTTTTGAGTTCTTTGTGAGGCAATGGAAATAGTAAATAGACATGTATAATACACTTTACAATCACCAATTTTAATGCAAAGGTGTTTTGCTCGTTAATTCTTCCCATATTCCACAAGAGATTCTGTCTGGTGATATAACAAAATATTCTAATTCCAAGTTTGCAGTGCAAAGTACGTCTGTGTAACATAGAAACAAAGTGGTTTCATTGTACGCCTTCTTCAAAAATTCCTTTTAGCCAACATGTTAATAGTCCAGTCTAGCGGTATTAAAAAATTCGACAATAAATATAAATATCGGCTAAATGTGCTTATTGGCCAGAAAGATCAGTTAAAATGTCTAACATATCTATTCAATTTTTTAAGAAATGAGGGGGAAAAGCAACGTTCGAGTGCATTTCAACGACAAAGATGGAAAGTATTGGGGGAAAACGCAAATGAGACGACGGAGAAGATTTGGTTGTCGAATATCACGTGATATGTTGTAATTACGAATCATTTGTTAATTTTTTGTCACGCATGGACTAATTGTAATCATTTCATAGCTTTGTTTTAATGGTTTATCTTAAAATACAGTCCAGAAATTGGAATAGAAGAATTATCCAATTTTTTGTTGGGCGGTGCAGCAGTGATTTTTGAGTTGTAGGAGAAATAATAAGGACGGTAGCTTCTGCTGTAAATAAATACAATGAAACTTAGAGCAAGTGCTGTCTCTTGAAGTTGATTTATCTTTTAAAAGAAATACTATGTGTGCTCTTGAGGATATTGACGAAGGAAATATTTCTTCTTTACTTACAAGGGAGAAAACGTGGTGATTTAGAAGAAATTAAACAGTAGTTATGCGGTTTTATCAATAAGATAAAATTAATGAAAAATTTCGTTTACAGAAAAGAAAATTTGATAAAAGTTAAAACTACAGGTAGACTGAACTTAACCTTTGTGGTTGAATGGCGTTTTTCTTGTAACAAAAATTTTTCATGCAAGTCAAATAATGAAAAATTAAGAAGGTATAGCACAAAAGTAATCTCATACAGCTTTTCGGCTCACTGAAGATAATCATATGCGGTTCTTTTACGATTTCTATTATTTATTTTATAAGCTGAAACTGCACATAATGCTTTTTGCTAAAACTTGCAACTCTAGTATTCTACTCTATGCCATCTACCAATTAAAATGTTGAGTTGAGCATCTCAGGGTAGGATGGGACACGTGAAATTCCATGTGCAGTCTCCTTTTTTGGTAATGTGAAGCGTTATGCCGTCACTGAGTCATTGTGGCTGTTTTCCGCTGAAATAAAGATTGTTATCACTAGCGATGCGGAAGTCAACAAACAGTGCATTATTCTCGTCCACGAAGTTATGATTGGTAACTGTAGTGTCGCAATTTCCAATGACGTTGATAATGTCTTGTATCGTACCATCGTTTGGATTGCTACCCTCCAGGAAAATAATAATGTTTAGTAACAACATGTCCCTGGATACTGCCAGGATGTTATAGTCGCGAATAGCTACTGGATTTAGTTTATATATTTATATATTGAACAGACTAGAGAAAAAAGAACGCAGAGACATTGTTTGAATCGTGGTCCATTTTATCATGGTTTTCAAGCACATCCATCTCTGTTTAGATTTTCACAGAATACCCCCTGAAACACATTGAAAAATTATAGTCCTCCCTATAAAGAACTCTTCATATGACCCCCAGCTCATTTTTGCATGTGTTATTAAATAGAACACCATGTTTGACATTTCTTCTTTTTGCACTCTGTGCATAATCTAGGATTTTCTAGACGAACAAAACTTTTGATTAGGGAATTTTCCTATTTATGTAACTTTCCCTTTATTCTACCCAAGGAGATCATTGTGCATGCACGTAATTTTTCCTAATATTAGCAATTTTGAAAATTTATACTGATAACGTCACATGTTTAGGGGAGGGGTGTCGATGGAGTGTTTTGAAGCAGGAATCTGACAGAATGTTAACGTAAGTGTACTTTAAGTGATTCCCATCCACTAAGGTAAAATAAAAAAAGTGGTTGAATAAATTCTTTCAAATTTTAAGAAAAAAACTTTCTTCCCACAAAAATTTCTACCATGTTAGAAACAACTTCTTTTGCTCTTTTGGCCAAGTAATAAAGAAGTGTGTAGAAAAATGACTAAAAAATGTCATACAGAGAATTTACCACCCTTAAACATTAGATGTCAGACATTAGATGTAAGACATTATATTTAAGACGTGTGTAACATTATGTAAGACATTAGATATAAGACAATATATGTAAGACATTAGATATATAAGACATTATATGTAAGGCATTAAAACATTAGAAGACGTAAAACATTAGAAGTACGACATTTTGTGTAAGACAAGCTGAAAGTATATTTTTTTACGCAATAATTTCAAGTTTATAGTTGCGTAAAATTTCTTTTTGCCAATCGTAAATGTTTATTCCAACAAAAAGGTAGAAAACTTAATTCTCAAGCACGCACATTATTTGCTTCTGAAAAGCCATTCTCGTCACATAAAAACGCTATTAAAACTTTATTTACAATGCACAGTCCATTAAATTGAAATCTATACGTAATTACATTTCAAAGTAATATAAAAATACGATTAATAAAGTCAAATTTATATCTTCTAAGAAAATTTTCAGAATCAATATTGGAAAGTACTTAAGCTAATATTATTAACTTCTTGAAATTCACAACATAAACATAAAGGTCGGTTATCTTAACCGATGGAAGTTGGTTTCCATTAAGCTTAGTAAATGGTGCAACTGTTTTTGTGCAACTGGTGCGCAGATAGAAAAAAATCTCTACAAACTTTGTTGTCAAGAGTCTCTTGCGTTGCTTTGTTGCACAACATGTGTTTCCAATAAAGTCGCAACGGCCACTGTTGCACAATTATTGACCAGTCCACTTACGTTAATGGAAACCTTATATACGTCATCTTTAACAATACGCTGAGTAAACTTTGTTATTAAAATCGTCTTTCAAATTTTCCTGTATTACAAAAATTAGTTTACTTTAGAAAAATTGTTCTATAATTATTAATTCAGCTTAAAGATGAATAAAAAAAATGTACGCCCTGACCACAAAACAGGCAAATATGCGATGCGTCGCAAGTCTGTCGTAGTCACTTTGCGTATTAGTGAGTTTGAGCAATGATGTGCTATCGAGAGGTGGTGATAAGAAAACAATTGATTTCTTCATACATAATTAATTAACCCAACCATTTTGTTTTATCCTTCTTTTATCCTTGAGTATTTTCGTAGAATTAAAGCTCTTTAAATAATTAATTGAAGGCGGTCAATTAATTATTTATGCATGCGGTCACTTTTTATTATAGTCACCTCATACAACGTTTCATTGCTTAAACTCACTATTAAATAATCGGAAAGGCTACTGTTGTGCTCAGTGTGGAAAGTCCGACCATGTATCACGCCGTGAAAGTGTCAAATAAAGAAGGAAGATTATCGATTATTTTAAACATATCGAAACTCCGCAGATGAATTAAAGATTTTTTATGCTTGTAAGTTTTTTTAACCTATTTCCTAAGTTTAAGGGACTTTCAAAAATAAGTAACATAGAATTAAATACTTTGCTTAATAAAATGAAAGGACAAAGTGAAAGTTCTATTAACTTTAGTTACCTATTAACTTTAGTTACCTGTGTAAATTCTTAACGTAAAACACTTTTGTTTATTGTCTGAATAGATATAAACTTATCAATGCGATGAATCAATATAGAGCGATATAATTTGTTTTTCAAAGCTCAGTTTCTAATGACATTAAAAAATTGCTGAGCAAAAGAACAGTTTCACACAACAGACTCCGAATTTACTGGAAAGACATGTTGTACAAGAAAGCGACGTAAGAGTTGTTGGTACCACAAATGTTGTAGGGATAGCAGATGTTAGAGATAACTTAGCTCACATTTTTAATAAGTTCTACCTCAAAAAGGACGTGATGAAATAAAGCAATTTCATAAGGTGATATTACTTTGTGGGTTTGTTTAACGTCAGCAAATATTATTGTATAGGGTAACCATTTAAATTGTTAAGTTTTGTACTAAAAAGATTCCATAGGTTTCATCAAAATTACCCAACGGTATCGATTTCCACAAAGTGCCAAATTACATGCCTGTTTGTGTCCACATTTCTAGTATGCTTTACGTGCCTACGTGCCTTTATTTGCTATTTTTATAAGAATATGGTTTATAAGAATAACACGCTTGGGCAGGTTGTCGTTTTATAAAACACTTTTGTAACACTTTTAAGACTGCCTGCCCCAGACGTGGTCGTCTCATACAGACGTTTTCCTTTTTGTCTTCACCACAACTGTGATGCCCAAGTTATGTAAACTGCAATGCATATGTTCTTTTCTTCCTCTGTTTCCTCTTCCTTTGCCCTCTTTTTTTAAAAGACAAGATATGATCGTCACACACAACCATTATTTGGTCTGGGGGATAAAAAATAGTGGTCGCTGGTCGCGTTAGACAGATATTCATCTTAGGGGAAAGCAAATGGCCTTAAAACAGATTTGGAAAACCAAAATGTGGTCTTCTTGGACAGATGACCGGCTTATGCAGGTTACCGTGACTTTGGAGAAATGACCCATTTTTTGTTCCTGGTTAACCACACAGGTCAAGCCGTTGGTAATTTCCACCCATTTTCAAGTTACTTGGTCTAAGATATAATTGCAATACAATGGCTTCACTAATTTCAGTTATTGCGTTGACGTCAGACTGATATATTACGTGAAGAGAGAGAGAGAGAGCTACTTAATTTGTTAGCTAAAGAATGAGACATAAGAACATCTTCTTTGCAAAAGTCACAGACATAAAACAGTACAAACGTAATGTGTGTGTGTGTGTTTTACATAGGCTGAGCGTGAAAAACTTGCTTTTCCTTGGGTGTTGTTAAGCTCGACTCAATCAAAGAATAGGGAACGTATTACATTAGAGGCATTTTTTATTAGAAAGTTCACACCTACAATCAATGATTAGATATTAAGTTTTTATGCTGATTTAGGAATGGCGTAACATAAGGTCCCTTGAGCTTTTCTCAATACCTTTTTATCCTTTACGTATGTAAATTTTATTTTAGTTGTTTATAAATTCTGATGAGGCACAAATATTTTAACTCTTTAAACTCGTTTTATTATTATTTTACAGACACGCCATTAAGCCATTAAAAATGCATCAGTTAGCTAGTAAATATGTAGCTTTTGTCTCAGTCACTGAAGTGAAACTTAATTAGCAATTTCTTTTATAAAAATAATCCAGTCAGTGATACCATATATAATTAATAAGGCAAGTTAAAGGATCAACACCCTCGGTAACGTAGTGAAAACGTTAGTGCCATGCTTTTTACATTTTATGCACTTAAAATATGATTGAGCATTAAAAGTCACAAAAGACAACATAAAATGCAGAAGTCAACTTATAATTACGGATGTCAAAAGATTACGCTTTCCGTAACTTTACAATAACACCTGCTATATCGATCACCTGTATAACAAGGCCACTTGCCTTAGACGACCACATTGGGGACAACCCAATGTAGCTTAGGTCATTTGCTACTCTATTTGACAACCAGCTGCTTAACCCCACCAGCGACCGCTAACCCTTAAACAAGTCTGGAATTTCCACCACCTAAAAATAAGTAAATCAACAATTCCTCCAAAATCGACACAAGCAAAAAGAGGTAGATTCACTATTACTATTATGCCATAAGTATCAAATTTTTGATAAAATATTATGTTGTATAACACCACTATTAAGAAATTATTTTGATCATTACTAATATGCACTCCCAAATTTTAGAGAAAACAACTAAATATTTCTAACCGGTGGCGGATTCAAAAACAAAGGGGAAATTTTATGAATTTAACCAAAACGTTATTTGTTTGTTTTGGCTTTTGTGGATACATTTGGCAAAATGAGATTCGTTTATCACTAATGCATCAATTTTTAAATTTTTATATTGATTTATAACACAGGTATAGTCGCGGTGGTCGTCCGTTACTGGTTCCACTAAAATATAATGGATGAACTTATTAAGAAAATACATTTGCATTTGCGCAATCAGAATGGCATGTCTTTAGGTGCGCTTAAAAGGCAATTTCCAAATGTCAATGACTTAGATACGATTATAGTCAATTCTCCAGAGTTGTTTTGGATTGCTAACAGAGATACCAGGAACAAAGAGATTAGAGCTAAAATTGATATAAAGTTGTGCTGTTCATACTTATTGAGTACATGCAACGGATTTTGTGGTTGTTTGCATGTGTGCAAAGACTTTATATTATGTCGGCAGTTTTGTCCAGACCCTTGCAAAAAAGGACTTTCACATATCATTATGAATTCACATAATATTCTGTTGTTGTCATCATACAAGTGTTCGGGGATGGAGCTGCTATTGCGGTCTTCATTTCCACGACTGTGTAAAAGTTACCAAGACAATGGTATATGCAGACAAACATTTTGTGGATACTTGCATTTGTGTCGAGAATTTGTCTTAGGTACCTGTCTTGGTAAATGCAAATTAGCTACATTAAATTGGAGATTAGCTACAGAATTGCATAATATTGAGTCTTATCATAACAAGAAGGTGTTGTTCATGTTTAACATGGATCCGACAAAGCTTGATCATAAAGTTATCTTTTGTAATATACTGTCTGCAAACGATAGTAGCCTTGGAAAAGAAGCAAATGTTAAAAAGGTGCCTCTAGATGAAAGTAAACCAAATAAAACAGAAAATGATCGCTTGTTACTCTGTGCTCACTACTTAAATGGGAATTGTCAAAATAAAAACTGTTCCCGATTACACATGTGTAAAGAATTTTTGGTTGATGACAGTAAATGTAATCCGGAAATATGCAAGTTTGGATTCTCGCACAGTCCTTTAGATGTACACAACAGAAATGTATTGTTAAGAAATGGTATTTATCTGCAAAACAGAGGGGAGCTACTTAAGCACTTACGTGATTCATTTCCACGTGTGTGCAGCTATCACCAAGACGGATTTGGTTGCTCACATGCTAAATGTGATCGGCTGCATATGTGTCTTAAATTTTGCATTGGTCGTTGTAACAACATGAAATGCGCTTTATCACATAATTTTACAGACAGACACAACTTGGAAATACTCCAGCATTTCTTCTTACATAAAGATGAATCCTTGGGGAAAGAATTTATTTTAACAAACGTTTTATTCTCAAAGGTGAGTCTTACAAATTCCAAGACACAAGATGGGAAATATGCATCCGCTGGAAACACGGGCGAGAGAAATTCAATCTACCAATCCACGCCAGATTTATTTAAACGTTCGCCGTTAATGAATGATGCGAATGAATTACGAAGAAGCGAATTACCAGATAAGAAACAAAGTATTAAATTAAAAGTGCAGACATCAGGTGAAAAAGAGGTATTAAATTACATTCTTAAAACTAAATCGGCCTTTTTTTTTTCGATATTAGAGTTATCTATTATTTTTAACGTTGCCTATTTGTAGAAATGTAAACAGATTCCAGTTAAAAACTTAACTTGATAACGTCATTGAGATCAAAAATTACGAAAATTACCCTTGTCAAAAAAGTGATAAATAACCCCCGCAAAGCATAATTTTTTCAAAAAAGATTCTTTATTACAAGCCCCAAGTTGCGAGAAGTCAGAACATTATAGCACACAATTGCCTGCTGAAATAAAAGTGTCCGCAAGCAACTCCTAGTATTGATAAAAATAAAATTATCATTTTTAAGGTACTGTCCACAAAAATTTCTCCTGAAAAAGAAGCGAATGTTGAAAAAGTGCCACAAGCTGAAAGTAAACCAAGCAAGGAATTTAATAGTCCACTTTCACTTTGTTCTCACTACTTAAATGGTAATTGTCAACACAGAAATTGTCTTGGATTACATATGTGTAAAGAATTTCTGGTTGATGACAGTAAATGTAATCCGGAAATATGCAAGTTTGGATTCTCGCACAGTCCTTTAGATGTACACAACAGAAATGTATTGTTGAGAAATGGTATTTATCTGCGAAACAGAGGGGAGATACTTAAGCACTTACGTGATTCATTTCCACGTGTGTGCAGCTATCACCAAGACGGATTTGGTTGCTCACATGCTAAATGTGATCGGCTGCATATGTGTCTTAAATTTTGCATTGGTCGTTGTAACAACATGCAATGCGCCTTATCACATAATTTTACAGACAGACACAACTTGGAAATACTCCAGCATTTCTTTTTACATAAAGATGAATCCATGGGGAAAGAATTTATTTTAACAAACGTTTTATTCTCAAAGGTGAGTCTTACAAATTCCAAGACACAAGATGGGAAATATGCATCCGCTGGAAACACGGGCGAGAGAAATTCAATCTACCAATCCACGCCAGATTTATTTAAACGTTCGCCGTTAATGAATGATGCGAATGAATTACGAAGAAGCGAATTACCAGATAAGAAACAAAGTATTAAATTAAAAGTGCAGACATCAGGTGAAAAAGAGGTATTAAATTACATTCTTAAAACTAAATCGGCCTTTTTTTATTCGATATTAGAGTTATCTATTATTTTTAACGTTGCCTATTTGTAGAAATGTAAACAGATTCCAGTTAAAAACTTAACTTGATAACGTCATTGAGATCAAAAATTACGAAAATTACCCTTGTCAAAAAAGTGATAAATAACCCCCGCAAAGTATTTTTTTTTCAAAAAAGATTCTTTATTACAAGCCCCAAGTTGCGAGAAGTCAGAACATTATAGCACACAATTGCCTGCTGAAATAAAAGTGTCCGCAAGCAACTCCTAGTATTGATAAAAATAAAATTATCATTTTTAAGGTACTGTCCACAAAAATTTCTCCTGAAAAAGAAGCAAATGTTGAAAAAGTGTCACAAGCTGAAAGTAAACCAAGCAAGGAATTTAATAGTCCACTTTCAATTTGTTCTCATTCACCATTCGTAATTCATTCGCATCATTCATTAACGGCGAACGTTTAAATAAATCTGGCGTGGATTGGTAGATTGAATTTCTCTCGCCCGTGTTTCCAGCGGATGCATATTTCCCATCTTGTGTCTTGGAATTTGTAAGACTCACCTTTGAGAATAAAACGTTTGTTAAAATAAATTCTTTCCCCAAGGATTCATCTTTATGTAAGAAGAAATGCTGGAGTATTTCCAAGTTGTGTCTGTCTGTAAAATTATGTGATAAAGCGCATTTCATGTTGTTACAACGACCAATGCAAAATTTAAGACACATATGCAGCCGATCACATTTAGCATGTGAGCAACCAAATCCGTCTTGGTGATAGCTGCACACACGTGGAAATGAATCACGTAAGTGCTTAAGTAGCTCCCCTCTGTTTTGCAGATAAATACCATTTCTTAACAATACATTTCTGTTGTGTACATCTAAAGGACTGTGCGAGAATCCAAACTTGCATATTTCCGGATTACATTTACTGTCATCAACCAAAAATTCTTTACACATGTGTAATCGGGAACAGTTTTTATTTTGACAATTCCCATTTAAGTAGTGAGCACAGAGTAACAAGCGATCATTTTCTGTTTTATTTGGTTTACTTTCATCTAGAGGCACCTTTTTAACATTTGCTTCTTTTCCAAGGCTACTATCGTTTGCAGACAGTATATTACAAAAGATAACTTTATGATCAAGCTTTGTCGGATCCATGTTAAACATGAACAACACCTTCTTGTTATGATAAGACTCAATATTATGCAATTCTGTAGCTAATCTCCAATTTAATGTAGCTAATTTGCATTTACCAAGACAGGTACCTAAGACAAATTCTCGACACAAATGCAAGTATCCACAAAATGTTTGTCTGCATATACCATTGTCTTGGTAACTTTTACACAGTCGTGGAAATGAAGACCGCAATAGCAGCTCCAACCCCGAACACTTGTATGATGACAACAACAGAATATTATGTGAATTCATAATGATATGTGAAAGTCCTTTTTTGCAAGGGTCTGGACAAAACTGCCGACATAATATAAAGTCTTTGCACACATGCAAACAACCACAAAATCCGTTGCATGTACTCAATAAGTATGAACAGCACAATTTTATATCAATTTTAGCTCTAATCTCTTTGTTCCTGGTATCTCTGTTAGCAATCCAAAACAACTCTGGAGAATTGACTATAATCGTATCTAAGTCATTGACATTTGGAAATTGCCTTTTAAGCGCACCTAAAGACATGCCATTCTGATTGCGCAAATGCAAATGTATTTTCTTAATAAGTTCATCCATTATATTTTAGTGGAACCAGTAACGGACGACCACCGCAACTATACCTGTGTTATAAATCAATATAAAAATTTAAAAATTGATGCATTAGTGATAAACGAATCTCATTTTGCCAAATGTATCCACAAAAGCCAAAACAAACAAATAACGTTTTGGTTAAATTCATAAAATTTCCCCTTTGTTTTTGAATCCGCCACTGGTTAGAAATATTTAGTTGTTTTCTCTAAAATTTGGGAGTGCATATTAGTAATGATCAAAATAATTTCTTAATAGTGGTGTTATACAACATAATATTTTATCAAAAATTTGATACTTATGGCATAATAGTAATAGTGAATCTACCTCTTTTTGCTTGTGTCGATTTTGGAGGAATTGTTTATTTATTTATTTTTAGGTGATGGAATATCCACACTTGTTTAAGGGTTAGCGGTCGCTGGTGGGGTTAAGCAGGTGGTTGTCAAATAGAGTAGCAAATGACCTAAGCTACATTGGGTTGTCGTCAATGTGGTCGTCTAAGGCAAGTGGCCTTGTTATACAGGTGATCGATATAGCAGGTGTTATTGTAAAGTTACGGAAAGCGTAATCTTTTGACATCCGTAATTATAAGTTGACTTTTATGTTGTCTTTTGTGACTTTTAATGCTCAGTCATATTTTAAGTGTATAAAATGTAAAAATCATGGCACTAACGTTATCACTACGTTACCGAGGGTGTTGATCCTTTAACTTGCCTTATTAATTATATGTGGCATCACTGACTGGATTATTTTTATAAAAGAAATTGCTAATTAAGTTTCACTTCAGTGACTGAGACAAAAGCTACATATTTACTAGCTAACTGATGCATTTTTAATGGTTTAATGGCGTGTCTGCAAAATAATAATAAAACGAGTTCCAAGAGTTAAAATATTTGTGCCTCATCAGAATTTATAAACAACTAAAATAAAATTTACATACGTAAAGGATAAAAAGGTATTAAGAAAAGCTCAAGGGACCTTATGTTACGCCATTTCTAAAACAGCATAAAAACTTAATATCTAATTGATCATTGATTGTAGGTGTGAACTTTCTAATAAAAAATGCCTCTAATGTAATACGTTCCCTATTCTTTGATTGAGTCGAGCTTAACAACACCCAAGGAAAAGCAAGTTTTTCACGCTCAGCCTATGTAAAACGCACACACACATTACGTTTGTACTGTTTTATGTCTGTGACTTTTGCAAAGAAGATGTTCTTATGTCTCATTCTTTAGCTAACAAATTAAGTAGCTCTCTCTCTCTCTTCACGTTAATATATCAGTCTGACGTCAACGCAATAACTGAAATTAGTGAAGACATTGCATTGCAATTATATCTTAGGCCAAGTAACTTGAAAATGGGTGGAAATTACCGACGGCTTGACCTGTGTGGTTAACCAGGAACAAAAAATGGGTCATTTCTCCAAAGTCACAGAAACCTGCATAAGCCTGTCACCTGTCTAAGAAGACCACATTTTGGTTTTCCAAATCTGTTTTTAGGCCATTTGCTTTCCCCTAAGTAGAATATCTGTCTAACGCGACCAGCGACCACTATTTTTTATCCCCCAGACCAAATAATGGTTGTGTGAGACGACCATATCTTGTCTTTTAAAAAAACAGGGCAAAGGAAAAGGAAGCAGAGGAAGAAAAGAACATATACATTGCAGTTTACATAACTTGGGCATCACAGTTGTGGTGAAGACAAAAAGGAAAACGTCTGTATGAGACGACCACGTCTGGGGCAGGCAGTCTTAAAAGTGTTACAAAAGTGTTTTATAAAACGACAACCTGCCCAAGCGTGTTATTCTTATAAACCATATTCTTATAAAAATAGCAAATAAAGGCACGTAGGCACGTAAAGCATACTAGAAATGTGGACACAAACAGGCATGTAATTTGGCACTTTGTGGAAATCGATACCGTTGGGTAATTTTGATGAAACCAATGGAATCTCTTCAGTACAAAACTTAACAATTTAAATGGTTACCCTATACAATAATATTCGCTGACGTTAAACAAACCCACAAAGTAATATCACCTTATGAAATTGCTTTATTTCATCACGTCCTTTTTGAGGTAGAACTTATTAAAAATTTGAGCTGAGTTATCTCTAACATCTGCTATCCCTACAACATTTGTGGTGCCAACAACTCTTACGTTGCTTTCTTGTACAACATGTCTTTCCAGTAAATTCCGAGTCTGTGTTGTGAAACTGTTCTTTTGCTCAACAATTTTTTAATGTCATTAGACTAAGGTTTAAACAACAAATTATATCGCTCTATACTGATTCATCGCATTGATAAGTTTATATCTATTCAGACAATAAACAAAAGTTTTTTACGTTTAGAATTTCGGGTTGTTTTGATTCTATCACGGATCAATTTCACTACCCGAGCAGAAAGCGGTATAAGAAACAAGGCCTGTGCGTCTGATGAAGCCCTTGTTTCTTAGGTCATCCCTTTACCCACACAACATCCTTTCTCTACATACGATACTTCGAATCCTCCACTGGAGATTAGGGACACCCAATCAAAAAACAAAAAAAAAGTTAATAGGTAACTAAAGTTAATAGAACTTTCACTTTGTCCTTTTATTTTATTAAGCAAAGTATTTAATTCTTTCGTTTAAACTTAGGAAATAGGTTAATAAAACTTACAAGCATAAACAATCTTTAATTCATCTGCGGAGTTTCGATATGTTTAAAATATTCGATAATCTTTCTTCTTTATTTGAAACTTTGACGACGTGATACATGGTCAGACTCTCCACACTGAGCACAACAGTAGCCTTTCCGATTATTTAATAGTGAGTTTAAGCAATGAAACGTTGTATGAGGTGACTATAATAAAAAGTGACCGCATGCATAAATAATTAATTTACCGCCTCCAATTAATTATTTAAAGAGCTTTAATTCTACGAAAATACTCAAGGATAAAAGAAGGATAAAACAAAATGGTTGGGTTAATTAATTATGTATGAAGAAATCAATTGTTTTCTTATCACCACCTTCTTATAGCACATCATTGCTCAAACTCACTAATATGCAAAGTGACTACGACAGACTTGCGACGCATCGCATATTTGCCTGTTTTGTGGTCAGGGCGTACATTTTTTTATTCATTTTTAAGCCGAATTAATAATTATAGAACTATTTTTCTAAAGTAAACTAATTTCTGTAATACAGGAAAATTTGAAAGAGGATTTTAATAACAAAGTTTACTTATCGTATTGTTAAAGATGACGTATATAAGGTTTCCATTAACGTAAGTGGGCTGGGCAATAATTGTGCAACAGTGGTCGTTGCGACTTTGTTGGAAACACATGTTGTGCAACAAAGCAACGCAAGAGACTCTTGACAACAAAGTTTGTAGATATTTTTTTCTATCTGTGCAACAGTTGCACAACAACAGTTGCACCATTTACTAAGCTTAATGGAAACCAACTTCCATCGGTTATGATAACCGACCTTTATGTTTATGTTGTGAATTTCAAGAAGTTAATAATATTAGCTAAAGTACTTTCCAATATTGACTCTGAAAATGTTCTTATCGAAGCATAAATTTGACTTTATTAATCGTATTTTTATATTACTTTGAAATGTAATTACGTATAAATTTCAATTTAATGGACTGTGCATTGTAAATAAAGTTATAATAGCCGTTTTACGCGACGAGAATGCTTTTTCAGAAGCAAATAATGTGCGTGCTTGAGAATTAACTTTTCTACCCTTTTGCTGGAATAAACATTTGCGATTGACAAAAATAATTTTTACACAACTATATACTTGAAAATATTGCGCAGAAAAAATATACTTTCGGCTTGTCTTACATGAAATGTCTTACTTC
Source organism: Hydractinia echinata (assembly GCA_030067915.1). Lineage (NCBI taxonomy): Eukaryota > Metazoa > Cnidaria > Hydrozoa > Anthoathecata > Hydractiniidae > Hydractinia > Hydractinia echinata. The sequence continues at coordinate 864,810 of JASGCC010000036.1, read as the reverse complement.
TAATGCTTTACGCCTTCTAATGTTTTAATGTCTTAATTATAATGTCTTACATATAATATCTTATATCTAATGTTTTACGTATAATTTCTTACATATACCGTCCTACAAATAATGCCTTGCCTATAATGTCTTATATATAATGTCTTACACATAACGTTTTACGTCTAATGTCTTACATATATCGTCTAATAGATAATGCCTTACGCACAATGGTAAACATGAATTATCTTACATATAATATCTTACATACATCATCTTCCCCTAGTAGTAATATAAAATACTGTCTTAAAAGCAACTAACTACAAAAAAATAAACGCGGAAAGTACAGTAAATCAAGAAGAGACAATGGAAGGATATGATGTAGAAATTGTTGGTGATGTTGGAGCTGTATTTAAAGATGCTTATTGTATTATTTGTCTTTGGTTGATGCGTGATGCTATTCAGATGAACTGTGGACATGGGATGTGTAAAACTTGTTTTCATGGATTGATCGAATCATGCAGACAAAGGTTGAAGTTATCTTTTTTATCTTTCTTAGTTTTTGTTGTTGGACTTTATAAATGAAAAAAGTTCTAGATAGTAACAGTTTAATGATCTTTACCTTATTTGTTGTTACAGAAACATTGAGTTGGTTTGTCCATCGTGTCGAAGAAATGTCAAATGAGGATCAAGTGAGTCGTTTGATTAAAACTAAATAATGCTTGTGTTGTAAACGACTTTAAGGGTCCCTAACACAGGAAGAGTGTGAAACTTAGATGCTCTGTTTGTCAAAGAACTGGCAATTTAGTTTTTTCAGTCAGAATAATTTTTTCGCATAATGTCTTTTTTACACCCCTTACTTTATAAACCTGTTGCGGCCCTGTTAAAGATGCTGTGTCGCTTTTTTAATCAAACATTTGTAAAAAACATGTTGTGTTAAAACAATGTGACAAAGAAGTTGTTAGTGTGTTGGATCACGCCAATACTTTTAATTGCACCTTTTTTTAAACAGTTTATTCAAAGTACGATTTCTTCTTTTGTATAAATATGAATTTAAATCATTCGTATTGAGCATACCTTACATTCTTTCTACTGTAAATTCTGTGTTTTTGTTCCCAAGGTTATAATATAAAATACTGTCTTAAAAGCAACTAACTAATGTTGTTAAAAAAAAACATAGAACAGTGAAACAAATCAAATTGAAATTTTCACTGATCCATTTATCAAAGAATAGCTCCAATACCTTAAAACTGCATGTGTTTTTTGATAAGAGAACATAAACGTACTTGCAGACTGATTACGAAGTTAGCAGAACATATTTGGAAAACGATATCAGAAAATTTAATTGTTGAAATATGAAGAAACAATTTCTTTATGCAATTCTTAAAACATCCAAAGAGAACTATAACATAAGTTAAATGATGCCAATATTTTTTATAAATAACTAGACAACTAGAAATTAAATAGCTAACGAAGACAAGAAGATTTGAGTGCGCTAGTAGACAAAACAGAAACAGAAAGGAATACACTCCTCCGTAAACAGATGTGTGTAATTATAAAATAGACGCTAAAAAAGGCATATAAAAAAATAAAAATTAATGGAAGTGAAGGTAACTGTACTGTTCATATTTATATATTGTTGCTAGTTGCTTCTTAAGTTTTTAAGCCTTTGGTAGAATGCTAAAAAAGGAAATCGTATCTGTTATATTGCCAACCTGGTGCATATCTAATGGCAAACTTGGTATGCACAGCATGAACTAGAAAACACACATTACAAATAGACACAAAAAAGTGTGTGCAGTACACGCCAAGTAAGAAAAGAACTTGAATACTTAAGTTTTGTGCAGTAAATAGAATTGTAGAACAAAATTTGGATGACCTTAATAAACGACTAAAAGAGTGAGTAGATGGCTGTTTTTCTGTAATATCACACTTTGTAGCAATGATCGGATCATATTACGTGTAGCAACCTAAAGCAAAACATTGAACAAATAGATTTTAAAAACTTTCAAAACTTTCTTGCTTACGAAGAGAGATGATAGAAGTAAAAATATTTAGAAAAGACAAAATCTAGATTAAATAATGACAGCTAAATAAACGAAATAAGAGCGTGATAACATACGATTTCTTACCTTGCGTGTTTACGTTGTTGAAGTAAATTGGATGACTACGCTTATTATTCATCTTACGATTCTATGTTTTATGAATAGACAAAAATATTAGCCATACACTTATTCACTATATCTTAATCCTTCAATTTCATATATTTAACAAGAAACCTTGACAGTTTGAAACACTCGTCGTTTCTGTATATGTGCATGTTCATGAGTATTCTATTACTTATATTTTGATAGATGGGATTGCTTAAGCCATAACCGCTTCCATCGATACCGGTTACCGTCTGTGTTGCTTCTACTGTTCTAGCCAGTCGCGAAGTTCCAGAAGGGAAGTACGAAAGTTGCTTCAACAAACAACATGCTGGTTCTATGCGAGTCACTTGATAAATGTTCTGTTTCTTCAGGTTCATTCAGGCTTGTAAGAGATACAGGAATTTGACTTTCATCAATCACTATATCTGCATACAGGGGATTGTGCTGTTTCAAATAAAGCAGAGCTGCTTTCACACGCTGTGGATTAACAGGTTCAAAATATACATGCCCACGAAAAGATAATTTCCGTTTCAATTTTATCATTAATATGCCATTGTTATCTGCACCGTGTGGCAATGTAGTAGTAACATTTTGGCAATCAATGGGAACATTACAAATGCTACCTTTCAGTTTAGGAGATTGACCTTTAGGCATAATTGCTATTTTTTTAAATAATATTCTTCTCGCAACAATAGTTCTTTCTAGCCTATTTAAATTTTTTAAATCATCTGGTAAATCATATAGTTCTAATTTGTTCCAGACAGCTTGTGAAGGGGTTTGAGATTTCACTAACTTTTTATGACATGATTTACAAATATAGGACATTCCATCATTACTTAAGACAGTGTGGAGTTGCAGATCAATAGGATAATTTTCGGAAGAGAAAAAAACACCAGATCTTCTGTAATGGCAACGATGACATACAACACAAATAAATACTGGTCCCTCTTTGACAGCACTTTTAAACCTTTCTATTTTCTCAGCCATTGCTTCGTCCTTGTACCAGCCACATTTCTTTTTTGATTGAGGTTCATGTGAGTCTTTGACAAATAACCTTGTTTTCCTGACATATTTTCGTTTTTGAGCAGTTTTACGGGATTTGGCTTTACTAACATTAATAGATTGTGCTACAGTCTCACTCACTACAACTTGTACATACCGCATTTCAAACTGCGTTTCAACAGAATTTTCCATTTTATTCAGATACAAATCCTTAATGTACTTTTGTACGTTTGTAAAATTCCTAAACTTCAAAAGAACAGAAAAGCCATTCTGACAAATCTGATCACTTTCATCCCTGCTATGAGAGTCAAACAGATAAATGTAATTTTTATCCCATATGATAGCAACACTGTAACCACTTGTGGTAAATATTAAACCAGTACCAACTGTTTCTGAATTCATTTGTCCATGAGCTAAGAAGTAATGTTCATCACCCAAAAGAGCTGACGTACTACTCAGGAGACTTATAGCAATTTGAAAACGATCAATATTGATAGATGTTGGTAACTCATAAAATGCCATGGGTCTGTTGAAATTTGACTGCTTAAAATTAGCATCGCCATGTTCTAAGATGTTATCTAAATCAAATGATTTCCAAACAGAAATTCTTTTGAGTTGGGACCAACATATAGCTAGAAGAGCATTGCACATACACTGAATACCAGCAGTTTCACCAAACTTTTTGTCGCCTTGATTAAATGACCCATTAACTGATTTAATATGGTAAGCCGGACCTGGATTAGATTCAATATCCCCGCACAATAATAATAGAAGTTTGTGCAAGAAAGAAGATATCGTAAAAACATGGCAGAAAAACATAATTAGCTAGTTACATGAAATAAAGTAATACACTAAGTCAATGGAATGATGAATAATATTCAGCACGACGTACCTTGGTACCTAAAGCAGCTTCCCCAGGTATTGAAAGTCTTCTCGATCTAGCAGTTTTAAATTTCAGTGAGTGAAGGCAGACTTTGCAGAACAACAACACACTAGGCACACTTTGTACAACAACAGTAGGTCAGTAAGTCTAGCAAGATAGCAGATTGCATGAAAGCAAGATAAATATTCCAGCGATACTTCATTTATATTCCGCTACTATTTTTTAAAAGAATTTCGTAGAAATGTGAAAACACAGCTAAGAGTGCTTCGATTCTCAGCGGGCAGAGCGCATGCTTCGACTTCAGCGGTAGCGATGCATAAACGACTGGTCTGTGGTCTGCAAAATACGGGTTAAGACACGCACAACATGATAAAAAGCGGGAAATAGGGTCGCGGAAAAAAAGAAGAATTATGGCGCGGGGGAGCGGGTAAGTTACGATATTCGGTCAGATCGCATGTCACTTTTGGTCGCACAAGCCGAAACCAATACACTCCTCTCCTCCGGGACGAGTGTAATAAAAACTAATAACTTCTATTATATCTTAATCGTGCAATTTTATATTAAAATATAAGCAAAAAACTCAGCTTTATCCTATATAAGTTTTAAATTACTGTTTGTCACAGAAAGACGTCAAAAGCACAACAGAAAATGTGCAAATAAAATAAAAATCTCAGCTTAGTGAGTTTCCACTAAGCTAACAAGAGTTGATGACGCAAGTGTAAGAACAAAACAAAAGATAAGCGTTTTTTTTCGGCTCGTGGCACCGTAGCTTGGTGGTCATAACTCTTGCACCTTGTGCTGGATACCGGGTTCGATACCCTTGGTGCAGATTCAATATAGGCGAGTGAATGTTACTATGGCCCCAGATTAACCCAAGCCATGTGAGGGAAATCGGGAACATGGCACACTGTGAGGGCCGTTGGATGCTGCAGGTAGTTATCTGATAAATATGCCTTTCATACAATGTCTTATATCTAATGTCTTACATATATTGTCTTACATCTAATGTCTTACATAATGTTACACACGTCTTAAATATAATGTCTTACATCTAATGTCTGACATATAATGTTTAAGGGTGGTAAATTCTCTGTATGACATTTTTTAGTCATTTTTCTACACACTTCTTTATTACTTGGCCAAAAGAGCAAAAGAAGTTGTTTCTAACATGGTAGAAATTTTTGTGGGAAGAAAGTTTTTTTCTTAAAATTTGAAAGAATTTATTCAACAACTTTTTTTCATTTTGCCTTAGTGGATGGAAATCACTTAAAGTACACTTACGTTAACATTCTGTCAGATTCCTGCTTCAAAACACTCCATCGACACCCCTCCCCTAAACATGTGACGTTATCAGTATAAATTTTCAAAATTGCTAATATTAGGAAAAATTACGTGCATGCACAACGATCTCCTTGGGTAGAATAAAGGGAAAGTTACATAAATAGGGAAATTCCCTAATCAAAAGTTTTGTTCGTCTAGAAAATCCTAAATTATGCACAGAGTGAAAAAAGAAGAAATGGCAAACATGGTGTTCTATTTAATAACACATGCAAAAATGAGCTGGGGGTCATATGAAGAGTTCTTTATAAGGATGACTATAATTTTTCAATGTGTTTCAGGGGGTATTCTGTGAAAATCTGAACAGAGATTTGATGGAGGTGCTTCAAAACCATGATAAAAGGGACCAGGAGTTCAAACAATGTCTTTGCGTTCTTTTTTCTCTAGTTTGTTTAATATATAAATATATACACTAAATCCAGTATTCGCGACTATAACATCGTGGCAGTATCTAGGGACATGTTGTTACTAAACATTATTATTTTCCTGGAGGGTAACAATCCAAACGATGGTACGATAGAAGACATTATGAACGTCATTGGAAATTGCGACACTACAGTTACGAATCATAACTTCGTGGACGAGAATAATGCACTGTTTGTTGACTTCCGCATCGCTAGTGATAACAATCTTTATTTCAGCGGAAAACAGCCACAATGACTCAGTGACGGCATAACGCTTCACAATACCAAAAAAGAGACTGCACATGGAATTTCACGTGTCCCATCCTACCCTGAGATGCTCAACTCAACATTTTATTTGGTAGATGGCATAGAGTAGAATACTAGAGTTGCAAGTTTTAGCAAAAAACATTATGTGCAGTGTCAGCTTATAAAATAAATGATAGAAATCGTAAAGGAACCGCATATGATTATCTTCAGTGAGCCGAAAAGCTGTATAAGATTACTTTTGTGCTATACCTTCTTAATTTTTCATTATTTGACTTGCATGAAAAATTTTTGTTACAAGAAAAACGCCATTCAACCACAAAGGTTAAGTTTAGTCTACCTGTAGTTTTAACTTTTATCAAATTTTCTTTTCTGTAAACGAAATTTTTCATTAATTTTATCTTATTGATAGAACCGCATAACTCTGTTTAATTTCTTCTAAATCACCACGTTTTCTCCCTTGTAAGTAAAGAAGAAATATTTCCTTCGTCAATATCCTCAAGAGCACACATCTTTTACTTGCTCTAAGTTTCATTGTATTTATTTACAGCAGAAGCTACCGTTCTTATTATTTCTCCTACAACTTAAAAATCACTGCTGGATCGCCCAACATAAATTGGATAATCCTTCTACTCCAATTTCGTCACTGTATTTCAAGATAAACCATTGGAACAAAGCTATGAGGAGATTACAGTTAGTCCATGCGTGACAAAAATTAACTAATGAGTCGTAATTACAACATATCGCGTGATAATTGATATCTAAATCTTCTCCGTCGTCTCATTTGCGTTTTCCCCCAATACTTTCCTTCTTTGTCGTTGAAATGCACTCGAACGTTGCTCTTCCCCCTAATTGCTTAAAAAATTAGAATAGATATATTAGTGATAATAAAAAAGTTCGTAGCTAGCTACCACATTTTAATTGATCTTTTTTATCAATATTATATTTATAGTCGTCTTTTTTAATACCGCTACACTAGACTATTAACTCTATTTTTTAAATTTCTAAAATAGCGATGATAGCTGCAGAAAAAAACTTGTTGGCTAAAATGAGGAATTTTTAAAGAACGTCTCCTCAAGGAAAGCATTCTGTTTCTACGTACGTCTGCTCTGCCAATTTGGAATTAAAATATTTTGTTATGTCACCAAACAGAACTGAAGTGTTCTTTTTTCTTGTGAGATATAAAATAAATTAACGAGCAAAACACCTTGCATTAAAATTGAAATTCGTGATTGTAAAAGTTGTTTTTCTGTTGTTGTTCTTGTTTTTTATATAATCTTAATTAAACCAACATTGTGTCTTACGATTCTTAAACTAGATTTTCATTCCTGCCTCGGATTCGGAAAGTGTATTATACATGTCTATTAACTATTTTCATTGGCTTAGAAACAAGTCAAAGACAACATATTCACCTAAGAAAAATGGATATAATAGCGATAATGCAAAATGGATATTATATCCATATGCACGGCTTCATGAAATGAATATAATAGCCATTTCTAGCGAAAATGGATATAATAGCTTATATCAACTTTGTTATGTTCGTCAACTTTAATCACTCCGTTTATTGCAAAAAAAGAAAGATGGCGTATTGAGCTGTGCAAACCACTAACTCACTGGCTTAAATGAATCCTATACTGCCCTTCCTTATGCAGCTGGCGATGTAAGGACCATAAAAAGAAGTATTGTGAAATTATACACCAAGATCTAGTTTAGCTATAGCCAGTTTGCTTAAATTTAAAAGAGAGATGAAATGAAAGGGGAAAAAGGAATGGCTGGCTGCTGGGTTGCAAAGTTGTGGTGGTGTGTTGCTAGCTAGCTATCCAGCTATAAACTAATAACGAATATCACTGATGGGTGTTTGATAGCTCCTGAGAGAAGAATACCAGAAGATGCTTTATAGAACAATATTTTTATAACCTTATGTCGATTCTTGTGTTACTTATAGTCTAGCTAATTTCCAGCTAAACAGACAATTTTCTTTGTTTAGTTTCAGCAACTAACACCTCCTCACGCGGCATGTAATAATATGCTAGCTAGATCTTGCTAAAATAAATTTTTTTCCAGCAGATTTCTTCTCACAGAAGCATTATAGAGCACGCATACATGTTGTACCACTGAAAATTTAAACAAAGAAATCTGCGTATAGCTAGCTAGGGGGCGGGCAACAGAAAAGGTTTGTGACGCTTAGTAGGTTTTGTCAGTGAAAGGAGGAGTGGTGGGGGTTGAGGTAAATTTGGTAAAGATATTTAAATGAAAATATTTATATAAAAATCTGTTCAAGCTAGAGTCATGGTCATGCCTTTTTCCTTTGTGTTTCAGCTGCCTAGTTAAAACACAAAGGCAGAAGGTATAAGACAAAGTCTCTTGGTTATTTAAACAATGGCAATCTTCATCCATTGCATGGAATTAGCACTTGACAGGTTAATTTTCCCAGTATCAAATTTCGCTCTCTGCAAGTTTGTTAGGGTTTGTTCTGCCGATCGGAAGTTCAATATATATATAGTTCATTTTTGTTTGGATGATCTAGGGTTAGGAATAAAAGTTTCCATTAAGTGGTTGGCTAGGTGTGAGGGGGGGATGCTAATAGACGAAATCTGATAGGCGTAACGAACCTCGTTTGCCTCAGGCCCCCTCTAGTTTTTGTTTTGACCACCCTCAAAATATGTTTGGTTGGCATCATTTCTAATTACAATAGTCTACCATATTTTATTCTCCGTTTTTATTGTGAGCGCTAACTGTACTTAGCTAGCCTCCATTTCAAGTTCAATTTTTTTCAATTATCATTTCCGTGGTTTTCACTCTTTTTGCACAAAATATATATTTGTTTTGCAAATTGGGAAAATAAAAAGTGTGTGTATGTCTGTGTATGTTTGCCAAATTGGTTAATTGTTTTTACAATAATCCGGGACAGACAAAATAATTTAGTGCTGCCGTAAATATATTTACGCAGTTTGGTTCCAGGTAAGCTTCCCAAATTTTTGTAATTTTAAGGTTGAATGTTATTTTATTTCAAAATTTTATTTTGACTGACTGTTTTAATTTTTTTAAATTTAAAAATTGCTTTGGACTTTTTAACAGTGCAATGAACTCAAGCCAAGGAAATTTACAGGAGCTGTATACACGTTTTTTTTTCTTATAAGAAACCTGGTGAAGGGCCTAAAAGTTTCTTATTTGTAGGCTGAAATTTCATGTTTTTAGTTCTAAAAGTTTCTTATTTAGTTTCTTATATAATTTTTCTTGTAAAATAAGGGTTTCTTATATCAAATAAATAACAAACATTCGAATTCAAATTCTATGTGATGGAATGTTCGAAAGTTAACTCGTCTGCAGTACAAATGCAATGACCTTGTGAATTAAGTTCGTGTTTTATTGATGTTTACTGTGGTGTTTATTATTCCCATTGGGAACTTAGGTACAGCAACGTAATAAATCTACTTACTCCCTAGTGATGATTGTAGAATCTTCTTCAATTAATTGTAAGAATTCATTAGAAACAAGTTTCTTATTTCAGAAATAGACATAGAATGTAGCAGTAAATGTTTCTTAATTTTTGAAGATTTTACATGTACGTTAAAAAAAACAAAAAAACGTGTATTAGAATTAGGTGCTGTAGGAAAATTATATGTTTTAGTGACACACCAGTCACATCTTTTAAATTCAATTGTAAGTATTTTAATATAAAGATTTTGTATATATAAATATATTCTTTGTAACATGCTATTTGTTTGTTTGTTTTTGTTTGCTATTTGTTGTGGTATGTTATGTGAAAAGTCAATCTTTCCTAAAATTTCTTGTTTTCAAATGTATCAAAATTAAAATTCCTAAAAGTGCTATTATCCCAATTAATATATTGAAAGTCTTTAAGACTGGATTTCTATACTGTCTGCACCTAGTCTTGTAACTATACTTTCCGTTTTGTGGTTGTTTTTTAAAAACTAATAACAAGACCACTTTCATCTTATACAAGGGAGCGTTTAAGTTTTATAATTTATTTTTACAATAAGCATAACGTAAGCATTACTCTAAGTCTGCTTGTGTTTTTTGGATAAGCATAGCTCAGCGTATGATTTCGAATTTTCGCTTGCTTATAACGCATGTAAGGCGCTCTTTTACTTTGTGGCGCGATCTTTTTATTTTTCGAGTCACATAAAAAAAGAATAAGAATTATGCCGCAGTGGGGCTGAACCTTATGTCGGAGTTCAGAATTAATGTTAGGGCAGAGTTATTTTAAATCACCCGCCGCTGAACTCGCCATTCTCAATATTACTGCAATGCGGCGGAGAGCGTAGGTATATAAGCGATAGAAACAAAAACCGGGTTTAAGGTTAGTCAGGGGAGCATTTTAATCAACAATGCATAAATTTAGTCGCATTCCCTTGGACTCGTTAAAGAAATTTTCTTTATCTTTCCATCTCCTATATTATCAAGGCTCATTAGTGTGTTGGCTCAAAGTACGGGCAAATTTTAATCACTTTTTTGCGGTTTCTTTTTCCCAATAATATAATCCCGAGTGCGGAATTACTGAAAAGGCGGAAATATTTTCCAATCCATACCAAAAAGGCGAAATTACTAGAGTCGGGGTATTATTATGTCAGAATAAAAATGTGAGTATAGAGAAAAAATAGTTTGGCCAGCCGAACTACGGGAAATCTAGCTTCAGTCCCGGAGATATTCTTTCATATACCATGACAAATGCTGATTACGAGGCTAGGTGTAAAAACATCAGGGACACACGAAACCATCTTCGTATGATTACAAGACCGCGGAAAGGTGACGAGCTAATCGCAGAAGAAGTAAAGCAACAGAGAGAAAGAAATCTGTTATCGCAATGTCCAAGACTAGCTTCTCTAGCACTCGACAGAATGATCAAACAGAGGGGTCTGACAACAAAACAGTTGCATGCATTGCGAAATTTATTTTATATGTTGAGTTCTAATTCACCACTCCGAAACATAATTCCTCTTGGGTCTGTGGAACAATTATAACTTGCTTTACAGAGAGTGAATAGCGATGCCATGACATTTTTAGTCAAAATAACATTGACATTGGCTCATTGGTGACTGAATTCAGGGAAGGATCTACATTGGATTCGGACATTCATGCCCTTCTTATTTATTTATTGGATCAGGTGATTAGAATGCACAAAGATGATCCACTACCAGCAGATGCAACACCCATCCCGTCATCTTATAATCCTCCAAAATTAGGAAGGGCATACTACTTTCAAAAAGATGGTTTGAAAGTAAGGGAGGGAAGAAACTTCAGCGTTGACAAATGTGGCGAAGATTCCGGTAAAGTGACTTGTTCAAAGCACTACGCAGAAGTAGCAATGCCTGGATCAACGTTTTTGTTCTTGTGGTTCTGTCCTTTGCATGTACACTGCTACGGTTTCCATATTGTAAATGGGAGTGAAGGTAGAAAAGATCCGTCGCACTCCCTATATGCACACTTACCCGAAGCTCCGCATGCTATATTTTACGGCTTTTAGTATGGACTAAAAGAGTATTCCTTGAATAGGGAAGCTGGTTACTACGCCAATACGCGCTTTTTCCACGACATTTTCCATGGATTCGGTCATAAATGTTCTTCTATATACAATTCGGGAAGAACAGTAAAATACGATGGCGTAAATTCATCACTTTGCGAGAAGTTTAATTCTTTCCTACAATGTATAAAGGCGTCTGCCCGACATATGTCTCAGGAGAACTTCACGTTTTATGTTCAGTTTATGATAAACATGGAACGAATGAAAGAAAGAAAGTTATGAAAAACGATTAAAAATTGCTGCGGGATTTCGATGACTCACTGATATTCTTTTTTCACTTGTAAAATTGTGGTTATCTAGTGGAGATACTTTTACTGTACACGCTATTGTTGGAAGAAAAAAAACAATATGCATCAATAGAACAGTACCAACGACTCTTTATTTCTACAAAGCTTTTATTCTCGATTATTTTCATGTCATGTTACATACATAGACTTCATAGGACTTAAGCTATTATCTCTAAAATATAATCTGTATTTTTGCCGGCCACACCCGTTCATCTTAAGTCACGCACGACAAACAGAGTGCACATAAGAAATAATTTCATAGACTAAGCCCTAATTCAGAGCTTTTTCTTCTGAAATTTCAATTTTTAAATCAAAATTTACCGAAACAAGAGAAATGGAGTGCGCATAAGAAGTAATTTCATAGACTTAGCCCAATTCGGAGCTTTTTCTTCTGAAATTTCGATTTTTAGATCAAAATTTAGCGAAACAAGAGAAAAGGAGTGCGCATTAGAAATAATTTCATAGACCAGGCCCCAATTCGGAGCTTTTTCTTCTGAAATTTCATTTCTCAGCAATATTTAAACACACACAGTACCTTCTAGGATTTCGTCTTGACCACTGTATTGTTGTCTGTAATGCCATCTCCATATCCTACATCAGCTGAAGCTTGCATCCAGCTCATCAGCTCATATCTGCGATACCATGTTGCCCTCCATATATGTTTAATGACATAATACACTATATTTACTTGATTTAACATAAAGACTTCTGCGCGGTTTTGAAGACTACTCCCCCTCTTCGTGTTGGCGGGGTTTGTTTAGCAGTTCCCGAAACTCTCTTCAAACAGCCTCGTATCCATAACCGGAACCTCATTGTGTTATTATTGGGACGCTGCCAGTCCGCCCTTGGTTTCAAATTCAATATTATATCCATTTCCTCTAGAAATGAATATTATATCCATTCTAATATCTCCGTACATATGGACATAATATCCATTTTGCATTATCGCTATTATATCCATTCTTTTTGAGTGAGTATGTTGTCAAAGAGGATAGCATTTTATTTGCTTTTGGCAACCAACAAAGAAAGTGCCATAGCTTTTTCTGTATCAATAGCTGTCAAAACGAAAAAGAAAGAATTAATTCTTGAGAGAGAAAAACAAATAAAACTTACCCTTTCGAAGAACTTCCTCTTTAGAACAATACACACAAACTAAAGATAATATATTTATCAAAAGGTTTTTCACAACCTCGTCCTCAAAGCTTGTGGTTTTCTCAAAAGAGGTATCTTTTGCTATTTGTGTATATTTTTTTCACGCGATCATTACAAAATCGGATAAAAACATCGCACAGATGTTTGCTAGGATTTCTAACCAAGTGTTTAATCCGGGTGACTTTGTGGCATCAAAGTTCACTTCCGTTTTTAAAATTAAAGATAAAAGTTATGCATAAAGTTTCTAGTATGGAAGTTTTTATTTTTACACTCAACGCTGACTTGTTTATAACTTGGTTGCTAATAAAAAAATGTCTAAAGATATAAAAACATACCGCAAAAGCAAAGTAAAAATGTAAAAAATTTAAACATAGCTTCATACTGCATATGCTCTCGTTTAATGTTCTACTTCATAACGTCGGCAAACTTGCAATGACATTTAACTCGTCGCATTTAAATGATTAAATTCATATTAACAACTCTTTTTCGCAGACGTTTTAATGTCGTATATAAAAAGACGTTTTAGGAGGAAAGAGCCAAGCCAGTTTTTTCTAATTCGCTTTGCTCAACCGAAAATAACCTTATATAATTACTAAACTCCATGAGGGACAATAATAACGCGGTATTTAGTGGTGTAATCGTCTTAGTTACTTAGTTATGAGTAGTGTAGTTGTCTTACTTATCAGAATTGTACAAGTTCGTAAATAAATAAGTGTAAAAATACAAATATAAAGCATATCTGGCCTAATTGTCATTAGTAATATGCCCAATGGCTTCTCTACTAAGGCCAGTGTAAACAATATTAAATTTTTAACTCATCTTCCTGCTTAGCAACATGCCTCCGTGGCTTCTCTACTAAGCTACATTTCTGACTCAGCTAACAGTCAGCAATATTTTCATCGTAATATCAATCTTTATTACATCGTAATATCAATCTTTATTACATTGTAATATCAATCGTTACAATTTTTACGTCATCAAAAAATATATGTACATAGTATAAAGAAACAACAAGCAATCACAAAGTATTCGCCTTAAGCTTTCAAGTCTTATTTAGAGATTTGCCTTTTCCAGGATAAAAACTCTTCGGTAATTCGTAGGTGGTGAGGTTGGTTTCATTTACCTATTTTCCGAAAAGAAACCATATAAAAACTTAAAGTAAGGCAATTATCTTATCATTTTTTACAACTTTTTAGGGGGTGGGTGGGCGGGATTTCTCTTTAACATGTTACAGCTCTGATGGTTAATCGACTTGTGAGAAGGGCGGGAGTTGTTGCACGTGTTATAACGTTAAGGCTGAAACTGGTGTGTAACGGCACACGAATATTTCGTAACGAAAATAAATACGATTAATCAGGCTGCTTTCGATTCTATTAAAAAATTTTCATTAGAAAATAGAAAGGAATCACATAAAATAATGAGCCAGCTTAGCCAATGCATGGCTTCCCGATATTTCACTTCGTTAAACCTAGATCTAGGTAAGACAGATTTGACATTTTTGTGTTAAACGCTCTAAGCTCCAACACGGCAAACTTGACAAATTTTTCGTCTTTTGTGGATGATTGATTTGGATTTTCCTTTCTGTGGATGATTGATTTGGATTTTACTTTTTGTGGATGATTCATTTGTATAAAAGGTTATGAAACCGCTTTATGAATTTTATTGTAAAAATAAAAGTTTTCTTCGCTTAGATAAATTACATTATTATTCGGCCACACAGCGTATGAATATACTTTGAAGTTTAAAAAAATCGAAAATTAACAAGGCAAAAGCGCTAAGGGGAAAAGGTGAAGGGGGAATCAAATTAATTTTTATATTTATTGGTAACACCGCTTCGATTAGCAAGATTTTTGTTTTTGGTATGGCAGGACCCATTTAACATTTGAATGTAAACTGAGCGTAATAAACACACACAGCGACTCAGATTTTTAGTGACGGTTTAGTGACATTTTGTGAAGCAGTTCACTTTCACGCATATGTAAGATTCTTCATTAATAAGCGGATAAAATCTATAAGGGTTATCTCAAAGAGCTATGGAACAAAAATACTACCAGCAGTGATGCATTTGTCCGGTAAATAAGATGCTCCTGCTTTTATCCTCCATTCAACTATAGGTCGATAAAACTAATTGCATAAACGGTGCTATATTCTTGACGTAGTGGGAATGAAATTAGTTAGCACCTTAACACGAAAACAGAGATGGATAAATGTTCCTTCTGGCACAGGCGCACGCGCACGCCCACAGACGTCCACGGTCAAACCCGGTCAAACACGGTCAAACCCTTAAAATCCAGTACCCTGCGGTACCATGCCATGCTTATCCCTATAATTCAGCAAATGAGTCAAAAAATGTCTAGCACAATGCACGGTCAAACACAACAAATTTACTAGCGCAAAATAAAAAAATCTAATACGCGTCCACAGTCAAACCCCTAAAATCCAGTACCCTGCGGTACCATCCAACACAGTTCCCATAGTATGCTGCAAATGAGTAAAACATTTCTAGCACAAATCCCTAAAATTCCCCCGCACATTGATGACGTCATTAAATACATCAAATGAGTTAAAATTCTAGCACAGGGGTAATTCTGCTAATAATCAACGCATGCGCAATAAAGAGGGGAATAACTGTGTTAGTCGAGCAGAATGAAATTATTGTAAAATATTGTAAAATTCTCTACAATAAAGAAATGAATACATACACCGTGAAACAATTACGTGATATTGCGAAAACCCGTGGCCTAACCGGGTATTATAGACTACGTAAGGCTGAATTGAGTTCTTTATTGGAGGATGTACCACAGAGGCCACCTAGAAGGGCTGGGCAACGAAAGCAAGTCAAGCCCGTGACTATACTACCAACACCGGAGGCCATGGACATTTTTGAGAGGCAGGAAATATAAAAAAATCGCTCTGTTGTAAGAGATGGGATGAAGGGATTTTATAATTGGCTTGTGGATAATGTTCCAAAACCTATAAAGGATGGAGTTAGTAGAACATATGAGGCCTTTAAACGTAGGGTGATGGGGCTCTATAACGGGGCAGCCAGCATAAGACCTACGCTTCATGAGGAGATAGAAAAAGAGGCCGAGGAAGACTATCTACATGAACAACCGGGGCAAGATTTTACCCCCAGGAACATAAGCATGCTCACCATAGGACCTTCCGAAGTTTTCGCATTCCCGGTATAGGACGAGCGGACGTCGACGGGTATATAGGGATGGTAAGACCCAACGTGAAAACCTTCGTTGAGGAGCAGGTAGAAGATATGGGGTCAGCGAAGGTACAGCTGTCACTATGGATCCATTGGAGGAAGCCGATAGTCCCTCTATCGGCTTCCTATCTATCAAAGCTATCCTATCAAAGACAAGTATGAGGAGGCGAACAAAGCCTTCCATAGTAATATGTATACCAGGGTAACAATGTAGATGACATGCTGGATACGATGTTTGCCCAGATTAAAACACATGTGGAAAATCAAGCATTCCCTAAAAGTGGCTTTACGATCGGTCGAATACTACACCTTGATGTAGACTTCCATAAATTGAAACTAACAAGAGGCTCATCGTACATCAAGCTACCTAAATGGATAGCCTTGAAAAAGGCAATCATTAATCCTAAAAATGGGGATGAGGAGTGTTTCAAGTGGGCCATTATAGCATCCTTGCATCATGAGGAGATAGGGACGAACCCGAATAGAATATCTCAGATGAAACCCTATATGGACCTTTATAACTGGGATGGTATAGAGTTCCCAACAAGTATCAAAAGTATATATAAATTTGAGGCGAATAACCCCAACATTGCGGTAAATGTCTTATATATAACGGGAAAAAAGATCAACATCCTACGTCGATCGGTGCGCAACGAACGTACCAAGGTGGTGACCCTATTGCTTATCACAGATGATAAAAAGACCCACTATACGGCTGTCAAAAGTTTATCGAGACTCCTGGGCAAAGAGATCTCGAGTAATAGGAATGCAATGCACTTCTGCTTAAACTGCCTACAGGGCTTTCCCACAGCTGAATCGAGGGATAAGCATTATAGGTATTGCATAGACCATGAGACAGTCAAGATCACAATGATTGTTGCTGGTATTAAATTTTTTAATAAAAAGAGATTATATTGATATTTTCAAAAGTATCCTACATAGTCCAATGCAGTGCAATAACACTCCTAAGGTTTTTAGTTAACAAGACCCGAGTACGACGACGGCCATTGGTTCCTAAATTTAATGGTAAAACAGTTCAGTTTAACTTTGTATTCCTAAAAATCTATAAATTAACGTAAATAGTCAATTTGGCCCATGTGGTCCTTCTTTTCTGTTATATTCGCAACTGATCTATATACAAATATGTTATGGGGAATATGATCAATTGGAAATTAATGAATATTCGCCGGGTGTTATGTATAAGGGTTAGGGTTAGGGCTATTGTTATTATGCTCAATAACCGGTTAATTTGCACAATTCCTGAATTTATTACAATCCGCTTAACATATATATTTTTAACTATGAATCATCATGCCAATTCTCCGACCACTTAACAGGATAAAAACTTGACATCATATTTTAAAATGGATATTAGAAATCACACCTTTTAACTCAATTAATAACAAGAAATCTGATATTCAGTAATGAGTTGGAAATGGCATCATCAAGGAAATTCTTTTAATACTTACATTTCTTTTTCATCTATACGAATTAACGTATGCTATATTTATGACAAAACCAGGAACTCTCTGCATTAGTTCGTGTGAACACGGCAGTCGGAGGATACGTATCTGGAATTATGACCTACTTCTGGAAATATGGCCAAGAAATTCACTTTTTTGTGTAATATCACCTGCCACCCGCAGGGCGGGTATTCTTGGTTATCATTTTAAAATGCATGACTTTTCGGTATATAAAGGGTTAAACTATTTTTATGTTATCTTTGATATTAAAATTTACGTACAGGATATGAAATGTTATTCCAAATTGCATTAAGAGCATTTTAAGCTTTGCTTTTCCAAGCCAGGATAAAATAGATATTACATGACGGACACTGTGATTCATAAATTCCACATTCATTTCTAACTGTCTTACATCGCATCGGAAGAAGCAATTAAAATGGAAATATTTTGTTCTTTAG
Source organism: Hydractinia echinata (assembly GCA_030067915.1). Lineage (NCBI taxonomy): Eukaryota > Metazoa > Cnidaria > Hydrozoa > Anthoathecata > Hydractiniidae > Hydractinia > Hydractinia echinata. The sequence goes on along the minus strand of JASGCC010000036.1, from coordinate 846,668 downwards.
ATTCTAACCAATTTCCCTTTTTTATTTCCCGCAATTTGAAACTAAGCAGCTTTCACCTTGCCAGGACATATCTGTCTTTTAAAATAAAAAAGCTATGGAATAACAACTTCCGTAACATTTTTAACGATAGACATTCATTATAGACAAGAGATTCACTACATCCTGCGAAACGTTTCACAATGATTTGAATGTATGAAATCATATTTCATAAAAAACCTATTTTACCTCTGTAGAAATGTATACTTTTAATGGCTGCATTTGTTGGATTTTTAGGCCTTGGAAGTGACGCTGTTGACAGTTATACAGGACATATTTTGACGAATTATTAAAATCAAATTGGCTGTTTATAGCATATATTAAAATGCAATAAAAAGCTAATTTAGTTTCTATTTAAAAATAAAGAAAACAAATGTTACGTAAAAAAATGAGATTTCGTAAATAGTGAAACGAAGCCACACATTATTTCAATTATTTCAGTTACAGGGAAAATATTTTGTTATCGTTCTAATCCAGTTTCCTTGTGTAGGTAATAAACGTAAACAAATTACATTTGAAATCCAATGCTATGGTAATTATTGCAATTAGTCTTGCTATAAAACTTTTTTAAACAATGCATTGCAAAGAGATGAAACAGTTAGTCGGAAAATATTCAACACAGTAACATTTGACTTTCCAAAACGGGTAGAATGCATAAAATTCTTTCCCCACTGTCCACTTTCAATTATGATTTTTCGGCCGTAGTGTTTAAAAATGTTATAATTGGGAAATGGACAAGAGCCATCCTTTTATTTTAAAATACATTAAGGCATTATTGCTCAGATATATGTATGCATATTCCACGGAGAATATTTGTGGCAGTGTGAACATATTACAAGTTACTGTACTACAATCACGGACAAAATATATGTAAAAGCTCTATGTGTTTTGCCTGTTTTGCAAAATAGACGCGATCTAATTGACTAATTTTTGCGTCGCCCAGGTAAACAGCTGTTTGAACACATTAGTCGCGCATTTTAACATACTTGTAATTAAAAACAAGTATTACGCCTCCGAAGACTTCATTCTTGCGTCAACGCCATTGAGGATTCTAAGTTCCACAGTGCGTTGCAAGTTGAACGTGCGTACTTAACAGTAACATTACGAATAACCTAATGAAAAATTCCAATGTATATGCAGTAAATAGGTAGATAGATAAGATATATTTCGCTGTTAAGAATATACATACAAGTAATATATTACTAAAGTTAAAATTGCATTGACCGGAGCAAGTATAAGACGCGGATCTTATGTACTTTGTTAAAAACGTAAATATAGTTTTATGCCATATTATTTACGGACTATTTTAAATTAATTTATAATATATCAATGACTCTTCTTTGTCACTCTAGGGTAAACATATTCACTGTAGGCCTTATTCAGAACACAACCCATGTTAAGCTTATGGTCACAGAAACTTATTGTCTCAGAGGAATAGACTTGCACACTTTCTTTGTATTTTTTTTTAATGCATCAGTGCGGTTAGTTTCATAGAATTCTTGTAATACATTTAAAATATATTAGACAAGAAATGACAATTTTTAACATATAACTACGATTTCTTAGCTACCTTAGTCGCGTTGTTGCAGAACAGAAAGAAAATGTACTAATGTATGTTTTATCCACCTTTTCGTTTTTGTTATCGTTTTGACCGTTAAGTCAGATTTTTCTTACGAGGACTATCAAAGTGATCTTAAAAGTTGTGATGCGAGAGTGGAACCGTGCCCCTAATATGCCTTTAAAGGAGTTAGAAGAACGTAAATTGCTTCTGAAATTCATTATCAAATTTTAAATAATCTTAATATTATTAATATATTCTAATATGGATGTATACTATAATCTTTTGATAACGTAACGAAAGCAACTGTGAAACACACTCGAGTACTTCTTTGTTAAACGTTTTTCCGTCAGTACATTGTCCGCAAGTAATCGTCATTCCAATCCAACATTCAACAAAATCCCAAGTATTTGTGAAGTCTGGTAGTTTTCCGACATAAAATGGTCCTGCACTTGGACATTCATCAGGACAGTTTTGTGATGCTAAAGTTGTAGTTGTGGCTTTCGTGGTGGTCGTGGTTGTTGTTGGCTGCTTGTAACATTTATCTGAAACAACGAGATCTTGTTTTCAATCCTTAAATAGCCTATTGTATGCTATTAGTGAGTAAAGCCTTCACCATTTTACGTAATGGCAAATTATACTATAAAAAACTACATTTAAAGTCTGTTAATTCATATTTCATTAAATTTGACGCAAAAACAACCAATGTTATCCATAAAAAATAGTATTTAAAAATATAATGACATGTTTAAAGAATACCAACCATTTAAGTCGTACATGCATTGCCCGCATTCCTCTTTATACGTCAATGTAGTGGGCCAGCATGTCTGACAATATGTTTTACCAGCAACACATTGAATGTAGGCGTTACTGAAAATCTTTGAAGAGTAAAGCCCATCTGGTAAATTATTGCAAAAGGAAAGGTCACCTACAACAAACAGAGGATAACACAAATCAATAAACTAATAATATATGAATTTATATTTGTTTCTTTGGCGCGGCTTTATCACGTGTCCTAGTCTTTTTATGGGTGTATCGTCTTACGATTCATCACAAGTCGATAGAATTGACCCACCCTTAGATTAGAATGATATTTGTAGGACATATATTGAGGAAAGAAATATATACGGTATATTTTGTGTTAGATATTGTATGACACTCGCTGTACCTTTCTAGACTGACTCTACTATAAGTGATAAAGACGTAAAGATAATAATAAATAAAGTTATTTTCGTTTGAGGTACGAATTAGAAAATAAGGAGATCAATACCTCGTTCAAAAGTACCTTAGATCGTACTGATATGTGTCCAAGAAAAAAAAACACAAATATTATATGAACACATGTAGCTAGATTTTGTGTATAACTTACACAGAGCTTGGACATCAAAAGCATTTTTGCCAATCGATAGACCAATTGCACCTGCAAGCAGAGAATCAAATAAAGGTTTATCAAATAATTGCACGTACAAGTTAACATTGAAGCTTCGTGAACCATGCAGCTAGTACAAAATAAAGAAAATTACAGTGAATTAATATTTTCTCGAAAATGAATAATGCTCAAAAAGCAATTTTACATAATCATACCTTGAAAAAGATTGACAAATATGAATGATATAAACAACATCTTCTCTAGCTGTGCGTTATACTTTTGCTCCTTTGTTTTCTTCGAGAAATCTTCTTGCTCGGTTTCTCTTTAAATTCCTTCCTTTTATACCCATTTTAAGCCTTTCATTTATGACGGGGAATTGCGTATTAAGGACGACCCACACAATGACCCATATTAACCTTAACTCCGATCAGAGGGATTTTTGTCCCACAAGTATGCTAAATGATGACTGTATCATGCTAATGTATGATTCTAATCCATACATAGCTAACTCTTAAAAATTTGTCCCGCGGTATGATTTTTATGAAATAACGTGTTTTGATGTAATTCTTTAAGGAATCAAAAATCTCATTTCATGCTTTTCATACATGCATTTTGTTGTTAGCAAAACGTAACGGCACTCCCTTGTGCGTGATGCTTGTTAGTCTTTCCTTACAATTTCCTTTGTGACGATAGTTCACAACTTCTTTTCAAACTTAATTACCATTTCAAGATTACCACCTTCTCATTTGTGGTGAACCACCAATGCAAACCCACTAACTATCTGTTGTTAATTTACACACTCTTATATCTTCACATAAAGCCGACTTTTGACGTGTTTGAATACCAAGTGTTTCTACTGTGATTATTTTGATCGGCTAGTGCAATTCTTCGCTTGCTAAATGGTATGTTAATATGTCGCCTTAAGGTTTTTTTTTGGATTCCTTAGTTCTTTGTCCTTAGCTTTGTTTTATTCTTCAGTTCCTTGATTAATATTTGTAGATGTGGTCGTTGTTTTACTTTGACAATGTTAAACATTTTTGATTCAAAAGTTACTCTATGGCAAAGTCCACCAAAAAATCGGCTCAACATCGATGCGCAATAAATCTGATTTTTTTTAAGATACCAGTAAGGTGTTTATGGTTACTGTCACGAAAAAAAAAAGCAATGGAGAGAAACATTTACTTCCATTGAGGGACAGACCATGTTTTTAAACTTTGGGTTGGTATCTACATTGTTGCAGTTTCGAAATGTTTTTTTTTTAATATATCTACAAAAAATCAACTAAGTCTTTACAACTTAAGTTTTCTTATAATTCGCCCATTAATAAAACATCGGTTAATTCCCTGTTTTATGTACACAAATAACAACATTTGAACTTGAATTTGTGAAACGTTGTTGAGACAATACACACATTTACAGCGTTTTGCTTTTAACGTTTTGGATATACTTTCATATTTAATTATTACGTGACATGTTATCCATAAATTATTTTTTTTTTAAACTTGACAATAGGTTTTTTAGTCGAATTTAGCCCTAACTTGATTGCACATTTTCTAGAAGCAAAATGTTTATTGCTAAAAAATAAATAAGTATTTCAAGGAGGAAATATGCTGTGTTTTTAGAAAAATCTTTTACCACAGTAATATTTAAATCACAACAAAGAGAATGGAAATATGTTTTTTTTGTCACAAAATACTATATTTTACGTGGAAAAATATTATTTAGCCATACAAACCAGCTTTTTTTAATATTTTTTTTAAATGGTAGCAACACGTGATTTTGTGAACTTTTTGTGAAATGCAGTCAAATAGAAACAAGCCAAAAGAATACATGAAAAACCTATTACCCATGTTTATATCGGTATATTGATTATTGTGCTTCTCCGTTGCACTTTTTTACCTTCACATTGCGATCTTTAACAATTCATTTTTAAGAGAAAAAAGGGACACCGTTGGAGAGCTTAGTATGCCCAGGACATTGATAATTTAGTTTTGTCTCCATATTCATAAATACTGGAGCCAAACGAAGGTGAATCGAACAAAAACAACCTCGTCCCCAGGACTATTTGCTTCTCAACGGCGCTGCGCTTTCTGATAGTTCTAGCGAAATAGCCCTGGACCAGGCTGGTCACCGTATCGCATCTGATTGGCCCACGGCGTTACCCTAATTATGCAACGCTTTTAGCTGGCGTCAGCAAAAATCCTAAAAGTGATACATAAACAAATATGGCACCGGAAGATGTGGCGTCGTTGTTGGTGGTGGTTTTAAATCCTTAAAAAGCATTATTATTCCTTTTTAATCTCATTTCCTCCACCTTTTTTTAAAGATGTCTTAGCTAAAGTAAGAATTTCTTTCAAATATACGATATTTTTTGTTAAAAAGTAGTCGGTGTTGTTGCTAGCCAGCTAGGTAATGCATTCATAAATATGGCTCGAGAGAGAAGTGAAGTGTTGCAGGTGCTCTTCTTGTTAATCTCTCGTTGCAGAAGATGTTGCCATCTACGCCTAAAAAAGTTTATAAAGGTGGCAAAGGAGTGTGTCGAATTTGTGCTGAAGAAACATCAGCACATCACTTGACCAGAATTTTTTCAAAAAGTGGAAAGGAAAAATCCTTACATCACAAAATATTCAGAACATGTGGATTAAACGTTTCCGAGTTTGAACTATTGCCTACAACAATTTGTTCAAAGTGTGACAGGTTTATCAATAAAATGTTTGACTTCCAGAATAATGTACAACAACAACAAATCCATTTACAACAGCAAACAACAGTAAAAAGATGTGCAGCTTTTTCACCAAACCAGCAGTCAAAACCAAAAAAAATTAAACATTAAAAAATGAAAATCATCCTGTCCAAAAAAACTGTTTCCAGTCAAAAACAATCTCTACAATTTACGCCTTTACTAAACATAACAAATGAAACAGACATAAAGTCAAACACAAAAATACTTCCTAAAGAACTTGGCAAAACAGAACAACCTCAAAACGACTTCATTACTGAAGATCAAGAAAAGAAAATTATTACTGCATTACAAACAAGGACAATTGATATTATCATAACTACCATAAAAAAATAATTGCCCTAAATTAATTGATGCCATTAAGCAACTTGCTACAGATGAAATAAGCACTGCATGCAAAAACTTATGCAAGAAAAGTGGTGGCTCTGTCTTGTTTGAAAAGAATTGTGACGAAATGATGTTTTTTAAAGAAAGCAATTTATGGTCAGAAGTCACACAATATAATCCATTTTTAATAGACATATTGACGGCTGTAGCAGGCAGAAAACATATTGAGCATGATCTACAGATAAAATTGTGTTTTATTTACTCAATTTTAATGCAGCACAGATGGCATGAATTGTCCTTAATGCAAAGAATAAATACAGTACTTGTTATTGAAGGTGGCTGCAGCAAACAGGTAAAAAATACATGTTTTTGATTAAATAACATAAGTCGTACAAATCTTAAAAATCAGTTAAAAAATGTGACAAACAATACAAAAAAACTTCACACCATGTTTAAATTCCTCTCAAATAAACATCCGTTGGTTAGTTATAAAAATTGTTAAATAGTTTTTTAATAAAATTATTATGCTTTATATTCTATATTTTTATTGCAAATTTGTTTTAGTTACAAAAAAGACTCAACAAAGTTGGCTATTGTTTATCTCCTTCATCAAGGGATACGTTGTTGAAATTAATTGGAGGTAATTTTATGTCAAGTGCAGTACAGATTGTCAAAAGTGGTTTTACGCTACGTGGAACGACTGACAACTGGGATTTGAAAGTTTTAGTTAATTTGAGAAAATCAATCAACAATGAAGACCTTCATCTTCTTGCTTCAAATCTTATAGAAAACAGAATCACATTCAACCACCTCCCTAATGACCACCCCAAGGAAAATTTAAGAACAATTTCCCGTTGTAGGTTCATTCCAAGTAGAGAAGAATGGGAAGAATATACAAAAACATCGGCAATAATCGTTGGAAGGATAATGGCAGATTTTTTTTACACAATTTAAATTTTTCAAGAAAGTGTTACCAGAACATATTAATCATGAATACAGTGAAGAAATGAAGAAAAAATCAAAAATTATTAGCATGCCAATCATCAATGCTAATGAAAATAACTATCAAGATTGTGTTGTTGCCCTGAGGACATTTGAATGTTGGATAGCTGAAATATATCATAAAGCAGGTTTGCTTCAAGATAAGCCTGATGTGGATGATACAATCCACATTCCAGAAGGTCCTGCAATGCCTGGACAAACCTATGGTCATGTCGTTCATACAGAGAATGATCCAATGAGGGATATGAAGATTCCCTTCTCTGGAGATCAGCTAACTCGTGTCCGTTTTGCCGGAGCCAAAGATTTGATATCTGGTGCACACACACCGACTGATCGATTAGAGCACTGTGGCCCATTTAAACCGGTAATGTGGCATACAAAGGCTTCATTGCTCCAATATTGCTATGGTGTTTTATTTTCAAATGAATCGACAAATGAGCGGGGAACATTAAAATTTTTCAAGGAGAAATATAATCGAAAAGATGCAACCCCTGCTAAAGTACTGAATTCATACGAAAGCAGTGAGGAGTTATTTTTAAGTGTCGGCACGTCATACATAGTCGTTGCAGCAATGAAGTTTTTTGGCATGGAAACCATGACAGATAAACCTACAAAGCATGAATTTCCAAAAAATATTTCACATGCAAGTAATGATAAAAAAGAAGGGTATTTCACACAAGTTACTCAACTTTTTATTCAGGAATACATATTACAAAAACATCAAAATATTCCAGATGATGAGGATTATTTGAAAAACTATTCTCTTTGTATTTCATTTTTGACAGTCTTGGTTCTCCAATTAAAAGATGCAGCAAAAGAAGGTGATGGAGGAAGAAATTTAATAAATCAAAAAATTCTCCTTTCCGTTTTTAGATCACTGGGATCATATAGCAAATATGCCATAGAGATGTTTGTCAGTATAGCCCAAATTGAAGCAATGCTTCCACCTAGACTATCAGAACAATTTAAATGGGGCTTCTTTGTTAATTGGAGGGGAGGAGCTGGCTGTAATATGGAAGAGGATTTGGCACAAGAGATCAGCAACAAATTGAGTAAAAACATTGTACAAAGGATGGGTCCAAATAAAACCCTAGAATCAATCAGTAAGGTATGCAAAGCTGTCAATGGTATAAAGCAGATTGTTGAAAATTATGATCATCTGTTAGGATTCCACAATGTTTCAACACAACATACAACTCGAGATTTGTTGAGTGACGAGAAGGAAATGGTTGAAGATCTGTTAGCAATAAAACCTTTCGATCATATTACAGGACGGTTTCACTATTCATTCCAAAATGTAAAAAGATCTCCATTGAGATATTTAAACGTGGTTGAACATCATGCATGGCTTGAAAAACATAAATCACAACTAGCAATTTAAAAATATATAATGAATGATTAGGTAATATTTTCTGTCAAATTTTCAAAAGCTCTTATATATATATATGTTTATTTATGTATATATAATGTAAATATGTAATATTTGGTTTTAACTATATAAGATGCTGTTGAATAAGTTCATATATTTCCAGAGCTATGTCTTCATCAAATATACCATAGCTAAGAAGATCTTTTTCGGATGTTATTTTATCAATATTATCTATTATTTTAGCATATGTGTTAGCAGTGCATATATCAGCAAACAATGGATCAGCTCTTGTGTTTAATTTATTGATCAATAATTCCAAGTCAGGCAGAAAACTTTTGTCAATAAAGGGTGAAGGTTTCTTGATTTCTTTTGCTTTTCTACTTTCCAAGGATAGAATTTCACAGTTGCAACAACACAATTCTTGTTTTGTGTGTTTGAAGCCAAAATAATTTTGTAAAAAACTTCTTAAACAAGTTGTCAAGTCACAAAATTCTTTCATATGCTGGTCAACATTTTTTTTATTCGTTGAAATGTCTGAATTATTGTAATACAATATTGCTTCTGCTGGTTGACCACGTCGGGCTGCCCGTCCAATTTCTTGAATGTACGATTCAATGTTGGACGGGGGAGAAATATGTATAATCTTTATGACAAATGGTGTGTTGACACCCATACCAAGTGCTGTAGTGGTAAAAATTATTCTTATTCGAGAGTTTTCACGTTTTATTTCTTCTAAAATAGTTGTTTTCATCAACTTTGTTTGTGGTGAGTGATACTGATTAAAAAGTCGAGAAGATGGATGTTTTTTATGATCAACATATTGATCCTCACCCAAAATTCTTTCAAACAATCTGTATGCATAGGCACAACATTTTAACTAAATAAATAATTGTCATAGGGCAGTTTTGTTTTTTGTGCTTTAACTCTGTTGCGATAGGTAGTAATATATCCTCATATCCTGCTAAGCCTTTGCAATTACTCATTCTTATTTCTTTTTTTAAAAAAATGCTTTTACGATTTGGATTTGCAGTAACCACTTTGCAATTTTCTATTTTCAAAGCTTTTTTTAAATTACGTAATTTCTTTGGTGAAGCAGTTGCAGTCAAAGCTAACATGATACTGTGAGGGAAGAATGCTTGTAAAACTGATAAGTTTTGAAATTCTGTACGAAATTCTTCACCCCTAGATATAACATACAGTAATTCATCAATTTTTTAGCTTAACTGTATTATGGTGATAAATTTATATTATTCAATTATTATACCTTATAGTCAGAAATTTTCGCGACATTTTAATTTCGCGATAAAAATTTTGGGACAATTTCGCGATTTTTATTTTCGCGATTCGTTGCCTTGAATTTTTTTCGCGACATTTAATTTTCGCGAATTTCATAGAGTTACGGAGTTGAGGAAAAACAAAATATGATTTTTAGGTACGTATTTCTACTCTAATAATGACATCTGTAAAAGGAAGCTTTTTTTTATAAAAGGTCAATGTTATAATCAATAAGGTAGCGGAAGAACCTTTATTTTTGTTCAAGCGTGGATAGTACAACCTTTCAAACTCGCCTCGGCGTTTGCCTAAATAATGGTATTGACGTTAATAATGTGCCTATACCGGTTGAAAATCGAAGCTTCTCCACTGCCATAGGTAAATGTTGAAGTGAATTTCAATGATGTAACATAAAACAACAAACAAAATATACTCTCGATAAGAGTTTTTAAAGTAGATGTTGGTCACAGTGATAACGGGGATGAGAACACTGTTGATTTTCAACATGTTACAGAATCTGTTATAGTAATAGACTAATTTTCATTTCTTGTCTTGTCTTAATTATATCTCATCCCTATGTTATATAATGTTTTTATTCAAGACTTTCCCGACCTTTAAAATCAGTCTCGCCATTTACCTAGGGAGGAGAGGTCTTGTTCTTCATTTCAGCCAGAATAGGCTGTAAATCAAGGTCAAAACCCACCTCCATAGGAAAATGTCGAAACGAAATCCCATACTGTCTTTTAGACCCATGTCCTCCGACCTCTTCTGGCCTTTTTGGTATCTGGTTAGGAATGTCACTAGGGATAAAAGAATTAAAACAGAAGAGGTTTAGGTGTAAGAGTTAGACAGGAAAGTTTAAAAAAAGAGGAAATTTCATAAAAAAGGAGAGCGATGATTTATAACACAAAATGCCATTTAGGTTAACAGGCAAACCGCCTTCTAAAATTATGTTTAAAAGTCCATTTCTTCCTTAATTTTCCCGGGTTTTATCAAACTGGGTATCACCAGAATTATTTTGTTGCGAAAATTTTACGTCTGCTACCCTGTGGAGTCTAAAAAATGAAGAAAAAAAGAAAATATTTCGCGGTTTTTATTTTCGCGATTTCGTCAATTAATTTTTTTTCGCGGCATTTTAATTTCGCGAAAATGCCCAAAAATCGCGAAAATCGCGAAAATTAGTTGTCGCGAAAATTTCTGACTATAAGGTAGCTATACATATACATATATTTTGTTTGTGAAACTTTTTCAAATGGATATATAATATACTAGTCGATAAGGCCCGTGGAAAAATCCACTTAGGCAAAAAAATCAATGCAAAAATAGGTTATTTCAGATGTTTTGCCGACGTCAGCAGTGCATATAGAAAATTGTCAAAAAAAATTGTCAAAAATTAATTTATTCGTTGCCTCTATTGTATAGAGCTTAAAACGCTGATCAAGAAAATGTATATGATCATGTGCTTTTGATGAGCGGTTAATGAGATATAAGGGTTTTAAAATTTTGCTGACGTCAGCATTGGCCCGTCAAAACCCAAAAAATTTTTTTAGAAATTTGTACACTTGTTGCCTTCAACGCATAGATCTTGAAACACTGATCAAGAAAAGGTATAGGATCGTGTATCTTTGACAAACGTTTGCAGAGATATTAGGGTTTGAAGGTTTTTTGATGACGTCATCCACCCGTCCATTCCGAAACGGATTTAGGGACCCAGGTTTAGGAAACTTACCCAAATTGGTCCCAAATGGTCCCTAGTTACCCACGCGGTGAAAAATCATTGACGTCACCACCTCGTTTCCAAGTTATTTGGCCTCAAAGTTTTAGGTGCACTGTAATGGCTTCATTAATTTAATATAGGATATTAACGTTAAAGTAGTGTTATTGACGTGGCGACGTAACGTCAGAAAATTTAACATATTAGACATGCATTTTTCGGCAACATCAAAGCAAAATGAAGAAATCCACTTTGCCTGTTACAGACACACAAACACACAGACACACTCTCCGCATTATTATAAGAGATATTAGTTTGTTTATATATATTTAGTTGCTATATTTAAGGCATATTATTTTTATAATAGCTATGTATGTAGATTTTTGTTATGTTATGTTATACAAAGAAAACTAGCTAGCTAGCTATACTCACCATAATTCCACACAATGCGCCTCGTCTATCACACAAGCCACAACATTTTCCTCATAAATTTTTGATCGTAATATCTTCCTTCCCTGATCTGATAACAGTGACTCTGGATGTGCAAATAAAATTTTACATTTGCCTGCAACAATGCTTTTTGAAATTTTAAAAACAGAATTTGATGCATCATTCAAATCTTCCTCAAACAAGGGTTCGTATCTCTGGCTATTAGCTTGGTCTTCGAGTTGTAAGAAACCACATTCAATGCCTACTTTACTTAAATTTACTAACTGATCTTGAATAATTGATGTTAAAAAAGGAGAGACAACAAGTACAATATTGCCTGCCTTTCGTTCTGGAACAAAGTCGGGTAAAAGTTGATAAATTAAAGATTTACCAAACCCAGTAGGCAAAACAGCTATAACGTGGTGTCCTTCTCCTAAATACTCGAAACATTGAACTTGTTTTGGTTTCAAAATAAACGAGGGCAACTTTTCATACTTTTCGAAAACATTATTCAGCCGCTTGAAAACACGTACCACATCTTCCCAGCCCATCGCCAAAATCGTAAATATGCAGAATTTGCATAAATTAAAAATGAACCAGAATCTGGTTCATTTGATGCCCACGTGACCAGCCTGTGAAATTGTTTTAGAGATATGGAGATTTACTCTTTGTAAACAAATTAAATTTTATTTGTGTCTGTCTGTCTGTTTGTAACAGGCAAAGTGGATTTTATTTTCTACACATTTCTTTAAAAGCATCTATAATACATCCCCTATAAAATAATTCTGTATTTTATAAACGTTTTGTTTAACCCTATTCGGTCCGGGGTTTTTCGAACACTCTATGACCGGGCGTCAGCACATTTTCTGTGACGTCATCAGAAGCTTGAAATTAATTAAAAATGCCACTATCTGCTTAAAATTTAATTACTTTTGTTCTAGAGCGAATTTTTACATTCTGTTTGATGTTTCGGAAAGCTAAATAAAATTTATTTAACATATTTTCAGGTTTTTACATGGATTGCATGAAAAATTGCCAAAAATTGCCCGAAAATCCGATTTTTCCGATTTTCGGTTAAAACCCGACAAAATCGGGAAATCGGATTAGTCACGTGTCCAAATTATGCAAAATGATTCCCCTTCATGAAACAAAGTTGTGTTGCAAGTTTCAAGTTCTAAGGATAATTCTAACTAGAGTTATTATATTTTCCCCATTATAAGAATTCCATAGTGATTTTTAGGGGTAGTTTCGAGTAATGGCCAATATCAAAACCTCTGAAATGTATGGGACCTAAAAATTTAGCATGCAGGTGTCTAATAGATAAATATTGAAACTCAGTAAGTATCATAGCCATATAACAAAGCAATAAGGAGTTATTAAAAAAAACGCCCCCCCCGGACCGAATAGGGTTAAGATTTTAATTGGCCAAAAAAAATCATGTGTTAAAATAAAGTAATTTCATTAGTTGGGAATTAAATTTACCGTGACGAGTGCTTTGTTATAAATTATTGTACAGGCAAAGTCACAGGCAATTAACGTTGTTATTATTGTTTTCCATTTCGTTCAACAGTTTTAATTGATAGTTTGTGTCTTTTAAATGAAATTGTCAACAAATCATTTTGTGATAAGAAGCATACAAAACATTTGAAATGCTTTTGAGTGGATTCCTCAACGGGATTGCGTTTAAAACATTTTTTTTCAGCGTTCTTAATGAAATTATCAACAAACCTTATTGTGATAAGAAGCACACTAATTTCAGTGGATTCTTCCACGGGTTTTAATAACTAGTTAAATAATAATGATGAAACATCAATATTATTCCATTTGCGGATTTGCGTACGGGTATATCATAATACTCGTTACAACAGAAGTAAAACGATGTTAATCAATAGAATGTCTTTTTTAAGGAATAAATAATGATTACAGTTATTATTAAAAAGTATAATTTACAACAACAATATACTTTTAGAAGGTCAGTACTAAAAGAACTTCTACTTAATGATTGCTTGGTTTAGTAAGGTATTTTCCTTCATATAGACATGCATTTTCATATTCATTGAACAATAAACCAGCTGGGCAGTTCACAATTACAAAAAAAATGAACAACAATTTATACAAAAAACGGAATATCACAAGTCCAGCTTATAGGCACTAAGTCTAACTTCTTAATTTTACTTAGATGGTTTAGTAAGGTATTTCCCTTCATATAGACATGCATTTTCATATTCATTGAACAATAAACCAGCTGGGCAGTTGACACAACCAACAGTCACTCCATTCCAGCAACCGATGTAATGTCTGTCTTCAGCTGGATCGGCAATGTTGCCTTGGAAGGTAGGTCCACGTGATGGACAGTCATCAGGGCAGGTATATTTCACTGGTGCGATCCAAGATTTTGTTGTGTAGCACGGATCTATGAGTATAAAGTTATATATGTTTAATCCTACTGACAAATATGTCTTAGTTCACAATAAAAAAAAGACATGAAAGCTAGTATTTGTAGAATAATGAGACTTTAAGCACTTTCTACATTCTGTGTTTCGTTGTGTAACTACATTGCGTAAACATAATTAAAGATATTCTACATTCTTACCATCCATACTGTACATGCACTGATTACATTCTTTCTTGAATTTCAAAGTTGTTGGCCAACATGCTTGACAATAAGCTTTTCCACCGACGCATTGTACAAAATAATTTTCTTTTTTACCATTATTGGGATGTTCGTAATTGTAATTTCCATCAGAATGACCTGCACACATGCTGTTTGGACCTGTGAAAAACAAAACGATATAGGTAAGATCATGTTGTGTTATTATCATTTATTGAAAATTATGGTAAATTAAGTTAGAACAAAATATTCCATTTATGAAGTTTTTGAACGTGTTAGAGTCTTTAACAAAGTCTTCTCGCTGTTGACTGTATTTTCAAATTGGGGCAAAAACTGATCGATCAAAGGAAAGAATAGCGTTATAATATTGTCGGCTTCATCTGTCCTCTTGCAAAATTGGCCAGAGCATAGATACAAAGGTCAATTTCGTATTGTATAATAGATTAATCGTACTCTTTTCATATAGGTGATTTACAAAAGTAGTCACAAAAATTAAAACTGTTCCTTTTTGTTTGAAACATTTTATTCTATATAGTTTAGTAATAAAAGTTGCCTAGGTTAAACTTTATCCTTACAAGGGACTGGTGGAGGAGTTGGTCCAGTTACGTCAGTTACTTGATGACCATATGCACCTAAAGCAGAGAGAAAAATATTAGAATATTAATTGTGTATCATAACGAAACAACATGTTAGAAGTTAAATTTAAGGACAGATATGCATAATGACGTCATTTAGGGCAAACAAGCACGCATAATACAAAAACTCACTTACATGTGAAAAGTGCGACAGTGAAAGCAAAAGTGAACATTGTAGATTTGTAGATATTTCCGACTTCTTGTGTTTTACTAACTTTGCCAGTGGATATACTTAATCTCTGGTTTGGTGACTTTATATACAGTTTATTCTCTTATGTAATCGATATTCTTATATAATGCATATCAATTCGATAATTAGAGATAATTCCAAATATTTTCTCTTCCCATGTTGTTTGTTTTGTGTTGTTATTGTTTTATGTAAACATTCCAAAGTGCTAATTATTTGATGATGCGATTCTTATTGTGGTCACGACCTTAGATTAGTTATTGACTTCGTCATTAAACCTCGTGAGTAATTAATTGCCGGTCCTTTGGTACGCTGATTAGCCAAGACAAAGATAAGGCGTCTAGTTGGCAGATGAATAAGACAAAAAAGAGAATACCCTATTTCCTCTGCTAATCGTCAAAATTGTCAGTCAATTTTTATGCACCCCATTCCAGTAAGCACCACCCTTTACACAAACTGGGCTATCATATCTACTGAGCGCACAAGCCTTCAGTGAGAAAGGGAAAAGATAAATGATTTGATTTGGTTCGATTCGATAAACCAGTTACGATAATATTTAACTTCACGTCTGTGAGCCAAAGATGGTAGCCGCGAGAAACGACCGGGAATTTCACATGTTTTTTTCCGATGGGTGAATTCCCGTGGAACTTGCCATGGCCGTTCGACTAGTTTTATTAATTTAATTGTTTTTACTTAAGAATATTAGTTCCTTACTTCCCTGATTTTAAAATTTCGAAGTACTTGCCCACTTTAAATAAAGGCTATATGAAAGATTTCAATAAAAGTCCGGATGCTCGTTTCAGGAGCTGTTTATAAGAGAGGCGGGACGAGAAGATTGCCGGGAAGGAACGTTTCCCGCGATTGTCCTGCCTCTAAATGGAAAAAAGTTTGTGGGATCAATTTTTTTCTTTCACTTAAAATATGAGACGGTGTGTTGATATATGAAAAATACATCCCGCCTAAGCCAGGATCCAGTTTAGCGGGATATCACGCAGGGCCATGACAGAACGAAATTGTCCTGGGACGAAAATTTTCCATATAAACACAAAGTGATTTTTTAGTATAATTATTGATGAGGGCGGGATGCCGGCAAACTTCCAGTGCCGGCAATCGTCCCGTCCCACTTATCATGTAAACAGCACCTTAGAGAATGCAGTTTATTGATAATAAAATGACTTATTCAGTTGGTAAATATATGTTTTTTATTGAGACAGTGTAGATATCTAAGTAACCTAATGCATTTGAAAATCTCATTCGGATCTGCGAAGCACAAGACAATAATCCTATTCTCGTGCTGAACGCTAAACAGAAAGGATAGATAGATAGATGTGCATATTTTACATGGCTAGCCTCACAAATATCGAGGGATATACCCTGTCTATTATTTCCAGGAGGGGCCATGACTTAGATGGAGAGTCCTAGAGTATTTAATGCTCATTTTGAGTAACGCAGGGGCTATGGTAACATTCACTCCTCCATGTTGAATCACCGTCAAGAGGAATCGAACCACGGTCTCCCGCACAGAGTACGAGAGCTATAACCACTGATCTACGGCACCCCATGAGTTAAGCGGGGATTAAGCCCTAAGACCCTCCACGAACGCTCTACCACAAAGCCACCAGTGGGTCTGTACAAAATATCTACGATTAACCTTAATTCTTTAAGACCAGAATACGTTTGCAATGCTTATTTGATTTCTATTTCAGAAAGCATGGTAGGTTAGATAGTCAATCCATCCCGTTTCCAAAAATATCCTTGGCTTTTATTTAGGTGAAAATTTTGGTACGATAAATATGGAAGTTTGGGACATCCAGGCTACTAATTATTTATGATTGATTTTTGTGTTTTATAAGCATACGATTTCACACAGGTTCTAATAGAGAGCTCTTATTAAGGTCTGGTATTTAGCTCCAACGATGCGGTCACTTTTATAAAAACTGTTATCAATCAAATTACAATGATAAAAAAGTCTTCATAACGATTTAGCATTGTCCATATTTTTGTTTATGGCTCTAGACTGGAGGCTGAACAAGCCACTTCAGATTTTTATTTTTAATATTATGTATCTTTTATTTATGCTGCGTTATTTTAAGGTCTGAGACCTATCAAAACAGGATAAAATGACTAAGTGTGCGCTTCCTTTTGGATCAAATTCCAACTTAAGATATACATTGGGGCAATTGAATTTGTCAGAAATCGAAAATAAGAAGATTATCTCTAGGCTACTCCATCTTATTTGGGCAAGGCCAGTGAGTAACTTTGGTTAACCACGTAAATGGAAGGAAAGTCGTTCCCCACAATTTAATTAAAGTAATAAGGAAAAAAGTTGAAATGCCAACAACCCAAGCATAGTTTGGTACAAAAAATGATATAGAAACATTGCTGCTGTTATATAATTCATTCAAACGGTAGGTCCATTTCAATTCTTTTCCAAATAATTATTTACATGATGTGTATTAATAACTTCCCAGCAGTTAACATCTTAGTATATTCATCGACAAAGCATTTTTGATTGACTGTGAGAAATATTTCACAAATTTATTGTCATTAGTTAGTGGCCCGTGGATAATTCCACGGCCTTTTCCGTCCCTTATTTACTGTATTTCGTGTCTCTCGCTGCCGCAGTTACCATTTTGCGATACAGACGTATACGGGTGTTATAATATAGACTAGTCGTTAGCCCTTGGAAAGTCCACGGGGGTTTGCCCGTCACAGCAAAGTCGATGAAACTGTAACGCATTTGTTATTTGTAGATGTAGTATTTTTTTCGCGGGTGACACAGTTACAAACAGACAGACAGACAGACAAAAGGTCGGACAACGACTATTATTAAAGAGATTATTATCGTGGTATGTATATAAAATGTCAAATAATTCAAAAATAATATCCTGAATCAAGAATCTGAAAGCATTATTGTTTATCCTTGTTATGTCGAATTCACGGGAAAAAGGAAACCATAATATAAAGTCACAATTTCCGAAGCTCATTTAATGACTGCAGTGATCAAGAATACTACTATGTTTTAGAATTCATTGATGTCTAGATGTTTTACATTGCTGCCGGTTTTGAATTAAAATAAAGTTCGCATCTTTTACGTAACTGAAATTTTTTACGCATTTTTCCATTCTTTTTTAGCTCTTTTTGTAATTCTAGCACGCAGTGCAGCAGAAAAACCATCTTTCAAAAGTAGAATTTTTAAAAAAACGAAGCCTGCAAATTTTATGCTGTTAGCCATTATTTGAGGCATGAATTTTTGATGAAATACGGGTCAGATACCTTAACGTGTAAAATTAATTCTAGGGCTTTTCGGAGAACCGCTTGTTCGAGCAAACACGATATATACAAAGCTTAATCTAATACTGTGATCATGTCAAGCATAATGGTGACATATAAAAATAAAATTTCGAATCGAATTTTACCCTCAATTTGAATTTTTGAAGAATTATTTCGGCGTAATGAATAAACAATGTCCTTTTCCTTTTAGATATCTTGCGCTAGTCTTTGCAAAATACATGTGCTTTTGTAGCAGCAAAAAAGCACTACTTAATAGAAATCTTTAAATACGTCACATTGACTCCGATCTTTATAACAATAGCGTCGTCTCCGCACAAAATGATACCGCAGTAGCGAAACACACGAAATACGGTATATAAAAGACGGGTGCACCCGTGGATCCTTTCACCTGCCACTGACTAGTCTATTTTATATTAGCGTAAAGCCATTCGGATTAATGATTGGTTTATTTATGATTTCTTCCAAAAAAAAAAAAAAAATGTTGAACATCTTGTTGTTCCTTTGCTAGACATTAGTTAGGTCATTGTATATATTTTTAATTATATTTTTATCGTAATCGAGGAAGTTTATGGCGCATCCTAATTGATCACATAAATGCATGCTAATTGATTCGCTTAATTAAAGTCCTAGGATACAAAAAGACTTTTATTATCCTAATCAAACATACTTCCTTTGTTATATTTCCTGAATTAGAGATTAGAGTAGATGAATGCCGCATGAATACTCTCTTTCCAAAAGAAAAACATCCCCACTAAATATCCACCAAACTTGCTCACCCAAAAAAAATCCACGGGTTCACCCGCCCATTTTATACCGCATTGCGTGCGTCTCGTACCATATTTCGTGCCAGAAGTATACGGATATTATAACATAGATCAGATGAGAAACGTTGATTGATGAATGTTTCATTATTTTTCTGCTTCCTTTCCTGTTATTTAAAAAAAGCCAAATACTACAAAATTAAATTTTTTCAATTGTTTTATGCATTTCATGCTATTCGTTTTCTAATGTGACATATTTAACGGGGTCAACAATGAAACGAATAAATCTGTGGGAGGTAGATCACATGGATGTGAGTATAAAAGTCTAAATTTTGTCAATCATGATTAGTTAGCATGGGCGAGACAGGCTGCCCTTTTACCTTGAGTTTCATATATTATTACCCCTTGTAGGAAATGAAAATGAGCAATAATTGTTGAAACACTTCAACAGTACTTAAACTTAGAGAAATTATTGCATTACTTTATGGTCTTTACTTTGTTTCAGAGGTTTAACTTTACCTCCGTTTTGATAATACAATAGTCAGTTAGAAATTCATAACTACCTGAAAATTATATTTAATCACGCAAAGACTTTACCTTGGCAAAATATTCTTTTAATAAATTTTGGCTTGGATTCTGTTTCAGAATATATTACGCAGTGATCTGTTTGTTTCAGCATACCAAGACAATGATTAAAACACTTCATTTTATCATTTCATAATATTTAATGATATTATTCCTGAAACTAAATATGTTATTCCTGACGCAGTCCTTACTTAGTGATGGTTTCCGCCTGCGTAGATGGTAAAAATAGTTCTAATAACAGGCTAATAAGGCAGGTGAAATGAATCACTTGGCCACAGGAATCTCATTCAACACAAACCGTTATAGATGAATTAGAACATATCTTTATCAATAAGACAAAGAGAATCAGAAACAGTTTAAAACAGTTTATTTTTAATTATTGCTACATAGTAACATAATATTGCCTTCAGCTGTAATACATTGCGTTGTTAATTATGTAATCGTTATTAGAAACACAATAGCCATATCCAATTATGGTATACGGAATGCTGGCATTAATTACAGGCAGGATAAGTTGTTGTATAATGCCCTTATGTAAACGGATCATAACAAACCCATTAACATGCAACAATATCTGACTTGTTATGTAAGTCTGTAGATATATAAAGGCTAATTTAGTTTCAATATTCATTCAAGTCTACAGAACTAGAAAGATAACAAGAACACAGATACAAAACAAAAGTTAATATATTAATATATTAATATATAATATACGGAACATAGTTAATACAAACATGTACACAATTACTGTTGCTTTCGCTCTCTTAGCATGTAAGTATTCATTTTGCTGCACTATGTAATCATAATCGCTTTTACTGTAGCAAAATCTTTTTGCAAATAAAACAGTAAAGCTGCAATTCACTATATACTAATAACAATAATTTTATTTCTACCTCAGGTGCATATGGTCTTGAAGTGACTGATGTGACTGGACCAACTCCTCCACCAGTTCCATGTAAGTAAAATTCTCAATTTTGACATCCACTACTTATATTTCACTTTTTGTATATGCATTTAGTCATCCAATCGTCGATTTAGATTGCGTAAATAAGAACCTTAAGAGTATAATATCACTATTAATCTTATTTACCTAGTTTTGCTAAAAAATATGTTAATTGTTTATTTGTTTTGTTTGCAGGCCCTAACAGCATGTGCGCTGGCCATGCCGATGGGAATTACAACTACAACCATCCAGGAAATGGTAAAAAAGAAAACTATTTTGTACAATGTGTTGGTGGAAAGTCTTATTGTCAAGCATGTTGGCCAACAACTTTGAAATTCAAGAAAGAATGTAATCAGTGCATGTACACTATGGATGGTAAGAATGTAGAATATCTTTAATTATGTTTACACAATGTAGTTACACAACGAAAAACAATAACGTAAAAAGTTCTTTACGTCTCATTATCCTACAAAGACTAGGTTTCATGCCCTTTTTTAATTGTGAACTAAGACATATTTGTCAGTTGGATTAAACATATATAATTTTATACTCATAGATCCGTGCTACACAACAAAATCTTGGATTGCACCAGTGACATATACCTGCCCTGATGAGTGTCCATCACGTGGACCTACCTTCCAAGGCAACATTGCCGATCCAGCTGAAGACAGACATTACGTTGCTTGCTGGAATGGAGTGACTGTTGGTTGTGTCAACTGCCCAGCTGGTTTATTGTTCAATGAATATGAAAATGCATGTCTATATGAAGGGAAATACCTTACTAAACCATCAAAGTAAAATTGAGAAGTTAGACTTAGTGCCCATGAGCTGGACTTGTGATATTCCGTTTTTTATAAAAATTGCTGTTCATTTTTTTTTGTAATTGTTATGTTGTTATAAAAAAGAGAAAGTCAATTGTTAATTAAAACTACTGATTTTATTTTTTCTTCCCCTTCCCTACCGAAAGATGAAAACAGTTGAAGGAGAGGTACATACCCTGCTGTTAAAAAAGCAATTGTCTTTTTTCAATATGTTGACAATTTATTTATTTTTATCTCCGAACATAAATATGCTTATTTCATGATTCCTAAAATTGATTGAAAATAAAATTGATCCTAAAATGTACGTCATTTCTGACAGAAATTATTTTAATGATTAAGTACAGAAATTTCGGTATGATGCTGTTTAAACAGATAAATGCTGACATTATTGAAGAATAACCGAATAATTAAATACTTGCATCCAGATGTCTCATACACAAACCCTTAAGTGTGGATTATGTATCTTGCTGATATCATTTACGTTTAATTTATCTTGCGGAGAAACATTCTTTGGTATCATTGACTGTATGTTTGTGATAATATGTCTGTTCCAAGTTAAGTCATCTCTTTTCCTCCTGCCTCACCCTTTTCCTTTCTTGTTATTTTTTTGGGACCTACCATCTTCCTTACTTTTGGACACTAAATGGCACACTGAACAATTGTCAGAATGTGATTCCAAAGTTGATATTTTAAATGTCACTGCTGAAGTACAATTCCTTGTTTGGGTGTTTTTCATTTCTGCATAACAATTTAGGCAAATTTTTGTTGAATGTAAATCTGCTTTATCATTCTTAATGTCCACGTAAAAAAACAGATTTTACAATTTCGGAAATTTTTTTAAGATGATTTTGGTCTTTGTTTAATTTGCTTTGATACAGGTCAGCCAATATGAATATGAACTGGCTTTCTCTTTTATATTTTTGTTAGGGTAATGTAGGTTTTTTGTTAGGTTACTGTAATTTAAAGTTTTGAGTTGACAAAAGACCAAATGTCCAAAAAGTAGTTCAACATCCGTGTTCAAAGTTAGTGAAAATTTCGTGGTGATCGATTAGGTTTTAAATTTACCGCAAAACTGTGCTAAACCAGTTCAATGTTCAATGTTGTTGTTTTGCGTGTTCCTTGGTCACACTTCTTCCATTATAACTTCTCAGGCAGAGTCCTATAGAATTACGACTTCTTACTTAAGGGTTTTTATTATACAGGTGTAGCCACGCATTGCGGGAAAATATTACAAAAACCGTAGCCACAGAACTTTTCGTGCATATGTATAATAACTTTTCACTTCTACTTCTTTCACACGAACGTAAATTTGCCGGTCACCTAACTACTAATATAATTATATTCAAATCTAGAGCTAGCATACCTAGCTTATTCTGCATCAAGAATAAGCAAGGCAAACAAGAATAAACAACCTATTATAAAGGCTTTGTACCTGGTAGGTACAGGTTAGTATGCCATATTAGTACCAAATGGTAATAGTTAGATTGCATGACAAATTTAATTTTGCAAATAATGCAAGTAAGCAAACCATATATCCATATATGCACTCCTCCTTCGCTGCAAACATGACAATCTCAGTTTTATCTTATTCGGTATTTTAAACATAGGTAGTTCGGGATTTATGACTCGCGGGCACTCCCCCCCCCCCTTAGTGTTACACAGGCCTAAAAAAGCCCAGGTGTAATAGGTTTAAGCCTTGTTGGGTACTCTAAAGCCATATTACCATTAGGTTGATGTCAAAACAAACAAACTTTTGCAGGTTCCTCAGGTACCGGTATGTAAATGCTGTGGACATGATAATTTGCACGCACATAACGCTTGCTAGGATAAATAAATTTGAAATTGCCCGACTCGCGTAAAGAATATTATCTACATAGCGTCGTTGAATAGGATAGAGATGTGAAATATCAATTAAAAGCCAATCACGCTGTAATCAAGATTGTTTTGTGAGAAGAAATAACACCCTGTGCATTTTATTTATTTAATTCATAGGAATGCAAAGACTTTAAATTTAAATTTTAAAAGTGACACCTGCCTCAGCCACTAGAATAATACAATAGAAAAAATATAGTTTGCTCTCATTCTCTTTTTCTACCCGCTTAATGTGTTTCATGATTACTTTATTTTTCTATCTGTCTCATGTAAGAAATGATTCAATTTCGGCGACTATTGTGTTTTTATTTTCCCCATTTAAATGTTTGTTAGTACACTTCGTATACTGTGACAGACAAAGATGTGTGTTTTTTCCTTAGAAAATAGCCGAAATGTCATATTTGCTAAATTTTTACATGGTTTTTTATGCTTCTGCAAATGCCTTTGTTTAAATAAAAAAATTTATACAAAAGTGTATTTTCTTTGTTGAAAATCAGTGCATGGGCGTTGTGTGCTTCGTTTAAAATGTTTTAATTATTCACACTTTTTTTTATACAAAATTACCACAGGACGTGACAACGAAAAAATAAACGTTTCTGTACGTTTTCCTTTTTATTCCCACCTGTCGATAAAAATTACCAAATTGTTTTCAATAAAAAAAGGATTTTTTATATATATATATTTACGATACTTCGGTTCCTATAAGTGCATTTTCTGACGGTCACAAAACTAGTAACTTATAATTAATCTACACGAACTTAAAAGAACACCTGTTCACAACAGAATGTAGTAGCTAGCAAACAATAAACGATGTCAAGTTTGATGGGTTAAAAAAGTAAAACAAACAAGTTAAAATAAAGCAAAAGCTTTTCGGTATAAAACCATCGTCAGTGCATATAAAATGTTACTATGTTACAATTATTCAGTCAGTATATACAAAGCATAATGGTCCTAAGAGATCACACGAAATAAAGAGAAAAATAATTAACTGATCACGTCAGGCCATTTCTAAACAAAAGAAGCGTTTTTGAATCAAGTTGGTCATTTAATACGGGTTTTTTCAATGCAATTAGTGACGCTTCTAAATTTTTCCGTATTTTAGTGTTTAGGGGTGCTGATGGAATAACCCTCCAGACAAATTGATGACCTGTATTGTTTAGCAAGTGTTTTGCTGGTTCTGAATCTTTTCTAATGTCGTTATGCTCATTATACCGTGTTATAACATTTCTTTTTGTCTCTCCAATATAAGTTGCTGTACAAGAGCACACTCCTTCGTATATTTTACATGACGGATTCGGATTTCGTTCTTTCAAAGTAAATAGCTGTTTAACTTTCTTAGTCAAGTCAAGTTTGTTTTGTAATGTCTTATTTACGTAATATCGTTTCTGCTTTTACTTTAGTGTTGCCATTTGTACATTTTTCCGTGTAATTTCAATCTCGTTCTCACGGCTCCCCTTTCGCTTTCTGATACAGTCGACGCTCATTATCTCGAACCTCCGTTATCTCGAACTTTCTCTATCTCGAACTTTTTCTTCGGTCCCTTGAGTTCGAACTTTTCATGAAATACGCTCGTTATCTCGAACTTTCGCTATCTCGAACTTTTCTTTCGGTCCCTTGGGAGTTCGAGATAACGAGCGTCGACTGTATGTAGCTAGCGTGTAAAAAAAAATAGCTTTGGTACCGACATACCCACCTACATTGAGTATTTTTGTAAGAACCAGTTGCCTTCCTTGTCCAGATTTAACCCTAGCACATTTAAAGATAAACGAGCATAAAAGCAAGTATATGACGAGTGATAATTTTAAGCCGTATCGTAAAAAGTAATAGCTAAGTGGATATATTTATTTTGAGGTTTTTAGCTACTTAAACGAGGTACTTCCGTTTCGTTGAGGGTAGGTAGCAAAATCTTCGTTAGCTATATATATATAGCTAACGAAGATTTATATATGGTGAAAAGTGATTGATGATTTACCTAACTAAAAGAACACAGAATTCTTAAATGGTTGTGAAATTCGAATGCTTTACTGCAAGGTTGCTGGGTAGACTTGACTGTCTTTTTATTAATAGCCTTATATTCTGTCTGCTTGTAAGCAAAAAAAAAGTTATTCTACGGAAACACGAAATACGATATATAATTTATTCCGTCTTTTGCGCGATCGTTACAAAATCTTATGTTTAATTTAAAAATTGCATGATACAAAAGGGATGGGTAGTTAATTTTTATTGTCCCCTCAATGCTGTTTCTTTGTTTTTAAATTCGTGCACGGAAAAAGTTGAGGGAAATTAACATTGAGTTGTCTATTTCGTAAAAAACGTTTTAATGTTCGCGCCTTCTGAAAGAAATTAACAAGAAAGAAACTTTATGCTAAAAAAAGAACAATAATATAACTTTTAAGAAGATTCTGTAAGTGTGGATTCTTTGTTTGTTGCTTTGTTCTTTTTATTCCCGCCTTTTAATTAAAATTAACAAATCGAGTTATAATACTAAGAATATTATCTTTGATTTTTTTTTTTTATCTTGAACCATTTACATTTGTTATGAGAACGTCTAAATTTCAACTGAAGATAGATTACTTATTATTAAGTTTTGGTATTATGTTCTTAACTGAACAATCTGAAAATCACGGGGATAGAAATGTTTCTACTCCTTAATTCTATCAGCATGGTTAGATGCAGTTTAAAAATATGTAAACGCTATTTGCTAGAAATGCTAACTCCAATGGTGCGAAAAATGCACTCATTATTATTTCTGTAATTCACATGAGAGCAGCGTAACATTATTTATTTAATTTCTTTTTAATTAATTTTTCACAGCCTAAAAATTTAATTGAGCTCAGTTAAAATGTTCTAATATCCTGGGCTGTAATACAACGAAAAACATGTAGTTTACAAGACTTCAATGCCTAGGGATTGTTCACAAATGACGCCAACCGTTAGGATGGGAGGAGTTATGCTAAAGTTGACGCTGATTGGCAGGTTACAGTCAACCTACACAGGTTTAAAATCCTGGATTTTTCAAATTAATTGAATTTTTCTTATAAAAATGTTCACATGTGATCAGCAGCGTGTGAGAATTACTCAATAAATTTCTCTTACGTTACGCAAGAATAGCCCTGTTGGGGGGAGGGGGATTTTCAACAGATGACGTCAACGTACAGGTAGGGGTATAGAAAGGTTGACGGAGGAGGTGGGGAGTCAAAAATCTTGAAAAAATGGTGACGTCATTGGTGAACAATCTCCTATAAGTGCGTTTCTTCAGGAATCATGACAACGGCAGAGTAACTTCATTTCAGGTGCGCAAAGTAGCAGTGTAGAGAATAAGTACGATTGGCGAATTTCCGTGAACTTTTCCACGGGCGACTAACTAGCGTTTATTAATTTGATATAGCTAGTGATTTACGAGTATGCTTACACGTAGACAACTTAAAGCTCATGCTGGAATGAAAGTTTATACTTGTATAAAGTTAGTGGCACCAATTTAAAATACATGCCATGAAATTGCTACCTAATTTTCGTTTCAGGATATAAAAATCCAAATATATAGTGAAGATAAGTTAATGTGTCGTTAGAGGAAGAGAAAAGACTTTTCAGAATTTTTTTACTTTCATGTACATAAAAGTGTTGTAGTGTTAGAAATAAACGTTCGTGTAGCGAATGCACAATTCTTGTTACCGCCATAGGCGAAAACCTCAGAACGTAAGACAAAAATCGTGGCGTGTAGTTGAGCCTTTATTGTTAAACTAGTCGATAAGGCCCGTGGAGAAATCCACTTAGGCAATAAAAACAATGGAAAAATAGGATGTTTCAGATGTTTTTTCGTCGTCAGTAGTGCATATAGAAAAAAAATTTGCCGAAAATTAGTTCATTCGTTGCCTCTATTATGTAGAGCATAAAACGCTGATCAAGAAAATGTATATGATCATGTGCTTTTGATGAGCGGTTAATGAGATATAAGGGTTTAAAAATTTTGCTGACGTCAGCAATGGCCCGTCAAAACCTCAATTTTTTTTTGGAAATTTGTATACCCGTTGCCTTCATCTTATAGATCTTGGAATGCTGATCAAGAAAATGTATAGGATTATGTACTTTTGACAAACGGTTACGGAAATATTGTGGTTTAAAGGTTTTTTGATGACGTCATCAACCCGTCTATTCCGAAACGGATTCGGGGACCCAGGGTTAGGAAACTTACCCAAAGTGGTCCTAGGTGGTCCCTAGTTACCCACGCGATGAAAAATCATTGACGTCACCACCTCGTTTCCAAGTTATTTGGCCTCAAATTTTTAAGTGCACTGTAATGGCTTCATTAATTTAATATAGGATATTGACGTTAAAGTAGTGTTATTGACGTCGCGCCGTAACGTCAGAAAATTTAACATATTAGACATGCATTTTTCGGCTACATCAAAGGAAAATAAGCATATCAACTTTGCCTGTTACAGACACACGGAACTGGCGTATTATTATATAGACTAGTCGATAAGGCCCGTGGAAAAATCCACTTAGGCAAAAAAATCAATGCAAAAATAGGTTGTTTCAGATGTTTTGCCGACGTCAGCAGTGCATATAGAAAAAAAAATTGCCGAAAATTAATTCATTCGTTGCCTCTATTGTATAGAGCTTAAAGCGCTGATCAAGAAAATGTATATGATCATGTGCTTTTGATGAGCGGTTAATGAGATATAAGGGTTTTAAAATTTTGCTGACGTCAGCATTGGCCCGTCAAAACCCAAAAATTTTTTTTAGAAATTTGTACACTTGTTGCCTTCAACGCATAGATCTTGAAACATTGATTAAGAAAATGTATAGGATTATGTATCTTTGACAAACGGTTGCAGAGATATTAGGGTTTGAAGGTTTTTTGATGACGTCATCAACCCGTCCATTCCGAAACGGATTTAGGGACCCAGGTTTAGGAAACTTACCCAAATTGGTCCCAGGTGGTCCCTAGTTACCCACGCGGTGAAAAATCATTGACGTCACCTCCTCGTTTCCAAGTTATTTGGCCTCAAAGTTTTAAGTGCACTGTAATGGCTTCATTAATTTAATATAGGATATTAACGTTAAAGTAGTGTTGTTGACGTGGCGACGTAGAAAATTTAACATATTAGACATGCATTTTTCGGCAACATCAAAGCAAAATGAAGAAATCCACTTTGCCTGTTACAGACACACAAACACACAGACACACTCTCCGCATTATTATAAGAGATGTTTAAGAACGTTTATTCCCACGCACTTTTCCCCGCCGCATTTGACCTGTCATGTTTTACTGTTGAAGCCACCCGCATTATGCACCCTGCTGGGTCTATAAATTACATGAGAGAAGAAGCTTTAATGAAATATTTTAAAGTGTTTAATTTTTTTGTTTTATCGATGGTTGAAAAAATATAATGTAAGTTGCAAGTTCGATCTCATGAGTTAAGGTCATCCTTGGACTGAAGAAGTATTAATGGACGTCACATTTAATTCCACAAATGCAACAGAAGAATATATTTGCATTAAAACAGGTGACGCAGGCAGTAGTGCAAACAAATCTATATTAGTAGCAGTATGTGTTGTTTTGGCAGTTTTAATAATTCTCATCAACTCCAACTTAATTCATGTGCTTGTTAACCTAAGGCGTTCAAGAATAGATAATTATTTTTTAATATTATCCATATCAGCCCTTTTTGTTGGTTTACTCACTCCACCTGCTCTTATACTTTTCGTCGTTGGATTGAATGAAGAGACAATGTGGTCGATTTTTCCGTTTGTTAACTTTTTCCTTATGTTTCCATACGTATTTTCTTGGGCAATGACAATAATAATATCATTAGACCGATGTGTTTTAATGACTTATCCAGATATTCATTCGAAATATGGCACGCCCTTTCTAACGTTTTTCATTCCAGTAGCACTTGTTTTTTCCATCACAGCAAATATTCTCATGTTACTGCAGGAATATCAAGTGGAAGGACTAATGAAAATTTGGGAGTCAAGTCTGAAGGAGATTCCAAAGACTGGTAAAATTCCTCTTGGTGGAGTTGTTATCATTGGTGTGGAAATTTTGTTTATCATTGTAGTTAGAGCATCTCAAATTTATTTAATTCTCTACGTTAGAAGTGTATGGCTGAAGTAGAAAGCAATCGTCACTCAAACAACAACACCAACAGAAGATTGACTATAACAGTCGCAATGATGTTTTTTTGTGCCGTTGCATGTAATACACCTCATTTGGTTATATTCTCCTTTATGATCCTATCCAAATTTAATTCGGAAACAAGATTACTTCTTTCCTTTTTAAATAGTAGGTCTCTTATTGTACTTTCATCAAATTACTTCCTTAATGCAATAATTTTGCTGTCCAGAAGTTCAAAATTAAGGAAAGGAGGAGCGCTGTACCGGCTTAGAAAGTGGCTCAAAAGGTGACGTAAATCTATGTTGTTTGAGTAAGACGCGAGGTTTAGCATGTAAACTCAGACGGAGAAAAACCGTATATGAAATAATTTCTATGCGTCTGACAAAACACCTGTTCCATTATCCGAAAGTATCTCTCTACCCTACTATCCCGTATTTATATCGAGGCGAACTAATCGTCGAAGACGGAAAATTCATCTGAGACGATTAGTTCGACAGCATAAACAGAAGTCGTAAAAACCATCAGTATAAACATTGAGACAGGCAGAAGAACATTTAAGACGTTCGAATAGAAAGAAACTCAAAGACGAGTTAATCGGAAGTAGATCAGACGGACACATTGCATTGTGCTAACGAGCTTATTCGTTTTATTCATCATGGAGGACTGCTTTTCATTAACAGTTTTTTATAACATCAAAACAAAGAAAAAGAGCTTTCTTCCATGAAAGTTTGTTGGAGGTAACAGTGAATCTATTGGTCGACGTTGCTCAAGAATCCCTCCTTACGTTGTACGATTGGTAGAACTTTTAGGAGATAAACCTGGAAAACCTCGTGGGGTGTATCGCCATCAAAACGATGATGAGTTTGTGGGGAAGATGCGAATTACGCGAGCTACATTTGCCATCCTATTGAATATTTTATGAGTGAGCTTGTCTTTACGCCATCAAATTTTGTGCCGGAGCCAACTGCACCGGATAAATAATTATTAGAGACGCCGGGCACACCGGAAAAGCGGGACCCAGGACTCTATAGGAGCACCCAGGACCCTCAAGAAGGACCCAGGACCCTCCAGGAAGACCCAAGACCTTCAAGAAGGACCCAGGACCCAGAAATCTTTTGGAGGACCCAGCACCCAGGACTCTCGAAGAAGACTTAGGATCCAGGACTATCATGGTTGATCCAGCAAACAGAAAGGAGGACCCAGGTTCTTGTGCGGAGGCAACACTACTTTGCCTTTTCCCCAAGGGAGGTTTGCCAGCTTGCCCAATTTCTTGCTCAAATTCTTCGCCCCGCGTATCTTCAACAATGTCATTTTAATCGTTACAATCATTTCGATTTAAATTCAAATTGTCGGTTTTATTACTTTACTCTTCTGAAGAAGAGTTACAAACGATGTTTCGGTTGCACTAGACACCAAATTTAAAAGTTTGTGTGTTCTTGCGAACAATGGGTTTAACATTTGCGATTAGTGCGCTCATTGTCCGAATCAAGTCCTATTCGATTTATCGCACAATAAGTCTTGTTCATTTATTCCATTTTGAACAACTTGTATTTCAGTCGAAGCTTGTTGGTGATTGTGTACATTTTCGTTCGACGCCCCCTAGAGTGGTCAGCATTTCTCGTTAGAAAATCTCCGCTTTCATCTCGGACACAAGCTGTTTTGTATGTGCTCGAAAACTTTGTTGTTGGATGATTTCTTTTGTACTAACTTGTGCACTAATACTGCACATCAGTTTTCTAGAATAGTTAGATCAACTGCGCACGCATTTAGTTTGGTCTCGGTCCTACATCTTGAGTTTTTTGGCTCCTTAGTTTTCTTTGGTCTCACTAGTCCGTGATGTTTATCGTTTCACATTCAAAAAGCAAAGAATTTATATTCTCACTCACTCAGTCGCCGAAACATTCGAAAATCGTTATTATCGGTCTAAAAATGTGACCTGTTGTTTATACCGATGTACCGATACCAATACCGATTTATTGCACGAATTGAGTTGCGCAAAAGAGACGAAAACTTCATCAACTGAGGATTTTTTACTGTCTTTATGTTGTCGGGCAGAGTTAATTTTCGGATGAACTAATGGTCTTAGACGATTAGTTCATCTCAGTAAAAATACGGCTAATCTTTTTTATAAAAAATCGACGAAAAAAAAGTTCTTTTTTTTTCGACCAGTAAAGAAAAAAATATTTTAAGATTTGAAACTTTGTCTTTCATCTTTGAAGAGAAGAAAGAGACAGAGTAACGCAAGTGAGGTTTTCTTTCAGGTAAGAACTTGTCAATATGTCAACAATGATTTCTTCATCTGCAGAAACAAAATCACAGATTTCAACTTTCAAAGATTCTTATATTAGATTATATTGAAATAAAATAAAGTTAAGGAGATTTCCTGGATTCTTTTTTCTTTAATTGTTCACAGGGTAAAGGCGAATGTGCCACGTTCCGGAAAAGGTCACAGTGCGCCATTAATCAGTGGACGCTTATATGCGGGTTAAAAGGGTATGATACTCCTAATCCTTCACAGAAGAATAGGGACAATCAATCCTAAAACATATCCAAGTAAATAAAACAACAATAGTTAATTTTTTTGAAAATATATTTCAGCTGTAAGCGCCATCTTCAGTTCATAAAAGTGGTTAAAATCGTAAAAGTTAAATAAATATGTTAAAAACAGTATATACATTAATTAAAATTCTCGTGATAATATTTACATAATATACATGTTTAAACATACATATCCTAAAACAAATTTGATCTCTAAAGGGGATGTCCTTTGCCCCTGACGAAAAAATATGCAGCATTTGCGTCAAACTGATTTTGCCTTTTGATCTTTGTGTATTTAGAAAAAAAAACCCTAGTAGTTGTTCGCAAGGTTGCCACCTCAATAATTTCAGAATTCTTTGAACCAATCAAGTAGAAATTAATGCTTGAACGATTCGAATGGTTGAAATAAATTGAAGAATACTTCTCTGTTACCGGCTTTCATACAGAGCAGTCTAGGCACGAGTAAAACACTTTTAGCATACACTTAATACGGCAATTTGATACCACATAAGATCTATATTAAGAACAAAATATTACATCATGCAATAAAAATGGTAGCATAGAGATGTAAATAACGGGAACAGCAGCTGCAAAACGACTAGCCAAACCAACAAAACCACAAATAATGGATGTTACTCAAACCTAAGTATTCTAAGCTAGCAGTTGGATCAAGGCTTCCAGGAAACTCTATACTCCTAACTCCCACGTCCCACATATCGTTGTTTGTAATAACTGTAAAGGCTGCAGGTACCCTGTCACTAAATTTTCCCATTGCCACACCACAACTATATCATCAAGGGGCAAGAAATTTTTGTCTGGCAGTTACATATCTTGTTTAGCTCGCCCTATAGCCATAAACCACGTGGACGGTAATGAACATAATTTCTATATCTAGCTACAAGAACAATCTCCCAACTTTTACACTCGCAAGTGATGTTGGAGCAGAAGTAGTGGTACAATCCACATTCTCACTAAAACAGTATGTCATATTTCTTATACACGGGTCGCTTTTTCCTTCTTACATTGGATTGTTGACCCTTTCTGTCTTGCCAAGGTATTGCCACTTATGTGTAGTTTTTAAAAGCTGTTGTTTTGTTGCTGATAAGATGTGTTCTATAGGTCGCAAAAGATGTACATTTAGACTTGCCACTCAATATTTACCGCCCAGTGCAAACACTAAAAACTTTTGGCAATTATTTTATGGCAAACAAGTCCAATTAATGCTAACTTCATTTGAAGTTTGATTATTCAATTTTGAAGAAAACTTGCAAGTCTGCTTCCAAGAATAAATTTTTGCCACAAAATTTATTGAGAGTCATTGAACGCCTGATGGTGGTCATTTTCAGCCGGTCACGTGCGAAAATTTACAGTACGGTTCAAATCTCTCACGCAGCTAGTCTTCCATGTCTTCTATTGTTTTCTAAAAACCGTCGCACGCGTGAGCAAATTACTACGATGGTTCAAGTAACACCGTAATAACGAAATTATCGTTTTTTCGGCCCTGCGCCTGTCCGGGGTCCCCTATGACCCGAGCAATGCCGTTTCTTTACAAAATAGTTTAAGCACAGGTTTTAAAATTTATGCTTGCAAAGAAATGTTTCAATGAGCATTTAATACACTGGAATTCTCTCCCTTTTTTATTGCAACTGCTCTTCTTGCAATAATATTTTAAAGCTCACTGCGTGATAATGCGTTTTTGGCATCCTCGTGTCCCCAGGGTCTTTTGTGCCCGAAAAAGGCAAAATGCCCTGAGAACGAGGTATTTTGGAGTACTTTATCCTCTAATTTTGTTTTAATCTTATAAATTCTTTAAATTCTGGGTGTAGATTTTCTTCAAGCGATAATCTTTTGTTGTCTTTCATACCAGTTCTTTTAGCCGCCTAACTTTTTTACTTTCTGTTTAGCTATATACACTTTCTATTTTCCAATTGAATTTGGAGTTAGCGCAAGATATGACCGTATGATTAAACATTTTATATTAAGGGGCGGTCATCCAAGAGTGCTTTAGGCTACCTAGTTTTTTTAGCAATACGGATTCAGAAACTCCACCATGGGTCTTTTACAAAAAATATAAACTAAAGTGATGGAAAGCCAATTCCGTAAAAATATATATCTTTGTTGTGAAATCTGCTGCTTTTTTATATTTTTTTCCGTGTTTCTTTTTCTTTTGTGATGCATAAAGTGCCTGCGGGCCATAAATACGGAACTACTAATGCTTAGGTGATAAAACTTCGCATACTTGTAGAAAATCTAACCACGATCATATTCCAGGCCAAAAAAATATTTCAGAGGACACACTTCGTTATTTGGCTGGCTAGGGATGATGATATGGATGGCATATTTCTTTGTATTAAACAATAGCAAGATATTCTTAATATGCAGCATTTTCAGAATTTTAACTGAATGTCACGTGTCACTAAGAACAGATATGCAGTACCAATAGGAACCGAAGAGGTTATCCTGGGTAAACAATAATAATAATATAGAACTTACTCAGGGAAAAAAGTAAAGAAAAAGTAAAATGTGATCTGCTTGTGTGTATTGTGTTACAAAAATACAAAATTGAAAGATAAATTGTAGATACCTGACATATTGAACAAAGGCAAACATATAATTCAAGTAAGAACATAATTTCATTTGCAATATAGTTTTTCCCGTGGATGAATTTAAAGAATATAATATAATTTTGCAGTGGTTTATAATTTCTTTCCACAGGTTTTTCGTTTCAAAAATAGCTATCATTTGAGAAATTCGCTACACCTTGTTTCCTCCAAGGCTACACCAAACTTTATTTCGTACAGCTAAGGATAGTGTTTAATCGAAAAGCAATTAAATCTTTTGTCTTCAATCCCTAATTTTCACAAATAGAATGAATTTTGAACAACGGTTTTTAAACAGCTTATCTTATCATTTTTATTTACAGTTTTTTATGTATATTTGGAACAAAAAGAAGGAAGTTTCTTTCCTTAAAAAGAAAAATATCCCATTAGCTTTAAAGAAATGTGTTTTTTCATTGTCTACTTCACCATACCTTGAATGCTTGTACGCAATAATATACCGCACGTATTTTTAGATCAAACAATACTTTTGAAAAATTTCAACTTTAAATTTTTTTAAAAATCTAAAATACAGTTAAGTATTTTCTTTGTAAATATAATCACCATACGCACAGCGGAATAAACCACTGCAAACTGATGCGGATTCCACGATATTTCGAATGAAACAGACTAATTAAAAAGCTCTGAAATAAACAACTTAATATACATATTAACAATTTCTCACTTATCGAAACATTTTGCTACTACTACTTTTTCGGAACATTTAACGAAGTGCAGCAAAAGTTAATTTGAATTAAGCGAATACCGATGCTTTTATGTTATGGCACAAGGCATAGTATCCTAGGATTGAACATCATTATTCGGTAAAATTTAACTCTCAGAACTGAAATGGACGAAAAGAGAGAAACCTACAGCGCACAACTGATAATACTATAGACAAGTCCCGATTCAGTAATTTGTTTCCTGAAATTTCATCCAAAATTGACAGAAACAAGAAAAACTTACAGCGTATAACGAATAATGTTTTAGACGAGTGTCCCAATGCCCCGTTTGTCTATTTGTACATGCTTTAGCAAAAAAACAAAAAAATAAGTGGAAAACTTATTGGAGCATATAGAACGCTCTTCACTCCGCTCTAGCAACAGTGCTGTGTCTGATCACGTACGAGTGTGTGAAAGACGTCAATTAACGTTTGACGACTTCACTTTTTTGGTTGATGGGAATAATCTGATTTATAACAAATAGTATTGAAATTAAACCGATGGGGTGGTGAAGTTATCGGCACACCTCCCCCCCCCCCCTTTGAAAAAAGAAAAGAAAGAAAATATATTTAAGAGCAGAAATTTTGTCTCAGTGCAGTATAGTCACAGACAAAACCAGTGCATTGTATAGTACACCGATTCCATTATGAATATGCCAGATAGAGAATATTTGCGGTAGATACGCAGTATATACTATCGGCCACAAAGGTCAGATCAAATTATCAATATTGTAAAGTACAAATAGAATCTCTTAACATCTTGAACAAAACCAATAAGTTAAATTGGGGATCAAACACCAAAGTTTAAGTTATGCAGAGATACAATCCTACCACAAAAACATAGATGAAAAATGTTGGAAGATCAGGATCAGGGTTCGATTGCAGTCAATGCATGATACATAAATGCATAGTAAATTAAGCTTGTAACAAAATGAATAGAGTAACTCTCTGCTTTACTATATCACGTTGTTACTTTTGAGCTTTTCCAAAATTTTGCACAAAATAAGACAGTAATAAAATTGAAATTTTAAATGTTAACATTCGGATCTTCTCGAATATTGCGACTTCTCTTTCTGTCTCGATGTAACGTTATTGCTTTTCTCAATTTTGAACTTCTAGAAAGCAAGATTATTGCATTCAGAAAGGAATTCGAGTAAAGTATGATAAGAGACCAATAATTTAAACGAGCCAAGAATAATCTCGTTTCTAAATTAACTTCCGCTATAATAACAAAGCAAAGTATGACTAAATGAGGTGTATTACATGCAACGGCACAAAAAAACATCAGTGCCACTGTTATAGTCAATCTTCTGTTGGTGTTGTTGTTTGAGTGACGATGACTTTCTACTTCAGCCATACGCTTTTTAACGTAGAGAATCAAGTAAATTTGAGATGCTCCAACTACAATGCTAAACAAAATTTCCGCCCCAATGACAACAACTCCACCAAGAGAAATTTTACCAGGCTTTAGAATCTCCTTTAAACTTGAATCTGAAATTTTCATTAGTCCATCCACTTGATATTCATGCAGAAAGATGAGAATATTTGCTGTTATAGAAAGAGCAAGTGCTACTGGAATGAAAAACGTTAGAAAGGGTGTGCCATATTTCGAATGAATATGTGGGTAAGTCATTAAAACGCACCGATCTAATGATATTATGATTGTCATTACCCATGAGAATAAATATGGAAATATAAGGAAAAAGTTAACAAACGGGAGCATCGAACATAGGATCTCTTCATTAGATTCAATATGGATAAGTATAACGGCAGGCGGAGTGACCAAACCAACAGCAAGGTCTGATGTGGATAAGATTAAAAAGTAATTGTCTATTCTTGTCCGTTTGATGTTTGTCAGTGCACGGATCATATTACAGTTGATGAAAATTATTGCAATACCCAAAACAACATACAGTACTATTAAAATAGGTTTGCTTGTACTTCTACTGGCGGTACCCGTTTTAATACAAATATATTCTTCTGTTGAATTTGTTAATTTAAATGTGACGTCCATTGCTCTTCAATCTGGAGAACTATCTTAATTCGTGAGAACGAACTGAATTCTACAAAATGTTTTTTTTGCTCGAAAAAATCAAAGAATTAGAGTATTTGAATTATATTATAAAACCTTCTTTAATGTAATTTGTAATCCCAATATGGTGTATCCTGCAGGTGACTATAACAATTAAAATTATAACGTTAAAAAATAGATCATAGCACAGGACGTAATATTCGTGGGAACAAACTTTGTCGTATCACTTGAAAATAGTCCAGAAAGAATTGATTCTTTATTTATCTTGTATACCTAAATTGTTTGAATCCTTTGTTTAATTCAAAACTTCGTATCTAAAAAACTACATGATACAAGATTAAAGTGCGGTTTAATTCTATCGTATTGCTTATAAGGGACACAATAAAAACATCGTTTTTTGGTGAAAATGGTGACGACACACACAATTTTTTATATTTACAAATTTGACTTCTGAAACGCTCCGTATTTTGTAACCGTTATGTTCTTTTGCAAGTTTATATGTTACATTAATAATTTGTACAAAAAACCGATGCAATAAAGCCGTGAGCAAAACTAAAAACAGATATGTCTGTGATGGAACATCCAGGCGGTGCATGCAGTACTGGTAACCAACCGTGCACGGGATCCTTAAACTCGTGTTTACACATAGCCTATTTTACATTCAATGTAGGTGCGTCTTTTCTTTTTTAATGACTATTGAAATACTCGCCTAAATGATTCCCTCTTCTTTATCATATATAAACATTTTAGTTAAAGAAAAAAAAACAATCAAAAGCGACTGTACCAAGAAATCAAGGTCTTGTAATTTCTGTTACGCTCTTTGTACACGCGTCTTCACGACGCATGCGTTAAGGCATCTCTTTCACAGATGCGAGACTGCTTCCCCCTGAATAAAAAATAATTTCCATTTCCATCTTTCCTGCGAAACGAAGGAAATGTTGGTATTAGTTGGTATTTGGTATTCAAGAGGAAAAAAAGATTTATGCCGCTAGACGAAGCACATCTACTTAACCTAACTGAAATGTTATTAATGGCGGCTGCTTTGGCCAATTTTGCATTAGTTCGAAGAACGATTATTCTAATACCTTCGTAGTCTTGCTGGTTTTCTTTTAGCTTTAGTTCCGTTAATTCCCTAATACTTACGAATTCTGCGAATGTCAAAACGCACATTACTATAAATCTAAGATGTGATAAATTGTTAGTATATCCGTATAGTTTTCCTATTTCGGTATGTATTCCTGCAATCAAGGAGGATGGAGAAAGAAGAGAAACATCTTATTTCGCAGCGATTAATATCTAATTAAATTCTGTATGGTTTTTAAAAACAATAAAGTCATCGGCTCCTCTCGCTCGTCTAAGACATTTGTGTTGAAAATATGACCAATTAATTTGATGCCTAATTGACCTTCATTGTGTTTATTTTATACGTTAAGCCCTGTAAAATAGCTTGTATGTTGGTGTATCAACAAATCACATGCTTTAAAAGTAAAACATTCGTGTTGTTCCAAACGATGTTGAGCAGCCACTCCATCGTAGGCAAAATACCCTAGGTAACCAATCTTCGACAGCTCATGCTATGTAAGACTTAGAATTTCTAACAGACGGGAAAAGAAGCGTGGATTAGTAAGAAACGAATAACTTTACTTTGACCAGAATCTCTCTGACTCTTAAAAATATTTAACACCCATTTTGAGCCATTTTTGGCAGGATTTCCCACCGTGGGATGACCTAAAAACGATATCCTATCTTGGGCGAAACCTTTTGACAGATTGACCATTAAAGGATAGCGTAAAAACGACACCCCATCTTCGGTATAGGCTATAAGACACGTTCGCCGACCGCGGGCTTGTGTAAAAACCATACCCTATCTTAGGCGTAGCCTGATAGACACATTTTCCCACCGCAGGGTGGTTGATAATATGAACCGTATTTTTAAGGCTATTTAGTATAAATAGGTTGTGAGAAAAAAGAAGGATTTGACTTAACATAATTTTCTTCTCTGTGTAATTGCTTCACTACTCAGAAATAACAAACTTAATTTTCTATAATTGCAAAAAGTTTTGCTGCTACATACTGTAGTATATCTGCATTTTTAAAAGAAAATGGAGGTTGGTGACGAAATTACGCATAATTTCAGATTATAAAAGAAAATTTGATATGATAGATCAAAAACTAACAAAAACCACTTTTCAAGAGCAGTTTATTGAAGAAAAGGAAATACATTGAAAAAACACAGTAAACATTCAACAACATAAAGACATATTTTGTTTAAAAGGTGTAACAGCTGCAACTCTTAAAACGTTGAACAGATGGGTGTTTCTTGTCTTAAGAAAGTTGAATGGAAAAGTCAAATACGCATACTGCCTATGCTCTGCAGGAAGGACCTGTACATGTTTGCATAGTTATGCTGTGATAAAAGTGCTAGCGATGACTTGCAAACGGTTCCAGAGTCCAAAGCTTGCACGTCAATCCCATGTGTCTGGAACGTCTCTCAAGCAAAATAGTATATGCAAAATCCGCCACTTTCTGATCTCACCATCAAAACACCAAATTCTAAATTAACAGGAACAGATTCCGATGATCATCCAGGCAACTTGAGAAAAAGAGTTTCATTATCTTTGTGTGAAGCTAGAAAATATAATAAAGATGCAAGCAGTATAGGAACTTTACTTCAAAATGTCAGAGAGATTTACAACAAAGCTCGTGCATTAAAATTAAAAAACACTGATCCTATAATATTCAGACAAACACAAGTTGGTTCAATGGCTTCAGGCTCGATTCTTACCTATCAATGTGCTTTGATGCTAAGTACACAGTTTATTGCAATTTGAAAAACGATAACAATATCAGGGGTCACCTGTTCATGTGTTTGGATTTTGTGGACTACTTTATCAAGCTAAACGCTAGGTTAATAAAATTCATTTACTTGGTCACAAAAACATTATGCTGATTGAAAAAGTAAAAGAACAAAAATCTGATGCTATTGGCATAAAAGCCAGTACGAGAGAATAAGGTGCAAGTAACAAAGGTTTGAATATAGGAAAAACAGATTCATCGCATCCCTCTGTAATAAACTTGTTGACAGTGAGCAAATCAAACAAAACGTCGATTTTCAACATTAGCAAAAAATATTGTAAATGATGAGAAACAAACAATTTTGAGTATGAAGTTTGATTATCGAAAGAATTATAACAACAACTTAGTACTTAGGGCTAGGTCAGATGGTAGGGTGAATTGTGACAGGGCCTATGGTATCTTTGAAGGAAAATGTAGTCACTTATATAGAGACTTAGATCTTAAGTTGGTGTTTGTAGTGTCAAAGAATCCATGTATTGTTTATGACAAGAACACAGACACTATCCGAATCAATAGAAATCACATTTGTGCAGTCAAATCCAGAAGCAGCTATCCAGATGTAGTTTTTTACGAGGAGATGATATTGAGAAACAATACACAATTTTGTAGTAGATAAAAGCCTCAGTATTTGTGTAAAAAAAATCATAAACTCCAGAATTTTTTTCAAAACGAAATACTGTACAACAAATCGTGTCAAAATTAAAGAACTACAAATGGAGTATTTTGATGTTTTCGATACAGAGTATTTAATGTGAATAGTTGCATATGCTCACAATTCTAAAGAACTGACGTTGCTTGATAAATTTTTTTAGATTGACTTCAGTTGCTTATAAACAAGCCGCTCATAAAATATATCGTTTAACTAGTATATTGTAGTGTATAGATATGTATTCACTTACACGTTGAATAAGAAAAGCGCCACATGTTATTAAGAATTACACGGTCAATAATCGTAAACACTTGAAGCGTTGTAACATTCTTTTAACATAAATTCATTCCAAGATTATGTGTTGACTTTCTTGCAACTTTTGGTTCAGTAAATTGTTATTTACCTTTTAAAGATAATGGCATAATAAGCTTGACTCCAATATTAGTTTGACGCTCTTCTATTAGAAAATCTGTAACCGTCATAATAGCATCTTCATCCTCCCACAATTCTAGATACAACAAACCACATTTTACGGCAATATCTTATATAGTATTACCGTTTTACGCTAAATATAAAGTCACCCCTTAGTGCTATGGCGTCGATGACTTTGACAGGGACTGACATTTTTAGTATGATTACATCATTCTGTGTAGATATAACGATAAAGGTACAGCAATTTTAAACTCATCACAGTCAATAATACAACGCACAGTCGTATATTTTTCTTTCAATGTAGGTGGAAAAAGTATGCCATGAAGAGTATAATATTTTGATTTCCGATTTTGATTTTAATATATTTCCAATTTAAATATCCAATTTTGATTTTTATATATTAAAAATTTGCTTCCTTGAGTGCGCCATATTACTTACGTGAAAATTAAAGATAATGAAACAAGTTAAATAGAGACCAGAAAACAATTCTGCAGCGTCAGCACCAAATATTGTGGATCCTCATGTCTAATCTTCGATTACCACGTGTATCATTTATAAAAAAAACTGAAAGTGGCATCGACCAGGACTAATTCAATTAAGAGAAAAATAAAAAAAATGGCAAAGGAAGCACATGGTATGGCGTGGAGTCAAAACTTATGAAAAAACTTAAAATAGACTGAAACAACAAGCAACTGGATAAATTGAAAAATTTTGGTTTGTGTAAATGCATCATAATGTGCATACGAGGTTCCAGATCGTTGTCATCAACTAAAATCGAAATAATCGACGGTCACGGGAAAAAAAAAAACATATAAAATTTTAATTTATGGTATAGTTAATTTAATGCAATGTAAATAATCGAAATAATAAATTAAATAGCTTCAAAAAAAATAAAAAAATAAAAAATAGACTGAAACTGGGACAGTAGATATAGTTTTAATAAAAGTAAAAAAACTGTTATGTTTTCTCAATTATACTTAAAGCTGAAAAATAAATTTACTGGCGTTTGTTACAAGAAGGTTTGAAGCAGCTCTGCTAAATGTTTATTCACATAGCACTTAGAAATGATCAAAGATATTTAACTTTTAATCTAAACTCTGAAAGCAGTTTTGTGTTCATAGTTGTCAAAGTAGGCTATCTAAATTAATGTGAGGAAGGGTAAAATCGAACTCAATGCGTTTTTGGGTACTGAAAAAAAAAATGGTTAAATGTACATTTGGCTATATTTGTATTGACACTAAATTTAACAATTACAAGTATATACATATATCGGTGTTTTACTCAACCTGACCAAAGATAGATACGCATAAAAAGAATGATAGCTACATCAAAATTGAAGTTACACATAGCTATCCACTAGACATATATATGTCAAATAAACATACATAACGTTCACTTTTTCATAACTGCTGCTATTTTTATGATTTTTCGCCTGGACCCATTGCATTAACCCTTATGCACCATTCTAACAAGCTCAAACAAAAGTTATAGAAATAACGAAAGTTTAGCCTTAAATCACGTGCATAACAGATCCTACATCTTGTCATAAATCTTATTCAAATCTGTGTAAGAAGAATTCTACTCGATTTTGTTATTTTGTTTTTAGTGAAAAAAAAGACTGAT
Source organism: Hydractinia echinata (assembly GCA_030067915.1). NCBI lineage: Eukaryota > Metazoa > Cnidaria > Hydrozoa > Anthoathecata > Hydractiniidae > Hydractinia > Hydractinia echinata. The sequence goes on along the minus strand of JASGCC010000036.1, from coordinate 803,574 downwards.
GAATATTTCTGATGTGTGTACAGTGTAGATAATGATTGACATACAAAAAAGTTTAACAATTTTATCTATATCTCTATCTAAATATAAGTTCCTTAACTGTATCGCAATAAATTTTTTTTAGCCCTATTTAAATAAAAGTTCATTAGCCCTATTAATGTTAGGTAAACGCCGGTCGTAAATCGAGAACTATATAGGCTTAGCTGATAAAACATGGTATACTTGTAGAATGTCTTAATATAAACAGATGCTCATCTCATTAAACTTAGTGCCTATTTAGAATATTGCATTTAAAGATGTTCAAGGAAAGTAAAACAAATAATAACTTTATTGGAATCAACAGTGACGTCATTTCCCTGCATCGATTCTTCTTTCAGTCTCATAAGAATTTTATTCCCCAGATCCACATACCTCGTTATCAACGTCTTAGTGACTACCTGTTAAACGAAGACACGTGTAATAAATAGCTATATAACCGATGAAGCATCTTACAACACTGTTACATAAATGTCAGCATATTTTATAAAACATATATAAATAACAGTTTAATGTGTGCTTCCCAAATCATGTAAATATTTTCTAGGGTCATTCAAGTACCAATTGAATTAGATGTTAAGAAAGAAACAACCGAATTTTCATTGATTTCATTAATCAATCGGTTCATTGCTCTTTTTTTGTCCTGAGAGGTAGTTGACATTGAATTAAATTCTATACTGTCAACACCATACTTACTCTTGCTTTCTTTCGTAGAATTAAGCAAAATATCATACTTTGAAGCACAATCAAAAATCATTCTTGTGTAAGGAGATACTCGTGTCTCGTTGATAACCTTTGAGAGTTGTTCAAACGCTTTGTTTAATTTATTTAAAAGCAATAACGTCAACCCTTTAAAGAAAAAAGAAACGTCTTTGTCCGATTCTCCAGGTACATCGATTGCATTATTAAATTCTTTTAAAGAATTTTCATACTCTCCTTTCACAATGTGTATTCTTCCAATGAATATAAAAATAAACCTTCTGTGATAATGTAGATTATACTTTGTAGCAATTTTATTACTTTCAACAAGTACACTGAGACTCTCCTCGTAGTTTTTCTGACACCAAAATATGCGTGCTTTAAGAAGAGTATAGTTGATATACAAGGTGTTGGACTGTTTTATATTCATTTCTTTGATAAGAGTTTCTATCTCAACGACTATACTAGATGCCCGGGTACTGTTTTTTAAATCACATGATATGCGAGCTTTGGAGGTTAAGATTTCCAGAAGGAGTGCTTTTCTGACGTTAGTAGATTCTCTTGCAATTCGTTCTAATTGTTTAATAGTGTCTAAAGCAGCTGTGGATTCTCCGAGCAGATCTAATATCTTCATTTTCTCCGTTAAAACACGAACATATCTAACATCATCCTGTTCAAACTTACAACTTGCCATATCTTTTTTGATGCTTTTAAACATAATTTTACCTTTTTTCTTATCACCGAATTCCAAATGGATTGTAGCGTAATTAAACTTCCACGAAAGCACCATAAAATTCTTACTTTCCAACTCCCTCTTAAAATTTATCAATCCTTGTTCTAATAAATCAATAGCTGCTTCTGTGTCACCACTATTAAAAAGAACAGCACACTTAAGACTGTTCAGCCGTAAGAAATAGAAATCCGCTGTAATGTCACGGCGACATTCTTGTGAAGAAACAAAGCTAACCAATTCTGTAAGAAATTTATATTCTCCGCGATTAAATGCAATTTTGTAAACGATTGCCATATCTAAGAATACACCTTGTTTCCACAAATTTTTTACGTGTATGAACCAGATGTTTTCTTCATCGTTATCCCATGAAGATGAATTTTCGGATGCTTTAAATAAAATATTACATAAATGTTTTCGAACAACTGCACTGTTTTTATTTGACTGTTCTTTTTCAGAAAACAATTTTAATACTTTTTGAACCAATTTATGTATAGTAACAACGGTAGCTTGAGTTACATCACTTTTCTTCTTCGATATGAGAGAATATTCGCACAACATTTCCACAATCTCATTCAAGTCGATTTCATCCTCTATATTTTCGTCATATAAAAATGTTTTTGTATTAATAAATGTTCCATCCATATGAGACATCATATTAATAACATCTATTGTCATTTTCATGCTTATAAAACTTTAGCTTTTCTAAAGCCATCTGCCATACTGTTAACAATGTTTTGTCATAAATCGCTTCCCCACATTTCTTCAAGCTAACATCTAAAAGCTGTGTTCTGTTTTTCCTAAACGCATCGAGGTATGTTTTTGTAGAAACGGAATGTCTTTTTATATAGCTGGCAGCTTGCTGCATTGCTAAAGGAAGACGTTGTAGTTCTGTAATGAGGTCATTGAGCACTTCATTCTCCGAATCGTCAACAAATTGAAAAAAATTAACAGACTCCTCTGATGTGAATACGTCCATATCAATTTGTTGAATTCCTAATCCAGTCCACTGACTAAACTGCGATGTAATAATCATGTGTGGCTTTTTATTTAAGTTCAAGTTTTTCAGCACTGGTTGCATAGATTCAATGTATTCAACATTATCAAAAACAAACAAGCACTTTGTGTTTAATAACGATTTGCAAATTGCAGGCAGGAGAACTTCAATTGATCTATCACCCGGATCAATGTTTGTGATATAGGACAACTGAAGCAAAGAAGATTCCATTGAATCAGCATTAATCCAAAATACATTGTCGTAATATTTCTTGCCATAAACATGAACATATCTTGCAGCTGCTTCTGTTTTACCAATACCACCCAAACCAGCTAAAGCAACTGCACTGTAACTATAACTTGTAGGAGTGTTCAAATTTGTGTAGAGTTCATCCAATACACTTTCCCTTCCAGTGAAGTTAGATTCGTTTTGATGTACGTTCCAAAAATGATTTACAGCAGCACCTAGCAAAATCAAAAAATACATTTTTGAAATTTTACAAACATCATTACACAATCATGTCATCAATGTCAAAGTTTAAGTTTATCGTAAGTAAATGTCTAAATAATGAATTATTGATTCCGTAATTTTATTTTTACTCGTTAGTTGTGTGCTGTAACAAAATTATTTATCAACAAATGACACATTATGATTTGTTCCATTTTGGATTCCTACGTACAGATATTTAATATAGTTTACAGACCGTAACATATATTTTACCGCCAAAATAAATGACTGCAAACTACGGAGACTGAGCTTATTGAATCGTTCCGTAGCCCCTTTAAACTAATAATAAAATTTCGCTGAAAAGAAGTGAACGCAGACGCACAAAATACAAGAAAAGTTAAATTAAAATTATAAACTCTTCTTGAAATGCGTTGCGTTTCAACTACAACCAGTAGTGTTTTCAAAATTTGGATGTCTTTTTTCTCAAGAATTTTCGAACAACGATTTCGAATGTTATGTATGTTTTAAAACCGTCTTATTGAAAGAACATTTTTCGTGCTAATGATATCACGTTCAATATGTCGTATATTTTTCTTGTTTTTTAACCGTTGTAGATATTTTAGTCGCCTGAAGACTGGTAATAATTTTCTTCAAACGTTGAAGAACTCGAAAAAAAATTCATAAACGACATGGTTTTTATTAAGAAATGGCACCTATATTCTATTCTTTTGTTCTGTTTTCTTTGGATAATTAAGAGAACGCGCGTATAATTCATTAAGTTTTACTTGAGGAAACCCAATAAAAATTTATCCCTACCATGGATTACGGTATTACCCACTTAAATATTTATTCTGGGGCTAAATATATTGTTTCATTTTTCAAATAGACCTATTTCCATATCCATTTGGTTCCGCGAAATATACATACTCAAAATGCAGAATAACATGAAAAGGAGATTAGTTATGAGCAAATTTTGAGATGCTGGTTGTTTACATGCAAGTTTGAAGAATGTATCAACAAAATGTTGACTTTTACAGCTTTTAATTGACAGTTTCACATAATCGTAGTTAACACAGTTATAAAGAGGGTTTTGGTAGTGGTAGTGTGACAAAAAAAATTAAAATATTGCAGATTTTAAGGGCGTATCTTTTGGTATATGTTCTAGCTAGCTAACCCTCTAAAACCTCCTAGCCACGTTAAACCTAGCCCCGTTTTTAGAATGATGTGAATACATTTTTATTTACTGTTTCCAAGTAAATTTAGAACTAAAACTCAATATACAGTTTACTAACGCTCAGTGGCACATATTACTTCTGATCAGTTCAAAAAATTAAAATTAGCTTGCTAGTAGCTAAGCCAAAAAGTAGCCAGCGGCTAAGCTAAAACCCTGGAAAAACATATTGTAAATATCATTTTGAGCTCTCCATTCCCCCAAAATCAATATTGAATATGCTTGACTGATGCTAACAGAAGTATTCCAGAAACCTAAAGAAAAATAACATTGACTTCGGGGAAAGGGGATGGCACAGTAAAGAGATTTCAATGGCTGGATTTTCTTATAGCATTTTCACAAGTATTTTTTCCAGGGTTGTAGCTATAGCTTAGCTGCATGAGTTACCAACAAATCATTTTTCAACATTTGTTGCGTAAACTGATAATTAAAATTAATATTTTCGGTATTGGCTGTTATGATTATGTGACTGTCACACTTCCTCTGTCACTACTCCCTCTCTTACTGACTGTCAATAATCGTACATTTGTATCAAGCATTGTGATGGTTAACCTTAATACTTACAGTTTGTAAGTAATATGAATTGATAGAACATAGAGCTTATCATAAATCCCCATATGTAGAAAAAGTAAAGTCTTTTTTTAAAATGGCACCTAATTTTTTTAGGTTTTTATGAAAAAAAAATGAAAATAAAATAACATACTTTTTCTTATAAGAATTTCTGGGTTTCAGCTGTAAACGTGCTTAATATTTATCAAAATCTCAGTCTCAATGTTCTTAAAAACCAGGTCCTTATGTATTTTGTTTTCTTGCTTTTTTGAAATCTTGAAAATTAATCTTGCAGAATTATTCCAATTGTTTATTTACAGAAAATAATCTGAATGAAATATTTCCAAAGTGTCGATTTGTGAAAATACAAAACCAAAAATTTTTGACATCACAAAAAAATTTCACATTGTTTCCACTTATTAAAGTTAATTGTTTTCACTTATTAAAGTTCGATATGACAAGCATTTTGTGGACAAAATTTTAAAGAAATTTATTTAATTCTAGACAGTATGTCAGTAAATGTTTTGTGTTTTTTTAAGCAACAATTTATTAATTATTTTGTGAAGTGATCCTCTCAAGGAAAAATTTGTTTCTGACCGATCACTGGACAATTTCATTTGCCTGAAAAAATACCAAGATGGTAACTCTCTGAATACGAAATTTAAGAATTAGGATATCATCCTTTTAGTCAACCTTATATTTTGAAATTTTTGATAATTTTTTTAACCAAATTCAATCTATGGTAGAGGCTTAAAATTCAACACAAATAAGCAAGAACATTCCAAGAAAGGTTTAGAGTCCAACTTTTCCCACCAAGTCAAATTAGTATCCTAATTCTGAAATCACAAATGTGTAAAATGTGAGTTATAAATACATCCCAAGCTACCCTCACATGAAAAAAAAATTAACAACTTAAGGCAAGGTCAACTCAACTACTATTTTAAAACCACAGTCAGTAAGCCTGGCTAATGTTATTTTCACAGATGTTGTTTAAAAAACAAGGTACACTCAATAAGTGGAGACACAGGATATATACCAGCAACATCCCCAATTTTGGTAAACAGCTTGAAATTTCACGGTTGTTTGGAACAAGTCAGTCAGCCAAATAGTTAGCTACTCATATCATATTCAAAGCTAGCTAATACCTAGCTCATTTACCACCAAGAATAATAAACAAAAGCATTAGAACGACCCAATGATACATGCTATTATCCCATATTATCACCAAATGTTAATAACAATCTGTATGACAAATTAATTTTGCAAATATTGCAAGTAAACAAACGATATCTGCACTACTTCGCTGCAAACTAAAATTTTGCTCATAACTAATCTCGTTTTCATGTTATTCTGCATTTTGAGTATGCATATTTCGCGGAACCAAATGGATATGGAAATAGGTCTATTGGTGGTTCACGAAACAATCGCATCAAAAATTTTATGATAAAATGGGAAGAAACATGCGTCGATAGTAATAAATATATTACCTATTTCAAGCTCAGCTAATCTGTTTTCATGGTCTTCATATTTTTCTTCTAGGGTGGCAATTCTGCGATTCATATCTTCAATTTCTTTATAATACTTATCGCTTAAAAGGTGCAGTCTTTTATATATATCATCTATAGCCTGGTTAACTTCTTGGTTTTCAGAGTTTTTCTCGATATCGTCTTTAATGCCTGATATTTTCTCTTTTATTTCTATAACTTCCCTAGCTAAATCTGAAAGGTTAGATATATCAGTTGTATGTTCATCAACTAGTCGTTGTAATTGATTTTGCCCACATTGTAGATGTTTCAGCAACAGCCTGAAATAGTCCATTCTTTCTGGATCAAGTGACTTGTGCTTTAGAGTTTCCGTATCAACGACAGATTCCAATCCATTTAAAATCTGGTCACCTTTCAACCAGATGGTAGTAAATTCTGACTCCCTTTAAAGTAGAAGGGTTGCTATAATGGGCAATCATGTTTCTAAATTGGCGAGCGCGTAGAACAAATGCACCAACACTCATATCTGTTATAGGTGGACATTTTTGTCCCCATCCTCCGTTTGGAGGAGGCAAGGTTGTGCAATTGATAACTAACAATACGATTAAGGTAATATCAAATTCTGCAGAATTGGTTTGTTGATTGGCAGGAAACAAAAGCAACCATTGATCATCGCTAATAAGCTTTTTTTGCTGTAACTTAGTTAATATTGCATGACAGTTTCGCAGTTCGTTATATAATCTGCTTGAATCGGAAGGTAAACCTGTGTAAGTATTTTTGTTATTCACATTATGTAAAATATTCAACAATGCTTTTTTCATAAAGTTCTCAACATATAAAGATAACTTCAACCAGAATTCGCGAAGTGAAATGATATTTCGTGCCATGGTTTGACTTTTTTATTAATTTGGCTTTCAATCTAAAAATAATACCATCAATAATTTGCAAAAAAAAAGGAAAAATGCGAAACTAACCAATGTAAAGACAACAAAATATAAAGACAGGGTTAATTTTGAATTTATTTTGGTTTTGTGTTCTACTTTGAGGTGGTATAAGACTTTTTGGAAAGGAGGGGTTGTACGCTAAAGATTGTGTATTTTTAGTAGAACCCGGTGATATGTTTTTTGTAAATTGAGAGGTTGTGAGGTTCTGTTTATTGTGGATGACGTTATTGCTGATGAAAGGTTGAATAAGGGAGACAAACGTTGTTGGATTTGAGTATTGGTCGTGGACATTTTGCACTCTTCGTGGTTCTTGACCTAGGTTTATTCAGCGATACCAAAAAATGTTCGACGTCAACAAAATATGCTTTTTTATTTTAACTCCCATCAACGTTCTGATGTTAAAATGATTGACGAGGAGACTAGTGTAATTTAAGATTGGAGAAGCATTATTAACAGGTTCAACGAGAGTAAGCACTCGTGTTTGTACATTAGACTGGAGTATCCGGTTGGTTATTCGTTTATTCAATAAATTTTTAATGGTTGTATGGCAATTAATTTTTATTGCCCTGGGATAAGTTGAAAAAAATCTTTACCTCAATGCGACAGTGTTGTTTTTCTTCTTCTTTCCTACAGTTGACAAAATGAATAAATTTTTCTTGAATTGATTCATTTTTTTAAAAATAATACATTATTAAGTAGTTTCATATTCATATCAATCTTCGTTCAACGTTTTCATTGGTTATACATATTGAATGCACTGGCGGACCTTTGAATGGAACTCATCTGTACCCTATTGTTTTCTTGCAAATGTGAAAGCCTTCATTCCGCAATCGTATTTGGTCATTTCTATTGGTTTTATGGGTTTCAGGTGGTGTTGGTATATTGTTTTTATTAGTTCTCTAGAGTTTTGACGAAAATCACTGCAGCATCGTCTCCGCGATAGAGGATTGGCGAGTACTTTCTTAGACATTTGACGTGGATGCAAAATCCGCAAGGCTTGTGATGTTGGTACGTTTTTGTGTATAAGCCCTTCCTATCCATCTTTTGATTCGATTCAATATTCTGTGTGATGAAGTCAAAGTCAGCATATGTCACAAAAGGTACTTGTATCGACCTATTAGAGTTATTAAACAATAGCTTTGAATAGGGCTTTGACAACAACAAACCCTTTTGTCTGGCATATTTGAACGTGTCTATTATATGCAGATTCTACCTGAAAAGGATTAATGCAACGCTTACATACAAATATTGCAGTACCGTGGTTATTTATCTGTGATGATATTAGTATTGAAAAGGTCTTTATCCAACATAATGACTGGTTTGTTTATCGGAAAGTAGTAGAAGGTTAATTGCTTCTTCGTAGTCTGTAACACATATGAGGTAGATCATTCTTTCATAACCGAACGCGTTAAACTTTATATTGTTCTGTTACTCAAATTTAGTTATGTCTTTGATGGCTACCGAAAATCGTTGACGCATTCTTGTATTTTGTTTGTCTCTTTGCATTCTTTTGTGGATGAAGTATTGCATTTTGCCGATAGTATCGTGTACATAAAACATTTATTTTCATCATTTTAACGTTTATTACGGATTTTTTTGTCTTTAATTTTTGTAGTCGGTCAATATAAGTTGATCCTCTTACATCGATTTATTCAGCTTAGAATTTTTTTAACTCTTCAAATATCAGTGGAATTGTCCTGGAAAGTCATCATTTTAAGAAAAATAATTGCAATTCCGAATAATTAAATCTTTTTACAAACGTTGCCGAAAGGATTTTTGCAAGTAGTAGTTAATAGCTAGAGGTTTCTTAAACCTTTTTTTTTTACATCATTGAGCATCATTTTTAATTAATTTTTCATGGGCTTCCATAACTAATGAATGAGATGTCATAACGATCGTTCTTCTAGAACTCCATTATGTTAGCTTTGCTTATTGAGAAAAAAAATTGATTTAGTCCTAAACATTCAGACTTTGTTGATATTAATGAAAGATCCCAGAAATGAAGTTTCCATTGTGTAGCCACCTACTGTAACATTTTGTTTGCATAATGTGTTTGTTCTAAGCAAATCAATATGGTCAAGAAAGTTTGTTACAAGACTAAAACTAATTTAAGTGCAATATGCTCCAGACCTAATTTACTGGATGTATATAAGGTATACTTTTCAATGAGTTTTCATTCAAAGATATAAATAAAATGTTAATTTACTACCTGTGAAAACTAATCCTCCAGACGAGGACAAAATTATTTTAGTGGGTTTTTACAGAAAAAGTACATTAGTGAAACATTCCAATTTCATGACGTGAAGAAAATTTACATATCTAGGTAAGGTAAAGTTGGTCGAACTATAACACTTCACTCGCTGTAACTTCATTCCTAAGAATGAATCGGCTACAATTCCCAGAAAAATGGCTATTTTTGTCGTTAATGATTCAAGGTAAAACTACTGAACGAAATCTATTGAAACGTGGCTCCTTTTGTGTCAAAGATAACTGTTTCTTTCAGTGTATTTTATTTCAAAATATCATCCTTGAGGGGTCACATAATCTTATATATCCCCATGAACTGTTGAACAGGCTTTAAACACTCTGAGTGCACTGTTACTTCTCCTTTATCCTCTTTGTATTCTCACTCTGAATCACTTCGGTATTGATCGCTACTTCTCTGTCCAACACTAAATTTTATCATCGGGTTTTAGCATGAAATCAATTATATTTTTCAAATAGGAAAATGACTTTCCTCCTTCGGAAATATTTAGCAAAACTTTAAGGCTATACATCAGGGATCCACAGAACCCGATCTGCAGGTCACGAGGGTAAAAGGGTTAATATAAAACGAGGTTTGTAAAATGCTGTAACATATTTGGCTTTTAGGTTGCATTTTATGCACCTCAAGGAATTGCTTAATTCTCCAAAGGTTTTTTTACGCCTGTGATTTATCCCAGCAAACACGCGACGTTGCAACAACGTTGCAGCAACGTTGCTTTTAAGTCGCGACGTCGCCTGACCAAAAAACAACGTTGCAACAACGTCGGAAATATAACGTGGCAGTTGCAACTTCAACCTAACGTTGCCGCAACGTTGTTTTTTTGTAGCGATTGCAACGTAATATCACGACCAACACCTAACGTTGCTGCAACGTTGTTTTTTGGTAGCGATTGCAACGTAATATCACGACCAAAACCTAGCGTTGCTGCAACGTTGTTTTTTGGTAGCGATTGCAACGTAATATCACGACCAAAACCTAACGTTGCTGCAACGTTGTTTTTTGGTAGCGATTGCAACGTAATATCACGACCAAAACCTAACGTTGCTGCAACGTTGTTTTTTGGTAGCGATTGCAACGTAATATCACGACCAAAGCCTACTGCATAAGTTTTCTCCCCATTATCATCGACAAACAATTTTTGGGAGCCGTGTCTCCTGATACCACGCTGCTACGGCCCTGAAACATGGGACCTTGGGAACGAGTTTGTCTTTTACAAAGACAAAGGAGAGAAACCGTCATGCGCAAGTTTTTATTCTGGCCAGTCTGACTTAGAGTAGTGTAGATAATATATATCTAAATGTTGCATGGTAAGTGCGGCCACGATATATTCTAGCGCGCTTTTTACAATGAGGGTTCGCTACAAGCATTATTTAAAAAACATGAAATATTTTGGATGGTTGTCCTGGTATGTGCTGTGTTTATTTGTTTTTATTTTGTATCAAATTTTTTACTGCAAAGTTAGCTTTATGGTTGTTAGAATATTAACTTTTTTTAATGAACTGGATGAGTTTTTTTGCTAAGCAAATGTAGGATTATATGACTGGAAGTCTTCTAAAAAAGTTGATTTTTTGAAATATACATAGGTAGCTACTAGCTAGATAGCTAGCTAGCTGACAGGTAAAAGTTCTAAAGGAGAGAGCAAGTAAAAACAAACCTAGCACACCAACAAAAATATTTTTATTTTTATAGGCCAATATAATATGATCTGTTTCTGTGCCCAACAGTAGTTATTTGTGGTATATATTCCAAAAAATATTATAAGATCGCTTTTTCTCAGTTCTGATAAAATATCAACAATGTTGAACAAATGAGGAGCTTAAACGATTTCTTTTTAAAAAAGAATGTTGTAGTTGTCTGTTTCACGTTGACAAACTTGTGTTTTAGTTTATATTTTGTTTGTGGTCGTTATGCTTGTCGATCTTACATTTGCTTTTGTGTTTATTTTTATTCTTAACTCAGAAACACGAAATTCTGTTCAATTCTGTCTGTTCTTTTATTCGGGGATTCGGTTTGACGTCATAACAATTTTTTTGGAGGTGAAAAGTTTCCGTATTTTAGGTGAAGAGAGAGTGCAGAGCTAGACAAATTTTGGAGTTTTATGAACAATGTTAGGAAGTTTGAGCACAGATAATTTTTTGGAGCAAAATCTAGATAGCTAAGCATCATTTCCAGACAGATTTTAATTGTGGTTACCTTTCGTTAGCTAATTATTCTTTCATTTCCACATTTTTTAGCATTCATCCCCCTACGAACTAGGTTTGTTTTCACCCTGCGAAATTTTAAAAATGGCGGATGTAGCACAAATGTGATTCGTCAATTAAGCAAAATGTCAATCGTCACTACGGCAATAAAGCTGAACCGAATCGCTGAATTTCTAACTACGAGTACTTTTCTCGAATATATTTTGAATTCCCCGTTCCCTCTATACGGCTAATTCGCAATGCATTATGGTAGTTGTATTCCGCGAAAACGTAAACAAACCATTCGTAGTAACAAAAATGGTCGAACAAGTACACTTCATCCTTAATTCTACTCAAAACCAAAGCGATATACAAAATTCTAATCAAGACAACAGTTTTTTTCAAAACTTGGGCTCTCCTGCAAGCATTGGCTCTAACTTTTCATCAAGTTCAAGCTTTTTATTGCAAGCTAAAAGTAAAGGAGGAGGGATAACTTGCTGTGTACCTCTCTGTCAAAACAACTCAAAGAAGAATCCAGACTTATCTTTTTATGTCATTCCTAAAGACTCAGAGCTTCGAAAGAAATGGCTTTTTATGATCAGTAGAAAGGATTTTGTACCTTACATCGCATAGAGTTTGCTCTGTTCATTTCACTGGTGGAAAGAAGACATATATGAACAATGTTCCCACAATAGTCCCAAAAACTATCAAACCAACAGCTAGCAAACCAAGAAAAACTCTCAACAGTACAAACTGTAAATTGCAACAATTTTCTCCTGTGACGGCTACGACAAATGACATTGCTGCAGAATTATCTGTGGAGGAAGAGTTAAAACAAGAGTTGGAAAAATTGAGAGCCGAAATAAAAGTGTGTTAGCTCAGGCAAAGTAATTCTGTTCCATTTTTCCTTTTGAAAAACTATTGTTTCCACATGTCGGTCAACTTTTGTATAAACAATAAAATCAATTTCATTGACTTGTGTTACTGCCATCACACCTTGACATTGGTGAAAATAATTATGTCTTTCTTTGAGTTTTGGCTTGCCATTCGATATTTGTAAAAAAAAATTTCGATATTTTTCTCGGTTTGATACCAGTTTATAGCATTAACTTCATTTTCTAAGCCCCATTTGCAGGCCTCTGATGTAAAGTTTTTATTTTATTTAGACATTTTTGTAATATATTTTGAATGTATATTTTTTCTTCTATTTATAATAGATCCAAAATTGGATGATGTTATGCGTTTCTTTCTTTCTGTGTACCACATATCACATTTATACTGAGTACATGTGGATTTTTCTATGTCTCGAACTTGTTCGGCATTGACATGAATGAAATTGTTTACAAATGACTTTTGCTCATCTGATAACTCTGCTATTTCTGGTTCAAAGTCAAGAGCCTGCAAAAATAAATTAACTGTCGGACGTAATTCAACTGTTTCACTGTTTGTCTGTTCAAAATTAAATTCTTTTATAGATGTGTCATAAAATGACGATGGTTTATAGTCATTTCCTTGTAATAAATATGCCATTGAAGTTCCTTGCCCTATTTCAAATAAGTCTGTCGCTAATTTTTTGACTTTTTCGGTTGAGGGCTCATGTGCAAACAGTGGTGTAGAACAAAATTTTCTATTTCCTGTGACCAACGGTCTTTTGCGACTTTCATTTGTGTCTTTCGTAAGGTCTGCTTTCTCGAATGCCATTGCAGAAAATTTTATTGGTGCAGAATTTGCACTTTCTCCAGGTACATGCCATTTTTGTAACAAATCTGTGCATGTCTTGTCATCAGGGACAATTTTTAAGTCCAACTGTTTGTATTCAACCAATTGAAATAGAACTGCTGCGACATGCTTACAGCATCCTCCTGCTCCAGCTTTACATAAACATTTCGCATACAAAATATCACCACTTCTTTGACACAGGTGGACATAAACAGAATATTTTTCTCTTTTCATGGAAGCAGCTACAAAACATTTCACAAGAAAAGTTAATTTTTCAGCCATAACATTACTTTTAACTCTCACTTTTTTCACGTAGCTCTCCTTGAATAGTTGGTATCCAAGAATTTTATGCTTTGTAGCACCCTTCGGCTTGCTATCACAGCTATTTCCAAGAACTAAATATTGGTGAATTTTCTCCTGGGTGATCGAAGGCATAGCTGCAAGATCAGTCGACCATTGACTTATATCTTCGTGTGTTCTTTCCTCCACTTCTTCGTCCCTCTCGGCATTTGTTAATTCTTTAAAAACAGGTCTTGGTACCACACAAGAGCTTTGAGAAAAGCTAGGCCCAAGATCTGTAGAGCTTAAAATTATATCTAAATCTGTATCCTTATTTATTACTTCCATTTCGACTTCTTTCACTCCTAAAACCTCACTAACTAACAATATTTAAATGTTTACATCAATAACACGGGTTTTGGATTAGGGAGATAATGATTTTCTTGAGGAGATTTGAAAATTATCACAAACAATAACGGCTTTTTGTTATTATCGCCACAATAAAAAGAATGCTGTTATTTATTTACAAACTCTCGCTTCTGGGAGAGAAAACTGTAGAATACAACTACCATAATGCATCGCGAATTAGCCGTATAGAGGGAACGGGGAATTGACTTCCATTATTTCATTCTAGCGAGTGTTATGGCGAACAAACAAGCGGCAAATGCAGCTGAAATGGAAAATGAAATGGCGTATTTAAGTACGCCCCAGACTGGTATGGTGGGACTGGACGAAATGCGAAAAAGTGCAGAATAAGTTTAACTTCTCTTTGCACATTTATATATATCCTTCTTTCTCTTCTTTTGTCTAATTACAGCCTAATTACATTAATTCAGCCAGGCAAAACTTCAGTTTCGCACTAAAACAAATCTTACCACCTAAAAATATTAATTTGGTTTACTTCTTTTTTTTGTTGTTCCTACACGTCAATATTTTTGACATTAAATAGATTTTTCTTATTTATATTTATTACTAAAACCTAATTCATGCAGCTAACATGTATGTTCATCTAACAAATCGTAATCGTGACAAATGCGCGCTGTAATTCCTTATACAAACAACTGGAATAAACGACGCAATATATTTGTAACTGCTTAAGGGTTTACACAAGAGGTTTTAAAGATTACGACTTCTTAGATCAACTGTATGTAAAAAAATATTTAATGTAGATATTTTATATTTATTACTGAAAACCTTAATTTAAGCAGATAACATGTAAAAGAATATTTTAATGTATATTGTTTAACTAAGAATTATTTTATTACTAAAAGCTTTCGTCTTTTTGAAAAAAACCATGTTGTTACAACGTTAAACGTCTTTAAAACTTCTTCGAACGTCATATACGCAACGTTGTTATGACGTGATGGCAAACATTGTTGCGGCAATGTTGTTACGCCGTTGCCGCAACATTACTTTATAGGTATTCTGACGTCGTTCGAACGTCACATACGCAACGTTGTTATGACGTGATCCTGTGGCCAGCGAAAAAAAAACTAGCAAACATCGTCGCAGCGACGTTGTTAAAACGTTACTTTATAGTAATTCTGACGTCGTTCGAACGTCATAACGCAACGTTGTTATGACGTTGTCGTGCAACGTCGTCGCGATTTTCATTCGTAACGTTTATGCGACGTCAGTGCAACGTCACAGGGCGACGTTGTTACAACGTTGTAGCAACGTTGCCGTGTTTACTGGGATAAGGTTAGCAATTTGTCCAGGAATTGTCCTGGAATATCAAACAATTTTGTCCTGGAAAATCCTGGAATTTACATTTTAATTTTCTGTGGTCACCGTGTATGTTAAAATGAGTGTTGCAAATAAACTTTTAAGCTGAAATATTGTGAGTGTTATGAAATGCTGCAGAACGTCCTTTACTACAACAGTTAAGTGGAAAAAGATATGTCACAATTTTTACTGCGCATTTGTGCAGGCCGGCTCCGAAACCACTTTTGTAGTAACTTCAACTGTCAGAAAAAACCGATCCGAAAGTCACAAGATATCAAAACCTTACACGAAATTGATTCATATTTTTAAAAATATCTTGAAAAATATAATAAGAAAAAATATCTTATTATTCCACTAAATCAAAAGCTTTAATTTAGAGAATTAACCAGTTTTCTACATCGGTTCTCGGTGACAAGACTCACATGAAGTCTTCTTCGAGTTACCCGAACTTTCTCTACACTTACACGAAACTATAGAAAACGACACGCGATTTATATAGTATATTGATGTTATTCACGATTATTTTTTATTTTGTTTTAAACTAGATTCTTGTAAATGTAGTTAAAGTAGAAAATAAACTATCTATCTATCTAAGATTTTGGGGTATGCCCCTGCGTGTCAGTAGTACTGACACGATTAATCTCTCATAACACAAATCTGTGGGTACCACGTGTTTTGTGTTAAAGAAACAAAGGTAAAAAAAATCACACGTGAAAGCAAAACTTAGAAATATATTAAAATAAAATAAAAAGAATGCCATTGCAGTGACGTCCAATCCGAACTATGTACAAACACAACAGCATGTGGTTACACTTCTATTGAAATGTACATTGTAAAATAACCAGCAGAGTTCGAAATTTTGCAACTGTAAGATCCCGATCGTGCTCTAGCTTTAGGAATCTTCATCGTTGGACTTTTAGAATCAAATGTTGAGTCCAAATACCTGCCATCTAATTTCCATTGCACAGCCGGTGACGGTATTCCTAAACATAAAATAAAGATCAAAAAGTGTAAAAAAAAACACAGAAACGATGCGTCAACAAAACTTTTTGACTACTGACCTTTTGAATGGCAATGAAGAATCAATTCTTCATCTGTTATCTCAAAACCGAATTTTGTTAAACGTGGTACAGCTAAATAACAGAATAACATCATTATAGCTATTTCAGCAGGAAAAACGCAAGTTTATAATGACGGGATAAAGAATTCATACTGCAAGATCTTATTCTGCAGCTTTGTCTCTCAGTCATCTTTTCGGTGCATTTTGTTCCACCATTTGCTGGTTTTGGGTTATCACATTTCCGATTCCGTACTCGCACACCATAACCGCAAACGGCATCGCAAGGCTCCCACACATTCCAATCTGATACCCCACCGTTCACTGAAATTAACAACATACATTAATCGTTTCTCTTCCGTTATATTTTCTTCTTCCGTCTCCTTTACAATAATAAATAATGACAATAAAATATGATATAAAATAGGTTTCATTAACCTTTTACTAAAATCTCAAAGTGGTGGCTCAGCTTTCCCCCTTGATTCTTTGCAGTGCATAAGTAAGATCCAGAATCTTCAGCTTTTGGCTTATGTAGCACCACACCTTTGTTTGGCAGCTCATAGAGGATTTCTTTGTTTTCCTTGAGTTTGAAAGCTTTGACCACTACATCTATACCACTTGCTCGACATGGTATTATAACAGCCCTACTATTGCTCACGATCTTGAGCGGGTTGGGAATGAGTGTCCATTTAGGAGCTAGGATAAGTTTAACGTGAGTTAACAATAAGTATAGATTAGCTACGTAACAAATTTAAAGTCTTCAGAGCATACTTACGGTCCACCAGCACTACATCTGTTTTCTTGGACGAATCTAAATTAGAAAGAAAATGGTAGCCAAAACAGAGACAACGGACATTTAAAAGACGGCGGAATATTTATTTCGAATAGTCTCTATCTTGAACTTTTTTCATTCCGATTATCTTTCTTAGTCTCAGTTTATCTTATTTAGAACTTTGTGTAACTCTGTAACGCATTTTTAACAGATTTTTAGTGTCCGGCAATCCGAAATTAGGCCAAAGTTTTTAAATTTTAAATTAAGGCCATAGATGTAACTATTAGTTGGGTAGTTCATTTAATAAGTTTCACAAAAATTTCATCATGTAAAATTTTTTTTTCCTTAAAGTAGCATTATTTGTCAAGTTTTATTTTGTTGTTGTCACACTAACAAATTTATCGCATATCTCTTGCATACAGTTAATCAAAATGCCGTAATTATACTGGAAATGAAATGTTCCTTGGTGTACATTGGCAAGTACATCTTAGCAAGATTGAACTTTTTAATGTCATCTGATAAAAAATTGTATCATGTTCCTGCGGTATTAAAACTCAGTCAAATAATAACAGTAACATGCGTTTTTAAGATAAAATAAAAATATTTCGTTGGTTATTGTTTAAACTTTACAAGAACCAAGAATATGAACCATTTGATGATCTACAGCTGAAAACTTTTGAGCATACTCTTTGAAATGCTACTCATAAAAAAAAAGGAAAAAGAGGTAACATTTCGACACAGCGATTATTACCATATAAAAATGCGCATTCTAGTATCCATGAAGATGAAAAAGAGAACGAGATTCAACTTGATACGTCCTTGCCAATTTATTTTCATTTTCACATTGTTTAGATGCACAAAGAAAATTACACGCTATTTTTTATAAAAGTATCGAAATTCTCATCATTCTTATTTCTCTATTGTTCTAAATATGGCAGTTGTTTTTAACCCGGAATCCCCTCCTGATATTCCTATAAATCAAATTCTTTACAAGAAAAAGGGGTGTATTAAATCCTACTTCTAATATTTACATACCTGTAGCTTTAACCTCGAATGTCTTGAGTAGTTCTTCGGTGAAGGGTACCTTGCACTTATATACGGCTGAAAAACCTGGTTTCACACCGCGTATCTCCACTTCTGTTAACGATGGGAAGAAGATTTTGTCGCTGAAACCAAGTTCAACATCTTTTGAGGCTTTCTTGTCGTACTTATACCACAAAACAAAGTCTCCATCGTTCAGTGTTGGGCATGTTAGTACAAACTTTGTCTCCTTAGCAAGATCAACCGCAACAGTGTCTGTTGGTGCTACAAACAAAATCAATTTGATTTTATAATTGGTACCTTTTGAACTGATTTTCCTTATTTTCAATACCCTGGCTTTAAAATGCTTAGTAGTATAGTTTTTAAAGACCATATTTGAGACCGAAACTGAGTAAAACCGGTTTGAGTCTCTTCAGTTCACAATGTATTTCTTTACACCGTTTACAACAGTTTTCATCGCTTCGGAAGAGTTTCGGTGAATGGAACTAGATTTTTTTAGCATTTCACTTCCGTGAATTAGACCTTGACATTTCAAATCAGAACAGGATTTCCATGTTAACACTTCACCCCTTAAAATTTCCTTTTATAATAGAATCACCGTCATTTCTGACGAAATGTTGTTAGACTGTTAATGTTTCCCCCCTCTAAAGTCTATTCGTAATCTATTTTACGAGAGTTTATTGTAACTTCTATCCTTATAGAATAACCACGGATCATTGTTAAGCGTTGTGTTACTGAGAAAATTCACACATTTTTTGCCTCTCTCTTGGTGTTTATTTTATTTACGTCACACCTTTATCTTCCACTGTGTTATAAAAGGTGTGACGGATTATGAACCTTAATTAAACAAAATATTTTACCTTAAACCATCTATCTATTTTTAATGTTAAAATGTTTTTACCTGTTTTATAACCAAACATCAGAATTGATATATAAATATTATTTTTTCATCTATTTAAGAGATACTCACAGCAAAACAAATATAATCCTTTTTAAAGACGTTTTCCATCACAGCTTTTTATCGTGTAAATTATAAATGTTTGCAGTCAGCAGGTTTAGTATGTTTTTCCAGAGCGCCAGAAACTTAAGATATCGAACGAAACTAAAGATATCGAACGAAACTAAAGATATCGAACGTAAAATGTCAAACAAAAATAAGGAAATTTTTCGACAGTGGTGAAAACTTTGAGCGATCAAAACTTTGAGCGACCAAAACTTTGTACGAACGATGTTTCAGAATAGGCACTTAAAATTCTAGTCTGGTGTTGTTTCAAATGTTTTTGTTGTCTATATGGAAAAAAACTGAAAAAATATAAACAAGAATGTTTATAAATGGTAGTAACGAGTTTTTTTCAGGTGATGTCTTCACGATAAGTTGAGAACTTAATGATTCGTTAAAGTATCAAGAGCTCTATATAATTATGTTGTAGTATTAGATTAAAAGTCAACACATTCTGTAATCAAACATTTGAGTTAGTATGTCTTCATGACTGTCCTTGGACTTCACCAACCGCAACAAAAATTACGTAACAAAAAGTACTTATAACATTTGTCCTAATTTGTTAAAGCATATAAAGAAATATCGTTTATAGAAATTTCTAAATCAATAAGTTAAAGGGCCAGTATAGAAGCTGTGTCCTGCCGAAACGAAGTCTAAAATATTCAACACGTCTCCGTCTGGTGCGGCTCGGCACACCGTTTTATAAAAGTTCAGCCGAGCTGAGCCAAACCGAGCTAAACCCCGTCAAAATATCCAAGATGGTAGCTGCATTTAACGACAATGTTTTGCTAAATAAGCCGTTTCACAACGCTATACGTATGATTCAGTACGACTCGGATCGGCATTTGAGTTTATACTGTTGGGCCAAGCCGTGCTAACATGTGTGGCGCAGCTAGGTCAGCTGTGTCGCACGGCTGTTCAGCTTTGCGACTTGGTTCGACACAACTAGATACTAGTTTTTTTAAGCTGTTTTGAGCCGAACTCAGTAAATGTTTTATGAGTTTGGTTCGGCACGACACAGCCGATATAATAACCTAACGGAATGACAAAATGAAAATAGAATTGTAATACCCACGAAGGTTAATCAACCTTTCTTGTTTGCTTACATTTTGCGCAGTAAGCCTTTTTGGTTTTAACAACTTCATTGCAGGCAAAAAGATGCGAGACCTTGCTGAAAAGAGGTTTCCTTCAACTGATTTTGTTCACCAAAAACAATGTCGAGGCTTCAAACGATTATCGGGCATAGAAGGATTCTTCCTGATACATGCATATTCATATCAAGTCCTTACGTTTCCTTTTTGCGATAAAATGGATTGAAAAGATCATATTTCACCATCATTCGCATCTTTTTGTCTGTCACGTATCTGTTAAACCCAAACGGACTTTACCACATTTACAAGAAATATTTCTTAATATGTTTTATGAGGCAAACTAATCTGAAAGCAATGTTATGAGTAAAATATGTGTTAGCCACCTTACCTGAAAATGCAACAGCGAATAGTGTAAAAAACAAAATCAGCATTTTTGCGCTTTCTTCAACGTACGTCAAACTCTGTAAGATACTTTTTTTACTATGCGCTACATTATATATTAAAAAATGACTTATCTGATTATTTACCTTGACAATAACCTCCCGCTTCAATGTTTTAATTAACAAAACAGTGTAAGTCGAGATGGAAAATGTATCTAAACCTCTACGGGTGTGCACTGACAAAGCAAGATATATTTACAAAATAACAAGCGAAATGCGTGAGTAAACAAACAGCTTCAAATCTGTTTTGAAAAGCAGTTAGCAGCTTTAAAATATTGTGACACAGTAACATGACAACTAGTGACGCACATTTAAGCCTACCTAAGTAATTTGTTAGCAAATTTACACTGTTGACCCCAAAACAGGGAGGGGGAGAGGAAATAGGCGTTTCACAAGAAAAGCATTGATGCGTTATTTATTTTTGGTAGCCTCGGAGCACTGCGTTTATTTCTTAAGCTTTTAATAAGTTACGTGGATTGAGTGTAACTACATTTATATCTGTGATCATGGTAGACGGATGGCCTGTTCACTAGTTTTTCAGTAAGATATTATTAAGTGCGCCTGCTTACTTACCTGGAAGATCATTGTGTTAAAATATGCGGCGTTGTAGTCACCACATTGGAACGGATAAACACGACAAGAACGGTCGGTTTTTGAAAAGACTCCTTTTTTAGTCAACGATTTGCCTGCTTCTCGAAATTTAAGCGCGATAGGTGATCCAACTGTGGGATTGTTTTTGTCCGATATTTCCTGGATATTCCCGGAACTCCACCTTAAGTCAAGAATACATCATTGAGTTGAAGCAAGCTACTGAGTCTACAAGTATATCCTGAAAACAAAACAAACTGAATGATGTGGAAACTCAGTACGAAAATGTTTTGGCAAACAAGCACCTACCTGAAGGAAATGTCTTATAAATGCAGTGACTGCAACAGGGTCGGATCAAACTATAGACAGAGTAGAATAAAGCCTAAATTAAAAGGGCGTAATGAAAGTTTTTTGTTGCCAGCCCTTAAGAAATATCATGCTCAAAGTCATTTTTAAACAACTGTACAAATGTTTTGGCAACTTCTTTTCTGAAATGATTTGAGCGTGAAACTTTTCTCATCTATGATATTTATTCATCGTTTATTTATAATTTTATAATAGCAACTACCATAACTTTAAAATATTCCATGATGTGATTTGGTTGAGCTGCATCTTCACGATGTAATTTGGTATATTTAAGGATAATAATTAACTACGTTGTTGGGGCAGTCTGCATAACTTTATGTCCACACTAAACTATCATTTTTATTAGAGCCCCTATATATATATACATTTGACTCTCGTTAACTTCACGCTATCTGAAACAAAAACCTTTGTCCCGTCGTCATTTACAGGCTTTCTACCCAAAATTTGTCCCGCTATCTCGACCTCTGCTATCTCGAAGTATTTTTAGGTCCCTGGTGACAATTGCAGTGACATCTAGAATTTTTCAGAAAATGTTGCTCATAGTACACCAGCCCATCATGAACATTTTTTGTTTGTGTCTTCCAAATTTATTATAATTTTCGAATTTTCGTATATAATTCTTTAAATGTTTTTATTTTTCAAAGGTAGGGTTGTATTATTTTGACAGCCTTTTTTTTAGTTATGCCGCAACTCGTCTATCTTGAATTTTCTCCTTATGTAACCTCGTTACACGGTAATTAAGAGTTCAAAATGGGCGGGACTCGACGGTAGCTATATCATAAAGCTGACCACTACCGAAACTTTCGCAAAAATATTTATATATGATTTCTGTAATTGTATTTTCTGCGCAGATTAAAGAAGTAGAAAAACACGTGTAAAGTTTTACTAAGGTAAAGGAACCACTATCGGGGGACCTGTAAATAACATGAGTGGTTTTTGTAGCCACTTAGTCTGTTGTATCAATTTCTTTATTGCCTTTCACAAATTTTACACAACTAAATGTTCGACTAGACCCATAAACAAAAAAACTTTACATAAAAAAAAAAGAATGTGTAGCTTTCGCTGGCTAAAACCGTACATCCATGCTAAAACATAGCTAACGTTTGTTAAGCTAGTGTAGATTGAATACATTTTTCGACCTTAAATGTTACAAAAAATTCACAAAATAATACCTAAGATTAATCTTCGCTGTGCCAGAATTGAGTTTCCATCTAACAATCATTAAAATTATCGAAACTGTGTCTAACTACACAATAACAATGTTTGTCTCTCGTCAGCCATGTTTTTCAGCCATCTCTTTCAATAAGCGCACACGATAGGCTCAAAAATGGGCACCTTTAACATCAGTGAAAACAAATATGAGGCACATTGAAGTTTTCCGATTTCTAAACCAACGTTTTGCCTATCATAGCTATATGGACTTGTCGCGGAAAGCTTTGCCTCCATCCACGCAAGAAATTTTAATGAGAAATTTTGTACTCAAATTTGCTGGACAACGGGTATTATTACGAGGACTAGTTGGAAACCCAGCGTCGAAACGACGGGTTAAGCCACAAATAAATGCGTCACCCAGCGTTGAGAGCCAGGTTAAGCGCTTAATACGGGCCGTAAACTGTGCCACACATCGAGGTAAAACACTTTAGTACAAGTATACAGTCTGTCTTAAGTGAAACGCAGACAGCATTATATATAGTTTTTCATTAAATACTTTTTTGCAAATTCAGCTGAAATAAAGTCACCGTTTTACAACCTGTTGTTAACTGTCATAGCAAAAACAGTCAGCCAACATATTTTTGTTTTTCGGAATATGTTCCTTTGGAAATTTAAATAATAATTGTGACACCGGGCTAAGCGCTTAGTAAAGGTAAGCAATGTTGCGCATCCGTTTCGTTGTAATATCCTTATCCAAAAAAACTTTATCGCAAATTCAGTTTTAAGAAAAAAAAACAGGAATCACAGCGTGTTGTTAATACCAGAGCGAGCGCTTAGTACAGGTAAACGGTATAGCACATTTGCAGAAAAAGTTTACAAAATTCATTGTCAGTTTAAATAAAAACACATCCTAAAGCCTTTTGTTACAAAATATTGAGCAGTTATCTCATCAATAAGTTTATATTACAGTAAAAAGTGTAGCTAGATACCTAACACTGCGGCCACTGTATTTGGCTACTTTCGCTTTTTTAGGCCGAGGTAGCTAGATAGGTAACAGCAGCCACAACACCAGGTACAGCTGAGTAAGAGTCTGATTAATGCAGATAACAAAAATAAATAATATTGGATACGGTAAAAAGCTCCTATAATAAACTGAATAACACCTTTAAGGAATTAAGCTAGCTGGCTTTTGGTGATGACGTCATCAACTTCGGTGACATATAGAAAAAAAGCACTAACTTTGAATTTTGTTAACGATTTTGAATGTTGTATAATTGCGATGAATTTAGTAACAATAATAATAGAAACACGAAATTATATAACAATATAAACTAAGAAGTGACAAAAAGCTTTTAAAAGCATGTAAAAACATATTTTAGTAAAAAAAGTATTTTCAGAATTTTACCCAACATAAATTGCAAAAAAAAATGTTTGGAAAATAAAACTGAATCAGCCAATTTCAAATTCATAGTTATTTATGGGGTGAACATTATTGAAGCACTAGCTACAAAATAGATAGTCCGCTACCCAATTATGATCAGTGTACTCTGTATGCCCATAAAGAATTTGAAAGACAAGAAGGAATAACTCTAATCTTCTCCAACGAAAAAATTACTTGTTAAAATATAACTGTTAGTGGAAAGACTACATGGATTTGCAGAATTAAAAATCTCTTACCTTAAATGTTGTCAAGACAAAGAGTTGTCCAGTAATAGTTTAAAGTTGCCGAATAAATGCTTACTTTAATCACTGTGAATCGCTATGTATGTGATATTCCAACTGCCATTTCATCTTTGGAACGTTCATAAATTATTTATACAGAAATCAATAAGGGAAGAAGACCTAGCGTTATAACTTTGTAGTTTTAAAATTTTCTCTTTCTTAATTGTCAGTTGGTTAACTATTTATACAATACCCGCTTTTTTTTAAGAACACCAAAATTCTAACCAGACTGGTTGTTATTTTTATTTCTCTAACTCTCTAACAATGGACCTATTGTTTCCAAACTTGATACACATCTTATTCTTATAAATATTTCTTTTTTTTTTAACTCAAAAGAAGAAAAAGATTAAAAATAAAAATAAATAAAAAATAAATAAATAAATAAATAAATAAATAAGTAAAAAAAATATGATATTCTAGTCGATTAGTTCGGTGTGATTATTTCAAGATTTTTGAATACAGATAACCAACTGTAGATAACTTTATATAAACATTTTTATTTGTAGCTACAACATTTTTGGAGATTTTTCAATTTTATAGTTTACACACGTCCGTCTACCAAAATTTTCGTCTCACTGTATACTTAATATTTATTATGTATTTCTGCAGTGCCTCATTTACGTGGCTAAAATCTTGTTTTTATTCTCTTATAAATCTTTACGCACAAAATAAACACGGGTGCTGCTCTCACAAAAAGAAGGACAGAAGAAGAGAATTGTTTCAAAATTTGCTTTTCACATTTGACATGCACAACATTAGAAATTTTTTTTTGCCGGCTTATCTATCTGCGCCATGTTTTTGTAACATCACACATGAGGCTGTGGATATAATGTTTTATTTGACCTAATTCTGAAGTTCATCCCCAGGCTTTTTAGGCTTTTAGGCTTTTTTTTATAAAACACACACGTACCTCAAACATCTTAACGTGTACAGTCTATTGTTCGCAAATCTTACGTTATTTGGTTAGATCCAGTCTTAAACGTTACTATTATTTGCTGACTTTAGCAGACTCCTTTCTTGCAACCCTAGGACCTTACCGAACGTAACGCGAAATGCTATTACTTTTTGAGTTTGGTTAAAAAGGAACTAGCTATCAGTAATTTTTAAATCTGTACAAGATTCCCTATCTTTACAAAGTGTTTCGGCTTCTTGCTTTGGTCTATATGCCACCGTAATTGCTTTGAAGTAAGCTCTCAAACGTGGGTGATACTTATGGTTGCGTATTTCTTTATTAAATCAAAGATTTCATACTTGATTTTAAATGGACTAATCTACAGAACTTAACGAAATCTAAAACATCTGGCAGGTAGGTAAACTTCCCTAACTTCATAGTATTTTCTTTTATGATAAACTTTGATGAAGTAAAGCCTTATTTTCGCTACTGTCGGCATAATTTAAAATCTCGTAAATCCTGCCTACTTTGATAACAAGGCATATCCTGCAGATCGTCAGGACCTGAATACTTTGAAGAGTTTTATTTCATCGTGTAAACATGATGCAATTATTGGTAATTATATGCAGATTCAAGTTTTAGGACATACTTGCCTTAAAAATCAGCGTTATAGTGTAGGAAATAGAAAGTTGCCTTAACATAGTTAATAATGGTCTCGTAAACTAAAAAAGGTTTTTGAATCTCAAATTTTCTCATTAACTGTTAAGCTAAGAACTCAATTGAGTAAGCTATTTCAAACTTTGCAGATGTACACAACTCACAATGAGAAAAAATTCTCACGCACAAAACTCTTTAATAGTCAATTAGTCATATCAACAATTCTATTAAAGAGATGTTTTTCCTGAATGCAAATTGAAATTAATCCAATCTAATCCAATCTATATGTTAATCCATATGCAATTAAATCTCATCCAATGCTTCAAATTCTTATCTATCCTGTTTCATTAGGATTGTCGTTGTTAACACTACTAGTATACAGCTCTACATGGACGTTTGTAGTTAGATGGGAATTTGAATTGTTAACAGATGGAATGGAAACATGTAAACACATCAATGAAAATATTGGATATTATTAAGAGAACAAGAAAATATAGATTTGAAATAAAGAAAATGTAAGATTTGTTAGGTAAGTTCTTTATGATAGTGCACTTTTTTTATTAAAAGTTTACTGGACAACGTGACATTCTGATAAAAGGATAATTACCTAGGGTTTAGCTAGCTCCTTAGCAAGTAAATTCCATGCAGAAATAAAGGATACATGGCGCCATTTTTTATTCAACGAATAGAGGAAACTATTTTTTAAAAATATCAAACTTAGCAATAAGAAGGGAATTTTTTCTGATATTGTTTTTTTCTTTTTGGAGGGTAAGATATCGACCAACATTTGTTATTTTTGTGTATTATTACTTGACATATTTGATTTCTTTTTAAAAAAATTTTGTGCTCCTGTCTGTGTTTCAATTTTCACAAATGACCTAGAGTATACAACACGCCCCCAACTGATAAAACCCTTCGTATTACTATACTGAGAATTCTCAAGATCTATTGTTAGATGTCATTATTTGTGTACTTTTCCTTTTCATGCAAAACCCTTTTTTCGTTAACAAATCACAAAAAAAAGATACTTTTTGCATAAATTATTGGCCATGTATTTATCTGGTACGTGGAAAATATTAAAACTTATTGTTCTTGCAAAGATGTTTCTGCTTTTTTATTTTTATCTGTTTTCGTCAAAGTTCACATTTATTTGGAAAAAGCATTAACTCTCCTCGTCTGTTATACTGCGTATCTATGGTTACACCCTCTTTATGACATAGCTTTACCCTGTTAAAAAAGATCTTGAAAAATTTAATTTATTAAAAAATGCACTTGATTAGCACGATTAGGTTATGCCTTTTATCTGTTAAATCAATTAAGTTTGATTACACTTTTGAGACATATGAAAATGTAGCTAATCTTATATAGAGGGAGGATTTATTTCCCACAGCATGGAGTTGAATATTAAAATAAAATTAGCGCCAAATTAAATATTTCTTACTCTCCAGATCAGTCAATTAAATTGGGACAACCGCAAGTAATTTTCTAAGCAATACAACTTTAAAGTCATAAAGTCATGCGTCAGCTCTGTCAGAATGACGCAAATTAATTTTCTCCAATTGGTAAACGTTGGAATATTTTGGCTTTGATCGGCTGTATGTCGCCCTAGCCTTAGGTAATTTAAAGGAATAAATGTATGACAAATTTAAAGGGACACTTTGACTTCCATGGTTACCACGTAAGATTATGCGCATAATTTAAAACGGAAAATGTACACAAAAATATTTTTTAAGAGAGGGAATGGACAGAAAGAACTACTGCATCTTATTTCCATAGCAAGCTATTAGCTATAATTTTGTTCCTCTTTCTTGTGAAAAAGTTCACCGGAAAAAAACTTAACATAAACAACATTCTTTTAATCTTAAATGAGATGATCTCGCAAAGTGCACTAGCTAACACAAAAATACTGCTGTTTTCCTTCGTTGGTTGTCCCTGGTCTTCTCCAACAATCTACTGATAGAGCTGCAATCTTTGTTTATGCGTTTTCGCTGAACTGTCACATTAAAAGGAAAGCACATATAATTTTCAGTTCGCAAACATGGGACGTGTATTCATGGAGTAAAATTACGCTTCTCCGCACGAGTTTTTAAGGAAACACCTGCTGGCTCACATTATTACTAAACATTGTTCTTACACATAGTTTAACGCAACAAAGACTAATTCCAATTACAAATAACCCTTAGATACGATGACATCTTTACCTCATTCCATAACAAAGGTTAATAATAAAGGATGAACAATGTTTTTTTAAATTTTTGAAAAGATTACAGTACATAGAATTTATCAAAATCACAATATAGTTAAAGCCAGTTTTTTTCATGAAGAAAACGTGGTACGAACTTTTCGGTTAATGTATGGTTGTGGTAGCTACTAATTTTAATAAGTGCGGCCAACACTATTGTTTTAGTTTTTAAATTATATCGCTTTAAATAAGCCAATCAGTGCACAGCAGTTTCAAATCAGACTGTATCGTTAACGGGTTGTACCCAACGCTCGCGCTTTGAACCTATATGAAGAAGCAAAGCGTGGGTTTCCAGGCTATATTGAACCTGGATAATTCAAGTTTTGGTTTATTAAAAAACTATTTTCAAGATCTATCGATTCAGAATGTGTGATTATAAGATTTGTTTTCGCGACAAAATAACAAGAAATTGGGCTTCTTAAACCTTAGCTCCTGTAGGCTGGCACTTTATACTTTTTTATATGTAACTTTTCTATTCGTTTTCCCAACCATAAAGGAAAAACGTAAAACGAAATTTAGTTCCTTCCACATTCTTTAAGAGGTTGCAATCGGAAAGATTTGTTTTTTCTTTTTACAATAACTATTTTTTGTCCAATTTTGACACAAATCATGATTAACTACATTCACAGAAATATTTTTCAGTTGTCTATGATGGCCAATCGTAATCACTCCAGTCAACTAGTAGTTACATTATTTAAAAAATAAGCATAGTGTAAGTCATCAGGCTTCCTACATGTGTACTGTTTCAGCAACGCAAGTGAAAACAGTTTAGGTCTGGATTACACATTGTAATTTTACACTTTTTTTACTGGTTTACCATTAGAAGAATTTACTCACTTAAACCATTTTCAGCGGGCTCAGAATTAAAATTAGGTGCGGGTTTATTCCAACAATTATAATTTTCCTAATTTTTGATAGATATACAAGGTCACTAGATCCAATTACCAGTACTGACGGGCACGTGTTGTGATTGATTTATTCGTTTTATAACAAGATATATTTTTTCTTTCCTTCTTAATCGCGTTTCGTTTATATATTCCTGATGTTTAATATACAACGCAATCACATAATCTCTGTTTAAGTGGAAGATTTTTTACTCCAAAGCTTCAAACTTCGCCTTCTCACCAGGTAGCGCTTAACTATGATCTTCTCTCACAGCTTGATAGCTTCATGATGACAACCTAGGAAATGTAAAGATATGTCATGACACATATTGTTAAAGTGTTATAAATAAAAATAAGGTTGACTTCAGTTTTATAGTGAAATTATTTATTATTTTTTCTAGAGAGATTTACCATGACAAGCAAAGCATGTGATTTGCCTTATTATACAGGCTAATCTCAAAGTAGGAGCCGCCCAATCATTAGCTGTATTCAGGTTCTTATTTGAACACGTGCAACAGTCAAGCATGGTCATTAAGCACATTTATAAGCTTGTTAACATTAATTAAAAGAGTTTGCTGAAATGGAAATTGATCATTAATTAAGGAAGTTGCATTAGTTTTTGTATGGTATAAATAGAGTTAAACTGTCACAGAATTTATTTATTGATTTGTGTTTTCAGCATAATTTAATCATTCACGAAGGCCAAAAAAAAATATTTTCTTTACAGTTCGTACAGGTAAAGACTTTAAACCACTTTCTCTAAGGGATAATGTGTGAGGCCTGTGTGTCAAGGAAATCGAGTTTCAAGCATCAAAAACAATCACTCCTTGGTGAGAAAATGTCAAATTGCTCATTTTTCTATTTACAGACTCCATCAATAGTCAGCCTTCGAGCAAGTAAAATCAATGTTTCTAAGTTAATCTAATCCAATAGAATTATCAGCAAAAATACATGTCGCCATAAGACTTTTAATCTACATATTGTTTTGTTTTCATTTTACAACTTATCAACATTTTTGTATTCTTGCTTGCAACTCGTGAAACCTACTTCAAAATGTCACTCAGGAGGCGTGACGAAATTCTGTCATCCTGAGAAAGTACTGTACGAACGTCAACTTAGACTGTCATGACAAACAAAAATCTGACGAGGATGTGTTGTATATTCTCACCTTGAATTCCTTCTTGTTTGATAAATAATATTTGGGCATATTTATGTGTATTGGACCGCTCAATTTTATTTTATAGGAAAACTTTACAATGCTGCATTTGTTAATGTATTTAGAGAAAAAACGCATAGTATTTTTTCTCTTAGATTTTTAAATTTAATGGCGTACACTAATCTCGATATTGGGTTAGTACTAGGAGTCTTTATACTACCGCTGCAATTCTAGTTACATTGTTATCGGATTGAGATCGTATATGGTGTATACCCCTAGAGCAATGCGTAAATGATTCGCTGCCCTTTTAAATAGACTTAATTGAAATTTATTTGATTATATTATGTGAAATTCATTTTATACGCTCGCCGTAAAGCACTGATGCTTATATATTTTTCAGATATTTAGGCACCCACCAAATAGATATAAGGAATGAAAGGAATCGAATGTTAAGAGCGTTTAAGTTCAGAATATATATAAAAAAATTGACCATGTCCTTCTAAAATGAAGTCATTTTCCGATTAATCATTGTGAAACTCAAGTATCGACCCATGTTCGGAGATATGAAAAAAGGATACATTTTGAGAGAAAAGAATATTCTTGGCTGAATAAGAAACTTTTTTAAACAATGTTATAAATATCTATTCTTCTGTTTTTCACTCGTTCGGTAGAGTTTAAAGAATGCCATTAAATATGGCATGAATACCAACGAAAATTAGCTGCGGTTGGTTAAATAAAATATTAACCACTCTCCACCGTGTTTGTTTATTATAGATGGCTATTAAAAGTTAATCACAAGTGAGTACCTTTGTAGGCTCCTGTGAAGAAGAATATATATTTTGATGTGGGTTTGTTTTGTAACATCTGAAGTATTTTAACAGACATTAATCGTAGGTTTTCTTTTATATGAACACAGAACTTGTTTACCATTGGTAAGACGAGATGTAACCAGCCAATCAAAGCTTATTAAGGTATGTGAATAACGTATGGTTTTTGTAAAAAAAGGTTTAGACAAAAAAATGGGACATGGTTGTTTCAGGAAATATAAAATATATTTTATAAGTTCGTGTATTTAGGAAGACGGTATGTAATATTAGTGCAATCAGAAAAACGTACTCATGCCTTACTCATGAATCTTTTATCAACGCGTTAAATGTTAGTTTCCAACAGGAAATTTCAGAGCAGTGAATAGATTAGGTCTAATGGGATTATTTTAAAAGATATCCTTAATGATGATACAAAACTACACTTAATCAGTAAGTCTTAGCCGAACAAGAGATCTTAAAACCACTTAATACACTCTCAAAGTTTGAACAAACTTTACATCTAATATAAAGTTATTATCGCTTGTCTGTCCACTACAGACAAACATAAATAAGTCATAGCTGAGTGTTTACAAAATGTTGTTAGCATTGATTATGATCTTAAATCTTAATCTTAAAGGAGAAGAAAAATTATTAATAGATTCTTTCCTACAAGATAGATCGAACGTATATGTATAAAAAATGATGCAAGCAGTGTGGAAATAAAACAGATTCATTATTCTACAAAATAGATCAAACGTTATGCATAAAAAATTATGCAAGCAGTGTGGAAATAAAACAGATTCATTATTATTTGCAATTTTAATCAGACAGACAAATTATCTGTTTCTTTTATAAATCCGTCATACATTGCTCCTTTGGGTGTAATACAAGCGGTTTCTTTAAGAATTACAAAAAGAGTAAGGAAGCAATGTGTTTTTACACACACCATTTAAGCGACTCACTAATCACCCAGCAGCACGCGTTGTAGTTATTTTTATAGAAACAGATTTGTCTATAAGTTCCATTTTTAATTTAAAGCATGCACTTAATGATTGAAACAGGTATATGTTTTCTTTGTAAAAAAGCGAAATGAAACCGTAACCATGACGATGACTCAGATTGCGTTTAGTATAATTTTTAAGTGCTGCTGTGGTAGTTTTTTCATTGCGGCTTGAAGTAATAATGATTCACAAAATGATTGTCTCAGATTTTTTCCAAAGTAATTTACATAAAAATGTTACTGTTCTCAAAGCGAGGAAATGTTAATGCGAGGATGTTATATAGAGATCATCGTCTGATACTAATACGTTACTTCCGTCTGTCATGTGACTGAAGAAAAAGCAATTAGCTATACTTTATAAAAATATTTTCTTTCATACACTTAGGATACATCTCCTATAAATCTTTTGTCTCAGATTTCTGTTTAGAGTTTTGATAGGCTTAAAACAGGTCATGTGATGAAATAAAGCAATCCCATAGACTGAGAATACTTCAAGTCCTGGGCTTATTGCTCTAATTTATTTCATGCCTTAACCTTTAGTGTATCTTATTACATTTAAGTTTACGGGCAAATTTATGATCTTTTTATTAATGTCGTTTGTATATCTTTCAAAAAAATTTTAGCATTTGCGATTTTCTAAAAAAATTAAGAAGTTTTAAGAAGTTTTCGTAAGTGCGTGATTCCACGATTCTTATTTGGCACAATTGTAGTATGTGGTAGAGAAGAGCAATATGATGTGAATTCAGTAATTTTGAAATCACGGAAAATACCACTACCTATTTAAATAGTCTTTAAAAATACCCAGGCTAATATTTTTTAGTTTTTTCTCTAACTACTATAAACGATCTTCTCTTCCGGTTTTTGTAATTAAAAAGAATACGTACAAGAAAAATCGCGGAAAGTCCTATATATTTCATAAACTGGATTGGAATCGTATAAATCGGGAAAAACGGATTAAATAACTGGCAAAATGTTTGAGTTAAAAGAAAAACTTTGTGAATTTCTAAGTTATGCCATTCTTAGATCAGAATTAATCAGATATACCAATTTCCATTTTGTTAGAGGATTCACTGTGATGGTTTTGCAATGTCTAATAAGCCGCGTCATCAACAGGTGAAGTCCAATATTTTGATAAAATGTTATTCATAAAAATATCAATAGTCAAAGTTTCGTAATAATTAAGCAAGCATTTCAGAAGATATTGAAGTTTGAATTTGTCGTGGGCATTTTATTTCCCTAGTAGCAAAAGAATAGTTGCCTACATTATTTTTCCTGGTGAGGTATCTAGATTTTTGTTAGCATCATAAAATGTAAACAACGGACTTGCTTGACGATATCTAATTATTTCTACTAACTAGCTAACTTTTAATTTAATGTGTTTGAACCAACATTTTATTAACTCAATAGCAATTTAGTGGTGTCCAAATAAACCATTTAAATTTTAAACAGTTTGTTCTTAAATTGTTTAGGTTTTAAATTGTTTAGGTTTTAGCAGATATTTTTAAAAGTCATTTAAGATTTATTGTTTTGTTTACCATAAAAATATTAATAGTTACAAAGTTTCGTAACAACTAAACAAGCATTTCAGAAGATATTGAAGCTTGAATTTGTCGTGGGCATTTTATTTCCCTAATAGCAAAAGATTTTTGCCTACAATATTTTTCCTAATGGGGTAGCTAGATTTGTGTTAGCATCATAAAATGTAAACTACAGACTTACATGACGATATCTTCCACACTTTCACAGATAATATAACTACAATATTTTCTATTAAACAACTTTTAATTTACTAACGTGTTTGAGCCAACATTTTATTAACTCAATAGCAATTTAGTGGTGTCTAAATAAACCACTTAAATTTTAAACAGTTTGTTCTTAAATTGTTCAGGTTTTAGCAGATATTTTTAAAAGTCGTTAAAGATTTATTGTTTTTAAAACATTTGGCAGGGAAGACGTGTTAGATGCGTTCCCATTTTCATGTTTTAAAAAATTTAAGAACCTTACCTAACGATGAAGAGGTGTACTATCCCATTTTGATTTACGTGAATTTAAAATAGCTGATATATTTACGTTACACCCGCAAGTGGTTTAAGTCGTTACGACGTCTCTCTATTTTCTACAACATTTGACCGGGACTGACTTTTGGTTAGTAAATTTGTTCTCATTTTCATGCCAGGAAAATGCAATGGTGTGTGACCCCCTCGAAAAGAGGAGGTAACAAACCTAGCCTGGCCTGTTAGTCACAGTGTTTCATTTTCATGGTGTCTGGTTGATCTCCAGGCTTTGTTTATAAGATAATTATTATAAAACTTGAGTCATAATAAATTAATTTTTCTTTTTCTATTTTTTACTTTTAATTTGTCTGTTTATTTGTTTCCCTTCTTTTTTTAACATTTTATTATCAAGTAATGCAAAATTATAAGTTGCTATAGCATTTCTTATTTTCAACATAATTGTAGCCAGGCCTCCCTCTGTGATACTGAATTTTTTTTAATTTTATCTGAATATTTTATTGAATCGAAGATTGATTGCACTGTTGGGTATTTTTTATCGTTCAACTTCCTTTTTTATATGAAAATGAAGTAAAAGTTTGTTCTTTTTTTTTTCATTTCACGATAATAATCAGTTTAAATTATTTTGTCTGTATGAGGTGCAAACACAACTGGACAAACACGTAAACACGGAGAGAAATGTTTAGAGGTGAAAGGATTGAATATAGCTATTAAAACAGTTATAGAAGTTTTAAAAGAGTTCCAAAATGTCACGGTAGGTCGCGAGAATTTATCCTTAGTAAAATAAAAAAAAAATAATAAACTAAACTAAACTATAAGAGATAGATAGATGGATAAAAGTATTTAAATATAAAACCACCTCGTCCCCAGTCTTAGAACTCAAAACATGCAGAAATTAGAATAACAGACGGTTTATTAAAGCGTTTTATTTTATATTGAGAACGGTATTGAGTTAATGTCGTTAACTATCACACTCAACTGTTGATTCTCTCGGCTGTACTGTAATCTACTGAAACTTTTTTTCTTTACTTCTTTTACGTGTGCTTATCAAGGACATCCTATCAATCGCGGCGTCGCTTAATATCGGGATATCTCTCTTGTCTTGATTAAGTTTACCTACTTTCCTATACGGAGTTAAAGGTTTCCTTCGTTGGCTGCATTTTAATGTAGCTCCCATGTTAATGTAACAACAGGTTTTCCTCTGATAAGCTGTGTTTTCCGCAATGTTTCGATAAACGTCCAAGTCGTTTATTTACTTTTTAAATTATTTGAGGGGCGTTTAAAATATGAGGAGAGGAGGGGGAATTTATTTCACAAACACTGTTCTGTACCATATACAAAGCTTGAGTTTGTTGAGATAATAACTTAAAAAAAGCAATGATAAATTGACTATACGATTCTGTTCAGAAGGAGGGTTTCTGAAGAGGAAGGCGTATATTACAAATTTTAATTTTAAAAAGAGGCGTCAATTTGAGTGGGCGTGTAAGATATATGGACGTCGAATCGAAGCAAATGAATATGTAATGTGAATATTTATAATTTTACTCTCATGCGTAAAATGTTTATCTAAATAAAGTTAGATTAAATCATAATAATTAGTTGTTTAACACAAATATTAAGCATTATCGCAATTAAGATATTGGATGCTAATACAGAAGTTATCCATCACAGAAGGTCAAACACATGACCAGATAAGGTTAAAGTAAATTAGTCCAATACCATCCCTTTGTGTCCTGTCCTACTTAATTAAATCGAATTCCTGATCAAGAAGCGTGATATCATGTTAAAGTGACGTGTATGGTAGTTGATAAGGGAAGTGTGCAAGCTTAGTCATTGATTCCCTAGATATAGGTATGACCTAATTATTGATGGGATATGAGATGTTCTCATACTTTGGAGAGGACTTTACTTTGGAGTGGACATGCCAATATTTGCTGATTTGTCAAGTGCGGTTGTAAGTCTTCATGAACTCGCTTAAAAAACAACACAACGTGAACGCATTATAAGCTCAAAATCTCAAAATATTTTTTAAAAATTTTATTAAAAGATTAACACATAATGTTTAATAATATAAGTGTAATATTAAAAAAAAATCAACCCACGCTATGTTTGAACGACATTTAGCTGAGTGAATGAAACCAAAGTTTTGCTGTGTAAATGTGACAAGCTTGAATAAATAAATAAATTTATGTGTTGCCATATCAATCAAATTGTGGGGTGTACAAATACATACACGAACGTTTTTCTCTCATGTTCTTGCCTGGGAAAAATAACAAAACGATGTATTTGTTTTGGCGAGATGTAGAAAAGGTAAGAAGGTTGATTTTTATCTCTTTTGGACCTTGAGCTTTATTTTGTAATCACGTGCGTGCATGTCATTATTTGGAGACTTCAGTTTTCACTCTTTTGCATTTACGAACCCGTTTATTTTAACCGAAGCCATGGCATAAAAAATAGATTTTTGTTTCTCCGTACGTTCTTTCTACAAGAACAGATTTTGAAGATGTTATACATGAGGGAAGCCTTATGGAATTCATATTTTTTGAAATCATATTAAGTTTATATATAAACGAGAAATATCTCTTTTGTTTTTATTGTTGGCATTTTTCTTTAACATTTCAATGTCATTTTATTTGCCGGTCACCGAAAGAATAGATGTGCGATGTACGTATTAATGAATAGGAAATACACTTCAAATTATATTTTATTAAAACGGCGAGAAGACCGACACTTTGGAATGAAATGCTAATAGAAGATTCTTCCCTAGTAACATTCTTCTCGTAAATTTTGAATATATCAACTTGATATGAGAACATTTATCGAATAAGCTGGAAGTAAATAGCTACAGTCAGTAATAAATTAAGGGAAGGAATTATCTTACAAAAAAGAAGGTATACACAATATTTTTTTAGGTTATTTATTCGTTATTATTGTTTTATTTATGTATTTTTGTATTTTCTGCGTAACTTTGTACACAGACAGCTCTGTTACTCTCAAAATATGTCGTGTTAACTCAAATAAGCGCCAGGCTTAGTTGGAACTACATTTTAGATAAAACCTTCTTTCTAAGTCAGTAAAGCACCTTGGACACATTTTTAGTTAAGAAAAGAAAAAGAAAAGAAAGTGGTGAAACATAGCTATCCTTTTTTGGTAAATATTGAAAATAACAATATGTTATACTTGTTTTTTGTATAATATTACCTAATGAGCTACATGACAAAAATATTCCCATCTTTTTTTATGCCTAAACCACATACCCACCTTGGTATTCTCAAATAAGCATTACTTCACAGGTTAAGCGTTTTCTTCCAAGAAAGCTAGATTAAATTAAGGTGTGTAATTCCTCCTTCCAGCGGACGCCCCTTTAAGTTAATACAGTACTGCAGAAAAGTGTTGATATATTCTTATTAGTATAGCAGACTTTGGTCAGAATAAAAGGCCAAGTGAACAACCTCCACTGCAGTGTGAGTTTTAATAAAGAGCATTTTTTGAGAAACACAAATCCTGTATAGGTCTCAGTTGATGTTTAACCAATAGAGCTAGCCCAGCGGGCACACGACGTTTTTCAACGTCGATTCAACGTTGAATCCTGGTGGCGACGTCGCAACCCTAAATTCAACGTCTTTTCAACGTTGATTCAACGTTGAAGTGCCCACTGGGAGTACATTGATTAGGGACTGTTCCGATAAATGTATGTCTACATAAAAGCGTGTATAAATTGTTTTAAGAATAACAACTATCAGGCCCTACTTTAAATTTACTGATTCTTAACAGGACTTGTATTGATAGCAGTTTTTAAAAAACTGAAACACTGTATCCTGTATAAATACTTTAAATAAATAAATAAATATAAAAAAAGCGTGTGTAATTAATTAATAACTTTTATATATTTTTGTATTTTCCCTTCTTATATGTTGCCAAAAATCGAAACCGATTATACGTCACAAAACTTTAAGCCTTTCGCGATCCTATTCAATATACTTACTATGCTAACAAACTTATTCAAAAGTTTTACTTTGAGGTTTTTGAAAGTCACATGATTGGAATTTCCTGTAGCTATACTTAGATGACGAAAATATTCTACTTCTAAAATTGATCAAAAAGTTTTACGAGTATGGTCTTGTTGTTATTGTTTTGCGTGTGTTCCACTTGTATGTATTACTTCCGATAACAATGCTCTAACACGTGCTCATAACATCCGTACTCCCTCATGTTACGAGGTACATGTTACCGCTACACATAACTTTAACTACTGTGTGGACACATGTGATGAGAAAGGCATGGTAATATCGATACAAGCAGTATTTCAGGTAATATATGTTAGAGAAATTTAAAGAGCAAAAAAACTGGATTTAGGTTTAATAGTTTTAAGAAATGGAAGTCAAGTCACATAACTAAACTGAAGCGCTCTTGCGTGCAAAAATACAGGACATTTATTGAAATTTTCGTGCGGGCGTTTACTCATGGGAAAGTTAACTAGAAGCTTTTTAAAAATGACTAATTTATAAAGGTTTTTTTTTCTAAGGATATCTAATATAGCCATTTCTCCCAATTTGTTTACGCGAGCTAAGAGGAGCGTTTATTAAGATATTATTGTGATATTTATATTATTATTATGTGATATTTATTTCCTTTTTTGGACTTTTTAGGCTTTTTTATTTTGTTAATCTTTAAAACTTAACTGAATAAATGCTAAATTTCGTGTTTAAGATAGGAAACAATAACAAGGAAGTTAGGTACACTACACAAGTTTTTCTTTGCTGATATTAATACTAATATTTAGATTTGATTATTTCTATCATTTAGTCTTAAAGCAATTTAGTGTCTCATTTTCAGCAGCATAAACCAAACCTGAAAAAATCCAAATATCTATCTCCTAATAAGGCCATAAGTACGTCCTAATAAGGACATTGTAGCTACCTAATTAATGAAATGAGACAGACGTAACCAAAAATTTAATGTGTGGTAGCAGACTATCATTGTCCTAATAATTTGTTGGCATTGATCACGATACTTTCTCCACTGAAATAATATGAACTTGGCTTCAATTTTACGATGTCATCATTAATGGGATATTTAGATAATTGCTATAGGATGAGAAAAATGTCAATGATTTCCACAAGGTATATGAAATATGTCTGCAGAATGTAGAGCGAATATTAACTTCTGTTTAGCTGCGAACATCAGAAGGTTTGTGAAGTTTATTTTTATTCTTACCTGTTATTAGCTACTAGTTTTGATAACTCAAAAAACCTTTAATTAAAATCTTCAAGTATGTATATCGTTGTAAATAAAGACTGTTGCCTGGTGTTTTGCAATACAATCTTGTGTAAACATAATCCCATCAACTATTATGTTACTTTTCTACTAAGAAAAATCTTAGAATCTTAACCCTGTTTTTCCCTTAAAGCGTGCTTTGCCGCATTTTCCAACGTATAGTATCTGAACATGTGCATTAGAATTTTTTTCTAGTCGCAGCGGTGTTTTTTTTAATGCCGCCGTTTAAACACCATGAGCTGCCGTCACGAACGCTTTAAAGGCAAACAGTCTTTAGAGGTTAACATTTTGCAGACAAAATAGAATTTGGAAATGTTTTTATATATAAGACATTTACGGAAATCGTGCAATCACAGCAACAGCTCGATAAAATAATACCTAAATCATCAATCATATCCTTATGCTGAATGCTGAGCAGAAAGTAGTACTGGCAATGGTTTTGTTCAATTACGATGAATTCAGTAGTGTTTTGTGTTTATGGAAGAATATACTCCATAAGAATATCGATAGGAAGAATGGCTTAAAAATTGAAATCCTAAGAAGGTGCCCAGGCTAGTGATCTTAGTTTGTTATACTTGAATGTGATTTGAACATGGCTGTTTGGAGGAGCAAATCATTTATGTTGTTGTTTGTTATAGGGCTTTAGTTTCTTACTTCCATTGTCGCCAGTTAGCAATTTCCCTTAAATATAATCTATAAGAATGTCAAGGCTTAAAATATGTTGTCAGGCTGTAGTCATGTTAAGTATATAAGAATATTGATACTAAGACGGAAGTCTGTTTAGTCAGCTCTTGACGCAAATTCTAAATGTACAACCTGTATTTCAGTGTTCACTAAAAAGAATAAACAAGACATTAGTTGAACAATTTCTTAGATGATCGAGTTACCACAAATGGAATATAGACAGCAATGAAACATTATTGATCCATTTTAACTATAAGGGATATAATTTAGAAGGTTCCATAACAAATAAAGTAACAGGTTTTCAAATCAAAACCTGCAAAACATATTTAGAGTTCATATTTAAGGCGGAGATTGAGATATAAAAAGGGAGGGAGCACAGGTTATTAATATCTTGAAACAGATTGATGGTATCCAAACTTTGACCTGACTGAATGATTAAATATTCGAAGCTTCCTTTCATTTATAAATATTTAACCTTTTTAAAAATATGAAATATTAATATTTGCATCACGACGATTTTGAGCTGTGTTTGTTTACAAGGGACAGCATCAATTAAATTGATTCATTATTGACATTTGATATGTGAGAATCACCGCCAAAGGTGGTAAGTGTACTAACTTTTAATAAATTTGTACAAAGACTTTGATCCAAATAACGTTTAATCATCTAAGCGAGCTTCTATATTTTGTTAATGTGTTTTAACATCCTGATAAAGAATAGAGTCCTGGTAACGAAGTTAATCGAGGTTGGTCTTTTGGTGAGAATCTTACTTCAGATTTTACATTAAAACGTAATAGCTAACAGTTTTATTAGGATTATGCTCGATTTTGTGACTTTCCCTTGTCGTAATTGTGTTCATAAGTAAGAACACAAATTTTTAATAAAACAATATTATAAAGAGAAATGGGTGTTTAACCGCAGCCTTGTTTGTCGCTATCTTTAATGTAGTGGAGAAGGTACGATATAGCCAAGAAATGCTTGATTGCATTTCGCGTTAGCATAAGCGACTCTAGTTTCTGTAGTAACATAGATGCTCCGCCATGGTTTCCAGGTGAATTACTTTGATATTTTTATGAGAACCTGATATGGTGGCATCGCAGGAGTGCTGATGAGTCTGACAATTTTCTAAAATTTTCAGTAACAAAATTTTCCTAGATTTACCTGCACATTTGCTCAATTCGCTACAAATATGTTTTAAAAGGACTTATGTGTTTTGCCTTGCACAAGAAAGCAGTTTATCAACATCTTTCAGCTTTTAGCTCAGAAATGTAAACAAAGTTTTAAATTTGGATTCCGTGCAGCTTTAGAAAATACGTGATCCTGTTTTACGTGATTCTTTTCCTAAATGTATGGCTAAATTTAAGAAAAGAATAAACAGTTTCAGTTTGTTAAGCAAGTCAAGTTTAAACACTGAAATTCTGGGATAAATAGGACTTAAGGAACTCTAAATTCCCTTATCAAAAACAAAAACTTGTATTAGAGAACTTTCAAATTCTCTATGATCGTGATATACTTTTACAACACTCCATTTTTCACTAACTTTTTTAGCCTGATTTTACCATGGATATAGTTTCGCTATAGCTATACAAAAATATCAAATCGTCTCCTAAGTCGAAAAAAAATTGAATGTTGTGTAAATATGTGTTCATGTAAAATATAACACCAATTTATTTGAGACATAGCATACCATGTTTGCATGTTGTCGTCTTTTCAAGGTACCGATAAGTAAATATGATATCAACAAACAAACTTTCAATCTAAAAAGTGCTTGAACTACAAGTAATATAGTGATTTATTACTCTTTTTTTTTTCTATGAAAACTTGCATTCTAAAATATTTTTTTTGACTTTTAATATCTTGAAGATATTGTTTCGGTTTGTTCATTAATTTTTGTAGTTTTAAGTAAAAATGTACCTAGCTATTTTTGCGAATTTGTTCTCAAAGCTTTTGCCAAAGAGTTCTGAAAATGAAAAGGTTAACAAAGTTGATCTTTAGTTTAAAACAAAAGAAACCTTATTTTAATTTTTTACTGTGGCATTGTCCGCAACCTCGTTCCCAGGGCTTTTTGTATCTCATCGACCGTCCGATATGCTAAAAGAGACAACAGGTCTTGGGGTCGAGGTTGGCATTGACGCTGTTGTTAGAAATATCTACGGATATTTTTCCACGGGACCGAAAATCGTGTCCGCTGTAGAAAGTTAAACTCTTTAATTGAAATTCAGTATATTCGTGTATCGGATACATGGATACATAGCACATCTACAAGGCAGCACTGTGGCTTAATAAACAATCAAATTTTGATACAAACTAAGAAATTTATAGACTAAAATGGTTTTAGTGTGATTGAACCTGACGTGTATTGACGTGACGTGTATTGATGTGACGTGTATTGAAGTGACATGTATTGACGTGACGAAAGTTTAATCTTCCAAAACAGAAAACCGTTAGCCAATCAAAACAGACAAGTAGAACTCATTCATTCAACCCACTTAAATCAAAGTCACCCCTCGTTTTTTATACTATGTTCTAACCATTTCGCCATTGCAGATTTCAATTCAGTAGATTCTACGATGTGTTGAATAAAGCACGAACATATAGTTTAAATGCGTACTTTGCTGTTAATGGCAAATTCGATTTTCTGGCTAGCATTTTTACAACTAGCATTCGTACATACGTATAGTCAACAGACATTAGTTTCTGCAATGACATAGTTAATAGAACTGTGAAGTTAAAAAAAAGTTACAGTTACTTTGTGCTGCTTAAGACATTTTTTTGAACATTACTCATCGTTAAAATTTGTTTATTTCCAATCGTAGACATTTGTTGACATAAACAAAGCTTCAGGCAAACAGTTTGATACGTTTTATCAACATCGTCGTGCACTGTTAAGACATATCCAATATGTGCCGATACCATACGTAAAAACAACATTTGCTTGCTATTTTTACACGTGACGCACATGTGAAAGCTTTTTCGCCGTGCAGATATCCATCAAAACAAATCTGAGCTAAAACATTTTTCATTTTCTACTCCAGGTTTTTTATACCCAGTAGGTCCCAGTTTGCCAGTAGGTGCTAAATAATTTAGATTCTTTAAAGTGTGGTGGCTTGGAAACTAATTATTAGTAGCTTCTATTTCTAAGACCGTTAAAGTATTTCAAAAACAAACAATTCTATTTCGAAGTTGGAACTAAAATAGCTCAGTGTCAACAATATCACCCGCATTAAGATTAGTATCGTTTGCTTTTGGTTTGATCAACTTGACAATGTCGTTGTAATTTTATGTTCTTGAGAGAGGCTGGAATTTGGGTCGTGTGAACTACTTTTATGTGAGTCCCAATACATTAGTTTGGATGTTTTTGGTATTATTTTTGGTTTGGGTATGCCACCAAAATCCAATAACACATAAGGTAAGGCATTGAAAATTTAAACGTTGTAATAACAGAGTAAAAAGTTCTTGCAAGTCTTATCCAATATTTTTGTATACGCCTTAACCCGTTCCGAAGGTTTTACCATCCTGCGTTGCATTTTTTTCTAAACAACTAGTAATAAATTACCTTAAAACACCTTGACAGAACAGATTTTACTGTCGTCAATGTGAAGTTATGCAGTTTGTTTTATATATGAAAACCAGGTATTTTTGTTCTGTAATATGCGATTTTCTTGAAAATTGGAAAAACCTAGTTTTAATGATTAACTCAACGACGACTTATGAACATCTTGGCAGGTTTTAAAACCAAAACTTAAACGTGGGTGAAAGCTCCCACTCTGTATACACAAGGAAACATCCAAATTACGACTAAATGAAAGGAACTGCTAAGCAGTGTCATGGAAGCGTGGGGCAAGGGTAAGTTTTTTCTTTTAAAAAATAACATGGAAATAACAACATTGTTTCCTCGTCCCTTTAAGTCCGTTGCAACGATTTGATTGAGTTTCACTGCGTTTTCTGACAATGTAAAGGTGCTGATTTTCAAATTCTCTACCTTGATCAAAACCATTGTGTGCCCTCGCGGAGACAAGAAGTTTAAGTTTCTCCCAAAACAAATTAGCGTCCTACGCCACTGTTAGGAGAAAAGAGACATACAAAATTTATCACGTAGCAATTATGTCAACGTTATTGTGAGGAAAAGACATGCATTATTCATTAACTATTAGCGCGCAGTCCTTCTTCCAAATGAAGGTATTTTGAAGTTAATATTCATGATAAAAATACTCGTCAAAGTTCTGCAATGTGTTTTATTCCCAACGTAAAGTTCGCAAATTCTGGCTTATTCTCTGTGGGTGTAAACTTTTTAATTCATTGCTTATGGAGATACGACAAACACAAACAGT
This sequence comes from Hydractinia echinata, assembly GCA_030067915.1. Taxonomy (NCBI): domain Eukaryota; kingdom Metazoa; phylum Cnidaria; class Hydrozoa; order Anthoathecata; family Hydractiniidae; genus Hydractinia; species Hydractinia echinata. The sequence continues at coordinate 759,121 of JASGCC010000036.1, read as the reverse complement.
GTCTTATACACATGTTTTAAAAATAAAGTAGTTAGTTAAATTGGAAATTATTTTTCATGAATTTAATATTTCTAATATTTTAATTTTTTACTGATAATTTATACTACTATTAGCGTTTCTTCCCTTGTTTCGTGTTGATCCCTCCATTATCGATTTTTATTTTATACTGTTTGTTTTAGTGGTAATGTGGTTTTACACAATATTTATGTATTAATGTAGCTAAATTAGGCTACGCAACAAGTAGATATTGATTATCAAGATTTTTATAGACATGTAATATCTGTTTCAATTAATCCTCTTTTGTTGCCTTTTAAATTATTTTCATGTGTTTTCAAAAATGTAAAATGAGTTTGTAGATGTTCACATATTTCCCGCCTTAATCATTCATTTTAACCAATCAGGTATAGTATACAATAATAAGAACAATTTGATCGATTGAAATCGACATGAAATTGATTTTAAATGAAAGCAACATAAAAGTTAAATTATCTTAAAGTTCGATTAAATAATAGAGGCGGGGTATCATGAATTAATTGATAAACGGTTTTGACGATAGGCATATAATGAGAGCAGTAATTTACTGAAGTGTGCATCTTTAGTGTAAATATTTATGATAAATAAAGTAATAAGTAAATAAGCAAAGTAGTTTTGGAACTTAACTTGATAAATGGCTACTTTGTTTACTCGAGAAAAAGTCTACTTTGCTGTGCTGAACTTCTGATACTTGAGATAATATGGAGAGACATACTGTAAGGAAATTCTAGTACTGTGAATGTATCAATTTTGGTTGTTTATTTTCCTGTTAAACTGTGGTATTCTTATCAGAACTGTATCACATTGAAACTTGTGCATGATCACTTGTGTATAGATAAGTGACCTTTGACATTTTCTGACTCTATTTACATAAAAAAACAAAAAAACAAACAAACATGAGGGTATTCACTTGTCAACAATTTTTGTAAGCTATTATATTTCACTTGCACGATTTATGCAAGTTACAAGGAAATTTAGGCCTCAAATTTATTGCCATATTTTACTATGAAAGTTATTACTCTGAGAACATATATTTATTGAACAGTTACAAAATTTGGAATGTAAAGAAAGAGGCAACAAATAAAAGGAACAGTCAAAATTTAAATAAAGTTACATTCCTCTAACTTAGTATCCATTTTTTGGTTCAGGGCTGGTGAAGATGAGGACATTGTTTAAAAAAAATTATTGTTGTAACATTATTGTAGACTTAAATTTGGTTAAAAAACATTTACCTTAAATATTTAATCTTTTTGTTTCTATTCATAATAATTATTTTCAATTTGGCATACTTTTCTTCTTCTATAGTTACCTTTTTATCTAATGAGATATTACTTCTATTTCGTATCGAATGTAATAAATTTTCTGCACTCCTGACATTGTCTTGATTTCTGTGTAGCACTGTTTCAACATAATGATTGACGCTATTTAGAAAGTTGTGTTGTTACAAATGCTTAATTTGACAATGCTTTCTTATTTGAAACTTTCCTCCTAAATGCAAACTAAATGTGACGTTGTCAAATTTAGAATGACAAGGTCATACGACGTCACTGCTTATCTGCAGTAAGGTCATTCTACCTACGAATGTGGTTTACTAGTGTGGGGGGACTTAATAACTCCTTCTTCATTCTGTTCTCCTTATTTAATTCATTTTATAGTCACTTGTTTTAAGAGACGGATTTACATGCGAGAAAAAAAGACGTGGTTAAATGAAAAAGCTGTGGGAATTATAATTTTCTACTAGTGGCACTTTAATCTGTGCGTTTGTGTTTTTCATGTTCTTTTATACGACATTTTATTTCGTGGAAAGATTCTGGCTTTTCCTTTACAAACATGTGCTTAAAAGTTTGTCGAATATAAGATGTATCTAATAACAAGTTTCCGCGAGAATAGATGATTTCTTTATTAGGTTAGGTTAGATGAAAGCGCAGATTTTAAAGTCATTTTTTATTTTTTTATTTCCCCTATATATCTTTGTTATTTGTCAGAATTTGTCATATGCTTAATATCTGAAGTTTTTACTTTTCGACCCTATGTCTCAAAACTTTTATTACCTCGGTTCTGATTAAAAAAACCCGTGTATTTCAGCGCATTGCTACTGCTAAGTAAAGAAAACTAAATTTTTTTAAATTGGAATGTAATCGAAGCCTGTAAAATGTTTCAGTAATTTGATAAGTTAATTCGAAAAGTACAATATTGAAACACAAATCCAGAGAGGTGTGTCAAATAGTATTTGATACAATCAATATTTAAGGACATTATTCAAATAGTCTGGTAAACATCTCTCTTTAAGGGAGGGCAGATAAAATATAACTATCGAGATATGCAACGCCTTCTTAAACAGTACCAACACAGCTGAATGGATCATATATAAAAAATTTAAAAATTATATATCTATACTTATTGAATATTATAATTAATAAATAAGCGTTCTCTTTTTTTTCTTTTTTTGATAGTTCTTATGAATTTAAAATAAATTTGTTTCTCTTTTTTTCATTTAGATAGTGGTTTCTAAACAATAATTCATAGCAAGACATCTGAATACTCGCCACCATGAATTCTTCAAGAACTTTGAAAGTTACTGTCAATGGGAAAAAATATTTAATCACGGGCATAGAGAAAGAAACTTCTTGTAAGGATTTATTATGCGCTATAGCTAAAGTCACACAAAAAACAGTCGAGAATATCAAGGAAGAACTTAAAGAAGAGAAATCGCTACGAGGTCGTTACAGCGTAAATACAAGTGAATTAAAGTGTGAAGAAAATTTACTCGAACAATTTAAAGGTGATAGAAAACTGGTCGGTGATTATAAATCTTTAAGTGTTTTCAACAGTTTGGGAGAGAATGCGAAAATTATAGTGAAAGAAAAAAGTACGTTTGAGAAAGATATACGTGTGGACGAGTTAGCAAAAGTTTGTAAAAAAAAGAAGAGAAAAGAAAAGACGAAAGATATAAAACACAAATTCGAAGAACACGATAGAAAGTCACACAAACATAAAAACAAAAAACACACGGGGAAATATTTTGAATGTGACGTAACATCGAAAGTCAATACACGAGTAAGCCGAAAACATCGAAGTGTCGATGACTCAGATATCGACAGCTACAAACAGGATACTCTTACTCGATTAAAAAAAAGAAAAAGTCGAGCACATGACGACTTAGACATAGACGTATACCAGAATTTGTTTAGCATAGTTCTTGATCAAAACAAAACATTAAATAAATTACAGAGTCAATCTAAGGAAGTCAAAAAGACTGCTTGGATTAATGAACTTCGCAGAACTTCTCAAGTGTATTATATCGACGATGAAAACTCACATGAAATCATAACAGAAAAGAGAAATATGGAAACACGTGTTTTTGAAAAGGACGATGGGAACGATAGCGGGTTGCCTTCTCCTGAATATGACTCCTCCGAATCCCAAGAACATCAACCAATCTCAACCCTTAGACGAAGATCACGTGAACTTTTAAATAATAAGGAAATATTAAAAACATCGCCTCAAGTTACCGACAGTGTTCTAAAAGAAAACGTCGTGAAAGATAAACAAAGCTTTACATCAAATCAAAACAACTCAACACAAAACCACAATAAACTTGAAAAAGATTGTAATAGTTTACCGAACGATCAAAGCGTTAATACGCAGAATGAAAATAAACTTAACAAAACTTTTGTTGTGAAAATAAATCAAAATCACAAATTAAAAGTTAACAATAAAAACGATCAAATTAATAAAACACAAGCAACTGAGGATTTAAATCAAAGTCAGGAAGAATCGGAAAACCTTATGTCTCAAATCACCGTCACTACGGTAAACTCATTAAAAAACAACTTTGTGGGGGACATTAGCAGGAACAATGTTATTTTAGATTGCAACGAAAATGTCATTACTAAAACAACAAGTGAAGGTGAAGCAACACGAATGATGGTAGCGTTTGATGCGGCCTTACTTCAGCAGTCTGCTGCACAGAATAATAAAAAACTGGAAAAAAAGAAAATTAAGAAGACCGATATATCTGATCCTGTTTTATTAACAACGAGTACTTATAAAAGACATAAAAGTTTAAAAAAGGTCGAAACTCTGTTGGGGTTGCAGACGGCAGATGTTTTACGTGAAGAAATGTTGATCTCGAAGTCACAAACGGTCGAAGAAGAGAAAAAAGAAAAAGAGAAGTTTTATAATAAAAAACTGAAAGAAATCAGAAGGAGTATGAGATTAAAAAACAGTAAAAGTACTACCGAACCAGAGTATTCATCGAAAGAAATATTTGGTGAGGAAAAAAGAGAACGCGTTGAAGTACTGGAGGTTAATGTGTTTGAGAAGAAAACGAAAAATAAAAATAAAAACAAGAAAGCGAAGAATAATGAAGGGAAAAGTAAGTCTAAAAAGGAAGAGGAAAAGAAAACAGTACAGTCGAAGACAAAAGAGACTAAAATCCAATCTTTAGAGGAGAATAATACACAAAAGAATGATAAAGACACTGGGACAGCAAAGGATAGTGACGAAAAAATTGTGAATGATATTACGCATACAAACAAACAAGAAACTTTAGAAGTGGATGCAAAAATAGAACATGATCATATAATAACAACATCGCGAGAAAATCAACAAAACAAAGACGAAACCTATAGCAACGAAACAGAACAAATGAAAACAAACAGTAGGGCCACCTGCGATAATAAAAACATTGAAAGTTTACCGAACTGCGAGAATAATAATTCTGATGATCAAATTTCCAGAAAAAGTTCAAGTTCATCAGTAACTTTTCTTCCTACCCAAAATAATCGTTCAAGTATTATATCTGAGTCTAGTGCTACTAGATCAGAACTTGATTCATCTTCAGATGATGAAGAAATGAAAAGGCAAGAACTTATTCTTATTTATCAGCAAGAGAAACAAAACTTGGACGAACTAGCTCAACGACTTTTAGACTATAATTTAATGATATCCCAGTTGCGAGAAGAGTTTGAAATACTCGTCGATGAAAAACATAAAAATGAAACCTTTGAGGATCTCGAAAAAGAAGAACGTGATATATATAAAGAAATGGAAAATATACGAAGTTTACTTCGCTCAGTAACTGACTTAACTACCTATCAGAGAAAGGAAATGTCTCAGAATCTCACTTTGTTAGATCAGCTAGACATTGATGTTAGGACTAAAAAAGCTGGTTATGAAAATTTAAAGAGCGGGAATTGGAAAACGAGCGCCCAATTAGCACCCAGATGGCTTATAAAGAAACATAAAGCACAAAATGGTACTCCTAGTAACAAACAAAGGGGTTCCAGTTTTGTATGAGATCTCTATATATACATCTATACATATAAATATAAATATATATACAGAATAAATTTTATCTTATTTTTTTTATAACAAAAGACTTTGTTTTTAGTATAGATTTCCCCATACTCTAGTTAAGGAATGAACTTTTCTAGATATTTCGAAATCAACTTTGTTTATTTATTTAAATCAATAAGTCAATCAAAATTGCGGTTACACTCGATGTTACAGTATCAGATTAAATAATATCCATTTTTTCTTTCCGCAAAACATTACACAAAATGATAAGTGACCGTCAAATGAATGGATGGGTAAGTAGGGAAAAAAAAAAGATAATTTTTTTTTTAAGTGTTCGACAAACTAAGCTACTTCCTTTAACTCTATTCAAAAGCAAGTAACGACATTGATAATTCTCAAGTACTATTATCTCAAGCAATAGTTTAACATGTATCTTACATGGTGGGAAGAGGAAATAACTCATATATGAGCAAATGACTTCCATAGATTCTAATTAAAGGCCACAGGTTAACGCTAAAGACATACTAAGTGGTTTCTCAACCCTTTTTAAAAGTTATTAGGAAAAAGAGGTATGCCAGCTATACAGTTAGATAATGCGTCGAACATGAGTGCTACCGAAGTGCGAATGAAAAAAAAAGTGACTTGCTGTGCGAATAAGATAATTTTGCACACGGTTTGATGTAAATACAGTGAAGCTATTTCGAGGAAATATGTTTTCGTACATTTCCCGTGTAAACTGCTATAGTTTTTTTTCATGTTTAGGAAATAGTTAAATTGAAATAATGTTTTTTAATACGTCGTAATTAAACGCGATATTCAAATTAGTTTTTTGTGAAATTTGATACAGCGTCATAAACATGAGATTATGTTTTCGTTTATTATAAAAACACATCTGCCTTTTCGATTTCAAAACGTTATATTTCTAGCTCTATTTTTTTTATAAATTAAATATTCTCTTATTTAATTCCTCTTGAAAGTAGATTCAAATTTTTCTGATTTTCTTCATTCGGTTAATAATTTAAAAGAAGCGTTTTCTTCAAAGGTCTATAGAGCTGAAGTCGTAGTTTTAAAAGTCACGCATTGAAATGAGAAAGAAAGTTTATTAAGCTTTACCCGATGGGGAGGAGTGTTATGTCACTGGTTAGAAAATATTTTCCACTCAGATGGGTTTGTTAGTTTCATCCCTCTAAACCAAAGTCAAAATAGAGACGTCGTAACACTGTAACCAAACATATTTTAGATCCATTAAAGCAATCCATTTAATAAAGCGCCCATTAAACAAGTGCGCGAGTCAATGGCAAAGGGGCGGCAGAGAAGTTGCAGGGCGTATGTAGACACATCTTTTTCTTCTTTCAGTGTACTTAAAAGAACCAATAATCAATGCTATAACGTGTTCAAACCAAATACCACGCAAAGAGAAAAATCTCTAAAAGAATGATAATGACGGGTTAGGGTTGTTGTGCACGGCGAAATTTTTTATTCGAACGGAAAGAGGGTTGATCTTAAAGGGTGCACTTGCGCGCCAGCTGGGGCAGCGTTGAAAAAAATTGACGGCGTGCTTGCGAAATAGGTCACCCTTTTTCACTCAGCAAAACAATATGAATGTCTCCTTCAGTACTTGTGTTTCTCCTTAACAAATTAAACGTGCACAAAATTTTCTAATTTCAAATGGTTTCGTTTGATGAATTGGAATCTCTTTTTGTGGAACCCTCATTAATAGTGTTTCCAATAGAAACTGAAGTGTTTCTCATCATTACTAAGTGCAGCTTAATCCACACTTTGTTTGTGAGTTTGTTTTGATTCTAACAACGCCTTACTGCTCCCTTAAGTAGCGTACAATCAACTTGTGTTAAACATGATAATAAACAAACATTCGAACAAGGCCGGTGATTTTTCTTATTTCTTTATTGTTAAACCTATTGTTTTTAACCTGAAATCCTTAGCCTGATATTCTTATAAAGCATATTATTATAAAAGGAAAAAGCGTGTAGATAATGAGCATGTTCTGGTATATAGAAAATAAAGACATATTGATGTAAGTATGTAACATAATATTGATCTCAACCGCCTTTTACATTGTGAACCCTTTTTTAAAAAATGGTTCACATCTCATAATTAGGTGTTTCTTAGTGGTTTTTCTAGATTTTTTTTTCAAATATGCTGTTTTACGTGTTTTAAAAAAGGCATTACATGCGATTTTGAAATCTTTCTCTCTCTACGTTTTAAATAAAATTTAAGCTCTTTTTCTCATGTGTGCGTGTCTTATTTAAAAGTTATTAAAGGTCAAATACATTTTGTTAGAAGCAATGATAAAAACCTGTGATTTTTAATTCAAGAGTGAGTAATATATTAGATTCGTCATCTCTTAAGTGGATTATATTTAATCTCCAAGTACTGTTGCGGTTAGCTTTTTTCTTAATTAAATTCCCAAATGCGATGACGAAGAAGCTAATAACTAGTTTTAATTTCTTCGTGCCGTGCAGGTTATGAGTCAAAAACAAATCTGATTCATTCTGTTTGCTAATTGGAAAAACACTTGAGATTCGTTTCCGCTTGGGAAAGCCAATCAAAGAGCATATTTAAGATTTAATTCTATTCGGCTAAATTTGGTTTGGTCTCATACCTCGGTGAACCTTAGATATTGGCTATTACTCGAAGCTACCCCCTTAAATTTCTATGAAATCCTTATAACTTTTAGTTAGGATTACGGTTAGAACTTGAAACTTGCAGCATAACTTTATTTCATCAAGGGTAATCATTCTAAAATGTTTTGACACTTGATTAACCCGATTTCCGATATTTCACAGATTTTACCGGGTAATCGGAAAAATTGGATTTTCTGGCGATTTTGGCAGTTTATTGTGCGAAATATACAAAGATAAGAAAATATGTTAAATCAGTTTTATTTGGATATATTAGAAGCTTTAAGCATAATGTTAAAATAAAAGTAACTGAACTTTAAGCAGAAGTGGTATTATGGATAAAGTTTAAGTCTGTGATGACGTCATATAAAAATTGATGCGAATTTATTGCTATCATTTTGTTCATTTAAAGACATATTATGACTGTGCCAATTTTGATCCCATTTTGGAAAGCCTCGGTTAGAATAGTTCGAAAATTCCCGACCGAATAGAGTTAGTTCCAATGAATATATTTAACATACGACTACTACAAATGGTAAATTAAAATTAAAATTTCTTTCATGTAACACTACCTAATATATAAGCTGTCGTTAAATATTCTATTTTAGTCGGCTAATATAGATAGCTAAGTGAAACAACAACTCTTTTACGCAAATAAGAGCATTTGAAAAACTTATCTTTCTTAGATCTCGTATAATCACATAACGGTGATTTTAATTTTTTTCTCCGTTGAAGATAAGCACCACGTTGTTATTTTCGAAATAATGACTTGCTTCGCTACTTCACCCATTCATTCAATAGCATGATAAATTTGTCATCAACTTTTCAATAACAAAAGTCGTACCATATCTCGTCACAAGACACAAAACTTCACAGCTCCATAACCAGGAAGTCTATTTTCTTTAATTACTTCCATTTTTGTGGCCTACCAGTTGCTAATCACACTTTTTATTGCAGATTTAGCAAAGCCCTTTACATCAACAGTGAGCCTTTGTTTGAAATTAAATGTGATAAAAATTGATCCTAAAACTCGACCTTAGGTATCCTTCTCTTATAAAGATACTTAAAGAATTATTGATTAGTGGAGATGAGGAAAATAAAAATCTGTTTTTATAATGGAGATGATTTATTTTTTATTCCCAAAAGTTTGTAATTTTTGTGTTGTTTTTTGATATTGTTCTTTTCCCTAAAAATCGTGTCTGTCGTTTAGATTGAATGAAATTAATTAAAAATATTTATACCTCAAAATAAATGAGAAAATGTTGTGGCAAATTAACATTTTAAGAATGAATAATCCAGAGTCGTCGTGCCAACAAAATTTCACACGTGGTAAAGTAGTTGATTTTCTCTCATTAAATCCAGTCTGTCGCGTGCTTTTGTTATAGCTACTGCGTGCTGTTTTGATGACATCAAACAATGCTGCTTTGTTTAACCCTATTTTTACTGGCATAATCATAGATGGGACATTCCGCACCACGCACTATCAATTTCTCTGGACCAGATGAAGCATTTGGCCTCAAACGCAGCACACATGTAGCTAATTTAGAACCTATGTAACTTATTTAAATCATGACAATTGTTTTTAATGTTTTTTTGCACGTGTATTTCTATCTAAATTGATATGCTGTCAAAAAAGGCTAAATTCAGGAACTTACTTAAACAAAAGGGACTTTTTTACACCGCTCGTGTCGAAATGGACTAGAGGGACTAACTAGTTTACAATTTCTTTTTGTAAAATTTTAAAATTTTCACTACCTTGTAATAATATTAAACGTTTTGATGATATATCACAGCATTAAACTGTTTAAGATCTGTAGTGATTAAATTTCTCCGCGCGGTTCACCAACGCGGCCAGTAAAAATAGATTTAAACAAGATCAAGTCGTTCTTGTTTAAATCTATGACTGATAGTTTATGTGTGAAATGTTTTATCAATTGCAAGACATTTACAGCAGACCAAAGAAAAATTCAAAGCCGATCTACTTTCCTTAACGGGTATGGTCTACATAGTGATTACATTTTTTATAAGAATCATCTGTATACGCAAAATTAGGTTAAAAAGACCATGAAAATTAAGACTATCTATTTGAAAAATTAGTTAGTCTTAATACTAGATCCATTACATGTCGATGCAGCTGATCTTAAAGTTAAAGAAAAATTTACCAAAAGTCTCATGGATTTCATGGATATCAAAAACTAACCAATAAGGCTTATTCCCGAATATCAAGCAAGAATATCAATAATTAACTGAGGCTCAAAATAGTCACTTTGAGTGATAGTAAAAGTCGCAATTCCTCAAGAAATATTCAATACACGTTTCCTGAATTACATGTTTTGGCTTGAAGATTCATATTCAGCTTCATTAAATTGATATGTGTAAAATTTTTTAGCTTAATTCGGCATATGAAAATGCTGCTTTGGTGGTACTAATTTTATGGTCAATTTTCGAATTGTGCTAATTATCCTCGGTTTCAAGCAGAGGTCAATTAGCACAAAATTAAAAAAAGCTGTTTTTACAGGTTATTTATTTGCTGTATGATCTGAAGATTTCATATTTTATCAAGTTTCAGGTGAAGATTTCAAAAGTCACGTTCATTTTGTTTAAAAAAAGTTGAGAAATAGCAGCGGTACATCAAAGAAAAAGGTGTTTTCCTTCAATTTTGTTATATGCCATATGTTCCTCATATTCTACTGTTCAATTTTACCTTGCAATCTGTAAATAAAAGCAAAACGTTTTAAAAGATTTTTTTTTCAACCATGGTTAGATATATTAGTCCAGATTGATTCAACTTACAAAATACCTCATGACTAACATGTGGGTATTATGTAACGCGTCTGGCTAAACTGATTAACTACACACAATAGATCGTTCAAATATCAATTATAAATTATATTAGTATTGTAATAGAAAATCTGTTTCACAACCCCTCCTCTATTTCGTACAACACCTCACATTGTACATTCTTTGTTACTCCTCTGGATGTTGTTGTCCTAAAAATTCATGTTTATTTCGTCTGTTTTGTCGTAAATCAGAAAAAACGTAGCTTGTCATTTTTGTGGTCTCACTTCGGCATTCGCTGAACAATGTCAATGATAAATGGACCACTTTTAAGTTAATTGTAACAGATCGATTTTAATTAGAACATTGTGCGAATTAATTAGATAGATTACCCTTGCAATAAAAGTTAGTTTTACCGATTATACCATTATTTTAAATGTATCTCGAAATGACAGTTACATGACCAAATTACTTGCAGATAGATTGGTTTTCCTATCATGTTTTCAAGGAATTAATTTTAATTCTAATTTCAATGAAATGTTACGAAACTTTAGATTTCACGATAAAGTAAATTTCCTTTCTCCGTAAAATTTTCGTTATGATGCAGAAGTACTTGCTAAACATTTTTAAATTACATTTGCGTTTTATTTTGAATGAATAGCTTTTATTTTTGTTTTATGGCAAAATGTCTTGATAAGTATTTGTTATGGGACAAAATGCTTTTCTTCACGAAATTGGACAATGTTAACTGAAAGACACTGTGCAGCACTACTCCAATTTTTTTAATTAAAAGCAATCAGCTTGTCAAAACACGTGATCTGCATTAACGTCATCAAAAAATTATACTCAAACACGGTGTGTATTTTTATCTTGTAGCCGGATATTTGACTTAATAGGGGTGCAAATGGTAAACAAAGAAATTATTTAGCTATGAAGGTATGAGCTAGTTGCCATAGAGACGATGCTTCAATATGTTGATTACTGTTTCAAGCTCTACACAATGACAACCATCATGGAGGGCGAGAATTAAAACAAGTTTAAAAAAAAAATGTAAATGTGACAGGTTGATTTCATTAAAATATTTACATCAAATATTATTCAAAATGTTCTTTGCTTAAAGTGAGTTCCGATGTAACTTGCATCTAGCAAAAAAAAAAAAGCAGCCCTTTATCCAACATGAAGGAATGTTAATGTTACTTCCAAATCAGGAGATCGAGATATATGTATTCAATATGATTGCTATCATGTCAATTTACGATTGGGCCATTTATTTCGATAATACTATCATGTAGTGTTTTAAAACAATTGGCATTTTGCTTTTGTTAAAGGAAAACCAAAATATTATATTATTACCAGACCGTCTGTTTACACGACTGATCCCGAAACTAACCTTTTCAATCAATTCCAAGAAAATGTACAAAACTTTTGTTTTGGTAAACAAGAATAAATCTTTCTACTTTTGCTCGTAATAGAGAAAAAGTAAAAGCCCTAACGTTTTAGCCTTTACCCTTATCGTGAAAAACACTTATTGAAGATAAACCGATGATGATGGTAAAATTGCCCCCCCCCCTAGCTAGTTTTTTTGGTGCATTAAAAGGTATGCACTTGATGCAAGAAATTTGTACAGCTTTAATCCGGGAATTTACGTTATGTTCATGGTACACTTTCTGTCTTACATTTACCATAAAAGAAGAGCTTTCACATAAACATCATTCTCTGATTCTCTTTTTTTCTTTTGACAAAGGTTTGACCAAAGTTGGTTGTTAAAATAGACTTCACAAGAAATGGCGATGTGAGGAGCACATTGGAAAATAGAATAAAGTGTGGAGCACTGTACAAAAAAGAGCTATAAGAAAAAGATTACACAAGTCCAATTTTGGCGAATAAAGCGCGCCTTACATTTGTTGTTACCGCTCATTTTGAGTTGTGTTTTAAACACTTACGCACTGTGGAGTGAGTTAGCTATCAAACAAGACAAACTAAATACAGTCTTCTTTCCAATAGACACTTTAAAGAACGGACATCTCTGATCAATGGCTAATTTTCTTTTTAACATGATCTTTCTAAAAAGGTGGACACATTTGCTCTCCAACTTTCTATATTGGCTTTGTCTGGGTAACTCACGAAACTACAAAAAAAACTTAATATAAAAACCACCGCGTTAAAACACTTAAAAAGATGTAAGATGTGAGAGGGACTGAAGCAGCAAAGAAATTCCTTTGTCATATGCACAGAAATTATATATGAACATATTAAAAGCTTTATTTGGTATACACTGCTAGTGTTCGTTTATTACACAGAAAGAATTGCTAATTGTTTATCTGCATATAACTAGTGAAGAGCGAATTGCAAAATATATTAGCACAAAGCCATGGAATTATAAAGGTAATTTACATTGTCCTAAATCATGTAACATAATAAGAAATACAATCTTAAAAAAATTCAGGTAGACACCATGTCTCTTCGAGAGGGGTGAGGGGGTATTCTGGGTCTCTGGGTTAGAAGGAGGTGTTAATTTTACCATACAAGGAAGGACAAATGGCATGACTATGAAGTTCGTGCAGTAACTAACTAAAATAGATTTGACAGCAAAAAATTAATGCTGACGTCATTATTCTTAGCTTACGTGTCTTAATTTTCTGTTGATTTTTTCACCTTCTCAATCTATATGTGCCTAATTTGCCTTTGATGTGTCAAGGACAAAATGTATTTAGATCGGACGAGATGTTTCTTTATAATAAAATCTATGTTGAAAGTGCTATAATAATAAAAAAAATCAATTAGCCGCGCTTTTAAACACGCCTGCATTACGAAATAATTCACGCTCAGGGTCTGCAAAAACCTAACATGTCAAGACAAAAGGTTACACTGAGGTCAAAAACAATTCCTGGAACCAATGCCTGCTCCATATTTGCGCATCGTTTCATGTGCTTAAGTATGTTGATAAATAAGTACTGTTAAGTGCAGGTGGACTGTAATAAGAAATCATTCATCTATTACACTGGGGCATTGGCACAAATAATCTATAAAATACCATACCTTCGTCGCACTGCCTAATTAATATGGCGAGGTAAATAATTTTCCCATTAAAGATTTGTTCGTAAAATGTAATGTTTATTTAGATCTGTTTTGGTCAATACAGGGATTTTCAGAATTGCTAACTGCTTTAAATTTCTTGCCATATAGTTACAGTCTGAGGATCTTCTCCATTGTTTTCTTCATTCGTTGTGGCCGGTTTACTAGCTACATCTGAGTCGTTATGATGTCGACAAGTCGTCACAATAAACCAAAATCGGAAAACTGCAACTACATTCAACATTCTTCATCAGAAAGTGAAAACCATGAAATACATCTTGTTCACTAGCCATTACCTTTATCCTTATTATGGAAAAGCACACATCTGTAAATATAAAGGTGAAAGAATAGATAACAATTCTTATTCAAAGTATCTTCTTTCCTTTTTCCTCCATGCTTATAGGGAATGCAAGTAACAGTGCAGTAACTGTCAGACTCATGTAGTAGATTACTTGAAATCCTTCTCCATACATTTGAACGCAACCAGTATCTGTTATAAGATCGAGCATATCAAATGCATCCAAGGATTCCAACGACACAGCAAATATCTCTCCTGTTTTGAATCTTCGTTTTGGATAAGGAAAGATAAAGTAGTTGATAGATAATAGAACTACTGACAATTGAAGCAGGATGTAATCAAATGTGCAAATTCTTATTTCCTGGAAATTATGAAAAAATGAAGTATTAAAGGCTACAAATAACGTTTCTAAAAAAATGTATTTGCTGAGAGGCTCGAACGAACTTAAACTGGTGCGACTCTTTTCTGGACTCATCTAGAAGTAAAACAACGCATAGATAGTCGCAATTTTCAATGCGGTTTGAACGTTTACTTGAGTCTTATGTAAACTCTGTCTAACGCTCATAAAGTTAAAAGTACTAACCAGACAGTGATTGGTTGCTGTGGCGTTGCTGTTGGTTACTGTTGCTGGAGCGTACTCTGGATTGAACTTTTCGTATTGATAATGTAAATTCATACCAGCCGGCCCAACAGTAAAGATTATAAATACCAGTAACGGTACATTGTACCAAGTTGATTCAAATAGGTTTTTGCACCTAATAAAAATAATTGTTATTCTGTATTAATTTATCTAATCTTTTTATGCTCTTTTTATAATTAAATATCTATATTCAGTCATTACTGTCAACTTTTAAGGCGTCTCCTTTTTTGTTTCATGACATGAGAACCTTTATTGTTACCCAAGTCTGGGTAAATTTGGCGACACTGATTTTCAAGACCGTTAACGTCTATTGTTGCTGCACTGGTTAGTTAAAATTTAAGGAAAAAATTATGAATGAAAAAATCCTAAATCTTTCCATAAGAAAATCTCAACTTGAGCTAAAGCTCTTCTCAATGAAAAGTTTTGGGATTTAACTGAAGATATGCGTGTCTCGGACGCGGTAACATTGACGGTTACTCTGCTATTTTAGAAGTTACATAGCTCAAGTTTGGAAAAAATCTCTATTTGATGTCTTGTAAATACTTTGTATTTTTTCTATACTTAAAGCTATATATACCATCACATTTTTTAGCCATGTAAATCTTAGAAAAATCATTTTAATTTTTAGGCGAAATATATCTGCCGTACATTCTCACGAACGCGTTTCCACCTGATACTGTTTAGGCCAATCACGGCCCGATATACAGAGTTTTGTTATTACAGCTGCCATTATGAACTTGGGTACACATGCCGTAAGCATGTCGTTTATATATTAAAACCTTCATAAATTTAAGACTGGATCATTCAAGGACCTCTTTCTTTTCTGTTTTCCAATCTTTAATTTGTTTTAGACACTGGTTAATTTTATTAGCTACATTTTAAAGTGCATTTGTCTGTAATTTTCTTTAATTAAGGTTTCTACTGTGAAGATTTGACCGTGAAAAGTTCATGTTTTACCCCATCCGAATGTGAGCACGGAACAATATCACGTGACAACGCGTCCGTGAAAATAGCAAGCCAGCTAACGTAGTCAGTGTCATTAGATACCCAAAGACAGACAGACAGCTAGGTAGCTATTTTGTGCTATTTTTCTAAGTTTTCCATTTCGTTTCGTATAGGAGCATTTTATGCTAGCCATCGTTATTACTTCCTCTTGTGTTATCGTTACCAACCTGAAGCTAGCCACAATAAGAAAGTAGTAAGGATAGATTAATGATAGTCCTGCAAAGTTTAGCTTCGATATTCCGCTTAACAAATTTTCTTTCCATACATCATAATTTATTGTGTTAGCTACACAGCAACAGAATAGAATATTTTATCCTAGTGTTATAGGCGAATTTCAGTGTTTATGTTTTGACGGGATTCCCACGCCTGTGTATAAAATCTGAAAAATCGACAGGCGATGGGAGAACTGATAATTAGCTTGTAACAGAATAGTTAGCCGATGCAGGATAATTATACGGCACGTAATTATACGATAGAGATCTTTTTTGCTTAAACTTACGGCTAATTAGATGTTTTCCGTTTAAAAATAAATATCTCTCTTGCGCAGTCGTTTCTTGTTATTTTTTGTTTGTTTTTAATTAAAGCATAACATGCTACTGAACTAGGTAGATGGCTATAGGAAGATCGATATAACATTGGTTTCACAGTCACATAGCGGTACAGCTATATCTTGCTGTTATTACCATTTAACTAGGATAGCCTCTTCTGTAGTGTTCCTAATGGTACTATTACCAATGAAGGTACTGCAAGGGGAGTCTTAGTGCATATAAAGCTCACATTTAAGTTACAGAAGTCTTGCAAGCACATCAAGCGCTTAATCAGACAACCGCTGAAGATAATAATCTTAAAGCCATCCTAAAAGCTTAGTAGGAAGGATTGATTCACACTTTTTTAGTCTCTTGCAAGACTCGGCCAGGAATTGAACCCGAGACATACCGCAATGGAAGCAAACGCTTTAACACATGACCACCAGTCGGTAAATAATATTATCATTTTACACTGTACATTTTCTACATCACATTGAATTTCTCGTTCAATCTCTTTAAAACACAACTAGTTCTTCAAGATAAAATTAGTACTTACCAATTATATTTACCACGATTCTTTAGCAATAGTAAGAGTATCATCACTGCTGCAAAAGATGTGCTTGTAACTCCACCTCCAATCTTAATATTTTCTTTTTTGAAGCTGTGATAAGTATTGCCATCATCACTATATAGCGTCTCTCCTAGTCTCCACCAAGTCAACGCATTGTAGATAATAAAGGATATGTATACAATTGCTATTCGTAGGCAATGTATCCAACTCTTCTTCATAATCAAGAATTATAGTGAGAATGCTCATGCTCATGCGACCGATGCTTTTTTAATATAATTTTTTGCTTCAGAGAAATAAATATATGAAATGTGTAATATTTGCAGGGAAATTTTATTATAGCTCTATAATCCGATTTATTTGTCAACTTCATAAATAAATGGTAAAAACACCAAACGTCATCAACCTCATGACTTTTTGTGATGCTGACATCATTATAATTTTTATGTTTGGCTTTTATCAGGAGATTTTAAAAAGATTTAAATAGAACAAGAATTTTTACAGTAATCTCTTAATTGTAAAATTCATAAAAGTATTCACAAAAGGCATAAGAAGCAATCAATATATAAAATGCATTTTCTAATTAAGTTTAAGATTTCCAAGATCCTCTTTCATATGTTTTTTTTCAGCGTGTTGCAAAATACGCTATTTTACAAAGTCTTCATTAAAGACTATTAAATACCTTGGTCACATATATATGCGGGAATGACTTTCTGCCTAGAACTGTGACTCTGTTATTATTATTATTATTCCGATTATTTATACAGGATAGCCACTTCAGTGTTGGAAACACTGTTATCAATGTGGGTCCTGTGTTCGGAATGTATACATTAAGTATACACCGGCATTACCTACCCAATTTTCCTCACATGGCACGGGTTGACCCGTAGCTGTGGTAAGACACTTGCTAAACATGCCCGCGCTGTGGACCGAACCACGGACCTTGTGATCACGAAGCGAACTCCATAACCACAAAACCACGCTCCACTGTAATTTAAAATATCAGTTTTTTTATACCGGAGCTATCTTCGGTTAATGTGGTCGCCGATAAAGTATTTAATATGAAGTACAGATTTTTCCGTTGACTTTTTTGTACTAACTCTTCACGACTTTATTTTAATTCCTCTCCTTTTATGAAGTCTCGCTCAATTTTGCTTATGCGCAGTATATAATTCATCGCATAATTAATCCTAAGTATGTAGGAATTTATTCTAGAACTAAAGAAATTAAATTGTAAGCAGATGGTACTTTTTGAAACTTCAAGCTATCGATGACATAAGCAAAAAAATTTTTTGCTCAGACTTTGTTTTTTTATGACATAATGTGAGTGTGCCAAGTTTGGCTCGATTTGGAAAAGCAAATTATGTTATTAAATATGTTTAAGAAACAGAAAATACACCGAATTTACGAAGGAAATACACTGTTATTAACGTTTATACAAAAAACTTAAAAAAGGCATACATAAAAGCAGTCAGTGGTCTAAGCCTGCAAAGGGATCTTCAAGTTCCAACTCTACGGAGATTGTCTCTAATATACCAGCTTTTTCGAATCATTTTCTGATTATATCTTGACAATTACGTAGTTCGGACTACTAAAAATTAGAATCCAAAAAGTTTTGGACAGTATAATATTCGAACAAGCATTTGTCCGAAAACAAAAACGTCCGAAATTTTTAAAGATTAATGTATTCACTAAGTGCATATGTTCAAACTTCACCATGGTTGGGTTCACATTAAGTTACTCAATCGTCCTGTCAAAAGACATTTCTTCTCATCAATTTAGTACGAATAAAGGTGGGTTATGGCGTACTAAACCATGGTTTTTTGAAAACCATCGTTTAGTATTTTTATAGGTGCGAAACAGTTACGTATGCAACAGCTAAATTGAAAGGTGTAGAAAAATATAATCTTCCGCGGGTTGTGCATGTCACCAAACACTTTTTTCATAGTTTTGCGTACGTCACTTCACAAAATGTTAGAAAGTCAACACATTTTTTAGAAGTAAATAAAATTCTTAGAAATGCATACCACGATGCACTGTACACATCACTTATCATGGAGTGTTAAAAAGGCAATGCATTTCTCAGAAGTAAATAAAATTCTTAGAAATGCACACCACGATGCACTGTACACATCACTTATCATGGAGTGTTAAAAAGGCAATGCATTTATCAGAAGTGAATTAAATTCTTAGAAACGCACACCACGATGCACTGCACACATCACTTATCATGTAGTGTTAAAAAGGCAATGCATTTCTCAGAAGTGAATAAAATTCTTAGAAATGCATACCACGATGCACAGTACACATCACTTATCATGGAGTGTTAAAAAGGCAATGCATTTCTCAGAAGTGAATTAAATTCTTAGAAACGCACACCACGATGTACTGTACACATCACTTATCATGGAATGTTAAAAAGGCAATGCATTTCTCAGAAGTGAATAAAATTCTTAGAAATGCACACCACGTGCACTGTACACATCACTTATCATGGAGTGTTAAAAAGGCAATGCATGTCTCAGAAGTGAATTAAATTCTTAGAAACGCACACCACGAAGCACTGTACACATCACTTATCATGGAGTGTTAAAAAGGCAATGCATTTCTCAGAAGTGAATTAAATTCTTAGAAACGCACACCACGATGCACTGCACACATCACTTATCATGTAGTGTTAAAAAGGCAATGCATTTCTCAGAAGTGAATAAAATTCTTAAAAATGCATACCACGATGCACAGTACACATCACTTATCATGGAGTGTTAAAAAGGCAATGCATTTCTCAGAAGTGAATTAAATTCTTAGAAACGCACACCACGATGTACTGTACACATCACTTATCATGGAATGTTAAAAAGGCAATGCATTTCTCAGAAGTGAATAAAATTCTTAGAAATGCACACCACGTGCACTGTACACATCACTTATCATGGAGTGTTAAAAAGGCAATGCATGTCTCAGAAGTGAATTAAATTCTTAGAAACGCACACCACGAAGCACTGTACACATCACTTATCATGGAGTGTTAAAAAGGCAATGCATTTCTCAGAAGTGAATAAAATTCTTAGAAAGGCATACCACGATGCACTGTACACATCACTTATCATGGAGTGTTAAAAAGCCAATACACTTCTCAGCAGTAAACAAAGTTCTTAGAAAAAAATCTTTTAATAGCTTATAAGTTTCTGACGAATAAAAAACTTGTGGAAGTCCAATCAGCTGTGATTAAAATGAAACTGATATGAAATTCATTTGGAAATAGAGGCGTATTTTTCTAACTGTGCAGCTATTAATTAGGTTATTTGTTCTACCTTAGAACTTAGGGATGAGTATCATGTTTAGTATCGACCTCTTTAATTGAGTTCGGCATAATTAGGAAATTCGGGAGAGGTCTTTTACAGCACATATAGAGAGATCATATGAGGAAACAATGCAACTGATCTGTGCAAGTAAAAATATATTAACAACATGTGCCTACAATACAAAATATCATCATAAAGGTTCGTAACATGATTTAAATTCCTTTGTCAAACCGTTGAGCGTCATATTTTCTATGTGAAGTTATTCTTGTGCACACTAAAAATAGCGCCCATACAATATACAGTTTTCTTAATAATAAAAAGTACGTTCTAGAGATGCAGGCTTTTTTTAATGAAAAACAAATTATAAAACTATTTATAAAGAACCTTCGGCTCCTGCGCTTATGCAAAAAGAGACAACAGGTCCTGGGATCGAGGTTGTCTTTGCTTTAATTTAAAAAAGCAAATACGAGAAACAAATAAAAGTGTATACGCGAATGCAAGAACGTCGACGACTGAAGGATTGCTTCAAGAGCAGAAACTTTCAAGCAATTTTTTTCAAAGAATTGGTCGAAAGCTTTCGCTAATTTTGATTATATGTGCTAATTCGCAAAATAAAAAATTTCGTCAAAATCTAAAAAGGTTAATCTATGGGGAAAAAACTTTCGTGGTTCAACTTCCCCCTCCTCCTACATTAGCATCAAAGAAAAGGAAGAAAAATGCATCAGGAATGCTGGAGGCAATCAAGATATTGAAAAAATGTTTCAGGTTCATTACGTGCACCATTACAGGATAATAAAAAAAGCACCTGAAGGCATATGGATTCTATGCAAGAGAATAGAGCTCCAATGTCACTACTTTCTATATGAACCAAATATAAGAAAAAGTGAAGTGAGAAAGTGTTTAACAGACAAATACGACATAATAGACCTATTTCCATATCCATTTGGTTCCGCGAAATATGCATACGCAAAATGCAGAATAACATGAAAACGAGATTAGTTATGAGCAAACTGAATTTTTGCCTTGTGTTTCAGTAAGCAGCTCTGTTACTATCGCAAAGTTTGGTCTATTTACAGCTTTTACTTGGATATTTTATATAACCATGAATTCAGGAGATGTCAGTGAGGCTAGTAGTAGTAGTAGTATAACAAAAAAAAGGAAGATTTCTCGTGGTTTTGAGTGTGCAGCCTTTGGATGTGGTAGCACTTATTATGATAGCAACGGAGAAAGAACACCGTTTCATTTTTTTAAATTTCCCTTAAATAATCCCGAAAAAAAGGTGTGGTGTAATTTGATTAAGCGACATGATGGTAGAGATAGCTTTTCTGTAAACAAAAATACACGTCTTTGCCATTTACACTTTAAAGAAGATGAATACAAAAGAAATTTAACTAGATGGACATTGCACAAAGGGGTTAAGCCATCAATAAATCTCCATTCAAGTTTTACTTCTGCAAAGTCACCAAGACCATTACCGAAAGATAGAAGTAATGTCACTTTAAGGAGTAATAACTCTGTAAATGTATCTTCAACAACAACATTTAACAGTACCCTTATGTCTCCACCTTTATCACCAAATTACCATGTACCTTTGTTCGAAAGTTCATTGTTGGAGGAGAATATTCCATTTTCTGTTGATGTTGGAACCCAGACTGATTTTTCCTTTGTCCATAATGCTTTTTATGCTGTACAAGATAACGAGTTTGATACACTTAATGATCATTCATACTCAGGTGTCCATTTAACACAAAATATTTTAGTGAATATTTGTATTCTTCAGGAGGAGATGGAAAATAAAATTAAGCAACTTTCTAATAAAATCTGTTTGTTGCAGAACAGTGTTGTTAAAATTAACAATGAGTTGTCAAGCTATAAAAATAATCTTTTTACTTTTGAAAAAATCAAAGATGATCCACAAGCCATTAAATTTTATACTGGTTTTCCAAATTATGAATCACTTTTGTCCGTTTATAAATATTTGGAGCCAAAGTTATGTCGTATACATTACTGGACTGGACCCAGTTCTCTCAAAAAGGATGTTGGTAATCTAAATTATCAGACTTCAAAAAATAATTTCTTAAAACCTGGCCGCAAACGGTCTCTTTCTTTGCTTGATGAATTTTTTCTGGTGTTGTTACGGTTGAAAGTTGGATTATATGTTGCTGATATTGCTGACCGATTTAATATTTCTGCTAGTCATGTTTCTAAAATTTTTACCACTTGGATAAATTTTTTGTACCACGAACTTCCACTATTGTTTCCATTTCCTTCTCAAGCAATGATACGAAAATATATGCCGAAACAATTTAAAGAGTACCAAACAACACGAGTAATCATTGATGGCACAGAAATATTTGTTGAGACTCCGTCTTCTATGGTATCACAATCTCAAACATGGTCCCAATACAAGCACCATAACACTTGGAAAGCTTTAGTTGGTATTTCCCCAAACGGAGGTGTCACATTTGTATCTGACTTATGGGCTGGCAGGGTCAGTGATAAGCAAATAACAAAGCAATGTGGCATCTTGGGTATGCTAAACCATGGTGATAATGTCATGGCTGATCGTGGCTTTGATATTGCTGACATATTACCTGATGGTGTAGCTTTAAACATTCCACCGTTTAAAGGACAGCGTGATCAACTTACAGCAGAAGAAAGTGAAGACACTGCTAAAATAGCTGCTGTCAGAATTCATGTGGAAAGAGCTATTGGCAGGATAAAGAATTACCACATATTAGATGGTACTATCTCATTGACATTATCACCAGTTATCAATCAAGTGTTTACAGTGTGCAGCTACCTAACAAATTTTTTACCACCATTATGTCCTCCATCAAATGACAACAACTCCAACTGAATATATCATACCTAGCTTCCTTAAATTGACATTAGTAAGGTCTACATAAATACTCATACACAGAGATTTCTTTTTTTGTTTACACTCTACTTACTACTATGCCTCTCAAATATAAACGGTTATTTTTATAGCCACAAATATTCCATTAAACATTATTAGGGCTAACGTTGGATGTTGTTGGGAATGTTTTATATTTTGTCATTAGCTACACTATATTTTTTTAATATTTGTTTTAAGAATCTCAGGTATTTTTGTCTTCACCGTAGTTATTATTATTTATTACACATTACGGAAACTTCTATTAGATACAAAATAAGCCAAGCGACGGAGCGCCATGACGCAAATAAACATTTAATAGATGTTGCGAGCCAATGAGGCTTTTGTTTACATTTTTAGCACCCAATCAGTAACCGAGATTACTTACTAAAAAACACTGAGCAGCCAATCAAGTATCAAAAAATATTTTTAGTTCACTTGAGGAATGTAAGCTGTCATAAATATTGTTGAGAAGTGGTGCAAGCAAAGTTGTTAGCCAAATGTAATGTTTCTTATAAGATTGTGGCTTTTAAAAAAGCCGTTTAATTTGGTATTAGAGTTCATTGACCCATCCGCCATGTAAGCATAGGTACGAAGAATCAGGTCTGCTTTTGTACCTGATGTTTTTTCTTTATAAACGAAATACAATCTACGATAGAGGCTTAAAATTTGACACAAATAAGCAAGAACATTTCAAGGAAAGTTTAAAGTCCAATTTTTCCCACCAAGTCAAATTTATATCCTAATTCTGAAATCACAAATGTGTAAAATGTGAGTTAAAAATACTTCCAAAACTACCCTCACTTGGAAAAAAATTTAACAAGTTAAGGCACCCACAAGGTCAACTCAACTATACTATTTTAAAACCACAGTCAGTAAGCCTGGCTAATGTTATTTTCACAGATTTTGTTTAAAAAATAAGGCACACTCAATAACTGGAGACACAGGATATACCAGCAACATCACCAATTTTGGTAAACAGCTTGAACTTTCATGTTTGTTTGGAACAAGTTAGTCAGCCAAATAGTTAGCTACTCATATCTTATTCAAAGCTAGCTAATACCTAGCTCATTTAACACCAAAAATAATAAACAAAAGCATTAGAACGACACAATGATACATGCTATTATCTCATATTATCACCAAATGTTAATAACAATCTGTAAGACAAATTAATTTTGCAAATATTGCAAGTAAACAAACCATATCTGCACTACTTCGCTGCAAACTAAAAATTTGCTCATAACTAATCTCGTTTTCATGTTATTCGGTATTTTGGTATGTATATTCCGCGGAACGGAAATGGATATGGAAATAGGTCTATTAAAAGATAAAATATATTGTTGTTGTTTCTTTTTCTACTTTAAACCCATGGACTTATACTCGGATGAGCTTATATAAGACCTAATGTTTCCTTTAGTGACAGGGATGGGCTTATGCAAGGATTGCCTTTAGGCTCGGGATAGCTTATCCGTGGCAGATTACGGTAGTCCGCTCTACTCGCCGTCATAGTCACAACAACAAGTTGTCACGATGAGCGATAATCGAAAACTTGCTGCCAAGAGGTTCTTCATAAGAAAGTGAAAACCATGAAATACACTGTTTTCACTTACCATTACCTTTATTCTTATAATGGAAAAGAAAACATCCGTGAATAGAAAAGTGAGTGAATAAACAACAATTCTGACCAGACATATCTCATTCTCCTTTTTCTCCATGCTTATGGGAAATGCGAGTAAAACTGCTGTGATGATTAGCCCCATGTAGTAGATTACTTGAAATCCTTCTTCATACGTTTGAACGCAACCAGTATCTGTTACAAGATCCATCATATCAAATGCATCCAAGAATTCTAGCGACACAGCAAATATTTCTCCTGTTCTGAATCTTCGTTTTGGATAAGGAAAGATAAAGTAGTTAATGGTTAGTAGAACTATTGACAGTTGAAGCAGAATGTAATCAAATGTGAGCATATTTATTTCCTGAAAAAAATAACAAGTTTCAGAATGCTGTCAATACTATAAACTAAACTTTATGTCATATGCATGACAAGTTTTTTGACCGCAGACTCGTATGTTAACACTGTTAGGAATGCCTTTTTGTTTCTCCGATATAGGTCTCGCCGCAAATACGCGTTCCCTGAAATGCTGGGTAAGGGTTCATACATATCTAGATAGGAACCCTTACCCTATATCGGAGAAACTAAAAGAAACGTAGCCACAAGAGGGGCAGAACACGAAAATACAAAGAAAACCTCAGAACCCTCAAGATACCTTAAACAATATCCAAAACATAATTTTGTATGGGAAATTCTCCCTAACGCACCAGTTAATTATAGACAAAGAAAAAATCTTGAAGGTTCCTATATTGCCATCATGGGCCCGACTTTAAACAATCAAAAAGAAACTAAAAGGCTTCTTTTTTTCATACTGGTATCACGTAAATTATCTTTTAACTTGTATAATATCTTTTAATTATTCCTTTTATCACACTCAATTACTTTTATTTCATGTATTATGCTGTTCCTAATGTATCAACTTTGTATAAAAAACAGAGTAAACTTTTTAATTTTAACTTTAGTATAGTACTGATGATGGCGTAAGCCGAAAAGATTTTACTTAAAAATATATATTGATTTAAAAAAAAAAAAAAAGAAGATAATATTGACGCCGATCGTGCACGTAATTTTTTTGTGACCTGCTTTGTTATATTTTTGGTGAATAAATATGAATGAATATGAAAATAAATTTTTCTCAATGTTATTTTTTTTTAAAAAAATCACATTTGCGGGTATATAGTCTGACTCTCTTCGAGCTCGGGGCATGTCCAGGCAGGGTTTTAATTATTTTCCCATATGCTTGTTAAAATTAATACGTTTAAAGGCGCGTAATCACCCTGTAGGCAACTTTTTTTAGGCGTGCCTATTTTATTGTAAAAATTAAAAGATATACATAAGAAAACATTATCCTGAAAATTTTATTGAAAACTGACAACCAGAACATGTTCAAATGTTTCATAGAAATAACAAACTCACCCCAATTTCTCTTCGCCTACAGAACCGCCATTGCATTTAATTTCACGAATCATGCGATAATAAACGCATGGCAAAATTGATCACATGGTTGCTGGATTCATGCCATTACAGAAAAAATAATGAATGAGGGAGAGTATCCGTAGCTGTGTTTCCATCGTAATGCTTTTATAAATGTATCCACAAAGTTCCGAACATGATAAATCAGATAAATCAATCGAAGTTTCTGTGTTATTCTTTTTTATTTAAACGTTTTAACTTACAGAAATCAGACTTCTTTGCAACACTGACCACTTCTTGTTGTTGTTTCTGAAGACAGCTTCGCCTCGCTATCTGTCTTACTTTTTGATTATTTTCCTTTGTTCAAACAGTTAGTCGTTTCCTTATGGAGACAGTATCAGATCTAGACAATTAGAATACCTAAATTTTCAGAATTTCCGCTTTCATGCTCTAAATTTAATTATCTCCATAGTGCTTCAACTATCTTCAACTATCACAATAAACATCCTCCCCCGTTGGGTGTTTTGGCTTATAATATGCAGTAACCCCGGTCATGCTAATAAAAAAAAGAAAGAGCGTGATAAGCATTAATTATCATATTTAATAACCACGAGGCAATTCTGTGATTTCTTCTTTCTGTTTTGTTTTGCCTGGTCTCCAAAAACAATGACGAATAGAATAGGAGAAAATTAAATCTAAGTGGAGAATTGATACGGATGTTTCTACGCGCGGCAACTTTTTTAAACAGAACCAAAATTTCTTTCCACTTTTTGATGCCATGTTTTGCAAAGAAAAAACAAGCCAAAAAGAACAGCATGGTGAACGGAGCCTACCATATTGGCGACTTTATCGAACTCCATCTCAAAGCTCATTTAAAGTTAAGGCCGTTTGTTTACCTACGGTTTCACACGAACATTTTGCGACGGCCCGCTATTAGACAAGAATAAGAGATCAACAAGATCGTTAAATATGGCGGCTGAAAAAAAAACACAATAAATTCAAGATATTAAAGTACCATTATTTCCATTTCTAGTGGGTTTTACATCCTCAAATTTTCAGGAAAGTCATAACTCCGTCTGAACTTTGTTAATTTTTTTCGATAAGGGTGATTACGCGCCTTTAAGAACCTTGGCTAGCTCGTATGCAATTACAGTAAAGCAAAATTTATTTAGACTGTTGTTTTGAGAGCTAGTTAACGTATATTATACGTCTTGTTGTCTTAGAAGAAAAAATAAATAGCAAAACTAACCAAACAGTGACCAGTTGTTGTAGCATTGTTGTTCGTTCTTGTATCGTTCTGTGAAAAATGAGGATTGAACTTTTTGTATTGATAATGTAGATTCATACCAACCGGCCCAAGAGTAAAGATTATAAATACAAGTACTGGTAGATTGCACCAAGTTGATTTAAACAAGTCTTCGAAACTAAAGAGATAATACAAGAGCTGTTTTACAGGTAGCTTCGTTTAACTCGACCATTCGTTAGTTCCAACTATTTTTCTTGGCGGTTCGAGTTACCGTATTCTCTCTCTTTAACGCCCACTCTCTATTTAACGCCCCGCTCCAATAAACGCCCACCCTAAAACATCAAAAACCGTATTAAACGCCCCCTCTCTATTTAACGCCCCTCTTTAATTAACGCCTATCCCATATTTTATGTAAAGGGGGCGTTTATTAGAATTTTACACTTAAATCAAATAAAGACAATATTTTGACGAAGTGTGTAAACGTTTAGTATATTTATATATATTTCTAGTGATAAGTAGACAGTTACAAAAATTTAAAATCAGGAAAAGCAAGGAAACATTCTGTAGTTTGATTTTTTTTTATGCTTTAGCTCCGGCGTAACAATTTTTTGTTTTAGCTTGTACAGTTCCTCATCTAATACCACCGCTGTTCTTTTGCAATATGTGTAACAATCGTTACACAATATGTTTTTAATAAACGCCCACTCTCTAATTAACGCCCCTCTCCAATCAACGCCCCTCTCTAATTAACGCCCACCCTAAAATCTCGAAAATTAATTAAACGCCCAGGGCGTCAAATAGAGAGAATACAGTACTGGTGTCACCGTAAAAACATACTCCCCTAAAAGTTTACTCCCCAGTAATAATTTACTAGGAAATAAGTACTCCCCAGTACTTATTTCCCGGGATATTGTTACTCCCGGGAGTATCTGTTTACCAGAAAATTATTACTCCCTGCAGGAAATTTTTACTCCCCTATCTTAATAAATAAAAGATGACCGTTATTATGGTGTTTATAAAAAGAATTTATTAAGAGAACTTACAGCGGACTACCGAAAGAGTTAAAAATCCGGTTGGGTGGGTCTGGCTTCTCTTTTTCAGTGGGACCATTAAAATCTATATAAAAGCTTTTATAAGAAGCAAGAGTTGTTTAAAGAAATGTCAATACAAAAAGCTTTCAGAATCAAATGATTTTAATTGTTTCTTATAAATGGTTGGTATATATGCAGCTGAACTTGACTTTAGAATAATCATTTCAAGATCATTTGATAATCTATTTTGTCATGATAACTACAACCTTACAACGAAAAACTGTAATAAAATGAATAGGAAATAAATTTAACAAATACAAAAAAGTACAATCGGTTTTGAGTTTAGAAACAAAATGAATATAGCTAACAAATCACGAGAGAAAAAATTTTTTCGGAGCTTGAAATCTTATAAAACCTGGAAAACATGAACTGCTTGAGCTTCAAAATTTATAAATGAAATAAATAATAGATTATTAGAGCTTTAAATAATAGAAAAACAAACTTTTGACCTTGAGCTTAAGAACTTATCGGATAAAGTAAATAATAGTATTTTGTTGTAGATAAAATAAACGTTTGAGTTTAAAAAATGTATCAAACAAAGTAAAAATAACTGGAGCTTGAAAAACATAGAAAAACATAATAAAGGAACTGTTTAAGATTAGAAATCGATAAAACAAAGTATAAAAATTATGAATAAAGGAACCTCGCGCATTCAAATTTGCAATGGAATGTCTTCATGAGAGTTAGTTTTACTGGGAAAGTTAGTTTTTACTGGGAAGAAAGTACTTCTCCATTCATAAAGAGTGATTTCAAGGGAGTAATAATTTCCGTGTGGGAGTAATAATTTCCTGGGAAATTACCACTCCAGGAGTTATGCATACAAGTAAAGGATAATTTATTTTTAGATACTTCTAAATAATTTAGTATCTCAAATATTTATTATTTATTGCATTTCCTTTGGTTAATTATCAACAAACCTTCTGTACAAACGTCAAAAAAAAAAAAAAAATAACCAACCGCTTACGACCAGAAACAGTTGAATAGTTGATATTAAAACATGCTCAATAAAATAAAATGGATTACTAAGTAGAAGCGATATTAGATTTTGTTCTTTCAGGAGAGACTACTGAACCTCATTTTGGGGACTCCTGCCTCTTGCTAATAGTTTTTCTTGCCATTCAATATCAAAATATGGAAATACCCTGAAGAAAGGATTGATAACTCTATCTCAAGTCACTATATACAAGAAAATAAACATAAAAATTGTGACTCATCTATGACGCTTGTACTAAAGATTTAAGTCGGATTTCATTAAATATTTTTTAACTGTGGACTCCTTATACACAACTTCTTTTTTCCGCACGTGTTGATAAAGCGAAATACGTGCCTTCTAAAACTTCTTAAGCTATTTTCCTTTTAATAACGAGAAAAAAACAGTACCTACCGTACTTTCAGCCCCAGTAACAGTAATAACGCAATAACGAAAAGCACGCTTAAAACTCCACCTGCGACTTTAGTGTCGTCTTCTTTAAAGCTGTGAATTGTATTACCATTGCCGCCATCACCATGTAGAGTCTCACCTAGTCTCCACCAAGTAAAAGCATTATAAGTGATGAATGATATGTATACAAATGCTATTCGAAATATCAGAATTTTTGCCATACTTAATAATTAAAGTAAAAAGTTAAAACAATTTCGTCAAGAACTTCCAACAACTGTCACAATTTTAATGAACTTGTTATATATAATGTTCTCAGGGAAGTTTTATACAGCCAAGTATTTGCTTTCAAATTCAAGTATGCAATTAATGAATAACTCATGAACAATAACAGAGAGATATAATAAAAGATTATAGTATTATATCTCTATGACAATAATAAAGGGAATATGGATAAAGGCATATGAATGTTTTTATCCATTTCTAATCTAAAATTCCCTATTTTCTCTAAATTTTCCAACTAAGGGGCCTGTTCACATGGAGGCGGGCTGGCTCGGCTAGCCGGGGTGATTTTCATCTCGTGTTCATATGAAGTTTTTTACATCTCGGCCAGCCGGGATGGAAAAGTTGTTTACATTTCACAAAAGATTCATAAACAAATTCATAGACAAAAGAATATATTTCGAACTTTAAATAATTGATGAGAATTTTTTTAAATCTATTGTTAATTTCATCTCGCATAGGCGGGCTGGCTCGCCTGTCATATGAACACATTTTTATTTTTCTATGCGTTTCTTAAGAACAGCGAGATCCCGCCTGACCGAGATCTCCGTACAAACAAGCGAGATCTCGGCAAGGCGGGTTGGCTCGGTTATCATATGAACACATTTTTATTTTTTCATGTGTTTCTTAATAGCAGCGAGATCCCGCTCAGCCGAGCCAGCCCGGTCAACCGAGCCAGCCCGCCTCCATATGAACAGCCCCTTAAGCCTTTTTGTTGACATTTCTAAGAATTTTTGAATCACAATGTTACACAGCTAATCGATTAAAAAGGAAATAACCATATTGATAGCATTAAAAATGTATAGATGAAAAGCTTGAGAACATGAAATATATTCTTAAGTAGAAGTAGAATGGGGGGGGGATTGAATAGTCCGTACATACTTTGTTTCTGGACTTGGTGTCAACTTTGGTTGTCTTGTTTAGGCGAAAACTTCTGATTGCCTATTAAGGGACAAGGGGCCAACCAGCACTTCTATTACGTGCTTTACCTTCAGCATGACACAACTGACAATAAGCAAACGAGCCAACAAACAATCAAACAAAACAATAGTTTTACTGTTGCTATATAAGGGCTTTTATGCAGACGTAGATTTGAGACACAGTATAAAATTCTACAAATTTGATAAATTTCTTGTGTTTATTTGTAAACAAAACTACAGATGACCCAAGTTTGATAACGCATTTTTCTTAATGTGTTGTTTATATTTATAGAAGTGCCACCAGTTAAAATATTGCAATGTTAGAAAAACCAAGAATATAAGCAAAGGAAAACCAATTATATTTTTCCACTCGTTACCACATTGATTATGTTACCGTACATGTTACCGTACACGTTACTACGCATTATCGTCATCTTTGTGATAAATGTATTAATACATAAAACTTATAAGTTCAATAGCTTTAAAAATAGAAGTAGCAATAAATGATGTTTTTAATGGGTGTATTCGTCTTGCTTGGTACAACCATATTTGAAACAGTTTGCATGTTATATAAGAATAGTCGTAGTTACTCATTGGAGGAAAGCAGCGCTAGTCTGTAAAGAGTTTATTGTGATGAATAAAATGAATATATACAAGCGGAAAATATTTTGGAGACAGGTAAATAAGATATAAACGTATTTTTTACTCACTAAATTTATTCTTTGCACCCTTTTACAATTAAAAACGGACGTACAATAGCAGCTAATAAATTCTTCATGAAAAAATGAAATCCTGTTTGTAAATTCTTTTCGTGGTACATAACAGCTATTCTTATGGTACAAAAGAAAATGTCCGTAAACACAAGTGTTAGTATGGAACCAAGAACTCTCAATGCATGCGGATCTTCTTTATCATCTTCCTCTAATCTAACAGGAAATGCTAGTAATACTGTGGATACACCAAGTGCGATGTAAAACAATACAATCCAACCTGCCGAATATTTCTGTACGCAACCGATGTCCAATACTAAATCCATTATGTCAAACGCGTTTAAGAATTCAATTGCAACGGCAAAAACTTCGCCATGCTTATAATTTCTGTCAGGGAAAGGATACAATAAGTAGGTAACAACAAGTACAGGTAAAGCGATTTGGATCACAAAGAAATCAAACTTTGGTAACTGAAGGTCCTATAAGAACAAAGACATCAACAATAACAATAACAACAATAACAACAATAACAACAACAACAACAATAACAACAACAACAACAACAATAATAACAATAACAACAACAACAATAACAATAACAATAACAACAACAACAATAACAACAACAATAACAACAACAACACCAACAATAACAACAACAACAACAACAACAATAACAACAACAATAACAATAATAATAATAATAACAACAACAACAACAATAACAACAACAACAACAACAACAACAACAACAATAACAACAACAACAACAACAACAACAACAACAACAACAACAACAACAGCAACAGCAATAACAATAACAATAACAACAACAACAATAACAACAATCTTTTTATTTTAATTCTTCGCTATAGTTTTTTGCAGAAAATTTTTTAGTAGCAAATAAAAAAACATACAAAGCAAGAAATTTCATGATGGACAACAACGGTTTTGTTCATTACAGATTTGCTGCTGAAGAATGGATTGATAGCCATGTACTGATGGTGAAGATAAATACCATAGGGTGCAATGGTCAGTAAAATAAACATCAACATTGGAAAATGACACCATGTTTGCTTAATCATGAAGCGACTCCTGAAAGAAAAAGGAGGGAAATAAGTAAAAGCAGTAAAGTTGAAAAATAATATAAGAAGTCCTTAGTATCCTTAGGAGAAGCTTTAACACAAACTTTCATGTAAACGTTAGATACAAATTCACTACAAAAGAAAGTATGATATAATATCTTAATATTTTGGTAAGTAAAGCAAATAGTAATAATATTATTTTCAGAACTGAAGCAAGCGAGGAAAACTTTTTCATTTGCAATTAGGTAATAATTCTCCCACTTTATCTAAGGGGTGACAAAAACAAAGTGACATCGTGACGTCATCTAAATTTTTATGTCATATTTGAAAACGTCACTCAAATGACTTTAAGCGACAAATTGTTGGAAAAAAAATTGAAAATAACGTGTTGTTGAGTTTAGCTCGTTTTTTATACTTTCTATAAAAGGCAACAACGGGCGATAAAATAGGTCACTAGAACAACTACTGAAGGGAAATATATATGTTGCAATTACAGACTCGCTTAAACCATTTTATTGCATATTTTACCCGCGAAAACAAGGACATTGTACCCCCTCGTCGATACTTCATATAATGATCCTATTTTCAATTTGAGCTAAATTATTCATCTATTTTTGGAAAGAATAACGGAGTCACTATTGTTGTTATGGCAATACAGCATTCCTTTGTTGTTATGTCTCGTTTATTCAAACTTTAAAAAAAGTATAATAACTTTTCCACTAACTTTTTCACCAGTGCACATAAAATCATAATAATTTGTACCACGATAAACGCTAATGACAAAACTACACCCATTGCGACTGTAGTGGTCTTATGAAAACTTGAAAATGGGTCAAGGGTTAACCCAAGCCTCCACCATAGCATCCCATAATACACCATGTATAACGCATGGACAAAACTGACTCTCGCAATGTTAAACATTTCAAATATTTTGTTGGTGGCTTCAAGCTTTATGATTCTTCTTAAAAAACTGTAGCTATCAGCCTACTCATCCACATTATTTAGTTTTATCAACAATTCTGTTGCTACTTATGTGTACAATTTCAACAAAAAAACTTTTTTCGCAACTAAGATTAGGTTTTTGTCTCAATATTTGCACTTCTTTCAAGACGCTGTGATAGAATCACAATATTTGTTCAGTAACATTTATAACTAAATTAACTTTGATTAATTAACTAAATTTTGTTTCGGATGTTTTATCTGTTGCCTAGGACCAGGAAGCTTATAAAAAATGGATGAAGCCTGTTCGCAGAAAACTTAAATCATTTTGTGTACTTATACGGCGTCCATATTTATTTCAAATATCAATCACCTTGCTTAGATTTCATCATTTTGAACCAGGGTGGTAGAAACCTGTTTTGTACTTTTAATTAAAGAATTGTGTAGAAACCAACAAATGTGTACCTTACAATCTTGACAGCAACTACGCTCTTGGAATATGGCTTGATTGGTCATCAATGTGTTGTATGGTAACTTGGTCTATACAATTTAGTATAATGTACAACTTGACCAAGACGAAGAAAACGAAGTACACATCTGTTAGACTCGCAGTTGCTGGATATACTGGATATAAGAAAGACGTATATTATTTACTATCTGTGTATTTACTTCCAAATTCCACGATATAAAACAGTGGTCGAACAGTTATGGGGTTCAGATGGGGTTCAGATGGGGTTCGCTTCGAAATGACGAGGTCCGTGTTTCAGTCTACAGAGCGGATGTCTTTAGCAAGTGCCTTTGCGAAGACTACAGTTCAACCAATTCCATGTGAGGAAATTTATGTAGGCACTGCCGGTGTATACCTGATGTACACATTCAGAACACAAAACCCACATTGATAACAGTGTTTCCAATACTTTCACCTATACTGGCCTATTTTTTTTGTCAATGTAAAATACATATACACTACAGCCCCAGCAAAAATTATTGCAACAATGGATTCATTCCGGAAATTTTAAAATCTGACCGTAACCATCAACTGGTCAATACTGGACCAACTGGTCAATACTGGACCAACTGGTAAATATTCAGTTAGGTACAAGCTTGCAGATGTGTAGGCCAAGTGGACATCTTCTAATACGCCTGCGTTACTAAAAAAATTAGAAGAGATGTGTTGACGTCAGTGGTAATTAAGATTTCGCATCTAACCAAGTAACCTCAGTTCGCTGTCCTAAGCCCGCTGTGAACTGAGAACGTTAACAAGTAAACTTTGCAGAAGGTGTTAAGCAAACTACGACAACTCATTAAATATTTATAAGTTGGTAGAGAATATCAAACTCCACATACTTTCGAAAAAAAAAAATTTTTGTAAAATTTTTTTATTTATACCACTACAGTATCAACAAAATCATTACAGGTAAAAAAAAAATGATGATGTCATAGGGATCAAAAATAACGTTATATATAATTCTGGTCTGCATTATATACACATTGTGGAATGTATCTTTGGTAACACAAAAGCAGTAACATATATAAAACTATTTCAGAAACAAAACAACGCAACAAAACTGTTTTATATTGACTTGCTGAAAAAAAGAATTCTAAAAACAAACAGACTCTTTGTTCAAAAATGGCAGAGAATTTCAGAAATTAAATTTTTTTCACCCAAATTTCTTTTTGGCTGAATCTGTAAATAAAAGTTAGGAAAAGTCACCAAATTTCAACATTCACTGTTCATCCACAAAAAAAGATATGCTCAATTGAAATTGCCGCGGTCCCTATGTGCCTCCCTCCCCCAGTTATAAATACAGTGGACTCTCCATAACTCGAAACCCTTTAACTCGAACGAATTCGTAGACACCGTGAAAATTTCCTAATAAACTCTCATAATCAACTCTCTATTAATTACTCAAATCTCCATAACTCGAAAATCTCCTTAAGTCGAACAATATTTTTTGTCCCTTGAAAGCATATTAGGCTATTTTCGCTCTTCATAACTCGAACAATCTGAAAATTGAAGAATTTCAGAGTTTTTTTCTGATTCGAATATTTTATACGTGTGTTCGGCCCCTTAGATCATTCGAACGAAGTCATTCGAACGCGCCGTTCGAATTTCAAGTGGTGTGTTTACAAATATTCTTGTTTTGAAGTTCTCATTCTCATCAATAAAATGGCGGCTTATGTATAAAGGATAAACTTAGCAAAATTTCCAAACTCTCCATTACTCAAACCGCTCCATAACTCGAATGATTTCTGATTCCCCGTGAGAGTGAGAGTTATGGAGAGTCCACTGTAGGGTTAAAGAAATAGCATGTATATATTTGCGGAAGAGCAAATTTTGGCAAATATTGAAGCGTTTCTTGATGTTGAATTGATGTGAGTTAAAAATTGCAAACTACCCTCTTTTAGATATTACCATCTTTCTCCCCGCCCTAAGCGTCGACATCGAAAAGAAATATTATTTAAGTATCGTCAATGCCTGCAAACGCTGGTACGTAAGCTGCTAAGAAACATGTGACTGACAAAGCATTTTAAAATGCTTTTTTTTGTTGAAAATATCGTTCTTTTATGGTATTGAAAATTTAAACGTCAAAGGATTTAACACCATCCTTTCTTATTAACGCCGAAGTAACGTACATTTTTTTTATTTGGGAGTGGCCCCTTCAAGCAATTAAATTTTGTAGAGTTAAAATTTGCGGTGTTTATTCAAATTTCTGAAAATCCGCCAGATTAAATCGACAAAGATTTACAAAATTTTTACACCATTTGACTTCCCATTATTCTCTTTTGGCGTGAAACAGTACCTTCCTATGGGTTTTATGACAACCCGACTTGTGTAGAAATTTTTATCTACCTCAGCAGGAGCTACAACGACCTAACTCGTCTAGGTCTAGAAGGTTTAAGCATGTTACATTTATCTGCGAAGTTTTGTAATTGTTTTGGTCGCCTGATTTCTGGGTCGTTTGTGTTTAATTATTTTGTCCCTCTACTAACAAAGTTTACGAATATTTATCTGCAGAATCTCGTTTATTAATATCCGTACTAGTCGGTAGCTACTCGGTAGATAAATCTACGGGTTTGCCCTTCCTTTATATAATGTAATTCATGTTTTCGTAGCATGTCTTTTGAAAGACAAACAATATACGGCTATTATTAGATAGAGAATATAAAAATGGTTGCGTCGCAGCTTTATTTAGGATTCCCTGCAATGTTAATAACATTATATGGAGCGACAGTGTTTTTTTAAGGGTGTTTATTATTATTATTATTATTCCGAATATTTATACAGGATATAGCCACTTCGGTGTTGGA
Source organism: Hydractinia echinata (assembly GCA_030067915.1). Classification (NCBI taxonomy): domain Eukaryota; kingdom Metazoa; phylum Cnidaria; class Hydrozoa; order Anthoathecata; family Hydractiniidae; genus Hydractinia; species Hydractinia echinata. The sequence continues at coordinate 722,059 of JASGCC010000036.1, read as the reverse complement.
AACACTGTTATCAATTTGGGTCCTGTGTTCGGAATGTATCCATTAAGTATACACCGGCATTACCTACCCAATTTCCCTCACATGGCATGGGTTGACCTGCAGCTGTGGTAAAGACACTTGCTAAACATGCCCTCGCTATGGACCGAACCACGGACCCTGTGATTACGAAGCGAACTCCATAACCACATGGCCACGCGCCACTCAAAATAGGAGCTGAACCGATACTCTGTGCTAAGGATGCATGAATAGCGATAGCCGGGATATATACGATGGACAATACAGTGGAACCTCTATTAACGGTCAACTGCATACATCGGTCACCTCCTGATAAGCGGCCAGAAAAGAAAGTCCCTGCCGAATTCATGGTCAAACTCTTATAAAAAACCCTCCATACATCGGTCACTTCCAATCAACGGCCAAACGGCCATTTTCTATTGTCCCAATGTCTAATTTCACCTCTATTAACGGTCAAAAAAAATCTTTATGCAAGCAAATGAAAGGAAAAATAAAAACAATTGTTCTTCTTAGTTACAATAGGTATATTTCTTCATAATATATCATGTTTGAAATTTTCTACTGAGGTCAGTAGCATGTGAAAGGATCTTTTTCGTAACTTGCTCTAGCTGTCCCCTTGCTTGATATGTTACGGGTATTTCAAGTCCTAAACCAGCCCCACGATTTACTTTCTTTCCAGTAACAGTACATAATATGGTAGATCCAGGCAGTGAAAGGAAGTTTGAAAAAGCCTTGCTCAAACTCAGAGGAGCATGCCCTACAACATATGAATTACGCATGATGAAAACAGCGTAGGTATCATGAGGATTATTAGTTTCTCGCGTACAAACCAATATTTCCAAACCAAATGGATTCCAGATGTTCATATATGCGTAACCCCTTGCATACGAATTGAAGGAAAAACAATTTTCGTCAATGACAATCGGCAAAGGTTCGTCGATATTGTCAGTCATTTGTTTAAGAATCATTTCTTCTTTGCTCAAAGCCATTTCTTAAAACAGTAGCAGCAGTGATATGAAGTAAACCAGTTTTTCAATATGTTTGTATCAAGAAAGTATTTTGCAACATGTTTCTTCGAACGTTCGAATCATTGTTTAATTCGATATTCGAATATTACTCTTAGAATTTTGACAAAAACAAAGACGTTCTAGTTTTATCTAGTAAAAATGTCTAAAAGAAAATATTTTTCATTGGAAGAGAAAGTTAAAATCATAACTTATGCCGAGGAAAATCCACAATTAGGCTCAAGAAAACTTGCAGCAGAGTTCGGCTGTGGAAGAACATGCATGCAAACATTGATGAAACAAAAGGAAGTCATAATGACTGATTGGAAGTGCAGTGAAAATTCTTCTCTTAAGAAAAAAGGGAAGTCTGAAGAATACCAAGACATCAACAATGCTGTCTGGCGTTGGTTTTGTATGGCAAGGGAAGCACTTATACCAGTTTCAGGTCCCATGATTCAAGAAGAAGCCTTGCAAATTGCATCAAAGTTGAACGTTGCAGAATTTACAGCCTCAAACGGCTGGTTGGAGAAATGGAAAAATAGACATAATGTTAAGCAATTTAATGTGGCTGGAGAAAATGGACAAGTAAATGCTGAAACGTTGGAATCTTGGGCTGAACGGTTGCCTGAGATAGTGAAAGGTTATGAACTGAAAGATATATGGAATGCTGATGAAATAGGACTTTTCTGGCGTGCATTACCGGATAAATCACTTTCAGTATCAAAAGGTAGATGCAAAGGCGGAAAATATTTCAAACAACGGATAACGGTATTACTTATTGCCAATGCCCTTGGTGAGAAAGAAACTCCCGTCATTATTGGACACAGTCAAAAACCAAGATGTTTTAAAAACGTACAAGATAAAAAACGACCCTGTGGCACATATTATTATGCTAACAAAAAAGCCTAGATGGATTCAAAGCTCATGGAAGAAATTTTAAGAACTCTAAACAGAAAATGCGCTGCAGACGACCGTAAAATATTGCTTTTCATTGATAATGCTCCAAGTCATCCACAATCTTTTATTGATTGTTTCTCCCATGTAAAAGTTGTCTTCTTGCCAAAAAATACAACATCCAAATTGCAGCCACTTGATGCTGGAATAATAAATCATTTCAAAGTATTTTACCGCAAACAACTGCTACAGCATGTACTGGCCAGGATTAAACCGGGATGTAAAGCATCTGATGTGATAGGCAGTGTCGACCTTTTAAAGTCTATTGGGTGGGTAATGAACGCATGGGGAAAAGTTAAAAAAGAAACGATCGTCAATTGTTTTTCTAAGTGTAGTTTCACTGAAGTTACCCTTGAGTTATTCACAGATGATGACGTTTTTGCTGAATTCGCAGAATTGCAAAGTTTAATCTCGGAAATATCTCCTGATTCAACAGTCGAATCCTACTTAAATCAAGACGAAGATGCAGTGACATCAGTAGGCACAGTCGATATACACTCCACGAACTGGAAGGAGAACCTGAGAGAAGCAGCAAATTGTTGCGCGATCGAAAGTGATGACGAGATAGAAACACCAGGAGAAGTCGAGGATGATTTTGATATTGAATGACCAGAGTTAAAAATAAAGTCAAGTCAAGCAGCCTTATCTATTGTAGATGATTTGAACAACTTTTGTGAAAGATTAGGTGATGCTGACTTAGTAAGTGCTTTGAATCTTGTCACACTACGACTTGAAGCATTTAGGCTAAAAAATGTTTCAAAAAAAAAGTAACAGATTATTTCAGTAAAAAGTTGTAACATGATTGTAGATTGTACTGATAAGATACATGTATTTACTTGTGTTTATTTTTATCATGAATCATTCTTTGAGCCCCTCCCACCTCTCCCGACCAGACTTTTTGATAAAAAAAGGATATTCATATAAAAACCTCCATACATCGGTCACCTCTAATGCAACGGCCACTAAGCTGGGTCCCCCAAAGTGGCCGCTATTAGAGGTTCCACTCTATTCTGAATACCTGAAAAAGTACGACGGGAGAGTCAGTGAATTATTTCACGGGCTAACGACTTGTCTCTATAATAATAGCCGTATTCTGTTAAAAATTGTAGCTGAAGCACAACTTTCTGCAACGAATGCACAAATAAGAAGTGCTTCGGAGATGTGGCTGTGACGGGATAACATCTGAGTGGAAGAGAATGTTACGACGATATATACGAACCTGTGCAATTTTCCCCAGGTTAGCGACTAGTCTTTTTAACAGTAGCCGTATGTTGTCTACCTGCTCAATATGGTTCAGCGCAGCGTCATCTCGAACTCTTTCTCAGAATACTTCAATTACTTTATGATAACAGGCGAACAACGGTCTCGAAATAGTGATATCCGTAGGATGTTGGATAAAGGGCTGCGGAGCAAAGACTTTGAACACACAGAAAAAACACAACTACAGAAAACCACTGAATATAAGCCTTTAAAAGCATAAACGCACCCTTCCATAGGTTCATTATTGTGACTTTGTAAAATCTTACCGGTGTATAGGCTTAGGGGAATATGAGGCATCGATTGGAAGTGTTATAAATACAATCCAAGGTCAATGATGTCTTCTTGAGGCGCAAATCTAGATATTGTTGGGAATAAATAGGTATGTTGATATTGTGTGGAGTATCAATAAAATCCGACACTTAAATCAACTTCTTCTTTTTTTGTCCGGTGTGTTATATCATTCTTCCTGAATGGATGCTATTTTCTTCCATATAACAGTACACTCGTGTATAAGCCCATCACTTGGGTAGTCTATCATAATCAACTTGTATTCAGAAGTGTGCCGTGCTACAGAAAGTTACCCTTATCCTGTCAAATCTATATGGGAATTCGCCAGCCGGACATTATTTAATTAGCGCATAACATATTACATTTGCTAAACATTTATTTTTACTTTGCTTTTGTGTGGTTCATAAAAGCCGTTGTTTAATTTAGAAAAACTAGTTTAGAAAAATTAAAGTACAAATTTTTTAGGAAAATAACTTATTGTTCCTCTGTTATTGTTCCTCTAATAAAGTTCCTTTGTTGTAAATGAGTGAACGAGCAAGGTTACAGACAATTACCATTGCTTTTCCTAAGAAATTAACAGAAATAAATTCAGTATTATGTTTCATCGGTTATTTTATTTCCACCTTCAAATTAATAGATCCCATAATAAAAAGGATATCTACTAATTCAGTATTTATTTTGGGAGTTTTGGTTAAAGTTTAAACAATTGCAATTTTCTTTCACAGAATCTACAAATTTTAATTGAACTAAATGTGCTTTTTTAAAAGGAATTGAAGCTTAAGAATTGATTTTATTATGTTATCAACCGAAATCTTCATAACTACAAGAAAAATGTTCTTTTAAAAGCTATTACATCTACACTTAGGTGAGAACGTGCGTTAAATTTTAATATGTGTTTTAATATTACTTCGGATGTGAAAGATGCAACTGTATGTGAGGCCAATTCCACGAATGTGGGCGTATTTCTCGCTGTGCCCTTTTCTTACTCAAATCCACTGAGTTGCTCATACATACGGGTGAATGTGTGTGGGCGGAACATGCATATTCCATCCGAGCACGAAATAAAAAGTATCTACAAGACGGAATAAACGGTGGTAGGTGGCAGAGAGAAAACATTCACGAGCCAAACCATGCATATATCGCGCGAGATTTAAACCTAACAGAGAAAGGTTGAGTAACCAAGGGAAGCTGAATTTTATCGAAACCGATGGCGTATATACTTCATTTAATGTTGCTGCAGATGTGAAAGAGGCAAACGCAGTGAGGTCCATGCAAACAACCGAGGTTTAAAGTCAACAGTCAAAACACTTTTTAAAACATCATGATAACCAATCTGTGGTATGTGGTATCTGTAATCTGTGGTATGTCTGTGTGTGTTGATGCGCTTTGACAGATCTTCAATTACAGTACCCGTGAATGCAATAAGGACAATGACAACACACAGCGGTTACTCAACAAAGACAATAGAAAATAAGTATAGCAACAACTGATGTTCGTTTACACCTAAGGCATTGATTGCAGAAGGAAATATGGATACTGCTGCTTATATCATTATATGATTTATTCGATTATAACATGGACAAATTATATTCAATGCACCTAAAATAATACGTTAATTACTTTTTCTCTTTTTAAGTAAATTTTATGTTACATTTACAAGGGTTTCGTATAATATTTTCCATCGTAGAGACAAGCATTTTTCTCCTCGTTAAATTCCAGTCCAGCTGGGCAATTGACACATCCAACAGTAACACCATTCCAGCAAGCAACGTAATGTTTTGATTGGGAAGGATCTCTAATGTTTCCTTTAAAGTTTGGTCCTCTGCTTGGGCACTCATCAGGGCAGGTGTATGTTGGAACTGGTGCCCATGATTGTGTAGTGTGACAAGCATCTAAACAAAGATAATGTGATTAGTCCAAAAGTGATTCTTTGTGAAAGGAATAAATTAGGTTCAAACAAAAATGGAATAAAACTCTTACCATCCATACTGTACAAACATTGATTGCATTCTTTTTTGAATTTCATGTTCATTGGCCAACATGCTTGACAATAAGCTTTTCCACCGACGCATTGTATAAAGTAGTTCTCTTTTTTACCATTATTGGGATGGTCGTAATTGTAATTTCCATCAGAATGGCCAGCACACATGCTGTTAGGACCTATTAGAAAATTGACAATTTTACCTTCCTTGTTACAAGAAAGAAAGTGAAAAATGATTCTTGGAAGAACCTTGTTTTAACACATAATAAGTCTAAGTATAATTATTATAATTAGAGATGACTACTGGGCTATTTAGTTAATATTTCTCTTTCCCTAAATTATACTTAAGAAATACAGGCTACTTGATTGACTAAACTTTCCAGTCTGTTGTGACAGTAAACAAATGAGGAGCAAGAAATATCAATTTTAGAGACTTAATGATTACGAGATATCTTATTTCAACTCCAAGTAAAGTGGTTAGTAAAAAATATAGAATGCTAAGCTACTTACATGGAACAGGCGGAGGTGTTGGTCCAGTAACATCCATGGCAAAGGCTCCTAGAAATGAATGAAATATATTTATGTCACTATCATGTTTTCAACGGAGGTATCCAATGCAAGAATGATTTAAGCTTACCTGCAGCCAAGGCAAAAAGCACAACTAATGACTTCATTTTCTTTGTGTACAATGATTATGTAATCTAAATAAACTGATGTATCTTTCTCGTTTTTTTCTTGAATGACAAAAACAGCTGGGATATCGACTTAAATACCTGTTCTAAACAATGCGTTACATAAAATCTTCCTAATTATATTACATAATTTTTATATAGTTTCTGTATCCGTAGTGAATTACCCGGACGACATTAATTAGAATAACTTTTTATAGGTGTGTAGGCAAGTGTTCCGATGAAATCACAGTTACCAACGTAACGAAAATGCATCAAATATTGATCTAATATTTCAAAATGTTTTGTATTTGTCGTTGTTTAATTTCAAGAAAATATTGTACGACAGGTAATGTGTGAAATGAGCATGCAGAGGTAAACAAAAAAAGGGTACAAAAGTAAATAAACAAAGACATTTTGGTGGGGATATTGACTGCCTATCGTTATTGACACCATATATGGAGATTTGTCTTCCTTTCAATAACTACTCAAGATGTTTTAAAATTTTCAACGTTTGCTAAGGCACTTACTTGACAGGGGCGCGAAGTGTGCAGGTCATAACAAAGGAAAAATACAAATAATAGCAAATAAACGTATCTTAGTTTAAATTCTTCTGAGACAAAGTAGCTAGACTAACTAGATGATGAAACAAACCCGATTTCACAAGAATGTCTTATTATTTTTAACAAAGGATGAAATGTTAAGGCGGGCGGTTATTAAAAAGAGCACTAACTAGGGAACAACGGTAAACAGAGTCGAGGCGTTAATTAGAGAAAACCATTTGACCAATGTTAACTTTCGAATTCTTGCGTCATCAAAACTTTCCACAATTTCCTGTATCAATAACAAAGAGTGGATGTATTATAGTTGTGATGTATCCTCATAACTTATTCAATTAACTGCACATTAATGACATGATATTATCATGAAAATAGAAATGAATTATTACAACATATTTATATAACATTCCAATAACATAAAAATGTTGATCAACTATTGTACAACAGAGACTATTGCGATTTCATGAGAAACAAAGTGATACCAAGAGATATTGACCAACAAATGCTGTAAGACCTTTGCAAAACAGTTTTGCATTTTATTGAAATCAAGCTTTAGGTTAATTTTTCTTGTCAGTAGGAACGGGATATTGGAAAATTTTTCGCAATGATCAATCTGACCTGCCTTGACCGACAAATTGTCATGACGGTTATTTAAGTCAGATCAACAAGCAACTATTCCAGGGGAAAAAACTTTTATAGACGTGACATGCCAATTTAAAACGTAACAAAAAATTAACACAAAGAGCATAACATCTGTAAAATAAACTTTCTTCACGTATTTGCGGGAGAGGTTCTCCAAACATAATTTGGCCGCGTATTAAAATTTACCGTTGCTGCTAAAGTTATTTTAAGCCGAAGAATCACCGTAAGCAAATTGAATCCAGAAAGGAAGTAATAAAACGGTCAAGGTCATTCATGAAATGAATTGTGGGAAACACTAGATCTTTAAAATATGTCCGTTGTGAAAGTTGACATAATTAAGCTTCCATAAATCCTTCCCCTGGAGATTGCTGTTATTATAGTATCCGCAGGATTCTAAGCCATCTGCAAAATCTCTAAAGACAAATTGTAAACCTCGAGCATACGTTTCACTGACAAGATCTCGGCAAGCGACGTTAATATTCTAAGCCGATCATCATTTCAAAACAGTTATATTTCCGATTCGGGTTTTAAAATAAACAAGCTAATTAGCATCGTCCAAGTAAACTTAAGATGCTTCAAGCGAATAATGCCTTTCCAGGAGACGACTTAGCTACCACCATATAAAAAGTCGATTTTATATAAACCGTAAATTAATATTTAGTCAGCTTGGTTACAATACGACCAAATAAATCAAATTATATCGTGTAAAAACTGAGTTTGTTAACTCAAGGAGTGTTGCAGAAAGTGAGTAACTGAGAAATAGAAAGTTGGCGTAGATATGAGAGTTGTAATAAACCGTACATCCGTGAATAAACATATCAAAATTTGTCTATTTGCACGACACTCCTTATAAATAAGTTGTAGAGTCACTTAGTGTTTATATTTTTGGTAGTGCGTCTGGAATCATGAGCATGTGAAAGCCCACATAGCAGCAAAATGTATATACTGCAACTTCTTCCTAATAGCTAAATGTATAAAAGTTATTCAACACTTGAAGATTCTGGTTTTTAAATATTTTGTATATTGACATGCCAAAATAGTATGAAAATCCGTAAAAAAGTCGCGAAATCTAGTTCGTTACGTATCAAAACTTGGTACAATGATTCATCTAAATGAAAGAAAGTAATGTTGCAATTTTAAAGTTTCAAATGATTCCATACAAATTTAAGGGGTAGCTTTGAGAAATGACCAATTTCTACGGCTATAGAAAGAATGGGAACTGGGAGCCCGGTGTCTAATACCTAAATATGAAAACTTATTCAATATCATACTTATGCAACATGACCAAAAGGTCAGTCGTGTATAGTGAGACATTTTAGTGACATCGTATTTGTTTCATCATCTAGTTAGTCTTGCTACTTGTCTCAAAAGATTTTAAAATGAGATACGTTATTTTGCTATTATTTACATTTGTTCTTTGTTATGAACCATAAACTTTATGTCACTGTCAAATAAGTGCCTTACCAAACGGTGAAATTTTAGTACAACAGGAGCATTCATTAAACGCCAAACACATCAACAGATACAATTTTTTACGGGATTCAACTAAGCATTGAGCCGCCATATTGAATTGAAAGACTGTCGATAAGGGGATGCAATCAAATTACCCCACCAAAAACTCTTTGTTTATTTGCTTTTTGCGCTACTCAATTCACATATCAAACGAGGTACAATATTTTCTTTAGATGGAACAACGATAAGTACTAAAAAATTTAAAGTATTAGAGCGATATTTCATGCGTTTTCGTTGCGTTGGTGAAATTGCGATTTCATCGGAACACTTAGATGAATCAGATACTATCTTTAATCGTAATTTTTGTATTTAGCCTACACACGCATCAAAATTATTCTTGTTGACGATTTCCGGGTAATTCATTACGGATAAAGAAACTTTAAAAAAGATTAATGAGATAATTAGGAAGATTTTTATGTAATGTATTGTTTAGAACAGGGTATTTAAATCGATATCACGGCTGTTTTTGTCATTCAAGAAAAGAACGAGAAAAAGACAAAGGTTTTGTTGGATCTCATATTCTTTACACAGAGAGAAAATGAAATTATTAGTTGTGCTTTTTGCCTTGGCTACAGGTAAGCTTGAATCATTTTAGCATTGGATACCAACGTTTAAAACATAACAGCGACATAAATATATTTCATTCATATCTAGGAGCATTTGCCATGGATGTTACTGGACCAACACCTCCGCCTGTTCCATGTAAGTATTTTGAAAAACTTTCCAAAGTGGCTGGCTACTTCACTTGGAGTTGAAAGACATGTTGTAATCCTTAAGTCTGTTAAATTTACATTTCTTCCTCACCACAACATAACAAATAATAATTTTCATATGATTTTATTGTCGCACTAGACTGGAAAGTCTCGTTGTTCAAGTAGCCAATTTTTTTCAAGCTTAATTTATAGAAAGACAAATATTAATTGAATAGCCCAGTGGTCAATCCTAATCATAATACTGTGCATTAATTTAAGTTTTCTTCCAAGATTTCTTTTTCGCTTTTCTACTAAGGTACTAATTTTAATTTTTCTAATAGGTCCCAACAGCATGTGTGCAGGTCATTCTGATGGAAATTACAATTATGACCATCCCAATAATGGTAAAAAAGATAACTACTTTATACAATGCGTCGGTGGAAAAGCTTATTGTCAAGCATGTTGGCCAATGAACATGAAATTCAAGAAAGAATGTAATCAATGTTTGTACAGTATGGATGGTAAGAATTCTATTCAATTTTTGTTTTAACCTTTTTCATTTTTTTCACAAAGAGTCAGCTTTGGACTAACCTCATTATCTTCGTATAGATGCTTGTCACACTACACAATCTTGGGCACCAGTTCCAACATACACCTGCCCTGATGAGTGTCCAAGCAGAGGACCAAACTTCAAAGGAAACATTAGAGATCCTTCCCAGTCAAAGCATTACGTTGCTTGCTGGAATGGTGTTACTGTTGGTTGTGTGAACTGCCCAGCTGGACTTGAATTCAATGAGGAGAAAAATGCCTGTCTTTACGAAGGAAAATATTATACCAAACCCTTGTAAATATGAATTAATTGAAAAAAGAAAACGTATTATTTTAGAATCATTATTGTGTTAAATATAATGTCATTCTTCTCAAATAAATGGTATAATGATATGAATAATAATTCGTCGAAAATATAGAAGGAACGTAAATTTTTTTCTCAGAGCAGAACTATCAGTTGGCTCTATCCTATGTGTTTTGACTATTTTCGTCGTCATTATTGCATTCACAGTTATTGTAATTGAAACTCTGTCAAAGCGCATCACTGATATCCCGCATTAGTTATCATGATGTTTTTAAAAGTGTTTTGACTATAGACAGGGCATTAGTTCCCTAGAACTGAAATTCTCTAGTCTGTGTGGACGAAAATCTTGAAAAAGGTTTTGTCATGAACCTGAGACTTCGTTGCTTGGCTTATTGTCGCTGTACCCAATGTTTATGCTATTGTTATAAAGTAAAGTTTTTCAAAATATCCAAAGATCGATATGTGCGAAAATAGTTGCTAGCTGCAATTTCGTATTTGCCAGTCAATAAAAAATATTGACTGGCGAATACTGATATTATCAAAGTTTTATGATTGCTAAAACGTTGATAATATCAGTATTCGCCAGTCAATATTTTTTATTACTTAGAAACGGTTACTTAAAAGGTTACTTATAATATTTCAACGTATTTGTAAGAATTAAACTGAATTAAAAAAACACGCTATAATTCCGGACAGATTAGACAAAATTTCTTAAACATGCTTAAAACCCGTACGTACCGCGAACTCGTACTCCTACGTAAAAGTTGCAGCTCACTAACCGGTCTAAATATCTTTCTTCTGTCAACCATAAAGTCATTAAAAAATTATGTAGCTGGGTGGATAGGTACAAACTATAAAAGTTTAGCTAACTAGTGACAAACTTTAAAAACTTAGCTAACTGCACCACTTTCATCCTATTTCCACGGGGCGTATTTGCCTCATTTACACGGAGAAAAGAAAGGGGATAATTTTGACAAAATCAAAATTCTTGGAGGGACAGATCTTACGACTATCAAACGTCTGACAGAAACTCATAAAAAAGAGAGAAAGCATTTGACATAAAAAAATAATGCTGACGTCATTGTTTTTGCGGGTTATCTTAGCTAAGAACAAAATTCCACATCGTATTCATGATATATCTTCGTGCCCTTAAAACAAGCTGCACTGTAGATGGCACGAATAATGTTAATATGCACGAAATATCGATGCTGGAAATACTACGATGGATTTCCATAGATTCATTCAACGGCCTAACGTATACCTTAACCTTATTATACCTAAGCTTTTTTGGCCCTGGTAACCCTGTGGGGGGCATAAAGTGCCCGCGGGCCATAAATCCTGAACTACTTATGCATAACTGATGAAACTTGGCACAGTTGTAGAGTGTCTTAGTACAAGCTCATTCCAGGGAAAAATATAATTTGCTGTCGTCATAGGGATCAGAAATGACGTCATACATATGACTAATTTTCTGATCCTGATAATACAAAAATTCATTAGCATATATAAAACTATTTTAGAAACAAGACATATTGACTTGCTGAAAAAAGAATTCTAAGAAAAGAAACCCGTTGTTCAAAAATGGTTTCAACAAAACTCTTTTGCCGGAATTTACAGGATAAGTTAGGAAAAGTTACCAAATTTCAACATATAATGTCATTCACAAAAGAAGATATGTCTAACTGAAATTTGCCCTCCCCCCCTCCCTCCCTCTCCAGGTATAATAGGGTCAAAAGAATAAATTTTCCTGAGAACTAATTTTCGAAAGGAATTTTTTAAAGACAAGATTTAATTTCGCGGGAATGTTTTATTCGGATTTCGCAAATAGCGGGTTTCCCAATAATTCTCGCAAGAAATAATTTTTTGCAAAAATGGCAAAAAGTCGCGAAAGTCGCAAAAATTAATTCCCGTGAAAATTAAATCCCTTAAGGTAGTTGTTGTATAAAGACAGGCTTCGTGGTTAATTTAATATGAGCGCGTTAATAACAATTCGGTTGGTCCCCAAAAATTCGAAAAAAATATAGACTTATGGTGCAACCCCATAAAGTTTTCCTTCGCTGATTTAAATCTTGATGTGTTTCTGTTTATTATGTTAAAACGAAAGTAATAATAATATAGTTCGCTTCTCAATGTTAACAGCAACTTAAGACTCGATGTTGGCTGTGGGCTTACAACTTCTGGTCTTAGTTATTTGATTAGATCCACATTTAAAATGTACAAATTGCAGCCGGCGCCAGCATTCTTCTTCTTCCCCGTTGATTATTCAATCATTTCTGCATATTAGAAAATGGGAGCGCATTTTAAAGGATCTTACCTCACCTACACATTTGAAAAGCTCCCCTTTCGTAGCATGCAGAGTACGGAGTAACGAGAGATATTTTTTTATTGTTGTTTTTGTTGTTGTTGCCAACTTTCATTAATGTCTTAAAAATGCTTTGGCCTCAATATCTTAATGGGTGATTATAGAAAGATTGTTTATGTTAATACCTGAGCAATATGTAAAAAAGTCAATATTATGATCATGTTAGATGATTTGTCAAAATATTAGCTACGAAAAACCTTATTGAACCCGACACTTCATGTGTTTAATGTGTGCCCTAGCATTAGATCCTGCGGAGACAGTAATAAAAACAATGTCCAGGGGATGTATATGTGGTAATGTAATTATATTAACTTTCACAGCGGATCTATTTAATGAATGAACCTTGACCTTTTTAGCTGTTTTGACTTCGAAGTTTTATTTTTTAATTATTACAGTATTCGCCGCTTAACCTGGTCAGGGATGGACTATTAATCAGAAGAATCAATTATTACTATTCTCATGCTATATGTATTTAATCATTTGAAAAGATTCAAAATGCTACTTTGCTTTTTAGCAGATATTCTGTCCTTATTTACAAAGGATTCTAAACGCTGTAATAAAGAGCGCATGTCGTTGCCGTTGCCGCTAAAAAGGGATAAAGTTCTTAATGTTTCTATGGCAGCACATCTTCTTTTTCCAACTCCTTTAGAGCTTTGCATTTTTCAACCAAAGTTTTAACCTCGAGCTTACGCTTTATCCCAGACATGATTTGTAAACGAAGAGAAAATTGTAAACATTCGAAATCTTGATTTTGAGAAAGTTTGAGAAATTTGAACGTACGAATGTTTTCATGATCGAATTTTTTTGTGTGATAAAATTCGAAATATTACAGGAAACGTCGAGATAACGTGATAAAATGTACTCAATGGACCGTAAAAATAGGTCGTGATAAAGAAAGTTCAAGATAACGGGTAGTCGAGATATTGGACGTGTTTTAGCCTACGAGAAGTTGAAATGCCGAAGAGACCGATGAAAATTGGTCGAGATACGGAAAGATCGCGATAACGGGTAGTCGAGATAACGAGCGCCGACTGTATTAAGTTCTCAACTGAAAAAGCACAAGAAAAATGTTAAATTAAGCTCTTTTAAAAGCTATCAATCTACACTTAGGCGAGAATGTGCGCGAAATTTTAATATGTGGTTAAATATTACTTCAGATGTGAAAGAGGCAACTGTATGTAAGGCCACTTCCACGAATGTGGGCGTATTTCTCGCTGCGCCCTTTTCTTACTTGAATCCACTGAGTTGCTCATACGTACGGGTGAATGTGTGTGGGCGGAACATCCATATTCCTCCCGAACACGAAAGAAAAAGTCAAATCTTCAAGACGGAATAAACGGTACTAAGTGGGAGAGAGAAAACATTCACGAACCAAACCACGCATTTATCGCGCGCGAGATTTAAACATAACAGAGGAAGGTCGAGTAACCAAGGGAATGTGAACTTCATCAAAACCGATGGCGCATAAACGTTATTGAATGTTGCTTCAGATGTGAAAGAGGCAACTGAATGTGAGGTTATTTCCACGAAGGTGGGCGTATTTCTCTCAGTTTCTAGTTCTGTCCTTTCGCGCAAACTCCAAAATTGGCTGTTGGTCCATTAAAATCGCATAATCGTCCTTTATCAGAGCGTAATTTTTTACGTAAAGTTTGTTATTAAAGGTGCTATTAAATTTAAAATTAAAATTACCCAAAGAGAATTGAAATTAAGGACAGCAACTACTGATGTTCGTTTACACCTAAGGCATTGATTGCAGAAAGCAATATGGATAGGAAGAATAAACTGTTGTTCATATCATTATATGATCTATTTTATTATGACATGGACAAATTATATTTAATTCACACCTAAAATAATACGTTAATTACATTTCTCTTTTTAAGTAAATTTTATGTTACATTTACAAGGGTTTTGTATAATATTTTCCATCGTATAGACAAGCATTTTTTTCCTCGTTAAATTCCAGTCCAGTTGGGCAATTGACACATCCAACAGTAACACCACTCCAGCAAGCAACGTAATGTTTTGGTTGGGAAGGATCTCTAATGTTTCCTTTGAAGTTTGGTCCTCTGCTTGGGCACTCATCGGGGCAGGTGTATGTTGGAACTGGTGCCCATGATTGTGTAGTGTGACAAGCATCTAAACAAAGATAATTAAACTAGTCTAAAAGTTATTCTTTGTAAAAGGAATAAAGTAGACAACAATGGAATGTAATACTTACCATCCATACTGTACAAACATTGATTACATTCTTTCTTGAATTTCATGTTCATTGGCCAACATGCTTGACAATAAGCTTTTCCACCGACGCATTGTATAAAGTAGTTATCTTTTTTACCATTATTGGGATGGTCGTAATTGTAATTTCCATCGGAATGGCCAGCACACATGCTGTTGGGACCTATTAAAAAAATTAAAATTTAAAAACGTCCTTGTTACAAGATAGAAAGTGAAAAATGATTCTTGGAAGAAAACCTCATTGCAACCCATAGCAAGTCTGAGTGTCATTATCATGATTAGAGATGACGATGGCTATTTAGTTAATATTTCTCTTTCTTTAAATTAGAAATACAGGCTACTTAATTGATTAAACTTTCCAACTAAACAAATGACAATAAAACAAATGAGGAGCAAGAAATATAAATTTTCGAGACTTAAGGATTACCAGATGTCTTATTTGAGCTCCGAGTAAAGTAGTTAGTTACGAAAAGACAGATTTTAAAACAACTTACATGGAACAGGCGGAGGTGTTGGTCCAGTAACATCCGTGTCAAATGCACCTAAGAATATGAAATACATTTTTATGTCGCTGTCATGTTTTAACCGGTGGTATCCAATGCTAAAATAATTTAAGCTTACCTGCAGCCAAGGCAAAAAGCACAACTAATGACTTCATTTTCTTTCTGTATAATGAATGTGTAATATCTAAATAAACTGATGTATCTTTCTCGCTTTTTCTTGAGTGACAAAAACAGCTGGGATATCGATTTAAATACTTGTTCTAAACAATGCGTTACATAAAAATCTTCCTAATTATATTACATAATTTTTTATATAGTTTCTGTATCCGTAATGAAGTACCCGGACAACATCATTAACAAGAATAACTTTTTATAGGTGTGTAGACAAGTGTTCCGATGTATCACAATTTTACCAACGCAACGAAAATGCATCGAATATTGATCTAATATTTCAAAATGGTTTATATTTGTCGTTTTTAATTTCAAGAAAATATTGTACGACATGTAATGTGTGAATTGAGCATGCAGAGGTATACCAAAAAATGGTAAAAAAGTAAATAAACAAAGTAATTTTGGTGGGGATATTGATTGCCTATCGTTATTGACACCGGTAATTTGTTTTTTTCAATGACCACGTTTGCTAAATAATAGCAAAAAAAACGTATGTTGGATTAAATTCTTCTGCGACAAAGTAGCTAGACTAAATAGATGATGAAACAAACCAGATGACTCTAGAATGTCTTATTATTTTTAACAAAGGATGAAATGTTAAGGCGCGCGGTTATTAAAAAGAGCGCTAACTAGGGAACAGCGGAAAACAGAGTCGAGGTATTAATTAGAGAAAACCATTTGACCAATGTCAATTTTCGAATTCTTGCATCATCAAAACTTTCCACAATTTCCTGTATCAATAACAAAGAGTGGATATATTATAGTTGTGACGTATCCTCATAACTTATTCAATTAACTGCACATTAATGACATGATATTATCATGAAAATAGAAATGAATTATTACAACATATTTATATAACATTCCAATAACATAAAAATGTTGATCAACTATTGTACAACAGAGACTATTGCGATTTCATGAGAAACAAAGTGATACCAAGAGATTTGACCAACAAATGTTGTAAGACCTTTGCAAAACAGTTTTGCATTTTATTGAAATCAAGCTTTAGGTTAATTTTTCTTGTCAGTAGGAACGGGATATTGGAAAATTTTTCTCAATGATCAATCTGACCTGCCTTGACCGACAAATTGTCATGACGGTTATTTAAGTCAGATCAACAAGCAACTATTCCAGGGGAAAAAACTTTTATAGACGTGACATGTAAATTTAAAACGTAACATAAAACTAACACAAAGAGCATAACATCTGTAAAATAAACTTTCTTCACGTATTTGTGGGAGAGGTTCTCCAAACATAATTTGGCCGCGTATTAAAATTCACCGTTGCTGCTAAAGTTATTTTAAGCCGAAGAATCACCGTAAGCAAATTGAATCCAGAAAGGAAGTAATAAAACGGTCAAGGTCATTCATGAAATGAATTGTGGGAATCAATAGATCTTTAAAATATGTCCGTTGTGAAAGTTAACATAATTAAGCTTCCATAAATCCTTCCCCTGGAGATTGTTGTTATTATAGTATCAGCATGATTCTAAGCCATCTGCAAAATCTCTAAAGACAAATTGTAAACCTCGAGCATACGTTTCACTGACAAGATCTCGGCAAGCGACGTGAATTTTCTAAGCCGATCATCATTTCAAATTCGTTATGTTTTCGATTCGGTTTTTAAAATAAACAAGCTAATTAGCATCGTCCAAATAAACTTAAGATGCTTCAAGCGAATAATGCCTTTCCAGGAGACGACTTAGCTACCACCATATAAAAAGTCGATTTTATATAAACCGTAAATTAATATTTAGTCAGCTTGGTTACAATTCCTTTTACAACGACCAAATAAATCAAATTATATCGTGTAAAAACTGAGTTTGTTAACTCAAGGAGTGTTGCAGAAAGTGAGTAACTGAGAAATAGAAAGTTGGCGTAGATATGAGAGTTGTAATAAACCGTACATCCGTGAATAAACATATCAAAATTTGTCTATTTGCACGACACTCCTTATAAATAAGTTGTAGTATCACTTAGTGTTTATATTTTTGGTAGTGCGTCTGGAATCATGAGCATGTGAAAGCCCACATAGCAGCAAAATGTATATACTGCAACTTCTTCCTAATAGCTAAATGTATAAAAGTTATTCAACACTTGAAGATTCTGGCTTTTAAATATTTTGTATATTGACATGCCAAAATAGTATGAAAATCCGTAAAAAAGTCGCGAAATCTAGTTTGTTACTTATCAAAACTTGGTACAATGATTCATCTAAATGAAAGAAAGTAATGTTGCAATTTTAAAGTTTCAAATGATTCCATACAAATTTAAGGGGTAGCTTTGAGAAATGACCAATTTCTACGGCTATAGAAAGAATGGGAACTGGGAGCCCGGTGTCTAATACCTAAATATGAAAACTTATTCAATATCATACTTATGCAACATGACCAAAAGGTCAGTCGTGTATAGTGAGACATTTTAGTGACATCGTATTTGTTTCATCATCTAGTTAGTCTTGCTACTTGTCTCAAAAGATTTTAAAATGAGATACGTTATTTTGCTATTATTTACATTTGTTCTTTGTTATGAACCATAAACTTTATGTCACTGTCAAATAAGTGCCTTACCAAACGGTGAAATTTTAGTACAACAGGAGCATTCATTAAACGCCAAACACATCAACAGATACAATTTTTTACGGGATTCAACTAAGCATTGAGCCGCCATATTGAATTGAAAGACTGTCGATAAGGGGATGCAATCAAATTACCCCACAAAAAACTCTTTGTTTATTTGCTTTTTGCGCTACTCAATTCACATATCAAACGAGGTACAATATTTTCTTTAGATGGAACAACGATAAGTACTAAAAATTTGAAGCATTAGAGGGATATTTGATGCGTTTTCTTGGTGGAATTGCGATTTCATCGGAACACTTAGATGAATCAGATATTATCTTTAATCGTAATTTTTGTATTTAGCAAGTCGTTGCCTACACACGCATCAAAATTATTCTTGTTGACGATTTCCGGGTAATTCATTACGGATAAAGAAACTTTAAAAAAAGATTAATGAGATAATTAGGAAGATTTTTATGTAATGTATTGTTTAGAACAGGGTATTTAAATCGATATCACGGCTGTTTTTGTCATTCAAGAAAAGAACGAGAAAGACACAAAGCGTTTGTTGGATCTCATATTCTTTACACAGAGAGAAAATGAAATTATTAGTTGTAATTTTTGCCTTGGCTACAGGTAAGCTTGAATCATTTTAGCATTGGATACCACCGTTTAAAACATAACAGCGACATAAATATATTTCATTCATATCTAGGAGCATTTGCCATGGATGTTACTGGACCAACACCTCCGCCTGTTCCATGTAAGTATTTTGAAAAACTTTCCAAAGTGGCTGGCTACTTCACTTGGAGTTGAAAGACATGTTGTAATCCTTAAGTCTGTTAAATTTATATTTCTTCCTCACCACAACATAACAAATAATAATTTTCATATGATTTTATTGTCGCACTAGACTGGAAAGTCTCGTTGTTCAAGTAGCCAATATTTTTCAAGCTTAATTTATAGAAAGACAAATATTAATTGAATAGCCCAGTGGTCAATCCTAATCATAATACTGTGCATTAACTTAAGTTTTCTTCCAAGACTTCTTTTTTGATTTTCTACTAAGGTACTAATTTTAATTTTTCTAATAGGTCCCAACAGCATGTGTGCAGGTCATTCTGATGGAAATTACAATTATGACCATCCCAATAATGGTAAAAAAGATAACTACTTTATACAATGCGTCGGTGGAAAAGCTTATTGTCAAGCATGTTGGCCAATGAACATGAAATTCAAGAAAGAATGTAATCAATGTTTGTACAGTATGGATGGTAAGAATTCTATTCAATTTTTGTTTTAACCTTTTTCATTTTTTTCACAAAGAGTCAGCTTTGGACTAACCTCATTATCTTCGTATAGATGCTTGTCACACTACACAATCTTGGGCACCAGTTCCAACATACACCTGCCCTGATGAGTGTCCAAGCAGAGGACCAAACTTCAAAGGAAACATTAGAGATCCTTCCCAGTCAAAGCATTATGTTGCTTGCTGGAATGGTGTTACTGTTGGTTGTGTGAACTGCCCAGCTGGACTTGAATTCAATGAGGAGAAAAATGCCTGTCTTTACGAAGGAAAATATTATACCAAACCCTTGTAAATATGAATTAATTGAAAAAAGAAAACGTATTATTTTAGAATCATTATTGTGTTAAATAAAATCTGTCAGTCTCATAATTATTCAAATAAATGATATAATGATATGAATAATACTTATATATTTCGTCCAAAATATAGAAGGAACGTAAACTCTTTTCTCATCCTTTTTTCTACAATGAAATTCGTAAATGGAGCAGAACTATCAGTCGGCCATGTGTTTTGACTATTTTCGTCGTCATTATTGCATTCACAGTTATTGTAATTGAAACTCTGTCAAGCGCATCTCTGATATCACACATTAATGATTAAATTAATTATCAAAAAGGTTTTGTCATGAACCTGAGACTTCGTTGCTTGGCTTATTGTCGCTGTACCCAATGTTTATGCTATTGTTATAAAATTAAGTTTTTCAAAATATCCAAAGATCGATATGTGCGAAAATAGTTGCTAGCTGCTATTGCGTATTCGCCAGTCAATAAAAAATATTGACTGGCGAATACTGATATTATCAAAGTTTTATGATTGCTAAAACTTTGATAATATCAGTATTCGCCAGTCAATATTTTTTATTACTTAGAAACGGTTACTTAAAAGGTTACTTATAATATTTCAACGTATTTGTAAGAATTAAACTAAAATTAAATTAAAAAAACACGCTATAATATTACATATTAGGCAAAATTTCTTAAACACGCTTAAAGCCCGTACGTACCGCAAACTCGTCCTTACTACGTAAAAGTTGCAGCTCACTAAACGGTCTAAATATCTTTCTTCTGTCAACCATAAAGTCCTTAAAAAATTATGTAGCTGGGTAGATAGGTACAAACTATAAAAGTTTAGCTAACTAGTCACAAACTTTAAAAACTTAGCTAACTGCACCACTTTAATCCTATTTCCACGGGGCGTATTTGCCTCATTTACACGGATAAAAGAAAGGGGATAATTTTGACAAAATCAAAATTCTTGGAGGGACAGATCTTACGACTATCAAACGTCTGACAGTAACTCATAAAAAAGAGAGAAAGCATTTGACATAAAAAAGTAATGCTGACGTAATTGTTTTTGCGGACTATCTTAGCTAAGAACAAAATTCCACATCGTATTCATGATATATCTTCGTGCCCTTAAAACAAGCTGCGCTGCAGATGACACGAAATATGTTAAAATGCACGAAATATCGATGCTGGAAATACTACGGTGGATTTCCATAGATTCATTCAACGGCCTAACGTATATCCTAACCCTATTATACCTGAGCTTTTTTGGCCCTGATAACCCTGTGGGGGGCATAAAGTACCCGCGGGTCATAAATCCTGAACCACTTATGCATAAGTGATGAAACTTGGCACAGTTGTAGAATGTCTTAGTACAAACTCATTCCAGGTAAAAATATAATTTTCCTGAGAACTAATTTTCGAAAGGAATTTTTTAAAGCCAAAGTTTAATTTCGCAGGTATTTTTTATTCGGATTTCGCAAATAGCGAGTTTCCCAATAATTTTCGCAAGAAATAAATTTTTGCAAAAATGGCAAAAAGTCGCAAACATTAATTTCCGCGAAAATTAATTCCCTTAAGTTAGTTGTTGTATAAAGACAGGCTTCGTGGTTAATTTAATATGAGCGCGTTAATAACAATTCGGTGGGTCCCCAAAAATTCGAAAAAAATATAGACTTATGTTGCAACCCCATAAAGTTTTCCTTCGCTGATTTAAATCTTGATGTGTTTCTGTTTATTATGTTAAAACGAAAGTAATAATAATATAGTTCGCTTCTCAATGTTAACAGCAACTTAAGACTCGATGTTGGTTTTGGGCTTACAACTTCTGGTCTTAGTTATTTGATTAGATCCACATTTAAAATGTACAAATTGCAGCCGGCGCCAGCATTCTTCTTCTTCCCCGTTGATTATTCCATCATTTCTGCATATTAGAAAATGGGAGCGCATTTTAAAGGATCTTACCTGACCTACATATTTGAAAATCTCCCCTTTTGTAGCATGCAGGTCACGGAGTAACGAGAGTTATTTTGTTGTTGTTTTTTTGTTGTTGTTGCCAACTTTCATTAATGTCTTAAAAATGCTCTGCACTCAATATCTTAATGGGTGATTGTAGAAAGATCGTTTATGTTAATACTTGAGCAATATGTAAAAAAGTCAATATTATGATCATGTTAGAAGATTTGCCAAGATCTTTGCTGTGAAAAACCTTATCGAATCCGAAACCTCGTGAGTTTAATGTGCGCTCTAGCATTAGATCCTGCGGAGACAGTAATAAAAACAATTTACAGGGGATGTATATGTGGTAATGTAATTATATTAACTTTCACAGCGGAACTATTTTATGAATGAACCTTGACCTTTTTAGTTGTTTTGACAGTTGTTTTATTTTTTAATTATTACAGTAGTCGCCGCTTAACTCGAACGCCAGAAAACTTTCCAACTTTTCCGAATTTGCCCTGGATTTTACTTAAAAACAAATCCTAACAATTCTGCAAAAGTTATTGTACGACTAGGTTATACTTAGTTTTGTATTTATGTCAACTAGGATTTGTTAATATTTCATTTTATTAAACTTTTAATCAATGTTAATTAGCAAATTGCTATTTTATATATGTAAAAAGGAATAAAAACTAAGGCAAAATAATTAAAAAATAACAAATAATTGTCCTTTTAAAACAACTGAAAAGTACAAAGTAATTTAATATTTCAAATTTGTTTTTGAAATGATAATGCATTTTATTAATTGGTGCTTTGTCGGACAATCAGTTAAGAAGCAACATTGAGCATATTTCAGGCGTTGACATAATGCGATATATATCATTGTTTTTATGTTTACAGTTGTGTGTTTGATTAAAGAACGAATAAGCATCTCTCTGTGGGCATAAATTGCTTTACCTGAACATTTCTAAATTCCACTGGAAGTTTTTGGTTAACGGGCAGTTACTTCATTTGTAAGCAATGATTCTTCTCTTTAAAACAACTTTAAAATGAAAAGTAAATAGCACGTGGTGGAATTTTTAAAGTAGGGAAAAGAAGAGATCTTTTTGCACAAAAACGTGATAATTTTTATTTTTTTAAATGTTGTGTAATAACTGTACGTGTAAATGATATGTCGATAAATCCGGTAACAAATTCCTGGTTTCCAGGTGAGTAATGATTTCCCAATGTCAATTGTCTTGTGAAAAGATATCGGTGAATGTCACCGCAATAAATGTCTTAAAAGGCTATTGGTATAAGTCGATGAGATAGATGACCGTGAAATACAGTCGGATATAGAATCATCGAAATGACTCTCAGAATAAATATGTTGTAACTTTTTATTTTTATTTGTAATACAATCTCAGCCACCTGCGGTTAATTAAAATAATTAATCAGGATACGTCGCAACTTTAATACATCCTGTCTTTGTTATTGATACAGGAATTTGTTATAACTTTGATGATGCAAGAAGTCTATTGCTTGTGCAGATCAAAACAGTAAAGCCCTCTTCTCAGTAATTAACTCCTGGGCTCTTCTTAACGAAACTTTCTAATGAACGCTCTTTCTGAAAAAGATCTGTTAGAAATCATACTAAGCTTGGTGAGCAACAAAAAGTATACTAAGAGACTTTAGAACACTTTGTGCCACCAACTAGGTAGTTACTTTGTCTGACGAGAAACACTTTTTAAAACAAAAAGTTCTTTTAAAGTCTTCCATAAGATTTATTTTGATATCATATACCTTTTTTCTTAATTTACCACACACTTCTTTTTCTTTTAACTTCACATCACCCTTAAGTTAATTGTCTTACATATCCTTATAAAGTTTAATGCTTCAAGAGCAGTTATTAGAAGGCAAATACATCTTCATATATATCTTATAAATATGTTTATTAACAGTAAGCCCAGTGTGACACACAAAGCATAGTGAGACATTTTACTGACATCAGATTTAATCAGCCACTCAGTCTTTTTCGACGTAAGAAATGTTCTAATTTCTCTAAACTTGTTGCGTCACTGTCAAATAAGTGCCTTAGCTAACGTTGAAAGTTTTGAAGCATCAGGAAAACGGATTAGAAATAAAACACATTTTCACATACATTTAAAAAAAAGGAAAATAAGCATTGGTGCTGCTATATTGAATAGAAAAGGTATTTGTAAAAAAAGGACATCCATTAAAATATCCCTACTATAACATATTCTATTTTAAACGAAAACAAGTAATAAATATTATTCAAATGTTAGATGAACATGTTGATGTGTTTTCGTTGCGTTGGTGCAATCGTGATTTCTTCTGAACACTTAGATTAGTAAAATGCTATCTTTAGTCTTCAAAGGTTCATTGACAAGTCGTTTCCTTCACACCCATCAATATTATTATTCTTAATGAGGTTGTCTGGGTAATCCACTACGGATAAAAAAACTGTATCAAATATTATATAAGATAATTAGATTTTTATGTAACTCATTGTTTAGAACAGGTATTTAAATCGATATCACAGCTGTTTTTGTCATTCAAGAAAAGAACTTAAAAGACATATATATGTTTATTTGGATCTCATATTTTATACAGAAAAAAATGAAGTTTTTAATCGTGTTTTTCGCCTTCGCTGCAGGTAAGCTAAATTATTTATAGCAATGGATGCCCTATTAAAAAACGACAGCGCCATATACTTTATTTATATATTCTTAGGAGCATTTGCCATGGATGTTACTGGACCAACACCTCCACCTGTTCCATGTAAGTAGATACAAGTATTTCTTTCTTAGTTAACTCCTTTACTTTGCATTTAAATACACCTTTCCCGAATTAATTTTATTTGATTTACCGCTGCTATTTCTAAACTTTTTCAAACAAAATGAATGTGATTTTTGAAATCCTCCCCGGAAATTTGATAGAATGTGAAATCTTCAGATTCATACAACAAACAAACAACCTGTTACAACATTTTTTTTTCTCCTAATTGATCTCTGCTTGAAACCGAGGCTTATTAGTACAAGTAGAAAATTAAGAAGATTTTGACCGTAACATTAATACCACCAAAACAGCCTTTTCACTTGTCAGATTAAGTTAAAAATTTATACACACACTAATTCAATGATGTTGAATATGATCCTAAAGTCAAAACATCAAAATTCTAAAATTTTAAGAAACATGTAATTCGGGAAACGGGTATTATAAGTTTACTTTCTTCTTCTCACAACATAACTAATAATAAGTTTCCGTATAACTCACGAATTAGCTTTTACAGTTGAGACATACATGTTGTCAATGTTCCTTTGGAACCTAATTTAACAGAAAAACCGTAATAATACTCAAACTTATAACTGCTGTCATCCAAAATAAGGTTTTCTTCTTATAATCTTTTTCAACTTTCCGTCTTTTTGCAAGACAGGTATTAATTATTGTCTTATCTAATAGGTCCCAGCAGCATGTGTGCAGGACATTCTGATGGAAATTACAATTACGACCATCCCAATAATGGTAAAAAAGATAACTACTTTATACAATGCGTCGGTGGAAAAGCTTATTGTCAAGCATGTTGGCCAATGAACATGAAATTCAAGAAAGAGTGTAATCAATGTTTGTACAGTATGGATGGTAAGTATTACATTCTATTTTTGTTTGAACCTTCTTTATTCTTTTTACAAAGAATCACTTTTAGACTAAGCTCGTTATCTTTGTTTAGATGCTTGTCACACTACACAATCATGGGCACCAGTACCCACATACATCTGCCCTGATGAGTGCCCAAGCAGAGGACCAAACTTCAAGGGAAACATTAGAGATCCTTCCCAATCAAAACATTACGTTGCTTGTTGGAATGGTGTTACTGTTGGATGTGTCAACTGCCCAGCTGGTCTGGAATTCAACGAAGAGAAGAATGCTTGTCTCTATGAAGGAAAATATTATACCAAACCCTTGTAAATATAACATATTTTATTTACTTAGAACAGTAAGATTATTTAACGTATTATTTAAGGTTCATTATTTGTGTTAAATTTACATAATGAAATAAATCATGTAATGATATGAACAACGGTTTAATCTTTCTAACCATTCTTCCTTCTGCAGCCTTAGATGTAAACCAACATTCAGTTGTTGCTATTTTATTTTCTCCTTGGATTTGCAACCGCTGTGTGTTGTCATCGTCGTTATTGCATTGTCAAAGCACATCGCTGATACTGTTTTAAAAGTGTTTTGACTATTGCATAAGCCTTAGTTCGTTACAGTAACAGTGTTCTAGTCTGTGTTATAGGAATTTCTAGATTTTGCCATGAACTTGAGACTTAGTTGCTTGACTTATTGCCGCTGTACCCTACATTTATGCTATTACTATCACATAATGTTTTGCAAAATATCCCTGATAATATTGATATGTGAGAAAATAGTTTATTTGCTTCAATTGCATAGATTAGAAAGACAGGCTATCTAGTGCGTGATAATACCTCATCATTGCTAAAACTTTGGTAATATTATTATTTGCCAGTCAATATTTTTCTTGTTTAAAAAGATTTTTTTATTTATTTGTAAGAAAAAAAAATTTGAAAGCTTAGGTAACAGTCACAAACTCTAAGAACTTAGCTAGTTGAACCGTTTCAAGCCTATTTTAAAACGAGGGTAAATATGTCCCGGACATATTTACCCTCGTTTTAACGAAGAGGAAGGAGGCGTAAATTTTACCACCACCACCACAGAATTGTCGGACGGAAAACCTTGTCCCTAGGGCATCTCTTATCTTTTCTGACATAGTAATAATTCTGGCGTAATTATTTTTGCTGATGACATGATGTTGGCAAGGTAAGATACATGTTAAAGACGCGCGAACTATCGATACAGGAAATACTAGCTTCTTATGGATTTTTCTCGTGCTGACGTCTAGTTAAATATGATCGTGTTAATAATAATTCGGCGTGTTTCAAAAAATTGAAAAAGATATAAGTGACTTATACCGCAACCACAGAAGCCTGGAAAAATGTAAATTTTCGCGTTTCATGTTATACGGAATTGCCAAAAACCTCTTTTCACGCGCTTTCATAAACTAAAACTTTTTCACTGCGCAATAAAACCTGAGCGCAAATAATGTTATAAAAGCTCGTCCTAGGACGCACTTTCATCACAAATAGATGTTGTATAGTGGTTTCAAAATGGGTGGGTTCTCAATAAAGCGATTTGTAATTAGATTTACAATAGATTTATCTAAGACCTGCCGAAAAATGGGAACGGGAACTTAAATTTTTGAAATATAACATCTTCTGTGATGAGAGTGACACTTCCCATAGTCAGTTATTAGTGTCCATAATGAGAAAACCTTTTTTATAAAAGCGCGAGACACACGCGTTATGGCAATTTTTTTTCGCAATGTAAGAATTCGCTTCTCAATGACTTATCGATATTAGCGAGAGCTTAGTATTTCGGATCTTCGTTATTTAATTAGTTCCAAACTCCTAAAATGTACCAATTATTGCCGACACAAGCTTTACGCTTCTGTCCTAATTTCCCGGCTTCCTACGGACCGTGAATTATTCTTCAATTCAGGTGTATTAGCACTTGCGACCAGCACAGTTTAAACAAAATTTAGTGAACCTACACGTCTGGTAATGTAGCCCTTTTGTAGCCTACCGGTTGGGTAGTAATGAGGAGTAATTATTTTACAAACTTTAATTAACGCCAAAAAATGCTTTTGTATTGATATTCAAGTGAATGATTATAAATAAAAATGTATATGTGAATAATCAAGCAATATAAGGAACTCAAAATTATGATCACGTTAGAAGATATACATCTGCCCACATCTTGCCTGTGAAGAACATAATCGAACTCGAAAGGCTGTGTCTTTAAAACTGATTGTCACGTGACTTTGCATTGGATCTTGCGGATGTCAAATGCAACAATCTCCAGAGGAAGGATTTATAAAATATTAATTGTGTCAACTTTCACAACGGACATATTTTTCAGGTTTATATTGTTTCCCATTACATATTTCATGCATGAACCTTGACCTTTTACACTTTGTGAATTCAAAGTTTTATGTTTTGGTCGTGACAGTAACCGCTGCAAAATTGATTAAATCATTTTCCAAGCACAATTTCTTTATATCACTGTTAACTTGACCTTTAAAAGTATCCATTAGAATTAGTGAATACTGCTCCTTACTATCCAAGCTTATCCTTTTTAGATTTGAGATATGGAAAAATTATCTTCTTGATTAAGCTAACGCGTGTGTCCTAATTGGACCAATGATTTGGTTTAAAAGTAACATCAAAGCATTTAGGAAAATCGAACTTAGATCAGCTACGTTTGGTTTTACCACTATAGATAAGTTAGATAGGCAAAAATAAACCTGATGCAGTAACTGTAAAAGTTCCATTGGGATATCATGATCAGAAGAGAAGCAGCCTTTGCGAATGAACGTTGAAAACTAAACTTTTCCTCTTCCAAAAACTTACTACATGGTTCAACCTCAAGTTGTCCCTTTTCTTTTCACCCATTCCATCCTTTGATTTTCTTCAACATTTCATCATGCACCAAATTTGGTCTTCCTTTTCTTCGAATTAGCGCAATAAGCTGATTATTTTTCTTCCTCTTGCAACTCTCTTTCCATCCATTAACGGTTGTTCTCTTTACTCGATGGCAAATTTAGGATAGATTAAGGCATACCTCCGAATCTCATCCTTTCCTTTTGAAGAACGTTACTGTATTTTACAGTGAGATTTGCAACTTGTTACTTGACTTTCTGTTCAACATATTAGATCTCAGCTGCATTTGTGATGCTTGAGGCAGGCTGAAAAAGACGTTTTTGGCTAACTGTCGATGTTTTAATATTAGAATCTATCTTTCTAATGTAAGATCGTAAGTCTCTTTTTAAAGCCATGACTACCTTAGAGAATTTTTTCTCAAAAAAAGAATCAGGCACGAGGGATCACTAAAATTATTCAAATCTGAAGACAATCCAGTGTCAATTTCAAGTTATTTGTGAATTGAACAATACAAACAAACAGAAATTTTCACATTCGAACCTCTGTGACGAACTTGAATTGAATTTTGTTTTATTTCAACGCTGTTACTGCTTCACGTGAATATCATGTTTACAAAAAAACTTCATGGTCAAACGCGAAAATAAATGTAGTGTTGTCAGCCTATTTAGTGCCATCTACTGGCCGCTAACCGACTTGTGTGGCAGGCAAGCAAGTTAGAGCAATGTTATACGTATCTCTGGCGGCAATGTAACATAGTTGCAAGCAGAGGGGAGAAAGAGCTAGCCAATAGGATGGAATCCCAAAGGACATTAAAACTTCCCGTTGCTTACTTACTTACTTACAATCCCTTCTAGCGGATTAGAAGTCCCTCTGTTGTTAATATTTTTTGCTAAAGAAAAATGGGTTGTTGATACAAAGGAAAAATTCGTGCTTCATTTTTACACTTATAAATGCAGTGGAAATCTCTATATTGCTGATAATGAAGATGACGACAACGACGAGGAGGATTGGCAAGCCATCATGATCAGAAGAAACCGACAGTCAAGAAATTGAGACAGAAAGTCTGTCGAGCAAAATTGGTTTGCGAATAAATGACAAGGACCCACCAGTTCCAATTGTACCAGATTAATTAAGCTTACAATGTATTATACTTTGATTATACTTCTATTACAATTGTATTATATTAGTGTCAATAAAGCAAACTAGAGAAAACCAGAAAAAAATTTTCATACATAGCTCGGTAAAAAGTGACGCATTTTTGTTTGGTGACGAATATATTTATTACCGACAAGATTTTTTACCGATTAGGTTAATTTTAGAGAATTATTGAAGGAGAGAAAGGAAGAAATCATTTTGGCCAAAGCGTGAAAAGTCTTCTGTCTATCTTCTGTCTCTCTGCATTAATTGCCCAGATGAATAAGGTTTCCTGCTGTCAATTATCTCGTAAGGAGATGTAGGTGGATGTGACCGCAATAAACGTCCGAACAGGTAATTGGCCTGAGTATCGATGAGATCGATCACCGCGAAAGTCGGAAGTGTCGTCGAAATGACCCTGACAATAAATATTTATTATAATATAATAAGTGCGATTTGTCTGACTAAAAATATATATTGTAATATCTTGTTGACATTTATAATACTTCGTCATAATATTATCCAATCAACGAATAGTTAATTAAATAATTAATAAAGATGCATCGCAATTTTAATACTCTTTTGTTACTGATACAGGAAATTGTGGCAACTCTGATGATGTAAGAATTCTATTGTGTATGCAGACCAAAATGGTAACGCCGTGTTTTCGATAATTAACACTTTAACTTTTCTTAACGCCACTTTCTAATTCACGCTCTTTCTAACAAACTACACATTTATCAGAAATCATACTAAGCTAAATGAGCAACACATTCAGAACATATGGACGGACTTTGGGATGCTTTGTGTCACCATCTAGGTAATTACCATGTCCAAAAGAAACCTTTTTTAAAACTTGAAAAAAAATTGCTTTTTAACAGTCTTACAAATGTTGCTATTATTCAAATCTTTTCTTTACTATGATCCTTTCTAATTCCTCCGAAATTTCCGCCAGTGAAGCTCCTTAGTTAACGTTGAAAGAACAGTTATTAGATGGAAAACTCATCTTCACGTATACTTTAATAAATTAAATTAAGCATTGGTGCCGCTATATTGAGTGGAAACGGCGTATATAAGCCCACCCATTAAGATCAGTGGGAAACAAGAAGAAAATAACTACAAAATAATTATTTCGTTCATTTCTTTATTCCTTGCACATTTCAAGAATCAAAACATGTACAAACTTTCCTTGAGATTAAACAACGACAAGTACAAAAACAACATGGACATGTTGATGTTTTTTTGTTGCGTTGGTACAATTGTGATTTCATCGGAACACTTAGATTAGTAAGATACTATCTTTAGCCATCGTTGTTTCATTCACAAGTCGTTTCCTTCACACCCATCAACATTGTTATTCTTAATGAGGTCGTCTGGGTAATTCACTACGGATAAAAAAACTGTATCAAATATTATATAAGATAATTAGAAGATTTTTATGTAACGTTGTTTAGAACAGGTATTTAAATCGACGTCTTAATCTTTTCATCATTTAAGAGAAGAAAGAGATACATATAGGTTTATTTGGATCTTAAATTTTCATACAGAGAGAACATGAAGTTTTTTATCGTGTTATCTGCCTTGGCTGCAGGTAAGCTTGAATATTTTCAACAAGGAATGACTCCATAAAAAACCGACAGCATCATATACTTATTTATTTATTTATTTATTTTAGGAGCATTTGCCATGGATGTTACTGGACCAACACCTCCACCTGTTCCATGTAAGTAGCTTCAATATTTTTCTAGTTCTGTCAGTTCCATGGAATCTATATTTTCATCTCCATACAACAAAACTGATTTTAATGGGAGACGAGATTGTACAGTTTAGACATAGAAGTAGTCAATATTCCTTTGCAACTTAATTGAAGGGGACCTAATAAAAATAATACTCAGATTTATTCGTCTTTTTTATTCAAAATTAAGTTTTCTTCAAATCATTTTTAACTTTCTGTGTTTTGGAAAGAGGGGTTTTAATTATTGATTTATCAAATAGGTCCCAGCAGCATGTGTGCAGGTCATTCAGATGGGAATTACAACTACGATCATCCCAATAATGGTAAAAAAGATAACTACTTTATACAATGCGTCGGTGGAAAAGCTTATTGTCAAGCATGTTGGCCAATGAACATGAAATTCAAGAAAGAATGTAATCAATGTTTGTACAGTATGGATGGTAAGATTTATATTCCATTTTTGATTCAACCTTCTTTATTCTTTTCACAAAGAATCAACTTTGGACTAATCACATTATCTTTGTTTAGATGCTTGTCACACTACACAATCATGGGCACCAGTTCCAACATACACCTGCCCTGATGAGTGCCCAAGCAGAGGACCAAACTTCAAAGGAAACATTAGAGATCCTTCCCAATCAAAACATTACGTTGCTTGCTGGAATGGTGTTACTGTTGGATGTGTCAACTGCCCAGCTGGACTTGAATTCAACGAAGAAAAAAATGCTTGCCTTTATGAAGGAAAATATTATACAAAACCCTTGTAAATGTAATATAAAATTGACTTATAAAGAGAAAAATGTAATTTGTTAACACTGTATTTTTTAAGTTATTTGTGTTAAATTTTATTTCAAAAACAGCCTGTTGATTTTATTATTGTTGTTCATTATCTCTTTCCATGTGCATCCCGATGCTTACTTCGTCCGCATTATATTCTCAGTTATTGTGGTTGGAACTGGGCCAATACCTCCCTGTGGCTGAAACTTTGCCAATGTTAGTATTCGCTAGACACCCAATGTTTTTATTCCATGCGAAGAGTTATCAAAATTTCTCCAACAATTTATTCCTAAGAAAACAGATTTTTCTTTCAAATTGAATTAAATTGCACGTATCATTTAAGATATAATATCTTAAATAAGCATAATATCTTAAATATTCTTAAAAGTCATACTTTTAAACTACTACGTATAGGTTTATACTAAAAGACCTAGATGTTTATTCTAGGTCAACCATTAGAGTAATGAAATCGTAAGAAAACTCTGTGACTTAGTACAGTTACTAAAACCTTAGGGAAAGAGGGGGAAATTTTTGGGTCTCGCTTTATGGGGTTGATTGGCAATTTCATCAGCTCCATATAATTCTGAGATTGAATAGATAAACTAGAACCTGGATATTTTAAAAAGGTAAATGCAAGCTGAATGTTTGAAATTTTCCGTAAAATTTCTTCCCTTACCTCCAATAAAAATCCTTTAAATTTTTTGGTCCTAAAAAACTGCAGGTAATGCCTTGTTTAGTAGATTACAACAGGCTGGATTTAATAATTTGTGAACTATTGCTAACAAACGCAAGAATTATACGAGGCGTTCTCTACGTTAGTAAACCACTTGGAACTGGGCCATTTTTATCAATTTATCAATAAATTTGTGCATTCATCGGCAGACGATTTTTGTCGCCTTTATTGTTAGTTGACCGCCTCTACAACAACGAAAATCTTTCTCGAATTTCGACGCTCTGGTGTGTCCTAAAGGAAAGAAGTCCGTTGTCACAAAATGAGCCTGAGAAACTTATCCGTAAATGGAAATGGGCTGTACAATGTCAGCCATATGTGTTTAGATGCTTCACTGAAATACTAAATGCCATAAAAAAATATGGGTAGCCCGATGTCAATTCATTAAAAATTACAACTCTCTGACTTAAAATGCGCTTTGGAGTTATGAAGCGGTGAGAATATAGTATGTGATATAGTTAATTATAGCAATACCCTACATAACAGATGAAATACGGATATTATTAAACAAATCTAGTTGTTTACAACATTCTGAAATCATCAAATACGCCGATGATACTGTTTTGTTCTGTGGAGGAAAAACACTTGACGTTATTGAAACAGAACTTAATCATGACATGGATGAAATATCGAGATGGTGTTATGATAACGAACTCATCCTTAACATGAAAAAAGGGAAAACTGAGGCAATGTTGTTTGGTACACCTCAAAAACTGAAGAAACTAACGAAACCTTTATGCATCAAATACCGTAATCACATTGTCAATACAGTTATTCATTATAAGTACCTTGGAACCGAATTGAATACGTCGCTCAACCTCAATGACGATTTCAACTTTTCATACAAAAAAACGACATCTCGATTACGTCTGCTACTTAAAATTAGACCATTACTCACAGTTAAAGCTGCAAAAGCAATTTACCAGACTATGATTGTACCTGTGATGACATACAGCAGAATGACTAACCTCAACTTGACGTGTACTCAACGAAAAAGGCGTCAGTCAATCGATGATCGTACACAAAAAATTGTACCATCCGTGAACATTTGTTCGATCGAGAATACCATAAAAAAGAACTGTTGTGTTCTGGTACGAAAAAGTATACACAGTATATTATGTGAGAACTTTAATGACTATTTTGTATTAATGAACCACGGTCATAGCACCAGAAATGCGAATTCGTTGCTACGGCTTCATGCAATTCGCACGGAATATGGCCGTCGTGCATTTAAGTTTATGGCAAGTAAAATATATAACACCTTGCCAAGAGACATTTCAAACGATAGTAATATAACTAGTTTTAAAGAAAAATTATCTGAGCATTTTAAGTAATTTATTTTTTCCAAACTTTTTTGCGACATGTTCTACTCACTGTTTAATCCATGGCTGTCTAGGCTTTCCTTTATTTTCAATGGCTCTTTTTGACTTTTAACATACATACACATATATTAATTTATTTGTTATTACAATTTATAACTGTTTTCATATCCTTGTCGTTTGCTTTTACCTTTTCAACGGAGTCTATTGCGGTTTTTAGTTTTTCTCACCCACTTTAACGACTTCTATGGCGTGCGTACTTTCTCTGTTCCTTACTTTCAGATAGTTTTTAGCGTGACATTTTTTAAAGTGTTGATATTTATATATAATCATATATATTTTTATTTTTTATTTTTTCCAAACAGAACCATATGTTATACTGAATAGGTCATCCTGTAAAAACATTATTTTAAATAAAAAAAAAATAAAAAAAAAAATAAAAAAAGTGCAAAAAATCTTCGGGAATCGTCAGAAATAGGTCGCACTTGCTATTTTGGCCAAAAATACCGTGTGACAGACAGACGAGTGGCATTAGTTATAACTAGTCGATAAGGCCCGTGGAAAAATCCACTTAGGCAGAAGAACAATTGAAAAATAAATTTTTTCAAGTGTGTTAAGCATGCGAAGAGATGTTTGTGCATCTGATTTCAATAGGCTTCTTAACAAGTAGTCAGGCAACGCTAATTAGATCGTTAATTGTCATGACGTATTGTTCGATATAGCATCATCTAGAACAAAATAACTCTAAGAATAATTATGTTGTAATAATTATATTGTCATTTATAATAATTCGTCACAATAGATGGATATTTTTTTAGTAAACAAAGGTAGTTACAAATGTGATTGCATTAGATTTTAATTGTTACAAGATTAAAATATGTAATAAAGTTATCTAATTAAAAACAATAATAGCTATCTGGTTAATTAAAATAATTGATGAGGATACGTCGCAACTATAATACATCCTCTCTCTTAATGTTATTGATACAGGATAATGTGGCAACTTTGATGATGTATTTTTGTGTGAGCCAAATAATAACGCCGTATATTTTCTTATTAACACTTGGAGTCTTCTTACCACCGCTGCCTAATTATACATTCAAATTCGGTCAACGCAGGACAGTGGTTAATTTCTTTGGCTTATTACTTTGACACAGAAGATATTTTTTAATCAAAAAAGTGTTTTTGAAAAAATTTACTGCATATTTAACTAAATAATTAAATTTTATAAACACCAATCTTAAATAGTGCCTGGTAACCATAACTTAACCTAACATGTCTCGAGATGTATTTCTAACTACAAAATGTTGCCGCGATATCAAACAAAAAACATACTGATAACAAAAAATTTATTCGTTCTGATTGGAGACCAATAAAATATCTTAATTAGAACTGTTATACTTTTTTTTTAAACTCTTTTTACTTTTTCATACTCTGTAGAGACGATCCAGTTGTGTTAGTTGCTCTATCACTGCCCAATAAATAATTAAGCAGGAGAGTTGCTGTTATTGCCACGCAGTTAATTTTTAGTTGGCTGTTAAAGCAGCCCAAATATGGGCTTGATTTCCCATCATATATAAATTTTGTCTACAATAAAGGCTAACACGAAACATTCATTTTTTTTAAAAAAGTGAGGGCGGCTAGTTTACATCCTAATAAGGGTTAAGCCACACAATATGGGATCGTCATTTGACCGAGATACACAATTGCATAAGATCTTAATATCTTTAGTCATCGTCGTTATACTTAAACAACGCGTTGCCTTGACAGCCATCAATATTATTCTTGATAATTAGGTTGACCGGGTAATTTATTGCATACGCAGAAGCGTTATGTAAGATAATAACATAATAATAACATAATTAGAAAGATTTTTATGTAACATACGTCAACGACTGGGTATATAAATCGATGACTAAAACGTTTTTGCCATTCAAAACTGAAAGATATACATAGTTTACTTGAATCTTTTATTTGTTGGACAAAGTTAACATGAAGTTTTTAGCCGTTGTTTTTGGTTTAGTTGCAGGTAAGCATTAATACTTCTCTACTAATCGGAGATGGTGTAGTGGGAGCACATTCGACCTGCATCATATGGTTTCAGGTTCGAGTCCCCACTCCGGCGCACTTTAAATGTAGTGTTGTCAGCTCATTTGGTGCCATCTACTGACGCTAACAATCTTGTGTGACAGGCAAGCAAGTTAGAGCAATGCTATACGTATCTCTGGCGGTAATGCCAGAGCCAGCCGTTAGTATGGAATCCCAAGGACATTAAAACTTCCCGTTACTTACTTCCTTTCTTACTACTCCATGCTTTGAGTCCTCTTTGAGAAGGGCAATCCACTTTAGCGAGTATACCATTATTTAACATTTGTTTAAATACGGTAGCACCATGTATGTATTTTATTCTTTTCTAGGTGCATTTGCCATGGATGTTACTGGACCAACACCTCCTCCTGTTCCATGTAAGTAGATACAAGAAATTTTTACCAGACTTTTTTTTACTTGACGTGTAACTCAAGCTTATCTGTAATTATTCAATCCACCAATGTTTTTGGCTACTCACAATAAAATTAGTCAGTCTTTGGTTATAATTTAAAATGAAAGTTTTTTCTAAAAATTCTATCTTATGACTAGGGAGGCATTAATTTTGATTTTGCTTATTTAGGTCCCAACAGCATGTGTGCTGGCCATTCAGATGGAAATTACAACTACGAACATCCCAGTAATGGTAAAAAAGAGAACTACTTTGTACAATGCGTCGGTGGAAAAGCTTATTGCCAAGCATGTTGGCCAATGAACATGAAATTCAAGAAAGAATGTAATCAATGTTTGTACAGTATGGATGGTTAGTATTGCAATCCGGCTTTTTCATTTTTTTTTTTTATTTTTTTTTTCTAACTCTCTTCACAAGCTATAGAACTAATCATATTATCTCTTTTTAGATGCTTGTCACACTACACAATCATGGGCACCAGTGCCAACATACACCTGCCCTGATGAGTGCCCAAGCAGAGGACCAAACTTCAAAGGGAACATTAGAGATCCTTCCCAATCAAAACATTACGTTGCTTGTTGGAATGGTGTTACTGTTGGATGTGTCAACTGTCCAGCTGGTCTGGAATTCAACGAGGAGAAAAATGCCTGTCTCTACGAAGGAAAATATTATACCAAACCCTTGTAAATGTAACCTCGAAGTGTATATAAAGAAAGAAATATAATTGGTTTATAAACACATATTACCTTCGGTTCATTATTTGTTTGTCCATGTTACAACTATTGAGATAAATTTATACTGTTTTAATATAAAATAAATGAATCTTATTTTGTTTTCATTCTTTCTTTAATCCAGATCCCAAATTGAAAAAAAGTGTGGGAAACAAAGGGAAGTGTGAGTTTGTAAGTTCAGCTCTTACAGCCTGATGATGAGGTGAAAGCTGTAATGATAATACTTGTTTTAAGACAGTTGATTGTTACTATGTAGAGGTTGTACACTCTAATGATTCTGCATATATGCAAAATATTTTTTCTTGCAAGGATTTAGAAAATGTAAAAAAGGAATATGATGACCAATTAGAATACTGAATCAAATAGACACACTTAAAATAATAAAACAAATTACAATAATAATAATGGATAAATTATAAAGAGAGTCCTAACGAATCTAATATATAAACTGATCCAGGCAACAAACTCTGTGCCAAAACTTGTAACTCTGGGAGTAGCTTTACGTACACGTTTTAATGGGTCAACACGCAGCCATAACCAGACAGTAGCTACCATGGACCAGTCTAAAGACAGTACCAACCGATCGTAACTGGGGTTTTATGAGTTAAAAGTTGATGAAATGCGGAGTCAAGAAGAAATAGGAAAAAAAACAATTTGTGACTCTTTTTGAAAGTGACTCTAGGCAGTAGGATCGTCAATTCTGAAGGTTAAATAAGCAAACTTTGCCTCCTTACTGGACTGGGGTAATAAGTGGGATTGTCAACCCCAAAGACAAGACACAATGTCAAGCTCCCTTACTATGTTTATTACATGGTCTTAAGAAAGGAAAGGGAGTTAGCAAACTCCATTTTCTGGGTAAGCTGAGCAACCAATGGTCAGCTGGGGTTTAGTTGCAACCGTTAGAAAAAATAGTAAGTGAGCTGAGCAATTGCTTAATGTCGATAAATCTATCAGTGAAATGGCACGGTCGTCGCACTAAAGCTAGGTGTTACAATTGTCTATGATAAACGTCCAGTAATTATCTGCTTCTAATGTGCCAAAATAGTTGTAGTTAGAAATTTTTGGGATTTTTTACAAAACTCAATTCTATATTTCTCCCTAGTGGAACATTTCCAGAACCTTGCCGTGTTGAAATCGCTTGATAAAGGTTTCAAACAAGATGAATGTAATGGGAAGCTAGCAGCAAATCTATTTTTACCGTCCATTTAGTGGAAATACATTCTTAAAAATTTCTTAAAAAATTGGTAGTGTATTTCAGTAGAATCTTGACAATATATTATACTAAAGTGCATCATTACCTGTTGGCAATGGTTCTTACATTTTTTTGATTACTTTAATGGAATGTGTGCATATCCACCCTATCTCCTCCTCACAGCACTGCTAAAGGTTTCAAAGTCGTTTTTACCTTTAAATTTTCTACTTTTCTTTCGAGGCATTCTTCAATTTTGTTCTTACCCAGAGGTTTTTTCTAGTACCGACTGTATCTTTTAAGTAATATGTCTACGCGGAAGAAAGTGGAATCTTCCTTTATATGACTTCTGATGGTCCATGACTTTGGAATTATTTGTAGTAAGAAAAATGACATTTGTCTGTACCTATGGCTTAAGCGGTGGAATTGTAAAATCGTTTCTCCTGATTTTCTTTTTCAGTTGTATTTTTTTACCTCTCTTACGAACCAAAACAATGCCCTCCCCTCTTTCCAAGTTTAATTTTCTTTAAGGTCAGAAACTTTCGCGGGAAGAAAGTTTCGCGGATTGAAAAAACCGCGAAATTTTAGCATTTCACGCGAAAAAAACTTTCGCGGATGGCCTATTTTCAGATATTTCGCGGGAAAAAACTTTCACGGATGGCCTAATTTCAGATATTACGCGGGAAAAAACTTTCGCGGAGAGAGAAAAATCAAGACAACTTTTTGATTTTTATATCCATTTTTTTGATTTTTTAATCAATTTCTACAAGTTCAGGGATCTTTTTTTTTCTGCTTGTCGTTTGTTCCTTGAGACATTTCGTTATTTCTAGCGACAGGATTAAAAAAATTACGAATGTCCTTGATTTTGACTTCTTTCTCTTTCGTTAATTTTTCTTTATTTTGTCGGATTGTTCCTGGGTAACAACTGTAGACTTTTTTCTGATTCTCCAACTGTTGCGGCTTGCAGCAAGTTAGTGCCCAACTGGATAAAGGTATACCTATCGATGAAATAGACATTAAATTACGCTTATCTCTATTAAAACCTTTACACACAGGGTGGCTGCTCGACTTTTACAACTTCAGGAGATGCACAGAAGCAGAAAGTTATTGACAGTGGCTAGGCATCATCAGGAAATAAGGACGCCATTTGTTTGGGCCTAAACGCATTGCCGTCAATGGATCCATTCAATGATATTGCACCGATGATGGTAGAACCAAATGAAAGTCCTGTTCTGCACAACCCCGCAATCTGCAAGCTTACCCCAGAATTTATATCCATCGCCTACTCAAGAAATAGCAATAAAGAAGAGGGTGATATTGGAGATGAAGCTGGTGATAACGGCGAATCAGACGAAGAAGACATTTGAGGACCGCCAGATCGCAACATATTTGAACTAATAAATGACTTTGACGATGAAGAATATTTGTAGGCATACAATTGTTTAGTTATTTTGTTGTTGGTCTGTACCTTTTTAAATACTTAAAATAAATTGTTATTATCATTTACGATTGGTAGACAAGGAAATAAAAACTCGATAAAACTCATCAAAACTTCGTTATTCACTGTTTGTAAAAAAATTAAAAAAATTTATTGAAAATTTTCGCGGTTGAGGCATTTTAAAAGATTTTGCGGGGAAAACTTTCACAAAAAGGCCCAAAAACCGCGAAAGTTTCTTCCCGCGAAAGTTTCTGACATTAAAGTATATACAATATTACCCAATTAATTCTGATGTTCTTTGTTCCTTGATGCTTAGACAAAACTTCTTGGAGGTGTTACTTTTATTTTTCGTAGCATATTAAGTTTTGAGCGACTGTTGGTCCAGTATAAATTGATCCATTTCATCGTACTTCCAAAAGGTTCTATCTACAGCGATCAAATTTCACGAAAGATTGTGTCCTTTTTTTTTCATTTTATCCGGTCAATATAGAAAACATAGCGCCCGGTCATGCGATCCATATAAAACCAATAAAAACGTCAGATATAAAGAAGACATTAAAGATAATAACGGAGGTGTGGCACTCGAGGGCTAAAATATGCTGATATCAGCAGCAAAAATCTGAAAATCATAAGGCAGAACCACATTTTTTCAAAATTACCCAGGGTTCCTCGACGTTGTCCATCATATTGGCTAGCGCTGAAACTTGTGAACGAGACGCGGTTGGAAGCTAAGGAATCGTGGCTTGGAACTGAAGACATGCAAAGAAATGCCATGAGTAGTGCAAGGGAAAGAAGAGGAAGTCTTATAAGTAATTTTTTTCATTGGATTTACAAGAATTTGAGGTACCCCACAATGAGAAGTAAAGAACAGAAACGCCTTTCTGATGTCTGATGATGGCACCGTAGCGTGGCGCCGTACCGTGGCGCCGTAGATTAGTGGTTATAGCTCTCGTACTCTGTGCGGGAGACCGGGGTTCGATTCCTCTTGACGGCGATTCAACATGGGCGAGTGAATGTTACCATAGCCCCGGGTTAACCCAAGCCATGTGAGGGAAATTGGGGAGATGGCACACTGTGTAGGCCGTTGGATGTTGCCGGGAGTTGTCTAGTAGAGCGCGGGCCCTAATTGTGTCTGCGTAGCTCAAAATGAGCATTAAATACTCTAGGACTCTCCATCTAAGCCATGGCCCCTCCTGGAAATAATAGACAGGGTATATCCCTCGATATTTGTGAGGCTAGCCATGTAAAATATGCACATCTATCTATCTAGGGATGGTCACATCTGGATAATATTTATTTTGTGATTTTAAGCTACCTAGCTAATACCATGCCAGCACTCCA
The DNA here is from genome assembly GCA_030067915.1 of Hydractinia echinata. Lineage (NCBI taxonomy): Eukaryota > Metazoa > Cnidaria > Hydrozoa > Anthoathecata > Hydractiniidae > Hydractinia > Hydractinia echinata. The sequence continues at coordinate 680,847 of JASGCC010000036.1, read as the reverse complement.
AGGGCACATTTGTTATTAAATAATTAAGTGATAAAGTGCAAGAGCTAAATATATTATTTATATGTAGCTAGCTACACAAAAGATTTTTCAAGGTATTCTGTCATTTTAAATAAAGATAGCTAGCTAGCTATTTGGACCTCCCATAACAGTGAACAGTCAAGACTTGAGTATATAGCTAGTTAGTTATGCAAGGCATTGCATGTTGGTTAAATATGTTGTCACGAAAAACAGAAACCTATATTTCATAAATAAATTTCTGCAAATGGGAAGACCTAAAGTCTCTGTCCAGGTTAAGACTTAGTAAAGGGTAAACTGTGTCACACGGAGGACACTTAGTGTAATGTGTTACAAATCCAGTGGAGCGCTTATAGCATTAAAGGTATAATATATTTTTCATAAACCAACATTCACAGGACTTATGATGAAGAATATTGTTACTTCTGCAAAGCAAATACAGTTGTTTAGCGTTTTTCATTTTGCATAATAAGTTCCTGTGGATATTCAAAAATTAATTGTGAGTGGCACAAGGCTAAGCGATTAGTGCAAGTAAACGTGTTGCAGATCCAGGTGGACAAAAAAATAACTTTCTAACCACTTTGTATTTATACGGCATAAAATTTAGATTATGTATTTGGCACTGTGCTATAGAACCACATTCACACTTTCTCTGAGCTGGATAAGGTATTTGGTCCTAAACCTGGGACACACTTTATCTGTTTGAATTATTTTTAATCCTGAGAATCACTTTGAATGTTTTCTGTACACATGGCTTGTCAAAATTGATATGCTGTCAAAAACAGTTTATCGGCGTCTCCAAAAATGGCTAAATTCAGGAACTCAGAAACTATGATAGTAGTAAAAAATTTTTTTGGGTTCATTTCATCAAACTGGTCTAAAAACATATAATACTAAGTTTCAAGTCATTATTTCAATTTTTACTGAAGTAATAGGACTTTTACTAAGTATAGTTTTAGCATAGTTTTTCATACCGCTGACACCAAAATGGATGCAGGGACTAATCGGTTTGAAATTAATTTATAATATTTTAATAACAACCTTTTTCTCTTTATGTGTTTTTATTTTCCCGCAAAAGTTGTTGCATAGCTTATGTATATGACATTAGGACAAGGATGAAAAAGTTACTGTGGGACATGGGTTTTAAACCTTAAAAATTTCCAGCGAGAAATTTGAAAACTAATAAATGACAAAATCGCAAAAGTTTATCTTAAAAATTTTTAATTTTTGTTAATGTGAAAGTAATCCACATGAAAAAGTTTCTGATGTTTTTTATGAAGAAATCTTCAATATTACCCATATGGGGTAGCTTGACGAACAATGAATTTTCCCGCAGGTGTTCTCAAATATGTGTAATATAATTTTAAAAACTGTGATGTAATTTTCCTTCCTTTTAACCCAGCTAAAAAGCTCAGCCTTGTCCTTTCATACTTAGTCTAGCTAGCTAGAGCGAAAAAGTTAATTAAGTATTAAGTAATTAATGCTAGTTTAATCCTAAATCTAGCTATAGGGTAGCTAAGCTACCTGTAAGAACAACATCAAACAACGTCGAGGCTGTTCTTCTTCTTCTTCTTCTATGCCTTTTGTTTTATTTTGTAAACAAACCCAGTGGTATTTTTGTAATAAGTACCAAATTTTATGTGTGCATTTCTTGCGCTTATGAGTGTAACCAAAGTGCCCTGTACGTAAATCCTAAAAATTTATGTCATTGGCTCACTCTTTACGAAGGACACCACGTAACAAAGAAACCGTGCTTTGCTATTTTCTGTAACCTACACCGAGATTTGGTTGTGATATATATCAGAATTAATTATCTTTAAACTGACATAATAATTACTTATAAACCGTTTAGCATTGCGCTACGGAATAATTGCGACCAAGATTGTGACGTGATGGACCAAACACAGTTTTTGAATAAGAGACCACGCGATAAACGTTAGAATATAAAGGCTTTAAAAGTATGTTTTTACACTGAATAATCATTTTCAGTTTCAAAAAATAAGTGTCCTGAAAAACGTGAAATTCGTAAAAGGTTTATATTCATTTATCTTAAAATTTTACATTTTTAATAACATTTCTTTAAGAAAAAATACGGCTAAGGTGATAAAGCCCGTTTTGAGAAACACATGTATATTTTAGGGTTGCAGGACTTAATGCATAAAATTATTAATTTGAAGTAAAAGCGAGATACTTTAATTTATAGTAAAAAACGATTTTTAAACATATATTTTTTAGTATATGTTCGCCTCAGCTAGAACATCTTTCAGCTTTGGTAACGTATAATTGCACCTTGTTGCCGCAAGCAGCATTAGTCCAATGAGAGCAAAATATTTCCACTAATTTTTTATTTACTTATTCTATTTTTAGTGCCATTGCATGCTTAATTTTGAAAGACACAAATTATAAACTTGAGATTAAAGTACGGACAACTACAAGTTCTAACAATTCTTAAAATATTATATATTTGACTCTTGATTTGTTGTCGTTGCGTTGGTAGAATTGTAATTTCATCGGAACACTTAGATGAATAAGGTACTATATTTAGTCACCGTTGTTACCTTCAAACAATACGTTGCTTTCACACCCACCAACATCTTCATTAAATAAGGTTAATTAGGCTGTCCGGGTACAGAAACGGATTCAGAAACATCATTTATGTTATATAAGATAATTAGGAAGATGTTTACATAACCCATTGTTTAAGACAAGGCATATAAATCGACATTTTAAGCGATTTATCATTCGAGAGAGAAAAAGGAACATAGTTTGTTGGAATCTGATATTTATTCTACAAAGCCATAATGAAGTTTTTAATTGTGGTATCTGCCCTTGCTGCAGGTAAGTGTGTTATTTTTTAGTAATCAATAAACATGCTTAAAAGTTTATTTTATTTAGTACATGTTAACCTAAAGTTTGTCAATAAGCGAAAGTATAGACATATGTTTCATACTTTTCTAGGTGCATTTGCAATGGATGTTACTGGGCCAACACCTCCTCCTGTTCCATGTAAGTAGATACAAGATATTTTATACGTAATTTTATTACGTTCAATGTAGGTAAAATTAAGTTTATATACGGGAGAGTCTAGATGATAGGTTTACTCCGATTGTAATTGAAACTGAGTTTTTTCCCCGAAGCTCCTATATTACGACCAAGGAGGTATTAATTCTGATTTTGCTTTTTCAGGTCCCAACAGCATGTGTGCTGGCCATTCCGATGGAAATTACAACTACGACCATCCCAGTAATGGTAAAAAAGAAAACTACTTTATGCAATGCGTCGGTGGAAAAGCTTATTGTCAAGCATGTTGGCCAATGAACATGAAATTCAAAAAAGAATGTAATCAATGCTTGTACAGTATGGATGGTAAGAATTGCATTCCATTTTATTATTGACTTACTTCTTGCTTGTTTTCTTACTTATCCCTCCTAATTCTTTTCACCAGCTAATCACATTATCTTTACTTAGATGCTTGTCACACTACACAATCATGGGCACCAGTACCCACATACATCTGCCCTGATGAGTGCCCAAGCAGAGGACCAAACTTCAAAGGAAACATTAGAGATCCTTCCCAATCAAAACATTACGTTGCTTGCTGGAATGGTGTTACTGTTGGATGTGTCAACTGTCCAGCTGGACTTGAATTCAACGAGGAGAAAAATGCCTGTCTCTACGAAGGAAAATATTACACTAAACCCTTGTAAATGTAACAAAGATTTGTCTAAAATAAAGAAGGTGCTTTTTATTAGGTGTTATTAGGTTTAGGTTCATTATTAGTTCTCAGCTTAATTTGTGAGTGCCACATAGCTTATGAAAAAAACTGATGAAATAGCATAATATATATTAATGATAGGTAGTAGTTATTGTTATATTTCGGTTGAAATAGAGAAAAAACTTTATACTCTTGTGTCATCTTTTTTTCTGCAATCGAGATTAGATTCAAAATACAATCTGATAACACATTTATTACCCCTGTAAATCGTCAGCGTTTGGTACAAAATGTACAACTCTAATCGATTAGAAAAGCATTCCTGCAATGGAATCAAAAGAAAATAAGTTAAAAGGATCTTTTCGGTTTTATTCGAGGTAATGAGATGACTTGATAGATAGACTTGATATTTTATACATTTCTTGTGTTATGGTTGTTTGACATTATATAGATCATAGTCACAAGAAAAGAAAATTGTCTGGTAACTTGTTCCTTGTTGCCCAGCTCCAACCAAATAAGATACTTTTAATGGCACCAAAATGATAACGGCAGGAAGCCCACCAAACCAATGCTTTTTAATGACAGAAACGTCTTATTTCTTGCATATATTTATCATCGGAGTGTTACTTAACTTCTGTTCTAATCAATTTTAAACTTTAAGAGGCATTATTAACTCAAAACCAGTGCAGGCTTGGATGGTGTAGCTACCTAGCCGAACTACTATTCCAATAGAAAGATAAAATATTCCATTTTATACCATTTTTATGTTTGGAATTTCGCGTTGATGCGCAATAAAATCATGAATTCAAGCTGACTGAAAATCAAATAGCAAAATTTCATTGTGGTTTAAAATCTAAATTCGTCCCAACACTAAACTTGCGAGCCCTTAACACATATCTTAAGGATAGAAACTTTGGCAGGAAGAGGTTTTTGTAGCATTTATTTTTTTGCAATGAAGAAACATAAACATTACAACTCATATGCGAACTGTGGAACTAATTTAAAGGATCAACATCCTTTAAAACTGTGCCATGTCTTTTGTCAACCAATACACATCTGCAACAATTTTCTATTCAAATCTTGACCTTCTTAAATTTTTCGATATTGTTCAAATTAGTAATGTTCTTCATAATCCCTACTATAACGTTCTTCATGCACCAATTTGTTCTACTTTGGCTATTGACTTCACTCACCCATGCTCCCCAAAACCTCAGTCAATTGACCTTCTTAAATTTTTGCATATTACTGCGCACAAAAACTGTAATGCCACATGACCCTGCATAACTTATCTTGTCCTTGTTTGTCCATGTATCCTAGTTGTTTTTTATAGGCTTTGTGCCGTTATATGGTGACTGCCATACCTCTAGCTCCCAGCTATTTTGGTAACCCCTTGCTTTTTTCTGTCTGTTTTTGTTTCTTCTTCTTCTTCTTCTTCTTGAATCGAGAAAATAAATTATTTTTGTCAGATTAAACTTTTGGCTTTGTGGATTAATTATTAGTTTGTCAACTCCATCTATTTAGAGTTGTTGAACCGATTTTATTGAACTTCCATGCGTTTTCCGGAAATCTAAAGGTACTAAATTTAGAATCACTATTGAATCTCCCCTAAAGAAAAATTATGGCGATTTTACCGATTTTATTGAACTTCCATGCGTTTTCCGGAAATCTAAAGGTACTAAATTTAGAATCACTATTGAATCTAGACAGACAGACAGACAGACAGACAGACAGACAGACAGACAGACAGACAGACAGACAGACAGACAGACAGACAGACAGACAGACAGACAGACAGACAGACAGACAGACAACAGACAGACAGACAGACAGACAGACAGACAGACAGACAGACAGACAGACAGACAGACAGACAGACAGACAGACAGACAGACAGACAGACAGACAGACAGACAGACAGACAGACAGACAGACAGACAGACAGACAGACAGACAGACAGACAGACAGACAGACAGACAGACAGACAGACAGACAGACAGACAGACAGACAGACAGACAGACAGACAGACAGACAGACAGACAGACAGACAGACAGACAGACAGACAGACAGACAGACAGACAGACAGACAGACAGACAGACAGACAGACAGACAGACAGACAGACAGACAGACAGACAGACAGACAGACAGACAGACAGACAGACAGACAGACAGACAGACAGACAGACAGACAGACAGACAGACAGACAGACAGACAGACAGACAGACAGACAGACAGACAGACAGACAGACAGACAGACAGACAGACAGACAGACAGACAGACAGACAGACAGACAGACAGACAGACAGACAGACAGACAGACAGACAGACAGACAGACAGACAGACAGACAGACAGACAGACAGACAGACAGACAGACAGACAGACAGACAGACAGACAGACAGACAGACAGAACAGACAGACAGACAGACAGACAGACAGACAGACAGACAGACAGACAGACAGACAGACAGACAGACAGACAGACAGACAGACAGACAGACAGACAGACAGACAGACAGACAGACAGACAGACAGACAGACAGACAGACAGACAGACAGACAGACAGACAGACAGACAGACAGACAGACAGATAGATAAATTTGCTTCTTACAGCACGGATATTAAATTTGATTTAAGATGTGTTTTACAAGCACTGGTCCGACGTTCGTGTAGGTTGAAAACCAACAGCCTAATAATAATAGATTTTTTTGGAACATGAGCACACAAAAGCTAATATGACTAGTTTAAGATAGCTAAATGAGGATTTAAGTAGCTCGAAGTCGTTTGTTTAGTTGTTAACAATACGCATCTATTAAACTTCGTTAATTTCTCCCTCCAAAATCTGTGTAGTAGTAACTGGTATACTGAGGAATTAATATTTTTGGCATAGGATCGTCACAACCGGGACAGGAGACATGATTTTTACATGAAACTGTTTGTTTCGGAAATAGTTTTTGGCTAAGAACATAACATTTGCACAAACATTTTCTAATAAACAGAAATATTCTGCTATGTAATATAAACTATCTTTAATAATTCTCTCATCTAAATCGGATTTTTGTTTTGAACAGGTCTATTGTTTACCTTCAATAACGACATAGGTAATTCTGAGTATAATGTGAAAGTTGTTATTTTTTCAGAAAAGGGACGTAGCAATTTACATCAGTTACAGCATATAGCTCAATATCAACAATAGCAATAAATATTTGTCATCCCTACTTTCATACTGTATTTTATGTTATACCGAGTGATCAATGCAACAGACAAGATAAGTGCGGCTGGCCATTATAACAAAAGTTGAATTTAAGAACTAAGTGGTTCTTAAATTCAACTTTTGTTTTTCACATTATTACCTTCATCCCCATTTTTTTATTTAGCAAAGTCTCAATAGATGTGCAAGTTCTAATTTTTTTTTCGCACCTGTTTTGTACATGTGGTCGCCATTTTCAATTGGACAAAAATACAGAATAATTAGTGGAATATATTAGAGTCGATTCACTGACAACAAAAGTAATTATTTGAATAAGATCTGATTACTACTCTGTTTTGCAAGCATACACGTTTTTTTATAAAAAACCTGGTGAAGGGCCTTGTTCTAAAAGTTTCTTATTTGTAGGCTGAAATTCCATGTTTTTAGTTCCAAAAGTTTCTTATTTAGTTTCAAATAAATAGCTAGTTCTAAAAGTTTCTTTAATTTTTGGACTAGTTGGTTTCAAAATAAAAATATATAGCATTTTTCGTTTCAACGTAATAAATATAATTACTCCCTAGTGATGATTGTAAAATCTTTTTCAATTAATTGTAAGAATTAATTAGAAACAAGTTTCTTATTTCAGAAATAGACATAGAATGTAGTAGTAAAAGTTTCTTAATTTTTGAAGATTCTACATGTAGGTTTCTTATAAACATGTTTCTTGTAAAAAAAAAAGCGTGTAAGGAGCAGAAACATACCCCTCTTCAAGATTTACACTAAACAGTAATTTATGTGGGTATTTTGTAAGGTGATAAAGTTAGAACGTCTGTTCATGCCGAATGGTTTTGGATTTAATAGAGACGTAGATTACGTAATTGATGAAATTCAGTTGTACAAATTGTTAGCCCGTGGAAACTCCAACGAGTGCCTGTTGGATATATTTTTACATCGTCATTTCGTGCATCCGTCCCCGCCTTTTATGAAGTAACTTTACATGGGCGGGGGTCGTTACTATGATTATATGTACCCATATGATGGTGTTTTTTATTTTAAAAAACCCTGGTTTTTAAAGAAGAAACTTAGTATATTTTGGCTCACAGACCGCGAGTGTTATAATATAGATATTTAGAGTCTGCCTTTTTTATTCTTTCAATTTAGCGCTATGCTGAGAACATATTAACAAGACAGATAACTTCATCTTAATATTAGTTAGATGTTCGTTGTTCTAAATTGCGTCGAAATTATGAGGTCTATTTGACGTCCCCTTCACATTTATAATTCAGGGAAAGTTTATACATTTGAGGGAAGGGATGCTATAGGTAAAATAAAGCTTTTCTAACATCTATAATCTATTTACCAAGATTTAAATAAAATTAATCTGTTCGGACTTGCTTTTATTTTATTTTGTTTAAACTATCGTATGATTCGAATTCAGGATACGATCCCAACAAACACAGGAATTGCAAACATTATTTTAATTGTAAATAACAAGGGTGTACACTTTTGTGTTTTATAATAATTAGTGATAAAAATCGTTAGTAGTTTAATACACACAATAAGGTCAAGTTTACATTAATTAGGTGACATAATTTTTAATAATTGTACTTACATAATCAATGCTTTTTTTAATGTTTTTATTCTTACAAATAATCAATGCCGCTACTACAAGGCCTCGAAAAAAATGACCACCTCCCCTTCATTGCCACATAAGCATTTCCAAAAACATTGACGGCTCTAGTTCGTGATTCAAATATTATTACAAATTGTCACAGATAATAAATCTAAATTTATAGCGTACCTAAAGCCTGGAAGCCTGGAAATGTCATTTGCAATTTCAGAATAAAATCGGCAAATGCAGTATCGAAGATTGTGACTCAGAATGTAGAAAAATAAAATGAAATAATTTTCTAACTTAGAGGTCGGTGTTACGTCTGAATTTCATGCTGGTGGAAGTGCAGAAGGAGTAGTGTGTTTTTCACCAGAGGTCAAAAAAACTTATGGTTACACGTAAATTTTTGGTATTTTCATGCGTTCCCACGTAACGCAAGATTATTGCAAAAATCTCTTAACACGCTCTTAATTATAGTTAACTCTGTTTGAGAGAAAAATACGGACCTGAAACTAGATAGTTGAAGCCCACACGTTTTTTTAAGAAATCAAGCAAAACACTAACTAGTAAAATTTTATAAATTCTTAGGTCGTTTTACTGGGAAACGCTTATAGCGATATGCAATTAAAAACATGATTTAGACACAACAAAGAGACTTTCGTAAGCATATATACATATAAGAAAAGATAAAAAACTGTCCTTTCGCTTTTTTCATCATGTAAAATAACATCTGTTCCGTTGAAATCGTCAATTTTTAAGTAGCCAGGATTTCTCAGCATAACCTACTCGATATTATTTTATTTGATGGGAAGAATGTGTGAAAAAAGTTTTTTACTTAAAAATTTTACATTTTTACAATTCGTAAAAGTTTCTCAATCTTTTAGAAGGCGACTAGTCAGTTTTTAAAAAACTCTATTCTTGAATGTGATTTTGAAATCAAAAACCAAAATGTTAAGCTATGTTACCGCTCCAAATGAAATCGTTAGTTCATGTCGTAACAAACTGACGATATCAATTTCGATACATGGCATCGAAAGTTGCCCCCGCTTTCTTTGGCATAACCCTATATTTCCCATGTTAATAAACGGAACAGAAAATTATCCGTCAGTTTTTTCGCTTACCTAGTGATTTGTAAATAAACATTAGCAATAGATATTAATATACTCTGAGACTGCGTCTTAACTTCTTTCCTTCACAGGTTTTAACAGAGAGAAAGTTTCTTATAGAAAAACATTTAAACGTACTGGATTTAAGTTTTGTTGCCTCGCGTTGAAACTAATACCAAACATCTACAACCGAGTCATCTGAGTGTAAATTGTTGTTTGAAAATATATTAGCATCTTTTTATCACATGCTTACTTTATCTGCTAATTTTTTTAAAAAATTTCTGTCGAATGATGGTATTTTTGTCATTTTGTCATTTGTCATTCAAAACATAAAAACATTCTTGATGTGACAAGCATGACCTGATGTGTTTCCTATCTTAATAAGCGGAACACGAAATCATCCGTATGTTTTGTCGTTTTGAATCTTTACTACTTCCTTCCAACTGTTTCCCTTTTAAAAAATATTTGGAAAATGTTTTGGAAGACATCAGAGTTTTGACAGATCAATCAAATCAAGTGAAAATTTTGTTTGAATGCATCGTCGTTACCTGCGTATGCTTCGTCTTTTAAATTTTTGAAAAAATTTGTGTTGGCTAGAAGTCTTCTCTTTTTCTTCAGAAAGGTCCAACGGAATAATATTGGAAGTGGAGGGACTAAAAAAGTTTAGTATCTAAGGAGGCGACGGTTTGGGCTGACGTGAAAACTTTTAAATATGATCTCCCTAGATTGCCTAAAATTCAGTCCAAATTCCATAATTTTACTTCCAGGTTTCTACAACAAATTATTATGTTAAAAAAAAACACCTTTGTTTATGTAAACAAAAGATATGTAATGATTTTTAATTTTAAAAAAAAGGATGATGATACTGCTAACATTTTTCGTGGATGCTCACGACCAACACAAATATGTTTCGCCACACAGAGGAAGGAAAAAAGCATTGTTTCCCTTATAGAAATGTTTTCAATCAATTGAAAAAGATAACTTTTAGCAAAGAAGTAGAAGGGGGGGGGGGGGGGGGAATTTTATTTATATCTACACTTACAATGTAAAACATCACAAAAAATCATGTCAGTCATATTAACTCCACGTAAACATTTATTCTGGTTTGAAACAATAAAATCATTCAGACCATTTCAGGAGTTTACTTTATTGAGAACAAAAATCTTTTAGCTTGTGGACCTGTTTTTTTATTACTGATTCTCGTAGCCTTTGGATTTTATATTCAATTTTTTTAATGTATTGTCATATATTATTTGAACAACTTTTTAATTTCATCTAACTCATGAGCTACAAAATTCTTTTTTTTTATTTTTTTCAATATTTTGAAAGCTAATAAAATTCAAAGCAACAGCAACAACAACAAAATAAAAATAAGAAAAAATATTAATTATTAACATAATTGACCTATGACTCAATAGAGACAAAGGATTTTCGCGCTAGTTCATTTGTCGCCAAGAAACTTGCGATTCATTGCCGCGCCTTAAACGAAGCGAAATGAAAAAACAAATCGTGACATCCTTCCCTTGCTAAGCAACTAATAAAATCAAATTACCACTAAGCATAAGAGACATAAAACACATCACAATAGATATCTGTCATGGGTTCAATGATGCCAATTATTTGTTGTGAGTGGGTGATTTATTGCAGAGAAAGCTAGCTAGCAATGAGAAAGCATAATAATGATTTTAATTAACCTTGCGTGTCATGATATCTTACATAATCTATTGTAATCACGGGCTATAAAATGCGTCTCTTGTTACAGTTGTAGCATCATTCGACGAGAAAGAAGTACATATACATCTTCAATTTAGTTTAATTAGACACACCATAGTTTCTTTGAAAACAATGGCAATGAAATTTATTTTGGCAGCTGTTGCCTTGATGGCAGGTAAGATTTAGAGTTTTATTTATATATTACAACATGAAGACTGGTCTAGCATGTAAAGCCTGCAAAAGATATATTTTTCCTTATTTTAATTACTATTCATATTTTTGTATAGGAGTACAAGCCGACCTATATACTAATACAGTAACTGGAACAACACCACCACCAGTGCCATGTAAGTATCAAACTTTCCCTGTCATCGAACTGGACAGCTTTTCTTATAGTAGATACTAAAACAATGGAAAAATACTTAGTTAAAATGCAATACAATTCTATTAATGTATTTTTATTGTCCTTGTAGGCCCTAACAGTCTATGTGCCGGCAAAGAAGATGGTAACCACTACTACGACCACCCTACAGTGGGCAAAAAAGACAACTATTTCGTTCAATGTGTTTCCGGTTTAGCTTACTGTCAAGCATGTTGGCCTTTGAGCTTGAAATTCAAGAAAAAATGTAATCAATGTTTGTACAGTATGGATGGTAAGAATTACATATCATTTTTTGTTTGAATCTTCCTCTTAACAAACCAGTAGCCTAAGACTAATCATGTTATTTATATTCAGATGCTTGCCACACCACACAGACATGGACACCAGTGCCAACATACACCTGCCCTGATGAGTGCCCAAGCAGAGGACCAAACTTCAAAGGAAACATCAGAGATCCTTCCCAATCAAAACATTACGTTGCTTGCTGGAATGGTGTTACTGTTGGATGTGTCAACTGCCCAGCTGGTCTGGAATTTAACGAGCAATATAACAAATGTCTTTTCGAAGGAAAATATCTAACTCAACCTTTGTAGATTATTTACTACTAACTTATGGACGTTTAGAACTAACGCTAATATTGTATTACGAGGGGTTTTATCTAAATTATTTTATTTATCAGCAGGAGATAACGTTTTTATTACACAGTTGTGTTTTTTTCTGCGGCTTCATCTAGTTTCGAGTATTCTCGTTTCGACTGAAATAACTATTCACAAATGATGCAACAAACCTTTTGCCATGTATGTCTACCATTGACAAGAGGAAGAGTCTAGGAAACCATTGTTATAGAAAGAAAACATGTTAGAACTAAGTAGGAATTGCAAAGGTGCATTACTTGTTTGTTAATTAAAACTCTCTGGTCTTCATTACTGTTCTCAGAGAATAGGTAGCCTAATACATTTAAAAAAGTCAATACACCTTTTATGATCTGGCTGTTACAATTGTTTCCAAAAGAGTAATCAATTTTTAAACAAGTTTAGCCTTGCTTACCTGTTAATTAGAAACATTATCTCGTTAAAATTGCTGAACATTAATGGCAACACATAACTTCATCTTAGAAATGAGACATCGGGAAAAATTAATGATTTCGAAAGTTGGGTTGATTACATGACACAAAATAATTGCCAGAGTTGTTATGGTAACAGTTTTCCCTTTGAGTAATAATTATATTTGTTTTGTAAACTCATTCTTGAGTTTTGTTGATGAATAAAAAAAGTGATAAAAGAGAAAAAACATTTCAACGATGAGTTAGCATTTCTCTAAAGTTGGCATTTTGACAGATAGCTTACGTGATTTTTACCTATCATTAACTTTTAATTGTCATGTTCTTCCTGCGTGATGACCATATCCAATTAGTGGTAATAATGTTTGACCAATTGTTCCTTAACTCTTAGTTTAGGCATTCTTCTTCTTTTTTACTTCTTCCGGCCTTTTTTTGGAAGCAAATACAGTAAATCGATGTAAAACTTAGTCAGCAATTTTGAAATAATTAGAACAATTAGCTAATTTTAGGTGATGACGAAGAGGATTTGTTAGAAAGTAATGGTGGGTTTTATGTCTTCGTTCAAGCAAACACGTTTATGTTTGGCAATTACTGAAATTGTTTGCGTAATTTTGTAAATTTTCATATTTTTGAGGATCATTGTCTTAATTTGGAAACTTCTTCTTGGCCTCTATAAGACACAAATTTGGTTTGAATTGAAAAGTGACTTTTTTGATCAAACTGGGCAAGAATGTGATGTAAATGCACCATTAGGTTCTCTCCCCAGCCAACTACCTTAAAGGGATTAATTTTAGCGGGAATTAATTTTCGCGAATTTGGTTTTTTTCTCCGTTTTGAAAAATAATGTATACTATTTTTTTTTTCGGATTTACCTAGAACTATTTATGGGAATTTCAGCTTATAAATATAAATATATATATAAATAGTTTTTAAACGTTTTAAAAACAGCATGTCATCAAATCCGTTTTACGCGAAATTCGCAAAAATTTAATTCTTGCGAAAAACAATTTTTTTGGCCTCGCGAAATTAAGTCCACACGAAAATTAATCCCTTTAAGGTACGTCATACTTTAGTATTTTGTGCGCGTTTTATAACCCGTTGATGTTGTTCTGTAAAATACAAAGTCCGAGCTCTAAAGTACAGACGGCCTATGTCTCTCTGCCTGTCCATCTCATCTGAAAAATAAATTTTTTGATGCTAATTAAAATTCGACGCGGTTTTCGTAAATATTTGTTCCCAAGTCATTAAAAAGAAAAAGCACATGTTCGATTTTAAAACTTTTGGAATTCAAGATCGTTCGATTTAAAACTTTTGTAAAAAAATTCGAATCAATGTTCATGTGAAACGAAAAAATGGTTTTGGCGATCGACTTTTATATGTTCTAGTTACTATGGAAGTCTGTTTTTTTTGTTTATGTTATGGTTAGCATGGCATACAAAGCAAAGACAATCAGTTGTTGGGATTTTTCCATATAACAAGTTTTTTGTATCAGGTAACAAAGCTTCGTACAAACCACAAATTTCAAGAAGAAAAATTAAAGTGCATGATATTCACGCGATTCGAGTTGCTAATTTTCTGATTCGTTCCTTGGGCTGCTGCCCTGAAAAAGAAGGTGAAAAAGAAGGTCCACTATATATAGTTACTATCTAAAATTCGTGTTCTGAAAAACATTTTCAAATTTGCATTTCAGAAGTATAAAATTAACGCGGTTTTCCAAAACATATATTGCGGATGCATGAAATTAACGTGGTTTGGAAGAAGTGTACTAAAACTAAAAAACAATTTTTAGTTTAGCTAATTGTACCAAATATCTTGATGATTCATCACAAATTTTGAACAACGTTCTTGCCAATGATCGAAATAGATTAATCGAACACATGTTAAATAAACGAAACCTTTTGTTTTAGAATTCCGAAATCCCTTATTGTTCGTTAAAAAGTTTTTACTTCTTTTACAACGTTTGCACAAAATCAAATTCATGAAATTAACACAGTCACAAAATTAAAGCGTATTTGAAATTAATGCCTCATTAAATTAAAGCGAGTGCAAAACGCGCTAATTTTACGACATATACACGCTTTTTTATAAGCGATACAAAATTTTGGTTGAAGCTCAGTTTTGTTTAATTTTGTTTTTTAACAGACTCAAATGCTGCTTATTGATGATCTGCTTGTGAATCTTAAAATTTACCTGTTTTTTTCGTCAGGCTCTTGCGCCAATCAAAGTTAAACTTTTATTTTAATCATGTGTTTCGTTGTACTATATCTTTAAGGAAAGTTCAGGATACTATTGTTCTTTCCATATTCCATATTCCCTTTTTTTTTTGTCCTTTTGTCTTTTATTTATCTCACTACAGATTGAAATTCTCTTGAAAGTTGCCTAGTTCTTTGAAGGATTTTAACCTCGTGTTACTTATCAGAAGTTGCTCTTAACCCTATTCGGTCCGGGGGGGGGGGGGGCGGATTCCGCCCCCCCTGACGGTTTTTTTTTAATAACTCTTTAATGCTATGTTGCATAGCTACAATACTTACTGAGTTTCAATATTTATCTATTAGACACCTGCAAGCAAAATATTTAGGTCTCACACCTTTCAGAGGCTTTGATATTGGCTATTACTCAAAACTACCCCTAAAAATCTCTATGAAACCCTTATAATAGGGACAATATAATAACTTTCGTTAGGATTATGTTTAGAAATTGAAACTTACAACACAACTTTGTTTCATCAAGAAGAATCATTTTTCATGTTTTTGGCACGCGGTTAATCCGATTTCCCGATTTTTTCGGATTTTAACCGAAAATCGGAAAAACCAGGATTTTCGGGCAATATTTGGCAATTTTTCATACGATCTATGTAAAAACCGGAAAATATATTAAATAACTTTTATTTAGCTTTCAGAAACTTCAAACAGAACGTTAAATTTCGCTCTAGAACTAAAGTAATTGAATTATAAGCAGATGTAGGCATTTTGAAGAAATTTAAAGCTTTTGATGACGTCACAGAAAATGTGCCGATGCAAGCAAAAATTTATTGCTGCCATTTTGTTCCTTTTGTGACGTACTATAAGTATGCCAAGTTTGATTCAATTTGGACAAGCCTATGAAAAGTTATTGAGGGGGGCGGATTCCGCCCCCCCCCCCCCCCGGTCATAATATGTTCCAAAAATCCCGGACCGAATAGGGTTAAAAGAAAAGCTTGTATAATTAAAGGTACAAGTAAATTATTTACATTGATAAGTCACAAACACATCCATTTTTTATTTTTTTCAGTTTAGGGTTAATGTTGATTTCATCCCCAGAGTTGCTGAGGAAGTTTTTAAACGTAATATTTAGAATTTAAAAGACTGCGGCTTTAAACATGCTATTTCTGCCCTGGCAGGTTACTTTTTAGATTACCCAGATTTACCCCTAGATTGCTAGCTTAACAATTTTTAGTCTCGCTAGTTGCATATGTTTTAACCCATATCTCAACCTCAAGCTTTAGTAACTTGCTGTTGATTGCTTACAGGCCCGCGGGCTACACTCGTACAAGCAAAAAATAAATCAATAAAAGTTATATATTTATAAATTTTCCTAAGTATAACTATTATACTGTCTCAATAACTTTTTCTTATTAATATCACTTATAGTACGCAAAGAATTTGTGTCTTTTTTGTTAGATATTTTTCTTCATAACTATGGTTTATATCATTGTTAGCTTAGTAATTTCATGACTTATGACAATGAGAACAATAACTTGGCACCAGTAATAAACCTAAGAACTTTCATTTTCATCACAAAAACGCATTTTCTCATTTTAAGTAAAATATATGTTACGTTTACAAGGGTTTGGTATAATATTTTCCTTCGTAGAGACAGGCATTTTTCTCCTCGTTAAATTCAAGTCCAGCTGGGCAGTTGACACATCCAACAGTCACACCATTCCAGCAAGCAACGTAATGTTTTGATTGGGAAGAATCTCTAATGTTTCCTTTGAAGTTTGGTCCTTTGCTTGGGCACTCATCAGGGCAGGTGTATGTTGGCACTGGTGCCCATGTCTGTGTGGTATGACAAGCATCTGAATATAAATAACATGATTAGTCTCATGCGGCTGCTTTGTCAAGAGAAAGATTAAAAAAAAAATGGAATACAATGCTTACCATTCATACTGTACAAACATTGATTACATTCTTTCTTAAATTTCATATTTGTTGGCCAACATGCTTGACAATAAGCTATTCCACCGACGCATTGTATAAAGTAGTTATCTTTTTTACCATTATTGGGATGTTCGTAGTTGTAATTTCCATCGGAATGGCCAGCACACATGCTGTTAGGACCTATGAAATTATGTTAAATTGAGTAATAAAGATGAAAGCGTAAATATTATGAAAGCATAAATATTGTGAAAACGTCTCCAGAAACAGGTACTGGTGTTACGTTTAAGCTTCTGAGTAAGAGAAATATTAATTTAACTTTAACATGAAATGTGTATTACTTACATGGGACAGGTGGAGGCGTTGGCCATGTCCCATACATTGCACTTGCACCTAAAGAGAATTCAGCATGTTCATTATTACACTGACAGTAGATCTGAAAATTCTGCTCAAATTGACTTTAACGTTTGTAGTAAAGTATAAAAGTTAAGGACAATTAACTAGTTATAGGCGATTTAACAAACCTGCGATTAAAAGAAAAAGTGTGTATAATGTCGTCATCTTCAACCTGCTTCAGATGGAATGTTGTATGTTGATGTGAAGTTTTGTTGTGGTTAAAATGCCGATGGTACATTTTTTATATACATATCCACGCTGGAAATGTTATGTAATCCCCGTCCAGTAAAATTATTTTTAATTACTTGTCACCGGCAATCTATCATGATGGTAATGACAAAAATAATGACAGAGTTATCAAATTTAGAAAATTATGCGCAACCGTTTTGTAATCCACCAGATTGACATTACAGTAATGTTAAATGAGTGTTTCTATGCATTTGTTTGGATAGACATAACAATAATTATAAAACAATTGCTTATCTAATCCGGTAAAGTTGAAGTTGTTGGCATGCCTAAAGTAGAAAACTGTTGGCACCCTAAAGAGAACAAAATTATTGGAACTCCTATAAATAGGATCCTTACTACGGCAAAAACATTCTTAAATAATTTAAAATGATCTAAAAATTTGCGTCTTTAGAACCTGGTAGGTTCGATTTTATTTTGAAATATATGTATTTTGAGAGCAAATTCCCTGATACGCATGCTCCATGTGTAGGTGAAAAAGAAAGCATCAAATTCTATCTTTAACCGCTGGTAACAGTTGATTTCGTAATTTATAGTTTTCTATTAAAACAGTACAACACTATCTATCACCTTAACCTTCTTATCCCGTGTTGAAAACAACCTGTTTAGGTGATTTGACCTTGAGTTTACTATCCTCATAAACCTAATCATCAAATGATGTATTAAATGACGTATTGAAGGGTAGTGGATTCGAATGTAGAAAACTTCGTTCCTTTGTACAAGTTTTTTACTGTAATTAACTGGACAAAAAAGGTAAATATTTCGCTAGACACACCTCCGCAAGATTTTGTCCTCGGATCATACGACCTGTTTTAAAGAGTTTCTAGTGCAATAAAAATTTTAAAGCGCTACGATCAGCTAACCATTCATGATAACATTAATGATCAAAACAACAGGATGGATGTGACGCAATCGTTTAATATGTTCTACATAGTAACTTGTCTGCTGTGGTGAACTTGTTATCCCTTAGCAATTATTATAAATCTGAATACGTCAGAATTGCCATGTTTGACCTATGTCGATCAGTATAACGACAATAATGTTTATTCACGTCACAACAACAACAAAAACAACCACTGTAGCAACAATGACGGCGACGGCGATGAGACGATGGTGAAGACAACGACGACGCCAACAATTTTAACTAAACATTTTTCCGATGAAAGATTGTCTCCCACGAAGAACCTTGTGTCAATATTTCGAGGAGAACAATTTTCCGTGAAAGGCCTAATTAGACAAGAATTTGACTTACTCTGCTTAGAAATTTTGTATTTGTGGTAGAATTAAATTTTACCAATCGTGACTTTATTTAACAGACAATAAAATTACATGTTGTCTTTTTTCCCCACTTTCTGTCTGAAGAAAAATATTCGGAATCAATGTTTTGAAATTTTTCAGATTGTCAGTTTGGGAATCTGCGAGAAATTGTTTGAAATTATAATTCACTAAAAAAAAAATCCAAAAAAAATCACGTTTTCAAAAAGTTTTTGCGTTGCAAAGTTTTTTTCCGGAATCGTTTTTTTTTTCAATTAAAGTACCACTCAAGAGATCTTCAAGAGGCATTCTTCTTCTCGGATATTTTCTCATATTATATTTTTTTTTTATCTTCAAAGTAATACAATTTATTTCAATTCGTTGGGAGCCACAAGTAATTAGCAGGTACAAGTAATAGCCCCTTGAACCATTAAAGCATAAAAGCTTCGACGTCTTAATGAAATTTTTGTTGCATAAATAATTTTCTCAATGAGGCAACTAGTATGTGTTATTACATGGTTGCAGATTTTATGTTAGAGGAACAAAAAGATAAACCGCTTCCTTTTCAGTAGAAATTAGTATTTTGAGTCGACACTCAAATTGCCCAGGTTGGGTTGGTGGGTTGAAAATTTAGACGTGTATTGGACTTTTTTGTACTAAGTCTCCAAACCTTGCCTTAAACCTGCTATCAATTACTTGCATCTTGTGCCGTCACTTAGTAAATTAATTTTAATTAGCTAACATGATGAACTGTTAGCCATTTCTTACCAAATAGATAGCCATGAAAAAGGTAAAGCCGATGTCAGATGCAGCCAGCTATAAACTCAACGAGGTTTCTTTCCTATGCTCGTAAAAAACAAACTAGCCAATATGTGTAACGTGCAAGGCCAGTTGTACAGAACATCGTGTATGTTACATGTTTATCTGGCAACGATTAGTCCTACCGAGAAGACGCATTGGATGACATAAAGGTCATTGCTGGAAACTAAATTTTTTTCTCAAATATTCCCTAACTCTACATACACTTAAATCAGTTCCTTACGAATATGAATAAACATTTCAAAATGGAACTCTTCCTGTAATTTTGTTTCATTAAACAGACTGTAAACAAAATACATGTGACATGTTTAAAATTTATGGGAAGAGAGAGAAAGAATTATGTGACCACTTTCATGCCAGTTAGAACACATGTCTAGGTGTATATTTTATAGAATATAGCAGGGTGTGTAATGCCTTTTACTTTTTTGTTGGATAACAAAAGCGAAACAAAAGAGTTCTCTATCACATTTACGAGAAATGTGGCTATTTTTTCGCTTTGGATTAAACAAGACACATATTTTCGTAACCAAATATGATACATACAAAAAGTTTTAACTCGTGTTTCTCTCTAGCTGTGTAACAGCTGTCTGTTTTTGTTTGTATTGTTATCTTCTGTATGAAATTCTCCGCGTTTGAGTAGTTAGTTAAAATGTTGCAGCGAGAAAAATGCTGCAGTCTATCTTTTTGCTGCAAAGTGCATAGAGAGCAGCAAAAAATTGTTTTCATGAAATCGAATTAATTAGATTTCGTGAAAAAAATTTTGTTGATTGGTCAGTTTTGTTGCATTTTATGAAAGAAAGAGAAAAATATATTTGGCGCCACAGTGCAATTTGGCTCACGCGTGCAATGCGTCAAAATCGCATTGCATTCTCATGAAAAAATTGCACTGTGGTCCTAGCGTTTTTAACTGTGGAAAATGTTATCTTTGTTTAAACCTTTTAAACTTTGGATGGAAAAAATAGCATAAAGTATAAAATATAAAGTAAGACTTTAGATTAGAAAATCTAAAAAGTGTTGAGAACGCACGCCAAAAGCATACCCCTAATCTATTTTTTTATACGTTATACTTTATTGTAAGTTTCCTGATGCCTTTGTCTTTGATTATATTTATTGCTTGCAACGTATGAAGTTATACAAAATTTTTTTTGACAATATCTTTCTTTTCCCTTGACATTCGATTCGAACGTTCGATTTGACAGAAAAACAAAAGACTTAGATCGAATCTTTAACGTCTTTGAGTTCCTATTAGTCAACATGGAAACAAGAAAAAGCGATTCGTTGACCTTTAAAAAGACAGTTTTTAAAACTTTAGATGAAAATAACGGAAATATTTCGGCAACATCTAAAACTTGTTGTGTTGATAGAAAGAACATTCGACGATGGAAAAAACAACGTACAGCAATAGAAAAAGCTTGTCAAACAAAAGTCTTGAAGTCTAGATCTAAAAGGCGAATAAGGGCTATGAAAGCAAGATTTGCACTCCTTGAAGATGCTCTGGTGGAGTACGTCAAAGAGGAAAGAGGAAAACATCAAACTGTTACTAGAAAAATGATTCGCAGAAAAGCAGCAACACTTTTTCAAACATTGAATGAATCACATGGTTAGCTAACTCAAATGCTAAGCAGAAACAACTTAACTTACCGTCGAGTAACAAGTGTAGGACAGAAAATACCAATAGATGCACCGGAACGAGCTTAAGAATTTTGTTGTAGCCAAACTGCATGTGGCTACTTTCACTTTATTGCCAGAGCTAAAGCTTTAGATTCTTTAAAGAGCTAGCTAGATCGCGTTTAAAACGTTTTTTCAGCCTTCTTAATGAAATTGCTAACAAACATTTTTGTGATAAGAAGCACAATAAATTAAAAGACAATTAGTGGATTATTCCACGGGTTTAAATAACTAGTATATATATATATTATAACGAGCATTTTTAGATGTAAGGATTTTTAATCCCATCGCTCCAAGTTATCGACGCCAAACAATGTCATCATTATTTGCTTCTCAAGAGAAAGATAACAGTCGCATCATAGATGTCGAACAAGAGACGTTTACACCTTTGATATCTAGCATCAACGGGGGTATGAGTCGAGAACCTAGTGCTTTTGTATCCAGACTAGCCGACATGATCGCGGAAAAAAGAGATGAAACAAAGGGAGTAGTTGTAGCGTGACTGAGACGCAAAATTTCGTTTAGTTTGGTGCGTTCGGCAATTTATGTCTGCGTGGTTCCAGAAGTTATTATATCTGTAGTATGTGCAACGATGACGTGCTGATTACAAATGAGTTGGCAATTATCCGAGAAAATTGAACTGTTAAATCGATATTTTAGTTTACGTTGTGTCGTTCAGTAATGTCAACTATCAATGTTTTGTTATCTTTCCACGTATAACGTCTACATCCTTTAGTGTTATATTGTTAAAAAAAAATTATTTAATTAATAAATATATCATGATTTGATTATTATATAGATGATATATAATTAATTAAAAATTTCACCACTTATCTGTTCAGTCATTGAATAATATAAATATTATCATGTCATGAACAAGCGAGTTTATTCTGGCTACGTTTCGACAGCTACAGCTGTCATCGACAGGCAATGATCGTAATCATCTTTGGCTATTTATTATTTGAAGAGATAATTAGAGGATCGAAATTAACCAATCAGATCACAGCGATTAAAGTAATTAACTTTTTCACGGACCCAGATGAAAGCAATAGATTGATTAAAATCTTTCCTTTTTCTAAAAGTTCGCTTTATGTTACGTTTCTTTTTCTAAAAGTTCGCTCTATGTTACGTTTCTTTTTCTAAAAGTTCGCTTTATGTTACGTTTATTTATTTATTTATTTTTATTTATTTATTTATTTATTTATTTGTTACGTATACCGCAAACAGAAACTATCAAGCGTGACACAAGGAATATCTTGATACGTTTAAATAAAGACGACAGCATTGATGATAGGTTGTATTACAAACTTAGACCTTCAGACACTCCACCGCCTCGATTCTATGGTCTTCCTAAAATACATAAACCTGGAATTCCTATACGCCCAATCGTGTCGTGTACAGGATCGCCTTTGTATAATTTATCGAAATACCTAGCTTCCATTCTTAGCAATTACACAAAGAGTGATCACTGTAAAAACTCGAAAGAGTTTTCGGAATTTATCAGAAACATACGGATCGAGGACGACGAGTGTATGGTATCATTTGACGTTACTTCACCGTACACAAATGTACCGATAAAGGACACATTATATATCATCAGGGAATTACTGCTAAATGATGATGAGTATGAGAACAAAACACGCATCCCTATTGACAAACTAATGTCCTTGGCCCAAGTTGTGCTTACAAAAACATGGTATTTATTTGACGGTAACTTCTTTACGCAAACTGACGGTGTGGCTATGGGTGGCCCAACATCCTCTGTGGTAGCTGAAATATATATGCAGGCTCATGAGGCTACAGCTTTAACAACTGCAGATCACGCTCCAAGAGTTTGGAAAAGATTTGTGGATGACGTCTTTTTAAAAATAAAAGAGCACATCTAGACGCATTTCATGAACATATCAATAATTTACACCCGAAGATTCAATTTACAATTGAACACGAGAAGAACGGTACGCTTCCTTTCTTAGACACTCTAGTGTATGTCTCGCAATAGTGGTAACCAACGCATCCGCGCAAAAAAATATCATGATTATAATGAAATTTAAAATGCTATAAATCTATATTATAATGTCCGTATACGTCTGTCCGTCCGTCTGTCTGTCACGCAAAATGGTAGCTTAGCTGCGCAAGTAGCGAGAAGCACGCAATGCGGTATAAAAAGGACGGGCGAACCCGTGGATTTTTCCACGGGCTAACGACTAGTTTCATTATAATCGTGAAAACACGAGAATAGGATTGATTTTAGGTGGTTATCTAATTGAGCAGCTGTTGTGCTTGCATACCTTTCGTAGCTCAAATAGGAGCTTTAAATGCACTAGGATTGCAAAATTAAATACAGTATGGAACATATCATAATCTAATTATAGGCTATCATCTGTCGCTTTTTAATATTCAATAATTTTTCATTGATATTTTTCCGTAGCCTAATTAGGTTACATAGTCAAGTTGGGCAGTTGAGCTAGGAATTCAAATTCAAACTTTTATAAACACACAAAAAGCAACATAAACGTCATCTATCTATGTTGTGCTAATCAAACACCCAAAAATATTATGAACGAAAAAAAAAACAAGTGCAGTATATATATTTTTACTGTGACCCACTGCAGAGGTAATCAGTACTTTATGCAAATGATACACAATTTGTCTCCATAGATTTTAAATCTGTTTCAAACTCAGAATGCCTCCAGGATCACTGAAATATTTATACTCAGATTTCAAGTAAATTTTCTGTCCCTTGTGTGTTTGAGATATTATTATATATAAGCTATTGTGACAGATTATATATATATATATACATATTTTTGTCTAGAAAGTCTTTCACCACCTGCAAAGGTTTTAAAAAAGACATGCACATATGCTAAAAGATTTAAGGTATGTAAATATGGTAATACTGCGTTATTATTGCTTGTTCATTTGTAATAAAAGAACCTTTTGAATTTCAGGTATGTTCATCTTGTAATGCAAAGAATGAAGTTGGGAGCAGTAAATGTATGGACTGTGGACAGTCCATGGATAAAAGGGGAAAGGCACTAAAAGATTATGTGCCTAATGGCAAAACTAACCCAAGCACACAAAAGCAAATTATTCATGGAAGGGTAAGAATTATACAACCCTATTTTAAAAATTTGTTTAGTCTTGAGCGTAAATTAAAGAGCTTTCATTTTGAGAGAGCAATTCCTTGTACAAAATGTTTTACCATTTACCATTATAGATTGTAGGGTGATAGCTATAGTTAAACATAACAAACATGTGTTTTGTTTCTGTTTTAGCTGTTAGGCTTACATGAAAAACACGAGGTTAACGCGATTGTCGAAACATAACATTTGATTCTTTTGTCACTCCTGGATTTGCTACAGAGTTTTTTGGCACCAAAGAAAACAGGACAGAATCAGGAAAGTTGATAATGTCAGCATTACGGGAATCCTTTACAGGTATTATTTGTTTTTTCTGTTTAATTCTATTTGTTTCTTTTAATGAACATTTAGGGCCTGGTAGATTTACCAATTAATATAATGTGATATATCGTTATTTAAGGATAATCTGATGGTGCTGTTTCTGCTGTTACCACTGACAACATGCAACAAGATGATCAAAGTATAATCCTCTGTAATATGAAATATTCTTGTTCTTGTTTTCACCTCACAACATGTTGTCATCAACTTTTTTTTACTTAATCTAGCCATCACAGCTGAAGTTACAACAGAAATGCAATCAGATACTACACAAAGTGACGAATCTGCACGTGGTGAGCAAAACCTAAAATATATTTCAAAGGTTTTGGCAACCCCTATCTATCTTTATATATATATATATATATATTTATACTAAATTTTACGTCTGTCCTTAGGTTGTGTCACAGATGTGTTAGCATGAATGTAGATAGATCTAACGAATCAAATAAATCAGAAGTAGTATCTGCATCCAGTAAGTACACTATCGTGCATGTTCACATTTTAAAAAATATAGTTACAATTTTTTCTTTCACTACGAAATATTTTAATATTATTTTTAAGTGGCAGAAAAGAGCAGCAGCATTTTAACAAATTCGTTGTCAGGTATGTATTAACCCATGACTTTATCGTTTTATTTAATTGTGCACAAAACATCAGCAGGTTTTCTTTACTTCACTGACTTCATTTAGCTATACCAAAGGAAAACTTAAAAGTAGGAGATATTGTAGCTGTTTACGCTCAGCCAGATGACGAGGAACGATTTTGGCTGTTGCGATTAACCGTTATAAGCCCCAGAAAGCTTGATGGAATATGGTTTAACAAGGATAGTGAAGGATTTTATTCGAGTGGTGACAGATGCAAAATATTTTGGAAAAATATAATCCGACCAGCAAAAACGTTGGAAACCATCTATGTCGTCGTAATGGAATGCTCCAACAACTGCAAATATGTTTTATCTGCGGAAACAATTGTATGCTTAAATAGTTTATGCACATAATCTCTATGAGAAAAAAAAATTGTCGTTTTTTCCCCTGGTATTCCTCTAGTATCTATATAAAGAGCAGAAAGCATTCCTGCGTTGGTTTGTAAATATCTCTCTGTCTGTGCTTGCTCAAGAAAGAAGTGGTGCTATTAACACGAGATAAATAAATGTCGAATGTCTTTTTGTTCTTATAAGGTTGTGACAAGCTGCATTCTCTTTGGTTTATTTTAAACCTCTGTTGCACGAAAGATCGTTTTTGGATAATAAGATTAATAAGCGCTCTAGTCAGACGTACTTCATGGTTTACATGCGCTTAAACGCTTAACTGGGCGTTCATAACTTGGCATCTGTAACGCAAAGTCGGGTCGTCTTACGGAAGTGCAGTATATAAGGGGTGGGAAAATCCCCGTCGATTTATACATGGGCTACCACCAACTAGTCTAAAATAATGTATTTCGTACGTGTGCGTAAAATGGTACAATAGCGATAGCATCTGCGTAAGTTAGTTTGTTGTAGACATGGAATTTTTATTAATTAATTTCTTTACCATGTATCTGTTCTACAACTATGTAATCGCGATAATACCCGTTGTCTATCTGCATTATTTAGTTGCGTAACAGATACATAGTAAGCGGGCCAAAGGTAGGCGGGACAAAAAAACGGACCAATTTACAGGCTACCGACTAGCAAAAATAATTTCATGAAGTTTTTATGCTTTTGCCAAGTTTCGAGTGATGAAGGGTCTTACGCGACATATATAAGGGACTTGTTATTGTTACTAAGCTAGTACACAGTCACAAATAAGTTTTGGCAAAAAAAAAAGATCTGTCATTCTCACGTAGTTCAGGCAAAATACTTTTTTTACCTACGTTAAATGAGCACCCTAGGTGCTGCGATGGAAAAACACATTAAAGATTTGACGTCTTATAAGAACTAAGCAAAATGTATTAAATTTTCAACAATGTCATTTCATAGAACAACATTCAAAGCGCCATTAAGAGTGACTTTTTCATTCATCCAGAAGTTATTTTTTTTAAAGAAAAATAGTAATAAAGGTTAATACTGTTAAGAAACAAAAAAATTGTTGCACACTTTTTTATATAAAAAATATTATGCCCAATGTTACCATAGCATGTGGTATACAAATCATGGAAGTGAAGGTTTTAATTTTTTAAGAATAATGACTTGATTCAAATGTTCATTGAAACCATTACATTGCAGTTTAAACAATTATCTCTTATAATAATAAGCCAGTTCCGTCTGTCTGTCTGTCACTTTTGCAAACACGATATTTCTTACCACCCGAATGCGCGAGTTTGTCGAGTTTTTTTGTTTTGTTTACATTTGTCTCGCAACCGTTAGAAACCACGTGATAGAAAATAAGCAGTATGATTCGTTCAAATACGTACTTTCGAACGGGACGGCATTCGAATAAAAAGTTCTGTTAGCGTAAAAACAAACAAACATAAAAATTTCTCGACAAAGTTCTCGACACAAAAGGCGAACTGAAGAAGCGGTTAAAAAATGTCTTATTTTCAACGATCCCTTAGTCACAAAAAAGTGCAGATATTAAAAGCAAGAAAAGTCAAAGTGGAAAAGTAGAAGTACAAAAGTAAAGTTAGAAGCCACGAGAAGTTGCTTCGAAAGTGAAGAGTGCAGCTAGAAGTAGTAAAGAAAAGTTAGAAGTAGAAAATAAAAGCTTGGGTTTAAAGTCGATTTGGATTCACATATAGTAAGAACTTTGATATTTTTAGACGTTATGTTTTTATGTCGCTAGAGTTACGTGTCAGGCAGACTCGCATTTGCCAGGAAAAAGTCACTTAAAAGCTTCAAATTCTTTAAGTTTTATGTTTTACCGCGTTTTTTATAAAAAAGCCAGCATTTGTTTACTCTTTTTTGCATAATTAATGTACTATTCCCTGGTGCGTAACTAATGTATTTGTCCTAAAATTCAAAATGCTGCATAAAGCTGTTAGCTGGCTGCCAAACAAATGTGCCAGCGAAATAGAAAGTTTTGGTTTGTTGAACTAACTGCAAATGTCATAATTTTTACATTGCTATTGTTTTCCTTTATATATGTTTTACTAAGCATAAATAGCTAGCTATAGACTTAGCTAAGTCTCCCCAGCTTAAGTATATTTAACTGGGTGTCTTCTTAGGTACTGTTTTGATAGCTAGCTAGCTAATGTTAGCTTCAAGGCTCCATCCCATAGCTAGCTCTAATCTATGGGTTTTGTTGTTATTCCTCTTTTTTTAGGTATTTATAGCTACCTTAGTAGTCAAACTTCTCTTCTTTTTTGAACACGAATTATGATGTAACAAGCTAGCTAGAAAATCTTTCTCGAACTTTTAGGATACTGTGACACATTTTTATGCCCATAGAGAATAATTTTTTTCACATTACCTGACCTGTGAACTTCACAAGGGGACCACATGCAATATGACAAGTGGAACGAATTTTATAGAATTTAAAGTGTGTGTGTTAAGTTATTTTTTATTGTTTTGTTTCTGACATCCCGTTAAACTTTTGTCAGCCTACATGTAAAATGCCAGGTTTTTTTACAGGGTTTTTTTACATTTGATTGGAAATTTACGTGGGTTTATGACTTTGGGTTAAAAAAAATTATGAGAGGATGGTATGGTTAAGTCAGTTTATATTGTTCGTGTTGCAAAATGCTGTTTTTTGAAATTTTGTGTAAACTTTTGTGGAAATAGACCACATGCAATATATATACTGAAAGAACAAATCTTTGTAGAATCAGACTTCACTGTAAGCTGTTGTAAAGCTGATGTCTTTATCGGTAAAAATAACAGCCATAGTTTACTAATAAGAAAAAAATAAATTGAGTTTGAAAGTTAAAAAGTATTTATTTGTTAAGCTTTTCGTACATTAAGTACATCTTCAGACTATATAAACAACTTTGTCTTTATATTTCGTATTATAAACTATTGTTTGGGAGAACTAACTGTATGTGATGTAATTTTTGCTGAAAGAAAATTCCATGGTTTCACGTTTTTGTTTTTCTTGAGAATTTTACCAAATTTTGTAGGGATAAATGTTTGCTGATGATAAAAAAATTACTTAATGTTCTGACTGAAACTGTTTTTGTTTTTTATATTTTGTAATCTAAACGCGAGGACTGTGTGCACTGAAATGACTGATTTTTTTAAATTTTGATGTGTTTCATAACCTTTTTGTGGAAGATTAATGGCAATATACGATATGCTGAATGAACTTATTTTTGTTGATTTAGATGTGTTTCTCAAAACCGATCTGTTTTACATTTTGTGTAAACTTTTGTTTATGAACCGTATACAATGTTTGTTGATTCAAGTTGATTCTTTGCTTATTGATTTTGTGACATTTAGGTTTAAAATTGTTGGTAAAGGGCAGTATGGATCATCATACTATAAAAGAAAATTTTTGTGTTCTTAACTGGTTGATTTTTACATTTTGTGTAAATTTTTGCGGGAGAGGATGGTATGCAACCGAAGTGACTGATTTTTCTAGATTTAAATTTGATGTTTTCCAAACTATGGCTTTTTCATATTTTTGTGTAAGCTTTTAAGGGAAAGACAATATTTAAAATTGTAAAGAACTTAGTTTTGTTGATTTGTGACTCTTGCAGGCCTCCTTTTTGACATTTCAGAATAAAATACTGAGGGTTTTCAACATAACCACTTATAAGATGTACATATTTGAGATGCGTTATTTCTAACATTGTTATTATCCGTGTTGTGACTGTCGGTGTTGTAACTGTCGGTGTTCTTACTGTCGGTTTTGTGGGTGTTGTGAGTGTTGATGCTGTGAGTGTCGTTGTTGTAACTTTTTATCAACTAGATTTTGCACCTTGCAAGCTGTTCTTTTTTATTTTGTGTAAGATTTGTGTGCAGGATTTAATGCGATTTGACATTTGACATTTGCTGTAAGATTTTAAGAACATTTTTTTTTTGTATATGCACTGCTGACGTCAGCAAAACATCTAAAGCAACCTATTTTTTATTGGCCTTTTGCCTAAGTGGATTTTTCCACGGGCCTTATCGACTAGTCTCTATAATAATACGCCAGTTCTGTCTGTCTGTGACTTTTGCAAAGTGGATTATATTCTTCACCATTTTCTTTGATAAAGTCTGTAAAGCATCGCCCATAAAATTGTTCTGTAATTTACCAAACTTTTAACGTTAAAATAATATTAACGTCAAAGGAAAGTATATTAAATTAATGAAGCCATTACAGTGCACCTAAAACTTTGAGGCCAAATAACTTGGAAACGTGGTGGTGACGTCAATGAGTTTTCACCGCGTGGGTAACTAGGGACCACCTAGGACCAATTTGGGTAATTTTCCCAAACCTGGGTCCCCAAATCTGTTTCGGAATGGGCGGGTTGATGACGTCATCAAAAAACCTTCAAACCCTAATATCTCTGCAACCATTTGTCAAAGATGCATGATCCTATACATTTTCTTGATCAGCGTTTCAAGATCTATACGATGAAGGCAACAGGTATACAAATTTCTAAAAAAAAATTTTAAGGTTTTGACGGGTCTTTGCTGACGTCAGCAAAATTTTTAATCCCTGATATCTCCTTAGGCGTTCGTCGAGAACATATGATCCTGTACATTATTTTAACCAGCATTTCAACCTCTACACATTACAGACAAAGAATAAACAAATTTCGCGAATTTTTTTATCTGCACTGCACTGCTGACGTCAGCAAAACATCTAAAACAACTTTCTTTTTATTGACCTTTTGCCTAAGTGGATTTCTCCACGGGCTTTATAGACTAGTATACATTAATATACAACGTAATAAAAAAGTGTCAAATTTCCTTATTTCCAGCATAAAATTAGGATCTAAAATATACAAGATCACCGATATACTAAAATGCATCGTTAAGACAACTTTCTGGCTGCGTGTGGAACATCACATTTAATATTCAGAACTGTCATATATTGCCTTAGGTGGCCCTAAAGTATCATCTAGCTATTGCAAAGAATTAAACATCGACGGAGGAGCAAGAAAGCCGTCTACAAATGCGAAAATGGTTGCTATGGGCGTTGCTATGCACTTATATTTGCGGTTGGTTGGAAAAAGTGGCAGAATGCGCAATAAAAACCTAAATTTGTCATAAGCACTACTTGCCACGGTATTCTAAGATGAATTTGCTGTCAGAAAACAGGTAAAAGACAATTCTTGAAAGTTAGACATTTTTTCTAGGGGAACAGCCTTAACTCGAAC
Source organism: Hydractinia echinata (assembly GCA_030067915.1). Taxonomy (NCBI): domain Eukaryota; kingdom Metazoa; phylum Cnidaria; class Hydrozoa; order Anthoathecata; family Hydractiniidae; genus Hydractinia; species Hydractinia echinata. Next base: position 649,853 of record JASGCC010000036.1, on the reverse strand, counting down.
TTTTATTAGCTCGAACTGTTTTCTACGGTCCTTTGGACATTTCTAAATACTTCCTTATAAAAACTACTCGTTAACTCGAACCCAGGATAACTCGAGCATTCGTATTCTCGAACCATTTTTTGTTCCCCCTTAAGTTAATTTCTTCGGATAACTTGAACTTTTATGAAAACGGAGCCTGTCTTCCACAAATACATCAACCTAAAAGTTAAGTTGTTGAACAAGAACTATCAACAAGGTTAATTCAACCGATACATACGATATACGGCTGAAGAAAAAATCGCCTTAACTCGAACTAATATCTCATTTTTGTCTAAGCTCGAATTAATGGGAGGTTTGCTTAACTATTTTTTCTGGTCCCTTGGAGGTTTGAGTTACCGGAAGTTAACTGTATGTCCAAAATACACCGAACCGAAAAGCAACTTCGCAAAATAAACACACATAATACTGTCGGAAGTAAAAAATAATTTTTCCGCAAATAGTATCGGCTGTGCATTGTCTTTCAGCTGAAATTGGGTCATGTTAAACCACGTACTATTTAAGCTAAAAAAAACAATTTTTTATATAATTTTTATATATATTTTGTTTTTCATTTTTTATTTGTACAAACGATACAAAAATTGCAATCAATGACTCTCACGACACTTTCAGCGCACACAAAAACATGACCTCTTCATCAGGTATATTTAAAAGTTATGAAAACAATTGTTGGGGAATATCATTAGACGAATGCACGCATAATCTACCGCCGTGTTGACCATTGCTGTGACTATCAACCACAACTATGTTTTTCCTACTGGCGTATACCGAGACAGCTATCCCTTTCGCAATCACAACACAGAAAAGATCACTCAGCTTTGCGCGATTTTCCTGAATATAGTAGCCAATTGTTTGTTCTGGCATTCCTGCAGCGCACAGTAGGTTTTCTTCTGTCTCAACTGTCAATTTTAGATGAGGTGGCAAGATCTTTAAGGCTTCTCCCATATGGAGAAAACCAGCCATCTTATTTTCATGGTACAATTGATTGCCCAGATCTATTGCACCACAAAAAACTGGCATAAAACATTCCATGAACCCATCAGCAGAATGACAGTCAACCTTTAATGCTGATTTCTTAACACAATAACCTATTAACAACGATATGATCACGCACGCATTACTGCCATCAACTTTGCCGACTTTGGCAACAAGAATATGGAAAATGGTACATTGACGTTTTGCCGACAGTAATACATTGACACGTTGCGGTTAAAAACTCTTGACATAACTCATTTCCAACTGTTGATATGAGTTCTACATTCCATTCCAAATCATCAATGACATTAGACACTTCACTGATAGCAGCATCGACTTCAGCGAGATCGTCAGTTCCTAAGATATTTTCCTCTTCTTCCTCTTCTTCATCTATTTCGTCCACTTCACACAACAATTTCGGATCGAGAAAGTGCCCAAATGCCAAAACTCCCTCTTGTAAAGCAATGGGACAATCATTTAGTCCTTTTTTTAAAAGAGATATCGTACCCAATCCAGCAGAATCAGAGAGCTATGAAAAAGAAGATTATTCGATTTATAATGCCTTGCTTTGTTTAAGATGAAATTTCTATTGTACATCAAAACGCTGAATAAAAAACGGATACTTACATTGTCCTCACTGTTTTGAAGGTCAACATCCGATTGGTTTCGATTTTCGTGCAAACTGTCACCTGTTGTACCTAAAATATTAGAATAAGTCATTGGATTTCCGTACTGTCATGTCAATTTTATGTAACGTGTAACGATCATGCTTACATGCAATGTCACTTTCAGAGGATTTTAATTTTTCTTTTAAAACAGTTGCTTTTTGGTTGTAAAACTTTAAATAACTGTTCATGTCTGTAAGCAAAAGCGCCCTTTCTTCTACAAGATGATTCTTCTTTAATACTGCTTCAACGCACAACCTACGATCAGTAGCTAGAAAAGAAAAGACATAATCACTATAATCAAATGAGAACCACCATAAGAAAACAGAACTATAGTCGTTTGCTTTATTCTTACCAGTTCCTTCAAATTCGCTTTCAGGAACACTTTGCCAAGAAAATACTCCTCTGCCGCAATCTGCGTACACATTTTCAACGTCATCAAGGTTGAAGAAGTAACAGTAATCTTGAACTAATGTCTTCAAACATTTCATTACGTTACTCATTTTAGCCCTTATCACATGCCTTCGCTTGCTCGAATCTGAAGTGAATATAATCAAACAAAATTACAACTGTGTTAGCCCTATATAACTTGCACAACAAAAGGTTCCAAAATACACTACCTGCTCCTTTTTTTAAAGCTGCAGCCCAATAGATCTTTTCCATAGCGCATTTTTCAATTAACTTTTCCAAACGTGGTTTCCATACATTATTTTTCAGATCATTGTAGTTGCTTTGAAGTGATCTGTCTAAATTCAGTTCCATTGCAACAAGCCTTTCAAGCTCCCTATGTAGGTCGTTCTTATCAAAATCCAAATATTGATAGTATTCACTGTGATTGATGGTTGTAGGAAACCTTTGCACAAAAATCATGTCAGGGAGCGGTATGGATACCTTTGGAAGTTTATTGAATAACAGGAGTATTTTTTGTGCATTGCAGAGCATGTACTTTGCTTGAGAGGCATTCGGTGCCTAAAAATTAACATATTTGTACGGAGGTTAGTAGGACCTACGACCACCTCTGCTTTAAAGGAGCATATTATTGTTTGTTCTATACATTTAACAAATTGTCAAACCGTTTTGAATAACCGTTTTTTACTGACCTGAAGCTATGGCCTGAATTTCCCCCTTCCATTTCTCTATGTTTGATTCTATACTACGTAGTCCAGTGCGTTTCATTGTTTCTTTAATATTATCCATCGCCTTTGTTAATTCATTTTCATTCTACAGAAAAAGACATCGTAAGTCAAGTGTAAAAACTGTTATTCAATAATCCATATTTGTGTAAATCCCAACCTTCATATATCTTCGGCTTAATTCTTTAGCCAAGCCTGATATTTTTCTTTTATTCCAAAAGAATGCCAATTCGGTTATAGCTTCTTCTCGATCTGAAGAAACGATAAAAATAAACTAACTAACTTTAAAAACAAATTTAAAAAACCATCTCTTCACTTAATACTGTAAATATTAAAATAAACTTTTTAATATAGCATACTTTCAGGAGTTTGGTGTTCCACATCTTGAAAGGTAGCTGAGCACTTGTTCTGTTTCTTCGCCTGTTGAATTACCTGTTCCATTGACCCATTCACCACTCCACATAACCTACATTGAATATATGAACGTGAACTAAATTAATAGTTGATTTGAAATACAGTAACCTAGAACAGACTGGAGCTACTGCCTTTGCTTCCAAGAAATTCAATATGCAAAAGGTAAAAATAAAAAAAGGAGTACAACATTGCACCTGACAATCTAAGGCGTGACCCTTAGCATGCATGACAGAAAGTGCTGGCTTTATGCTGCTGGATACTGTAGGTTCCTTGCGACGAACAAACTTCCACAGCTTGCACATAACATCTGAAAACGCATATTCTACTTGATTCTTTAACATCAATGTTTTCATAAGAAACAAGGGGTATCCAAACAATTCACCTTGAAACATGTTGATGGCTTTTTGGGCAATTCGATGTCTACAAGTAGCAAGGTCAATACTAGTCTCATCTAACGATTTTGCTTTTCTCCTAATGTTCTTGGCTGCTGTCCACGTTCCACCGCATTGCGCATCTGTTTCAAATTATAAAAAAGGATTTTACTTATTCAAATTATTACACACAAGTACCATTTACCATTTTGATTATCATACTTGCACAACTTTTAATACTTAAGAAGCATAAGACATAAAATATTACCTTCCTCGTTCCACGCTGGAGGCCATACAATTCTTTTAGGTAAAGTTCTACTTCTTGATTCTTGTAAAAAAACATGCCGGAATAGTAAGATGGTCTTTTTCTACTAAATATTTAAGTTAGAATTTTTATTACATATTTGAAACCTAAAACATGATAATCACATAAATTCTAAATTTAAAATCCAGATAATTATAATCTAAAATATTGAAATACGTAATGAGCGATACCACATGATGGTTTATTAGCTGTGGCACACACAGCTTCTAGTTTCGGCTGAAAGCTCGAACAAAATCCTGATCTTCTGGGATTTAAGTGAAGATATGCGTATCTCGGACGCGGTTAGTAAAATTGACGTTTAATCTGCCATTTTAAAAGCTGCATAGCTCAGGTTTGAAAAAGATCTCTTTTTGTCTTGTAAATGCTGCGTATGTTTTCTATACTGTCACAAATCTTAGTAAAATGTTTTTTATTATTTTGGCTATCACAGACGTATATAGCAGACCAGCTACCGTAGTCAGTGTCAGTTAGATGGCAATATAATACATACAGACAGCTAGCTAGCTATTTTGTGCTTTTCTCTCAAGTTTTCCATTTAGTTTGGTATGAGTCCATTTTGGGCTAGCCATTGTTACTTCTTATGTTGTTTTTTACCAACCTAAAGGTAGCCACAAAGTAGTAGGGAGGCATATATAGCTTTTGTAATAATAATCCTGCAAATTTTAGCTATGATGCTTTTTTCATACATCATAATTTATTGTGTTTGCTTCAACATAGCAATAGAATAAAATATTTTATCCTAGTGGTATAAACGAGCTTCGATGTTTACGTTTTGACGGAATTTTCACGCTTGTGCATAAAATCTGAAAAAACGACAGATTATAAAATGGGCCAGACTATATAGAAGAAGAAAGTTAACATTCAGGGAGAACGGATAATTAGCATGTAACAGGACAGTTAGTCCACGCTTATACGACTATAATACGGTGGAGATCTTTTTCGCTTAAATTTCCACAATTTTCTTTAATATGTCGATATTGTAATGTATGACTTCTCCATGTTTTTCACGCCTGACTACGTCTTTTCAATGCTTTTCCATAAAATCAGTGTTGTCGTTTCAAGAGCATTCATAAATTGAATCTGCTAATTATACATATATATATACAAAATTTATACGGCTAATTATACAGTAACAGCTGTCATATTTGTTGTGATGAAGCTGAGGCCATGCAGTGCCAGCAAAGTCTGGATTTAGACGGTTAATTAGCCGGTACGTGTTTAAAAATAAATATCTTTCACGCGCAGTCGTTTCTTGTTCTTTTTTTGCTTTTTATTGAAGCATAACATGCTATGGAACTAGGTAGATGACTATTGGAATATCGATATCGAAGAAAAGTACAGAAATTTAAGCAAATCAGATCTCTACCGTATAATTAGCCGCACAAGCAGCTCATTTTACTGCATGTATCGTATAATTATCCTGTAATGGCTAACTAAAGTTAAAAGCTAATTATCAGTTCACCCTGACAGGTCAAGTTATGGTTAAAAAGTATCTAGTAGCATTTTTTCACTGATGTATAAAGTAAATTATAATCTGCATGCAAAAACTAGATTTTAATTTTAAGATCAAATTTTTAAGATGCCTTCACTGAAAATTAAAGTTTGTAATAGGCTGGTTGGTCTACGGCTTTTCGCATGCTTATTTTGCCTGTCGATTTGTGCAAAAGATCTTGGGAATATATACAACACCACATCACAATGGAATTAGTCTGAAATTGCTCAGATTTGTAGAAATTTTCTGCAGACCATGTCTCAAAGAGTGTTCTATTGGACTAGCCTTCAACCCATAAAACAACGGTTGACTATCACAGATATCTTTAGATTTTCGCCCATGATATATCTCCCTGTCATCCTTTTACAGGCGTCCTTGGCACAAAATAACAATTCGGCTACCAGTTTAAATAAAATATGCATATTATTATTGAGCTCGCTGCTCAGTGACTAAACAGGAGGGTTCTACAATTTAGCCACCCTGTTTAATTTTTCCTCTGTAAAACAAGCACCAAGCATTAGTTATGCTACCTAAATTGCAAAGTCAACCTTTTGTTGCCTTAATGAATTTCTTATCTTCAATGCTTTAAAGTGTTTTCTCGATGCTGTATATATTTTATTGACATAAACTAGCTCTTATGCAGGGATATTGTTTTATTAAAACATGCTTTTACTGGTACAACTTTTAACTTTTATTAGAAACCTTATTTACTTAAAAAAATGATGTAACTTTTCTATTTCATTATATTTCAGTCTTGCGTTTGTGAAAAGTAATAAAAACGAGTTTTAGTAATTAGTCTAGCATCACCTGTTGCAAATGCTAGGCAAGCGAGGCTTGAGTTTTTATTGGTTTGCAATACGTTGATGATTAGAAATAGGCTTTGTGTATCCTCAGTAACAAAAAAAAACCCAGCTCCGTTATAACATTGGTTCCACAGCTTCATAGCTGTGCAGCTATCTTGTTAACTACTAAATTGTATATATACTTCAATCACATCTAATGAACAATTAAAAGACTTACCATGCAGACGATTTATATCTGTACAGTTTGCAATTTCCATCAACATGACAACTATATGCTGCTTTATTTCACAACAAGGGCATTCACACCATTTTTTCTCCTGTATCAAGTCTTTCTCACATTGCCAAAAATTCCATTCCTTAAACGTCTGTGAAAACATGGTGTGATTCACATCCCCAATCTAGAATATAAGCACACATTTATTTTCCTTGATATTTGTACCTTTCTACCCCACTTTGCTGATAAAAAGCAACAATACATAAATATTTTCTTACCCTTCCATTGGCTTCTGCAATATCATTCAAAGACATCAAAAATTATTTAGCAGAACTTCCCGGCATTCTCTTCCTAAATGCATCCCACATTATAATTACCTCTTCTTTGATCAAGTAGTTTACTTTTATGGGGCTTCCTGGCCAGTACTCAAACTTCAAAACATTCTCCAACTCAAATGGATCAAATTGATGGTTACAATCAACACAACGTACCAAATATTTATACAGATCAAAGCGCCCTAAAATCACAATGAGCAGATGTGTTAATGAGTATTCATTTATCCTTCACTAGAGTAATTTAATCCAACTGTCTAAATTATGCAAAATGATGTATAAAGCACCAACAAACTGGTCTATGCTAACCTCTGCATGTTAAAACAATACACAGCTCTTCTCCTATATCTTAGAATATTGTTTACTTCCACATTTCTCACAAGATGGTTGATGAAGTCTTTTGACTAAAATGTGTGGTTTTTTAAATTAAAATTTTAATTATAAAATACGCACACACTGGTTGAACATCATGAGATTCATTTAATGCTTCTAGAGGCACTAAAGGTTGCATGTATCCATTTGCAAAGGAGCATCTATCATGCAATGGATATTGTAAATGAACAATGTCATCACACACAAAACATAAGTGATTGGCGTTGCAGACGTCACAAAACATTGTCTAGGCTTTATTTCGCTGTAAGTGTCTCCCATATCAGAGGTCTGTTTCTTTTCCACTGCTCATTATTGGAAACAACTCTTTCTAACCATGACTTTCTTTTAGATTTTGTTTTTGGTCTTACAAGTAATTTCTTCAATAAATTCAGAGAGTTTTGAACAACATTGTGCTCTAAAGTGATTAGAATAGTTTATTTGTTAGTAATGACATGATGCTTAACAGTTGGCACTTTAGAACAAGTAAAATTAAATATTAAATGTATATATATAATTTACAAAAAAGATACAAGATAATGGCAACAATTATGTAGATGTTTAGCATGATTATTAAAATATAATAAAATACCTTTAAATTCAAATACCATGATTGCTTGGAATTAGATAAGAAAATATACTTACTGGAAGGAAGTTTAGGACCTTTAACATCAACATCAGAGATTTCAAAATCACATTCTAATAAAAAATATTATATATAAATATAAATATAACTACATATATATAAAAACAAATTAATGTATATATTTATAATAAATTAATATATAATTTTACCAGATTTGATGCTAAAAAATCGCTATATATATATATAATAAATAAATTTATTAACAAACAGGATCATTAACTTCAATTATTTATACCTATAGCTTTATCAATTCTTTCATTTAATGTACTTTCACAGGAATTATTGCCTTTTTCCTTCCTTTTTTATACGTCTTTTTTGGTTGGTACTTCTTTTTGAACTGTCTTTCCCCCGTTATAACTGACCTTCCATATTCGATAAACCTTACTTTGTTTGTCCTTTGATCTTTGGGCTTTACTAACTGCTTGAGAATGGAAACAGAGTTTGATGCTGCATCTAAAAAGATCTGAATGTGTACTTACTGATGAAAACACAGAGCAGCAAAAAATATCTTTAAAGCTCTGTTCTTCGTGTTTAAAGTTAATAGAGTTTTTTTTTCTTAGTGACTAAGCTTGAGATATATATATATAGCTATATATATATCGCCTGACGAAGAAATGATCGAAACGTTGTTATAAATACCTGGATTTTTTTTACTCCATATACTTATATTTAAACTTACACGATGCTGCTTTAAGAATGAATATAGCTAGCTATATATATATAGTTAATAAGCAACTTGTGTGTGACCTAATTGACGTACCAAACCACTAGTTGCTTAAGGTTAATTGCCTAATTAGGGGTGGATGTCACAAATATTTGGTTTTAAAGTAACCTGGGAACTATTCAAAAATGGTTGGAGGAAGGTAGGTAGCTCTGGTATAGATGAGTTGCAACGTGACGTAATGTTTTGATTTTGCATAGAGAACAATGGACATGCCATATGTTTAGTGCTGTGACTGTAGTTTAGCTAATGCCATATAAATATTTGTGACATCCGCCTCAAAATACACAAAAAGTTTGGACAAACTTTTCTTGCCACGACAATCAAGAACTGTGAGGCTGCTAGATTTATGTCACACTAGCTAGCTAGATAGCTAAGTGCAAGAGCTTGATATATTTAAAGGTTAATTTTAGTGGCTGTTCCTCTATTATAGACAGGCTAAAATAATAGCTAGCTAGATGATTAGCTAGCTATTCCTTACCAGTTGGGTTTTTTTTGGTGCCATTACTGACTACAATTTTGTTTTGTTTTTTATGATTTAGTTCAAATTAGAACAAAAGTGTCTCAAGTCAGGTCCAATGCACAATACCAACCAAAATTTCTTTGTTTCCGTAAAAGTCCGTCCTGTTGATTTTGATTCGACCATTGTCCAATAGTCCGTTACACGGTAAGGAATGGATGACTGCTGATTAAAAAAAGCTTTTCGTTCGTTGCCGTAACTTAAAAGCGCTTTAGTCCACCCGCCGATATTATCATGATGGTGATGATAAATTCGAAGTTTATCTTTCATGATTATCATGATATTTTTGAAGATATCATGTTGTGGTAACTTATCAGTATCAGTATACCGCAAACCAACTCATACTGATCAATATCTCAACTTCACATCTAATCACCAAATGTCCTGCAAAGAAAGTGTAGTGTCCTCATTACTGGACAGAGCAGTCAATGTAGTCAGTGGAGAGAATGACCGAAAGAAAGAGTTATCTCATATAAACAACGCCTTACTTGCAAATGGGTACTCGAGACAGACCATTAAAAAGGTTGAGAGGAAAATCAGGAACAGGACTGATAAAAGCAGTGACGGGGAAGATGCGGAAAATGAACCAGTAGCTACAATGTGTATGCCATATATACCAGGGACAAGTAACATACTTCGTCGGGTATTGAAAGATCATAAAATAAAGCCAGTGTTTCAATCTAAAAACACGCTACGTAGTATACTGTCGCATCCGAAAGACAAAATATGTCTAGAGAGTCAATGTAATATTGTCTACGAAATCCTGTGTAAGAATTGTGATGCTGTTTATGTCGGTGAAACAAAACGAATGTTTAAACAACGTGGGCAAGAGCACAAAAGAGCCGTACGCAACGCAGATACAGACAAAAATGAGATTGCGGACCATAGCTGGAAGAATGATCATGTTATTGACTGGGACAATAAAAAGATCATAGACCGAGAGTCTGGTTGGACAGCAAGAAAAGTAAAAGAAACCATAAATAGTATAGACAGAAATACTCATATCAATAGTATTTCCTATCAACTTCCAGAAATATGGTTACCCGCACTTCGGAAAGCGAACATTTAGGAAAAAGTGCAAAAAATGGTTCGGGACAAACGTAACAAAAAGCGAACTTTTAGAAAAAGAAACGTAACATAAAGCGAACTTTTAGAAAAAGGAAAGATTTTAATCAATCTATTGCTTCCATATGAGTCCGTGAAAAAGTTAATTACTTTAATTGCTGCGATCTGATTGGTTAATTTCGATCCTCTAATTATCTCTTCAAATAATAAATACCCAAAGATGATTACGATCACTGCCCGTCGATGACAGCTGTAGCTGTCGAAACGTAGCCTAGAATAAACTCGCTTGTTCATGACATGATAATATTTAAATTATTCAATATAATTATTTGTGAAACGATAACACTGTAATCGATTTTCGTTTAACAACAACAAGATTATAACAAATAATAGGATCTATTGTCAGAAACAATTTTATTAAAATCAAAATACATTATTAAAATAATTTTTATAATTATAATAAAATTGCAGGGTTTCTGTCGAACATGATGTGCGAAATTTTTAAACCCTAATATGCCTGTGGTTAAAAATCAACGCGTGTCCATTGTTGCTTAAGGTATAAGTTGACAATAGATCCTATTATTTGTTATAATCTTGTTGTTGTTAAACGAAAATCAATTACAGTGTTATCGTTTCACAAATAATTAGATAGACTTCTAAGTAAAATAAAGAGGCAGTAAAAAAAAAATCTAGCATACAAAGAACCTAATCAAGCATGAACTATGTGTTATTCCCTGCTAATTATCTTTCCACGAGTTACTGCACATGTCTAAATTTTCATTATTTATGATTGATAAACGCCCTGTTAGCTCATTTCACTGTCGAGTACAGAGTGAAAGACACAGGAGGAACTATGTATGAAAACATGAAGCTGGTAATCATATTGTTCGCATGTTTTGTTCGTGCAGAATGTAAGTATTCGAAGAAATTAATATATTTACCTTTTCAATTTAATAAGATAGTAGCTGTATTCATGTGTGCTCAAAAATGGTAGCCGAATTGCTACTCTATTCAAGATGTACGAAATGGCCATGCCGGGATATATACGACGGCTGAAAATCTGAGGACCGGTGAACCCGGTTTAGTTTAATAAGATACAAAATATAGACAGAACAGCTTCATAGACTTTTTATATTCTGCTTCTCTTGTTTCAAGCTGGATTTTCAGAAGTTGCACCGGGCGGAAACGCAGCAGGTAAAAGTTCCCGCACTATACAGACAAGATATTTATCAAACGCACCGTAATATAACTCAAAAGCCGCAATTTTATCAATAAATTACTACATGGAACGTGAATTTTTTTGCTAATTTTCGCATGCTTTTCTTTTATATGTGCTGCAGGTGAGGTTTGCGAAGCTGATTGGGATTATAGAGGAAACAAAATGAATGGTAAGACATTGTATTGAATAATGCAAATGCGTTATCATACAATTGCAATACTTAAACAGGTATCGCACTTTAGGACCGACAGACTGGTCAAAAACTCATCCATTCTGTAGTGGAAGATTCCAATCACCCATTAACATTGATCTAAAACAATTATCACCTCCCAGTCGCTACAACGAAATTTGGTTTGACAACTACCACATGCATCCTGCAGCTGGAGAAACTTATACCTTATGCAACAATGGACACGCGTTGATTTTTAATCTTCCAGAAAACACCGGCTATTATCTGAAAAAAGGTGTAGATACATTTGTACCAATGCAAGCACGTATCCACTTTGGTTCACTAGGTAAAATAGGAGGATCCGAGCATTCAGTGAATGGACGTTATTCTCAGGCTGAGGTGCGTTCATTTTTAAGCTACAAAGATCTAAATTTCAGTTATTTGTTATTATTTAAAGTTATTCCCATCTATTGCTTTTAGATACATATTGTCCATCGAAATACAAAGTACGATTCTTCTGACGTCTTACGCAGCGACGCTTTGCTGGTCGTGGGCATGTTTGTTAATTTATGGGTGAGACTATTTTTTAGACAAGAGTTAAAAATAATAAAACGTCGAAACGAGAGATAGGGTAATGTATGTTCTAGCGCAGGCGCACGCGCACGCCCACAGACGGCCACGGTCAAACACAACAAATCCGGTACCATCCAACACAGCTCCCATATTATGCTGCAAATGAGTCAAAATCATTCTAGCGCACTATGTAGGGGGAATTCCCTGACGTCATCAAAAAATCCACTGATTATCAACGCATGCGCAATAAAGAGGTGAACTGTGTTATAAAAATACTAATACTAATAAATGTGCATTAACTGTCGGCAATCAAAATTCGATATATATGAAAGTGCAGTATTCATGACCTTTATGGCTGGCATTGGTATCTCCCTACCACTTATGGCCTTAACATTAGTACAAGAATCAGAGAAGGATAAGTATAATAGTCGGAGGATTCAGGATCTACGGGATCACCTTAATGACCTACAATCACCCACATAAATATTGAGACTTTTCGATTTTTGACAAAAAAAAATTCACAAACTCGCACCACAAGTCTTCTCAAACTCGACGTACTGCCTCCAGGCTCACGGAACTTCAGCTTTAGCTTCGACTTAAGACTTAAGTTCACTAGAACGAAGCCTTACAGTGCTGCTATAGGCTAATTAGAGCTTTTTACATGTTTAAACCGTCCCAGTTGGAAAAATGGACATTTGCGTCAACGGCCATTTCTGGTTTTTTGATAGAATTTCTAGTTTGTCTCAAAGATTATGTGGATGGTTGTAGATAATATAAATGGAAGAACAATGTAAGGACTGTGAACGTATTCTGGATGAGTATGACAGGTGTACCTGCGGACGAAGGTTTGTGGTGAAAGCTAAAATGCTGTGCTGGTACTGCTACCAGGAATACATCACGTATAATGGAGGTAGTTGTGTATGTACGATGACATGCAATTCTCTGAAGTCGTTCGAATTACAATAAAACAAGATGCTACAATTTGAGAAAGAGCTCGTCAGCCCTAAAATTTTCTACTCATTTGCCGCTAATTTTACAGACATCAATGATATCAACGTGGACTGCCTGACAGTGTCAGATCCAGTACCAGCCAACGGGGGCAAGGATCAGCGGTACATCATAGGGTACCATACAATAGACCTCGTGGTAGCACTCAGGGTAAAAACACCTAAAATCTGGTCACCGAATGGAGTGACCCGGTACAATGCCAATGCCGTACCAGCGATGAGTCTTGATTTTGAAGAGCACCCCGACTGGATCGTTAAATATCGTCAAATTTGGAATAAGGTCGAAGAGTTGATTTCTGAGCAATTGACGACGGAGCCGGTCAAAAAGGACCGTTACGTGAACACCAAACTTAAATATTACAAAGACGCGATCACAACCAAATTCCATGGTATGCCGGTACCCTATGACGAGCCCTGTCAAGCCAGTGCCATTCTGGCTATTTCATCGGTGTATGTGCAGGGCAAAAACCACTACGCGATGCCTACCACTGATGGCTAATTCAAGCAAGGGGCTGTCGACGCTTATCGAGGCTTTCGTCGGATATCATGTCGTCAACTATGAAAAGACTATCCTCGCCTGCTAATAACGACGACAATTTCGCTATCCATTCAAACAGCTGATCCTTGGGGTCTATCAGGAACACGTAATCATCCTTCCAGAGCGAGGCCCTTTCCAAAAGGTGGTATTCCATCGTAGGGTAGGACAAAGTATCACTATGTTGTGATAGTGTTTTTTATATTCATTTTCAAGTAAATTAAGGACACGTTGTGGTTTTCCGCATGACGTCGGGCCTGTAAAGATTGCTGTATGAGGGTTTTTTACGACGTCCAACACCATTTATTCCTATCTATCTTCGGTATAGTGCAAAGGCATTCAGCACAGATCCATGTGCCTCCAGGGTTGTTGATAAGATGCCTCTTACAGGCGGGGCATAATTTGATATTTTGGGTCTTATATTCAAGGGGTAGCGGAGTATATGCCAACTTTCCCTGTAGGCATCGCAATATTCTGCGGTACCTCGCAACTATCAGTACCTTTTCCGGGCTCTCGGGTGGTGCTCCGATGAGTTCGGTGTACTTTGGTATGATGTTGTATGTTAGGAGAGTGTAGAGAAGTAGGTAATCTTTATCCTGTTGAAACCCTCTAATCTCCCTATCAATATCAAGAGGATCTACCTCATGTTCTATAACAGGGTCCTTGCATTTGATACACCGCCTCTCCTTCGCTTTAGCTATGCAACATATACAACTTTTGGTCCTACTATTACCCCTAATTTTGAACATCTCAGGAGGAAACAATTTGTGACATTTGTAACAGTTCTTGGCCTCCATTTATTTGTGTTCGTGCAATACCCTGGTAGCATCGGCAAGCGTCCTCCATTTTCTATTTGCCTCTTAAGGCAAATAGAAATTTTAATAGGCGGCCTATTTTGGTTTCGGGACTATGGATGCGGGTAGCCACCCTTTTTTCACGGCCATTTCGCGACTTGCCCGACCTGCCGCGAAGTACGCAATCATTTTGAGGACGTCATTTGTATCCATTTTGGTAGACGGCCTCGTAATACCAAGGAACTTTTTGCCGGCCATGGCATAGGCAAAGGTGAAACTAAGATCTTCGACTGTTTCGTACAACATGTCCAAAATCTCCTTTTCCTTCGGGGTAACGTTGCTTGTAGTCATTTATTTAGTGTAATTTTTTGAAAAAATTCTATAACATTTTGAACATAGAGATATGATGCTGGGCTTTGCCCTGTTTCCCCTGCTGAGGCTCTGGATTAGTCGCTGGCTTGTGGGATTCATTTTCACCCCTGCCAAATCTATACCAAACCTCAACCCCTATCGCAAGCACGGCAAGCGTACCTACACCATACATGTACGGCATTGGGATCATCGACTGTACGGAACTAGTCCCAGAAGAGGCGTTGACTGCAGGCTCTACAGTACCCTCCTGTTGTTTCATTTCCTCCTTTCTTTTCTTCATCAGTGCTGCCAGCTTGTGACCCTTGGCCACACGCCCCGGATGCTTTACTGGTTTTGTAATTATTCGCTCTTCTTGTTTCTCTTCCTCAGTCATTTATCTTATAGCACCGCCGTCCGAGGCTCTTCCTTAGTCTCCTCCTCCTCCTGTTTCTTCTTGATCATATGCCTCGCAGTATAGCCTGCTACCAAGAGGGGTGCTAAACACCTCCCAATGGTACAATACACAAGGATACCGAGATCTGTCATGCTGTCCCGGATTATGGGATCCTCTTCAATATCCCTGCGCAATTCGTCAACACTGTCAATATCCACCATATTTCCAATCATATTAGCATAGAGGCTGATAATATGGGTGGGCAGTGCCCTAGCTGTTTTCTCCCCCTTCTCTTGAAGCTCGCGTTGAAGGTACCCGGTATGTACTTTATCGATGTCCTCTTCTGAGGCCTCCTTGTCAATAAACCCTTCTGTGCATTTTTTGGGCAAAAGGTGTCCCTTGCCCTTGCGTAGGGCCTCCTTCAGGGCCTGACGTTTATCGATGGGTTTCTCTATCTGTTCATATTCTCCAGAGGCTGTGTCGAATATTTGTGCGATATCAGACATCTTTATTAGTAGTCGTTTATAACGAAAAAGAACATAGGCGATCAGGACATAGGGTAGGATTATTTCGTTAGCCTTATTTCGATTTAGAAGTTTCTTATCCTTTCAAGCAAAATATATTTTATTTCAAAGTTTTATCTACGCAAATTTCAATTATTGTTCCCTTATATGGCATTTTTCTTCTTCTAAATCTTTATCTAAAGTCGAAATGATACAAAAACGAGCATTAAGATTTCTGTATAATGATACGGTAAGTACATACGAAAATTTACTTAAAAATTCCAGCAAGAGTCACATGAATGTAAATCGCTTACGGTCATTGTGTATAGAAATCTTTAAAACTATAAATAACAGCAACCCTCTTTTTATGAAAGATATATTTTGTTTAAATGATAACGGTAGGACAGTCAGAGAACAAAATACAAATAATTTGGTAGTCTCAAGGAAAAGGACCGCGACTTTTGGAACTAATAGCTTATCAGCCCTGGGACCAAAGATTTGGAATAACCTACCATCACATTTGAAACGATGTGACAACCTTAAAGTTTTTAAAAGCATCATAAAAATGTGGGACGGATCTAAATGTAACTGTGATGAATGCAAGGTCCCTTTATAGAACTTTGTTGTTATTATTGTTTATATATATAAAAAAATGATTTTATTTAATTGTAAACATAAAAATTTAGTCGATTTAGATTAGTTTTCTTAATTAATTTTTTTTTTGGAAACTATTGTAAATATGTGAATAATCGACTTTAAATAAATTGAAAAGAAAAGAAAAGAAAAGAAAGGATTATAGCGATATATAAACACACCTCCATTTATTCGGGGTTATAGCACAAGCGGAGAGGTATGTACCCCATCGCTATGTACAACTCTTTTGTCATAAAACGCAGAGAGGTCGAGCTTGTTCTGTTCGTACGTGATCATACCCTGCTCATGTACCCGAAAACCTACGTTTTTGGCCATGTCTAAACCACCCTTTAGCGCACTCAGGTATCTACCCCAGGTCAAAGCATTTTGTCTCTTTGACATGCCCTCAATGAAGAGGAGCGGGCTCAGCTGGTTGCGAAAGGGAGGCAGGAGGCACATGATGAGATTTTAAAAAACGTCAGGTCTGTAAAGTATGTAAGCACTACCTAGAATCCCCACCTGAGTATAAGCCTTAATTAATATATTTTATAGGTCTTGTATGGCTTATAAAAGATAGGGTTTTTTAATCCTCATTCAGCAAAAATTCCTTTTTGAAGTCCTCGTACCGACATTCCACAACATGTGCCTGGGGGTAGTGGTTTTTGCCCTGCACATACACCGATGAAATAGCCAGAATGGCACTGGCTTGACAGGGCTCGTCATAGGGTACCGGCATACCATGGAATTTGGTTGTGATCGCGTCTTTGTAATATTTAAGTTTGGTGTTCACGTAACGGTCCTTTTTGACCGGCTCCGTCGTCAATTGCTCAGAAGTCAACTCTTCGACCTTATTCCAAATTTGACGATATTTAACGATCCAGTCGGGGTGCTCTTCAAAATCAAGACTCATCGCTGGTACGGCATTGGCATTGTACCGGGTCACTCCATTCGGTGACCAGATTTTAGGTGTTTTTACCCTGAGTGCTACCACGAGGTCTATTGTATGGTACCCTATGATGTACCGCTGATCCTTGCCCCCGTTGGCTGGTACTGGATCTGACACTGTCAGGCAGTCCACGTTGATATCATTGATGTCTGTAAAATTAGCGGCAAATGAGTAGAAAATTTTAGGGCTGACGAGCTCTTTCTCAAATTGTAGCATCTTGTTTTATTGTAATTCGAACGACTTCAGAGAATTGCATGTCATCGTACATACACAACTACCTCCATTATACGTGATGTATTCCTGGTAGCAGTACCAGCACAGCATTTTAGCTTTCACCACAAACCTTCGTCCGCAGGTACACCTGTCATACTCATCCAGAATACGTTCACAGTCCTTACATTGTTCTTCCATTTATATTATCTACAACCATCCACATAATCTTTGAGACAAACTAGAAATTCTATCAAAAAACCAGAAATGGCCGTTGACGCAAATGTCCATTTTTCCAACTGAGACGGTTTAAACATGTAAAAAGCTCTAATTAGCCTATAGCAGCACTGTAAGACTTCGTTCTAGTGAACTTAAGTCTTAAGTCGAAGCTAAAGCTGAAGTTCCGTGAGCCTGGAGGCAGTACGTCGAGTTTGAGAAGACTTGTGGTGCGAGTTTGTGAATTTTTTTTTGTCAAAAATCGAAAAGTCTCAATATTTATGTGGGTGATTGTAGGTCATTAAGGTGATCCCGTAGATCCTGAATCCTCCGACTATTATACTTATCCTTCTCTGATTCTTGTACTAATGTTAAGGCCATAAGTGGTAGGGAGATACCAATGCCAGCCATAAAGGTCATGAATACTGCACTTTCATATATATCGAATTTTGATTGCCGACAGTTAATGCACATTTATTAGTATTAGTATTTTTATAACACAGTTCACCTCTTTATTGCGCATGCGTTGATAATCAGTGGATTTTTTGCTGATGATTAACGGTATTTTGTGTAATGGAGCGTGATGAAAAGTTGTGACGTGACAAGCAATATTTTGAATGATATTTTTTATGAGGGTTTGACCGTGAATTTTGGAAAAGTGTGTTTATATTCTAGCTCTATACTAGCTAAACGTACTGGCTGAGTGTCCTATTCTTTTTTTTAGCCACAAATGTCATCTCCTGTCCTCTCTGAGCTATCCCGTTATGCTGGAAAGTTAATTCATCCAGGTACTCTAACTTTGATAAGCTTACGGATGAACATAATAACTTCCCTTGATGAGATGGAATCTGATGTATCTATGAAATTCTACTTATAGGAAGCAGTGTAAAAGTTCCCGCCTTTCCTTTGATACAGTTTTTACCAAGAGATGCTAATTTGAGGGGTACTCCATATGTCAATTATCGTGGTTCGTTGACTACTCCGCCATGCGCTGAAAGCGTTGATTGGGTTGTTTTGACGCATAGTGTGCACAGCATAAGTATTCGAGACGTAAGGATTTGCTTAATTTTGCGGCTTCAATTATGATTTATTCAAAAGGGTACGGAAATAAGAAGAGTTTTAGTAAAGCGTGTGTTTCTTTGTTTTAGTTGCAGGCAATTGATAAAGTTCTGGATTGCGAGAACTTACCGATGTTCGGAAATTATCGACCAACACAAGCAACAAATGGACGAAAGTTGTATGGAGTAAATATGCCACGGAAAATCAGGTTATTGCAGGAAGACAATGCATAAGTTAATTAGCGTTTAAATTGAGGTTTAAAATTCTATTCTTCAACCAATTACGGATTCTCATTATGGATTTCTTACGACACCTAAACTTGTACTTAAAAATTTTTTTGTACAAATATAAACAACTTAAAATGAAACTCTTTTTCATTTGAAATAAGCTCTTTTTAATACATATAGCTTACGTAGTATACCGTCATAAAGACTAAATTTTTTTTTGATTAACTTGGACTTGAGTTTCTTTTGCATCGCGTAAACGTGGATGCGACATCATTCTAATTTTGAGTCATCATTTTCTTCAGGTCTACAAGTCTCGGCTATAGCTATTCTCATATAACAATTTGTAGGATTAGGACCTGTTAATGTGATGCTGTGAATGAATAATCAAAGTGGAATAGAAAAGTACTGAACGATAACAACAATAAAAACTGACTCAAACAGATGTTAAAAATCTAAAAACAGAGTTTCGGCTATCGCTAATAACTTGATTAAATAATCCCATTTTTTTATTTTAATCGTGCCAGTTATACTTGATAACCTCAATATCTCATTTCCAACCCATTGGTTCTTCACAACACACAATATTGCTAAATATGATCTAAATAAAACACAAGTAATTATAATCACATTACAAACGTTATCTTTATTTCGATCTCGATGTAGTTATATAGTAAGAATGCTTTGGCAGTTATACGATTTTAGTAATTATTTGAGAATAGATTATGTTTTATTATTTACATCGAAATACGTATTAGAGAACAGCGTGTGATTGCAGTACAGTTCTAAGGAGCTTTTAATCAAGTTAATCAAGTCGGTGGCCCGTAGAAAATACTTTTAATCAAGTTATGTCAATCAAGCGATTAGAAGACGGTTTGCATTTTAATAAATATTTGAGCTAAGAAGAGTTTATCTCAGCGTGCCAAATGTTTTTCCTCTTTTTTAAATTCGTTACTGAACTGTTACATCGATTTGTTTCACTTTTTTAGCACAAGATAAATGGAGCTTGAACCTACAAATCATTATATGAGAGAATTAGCTACCTGTCGAGACCTGTTATATTAAATCTGCATCTTTACACTTTTTGGGCACTGTACTCTATAAACAACATTGACATTAATGGGTCAATTCTCATTTAGGACTCTTTGCCTGATAGCGCTTCAGCGCACTGAATCCTACCCGAATGCAATCTGTAGCAACATAAATGAGTATTAAAGGCATCTAAAGAGCAAATATTTAGGCCTAGAGAAAATTTAAAAAATGCATCTGCAAGTGTGACAGACACTTGCAGATGCATTTTTTAAATTTTCTCTAGGCCGACCATGTTTTATGACCTGGGAGGAATGACTCCCTTAAAAAAACAACCTGAATTAAGTTCTATGTTACAAAAACACTTGATCACTTGATTACAAATGTAAACCTGATGTAAATTTTAACCTTGGCTATTCTATTACATACAATATGCGCAAGCATAATAGGTTTGGTTGAAATTGAGGTTCTATGGGAGTAAGTGTTCTCGTTTAAGTGTGTCTTGAGTATATAAGAACTCCTTGTCGCTGGATAGATTGAGCAATTAGATAATCAATTCTCCGAAAAAGATGGGTCAAGATTTAATAATAACTGTCTTTTTCTAAAAGATATTTTTCAAAACGTTTGCTTAGATACATAACGAATAGAAGTAATACAAAAATCAATCTTTGAGGTAGAAGTCAATAAGTCAATTTTTATCGTTTATGTCCAATTAGGCACTATCTCATATTTTTGAATTTCTTAGTGTGTTAGTGCTTTTTGTTTATTGAAGTTCTATACAGTTAATGTAAAAGCCATAAAGATTTTCTGGCAATTTTAAGGAGGATAACAGAAAATTGATACTCTTGCATCCCAAGAATCTTTCGCTGTTTCTATACCGTATTACCTCTTTTTAGCGCCCCCGACGCTAATTTAAAATGGACTCAAGATTCGCGGCGCTAATTAGAGGGGGGCGTTAATGAAATAACTTTTTTCCAAGGGGCGCTTTATAGAAGCGGGCGCTAATTGGAGGTCCGGCGCTAGCTGGAGGAAAAAAGGTATTTCGATCAATGGAAGGAAATATCTTATGACAACTGGATTCTTGTACAATAAATGACACGGTGGTTTCGACCTACGTTTCAAACCACAGGTCATACAAATACATCAAGAGAACAAATTTCTTGTAAAAATCGAGTAGAATTTGACCAGATTGCCTCGAAATTACCCAGTAAATATGTAACTTCAAGCAACGTTATTTTTTTACCATCGCCTTCTTCTTCCTCTCCAGCTTTTGACGCTGGGAAAGTGTACAAGTCTATTGAAAGGTTTATGACAGAAAAAATGGTTTTCTATGAAAAATAGATTCAATCTTGTGAAAACACGATCCAGCTAAGTAGCCATTTGTACAAAGAGATGAAGTGATGGATAAGAACCTGAACTCTTTGTGAAACACTAAAAATTGGGCCAGTTTATATGTTTTTCTTAAACAAATTACTCCGGGACAAGCTGGGGATGGCATGTCAATAGTTAACGAGAGGTACAAACTGAAAACACACAGGATTAACAGTGTAGAGTACACTTTGCAGCAAAATACTTTTTTAGTATACTGATTACTTTTGTTGAATTAAAATTCCAAGAATCCAGATAGACAAAAGCAAATGGAAACATATTTTAATGCAAAAAGGACTTATAGATACAGATTGTGTAGATTATGAAGCAGAGGTATAAGATGGTAGCAAATTTCTTCTGCATGCCAGTGGGCGCTTTAAATCAAAGGCTTCTCCAATAGGAATTTTTTCAATATGTGATATAGAGATGGGATTAAGCACAGTTATGCAAAATCTGGAACCTAAATGACGTGGTCCCTCAACTGAATTATACCCTCTATTATATACTCCCTGAGTGTTGAAAATTTTGCGTGGAGAAAGCGGAGTAAATTGCTTTTGACCCATTTAAAAAAATCATATCAAAGGTCAAATTGCAATGAAGTTTTGTCGGATGATATTTTAAAAACTAGATCTTCTGTTATAGAATACCATTTATAAATTCCATCACAAAGGTACCAGGATCCGGCGTTGAATCAGCAAAAACTAATATTTAACTAATATTTTTGGTTTTATTAGTCATATAAACAACGAGCTAATACTGCTCAATTATAATATACACAATTGTATATTCTTGTACAAGATGTAACCACGATGTACATTATATTGTGACAATTTTTTTAAAATCAAATCAGTTTAATTTCAAGAAACTAGTAGCAGATTCCTATTGAATCACTTTCAAAGGAATTGTATATGTCTCTTGTTTTCTGCGCATTTAAGCAAAACAAAAGGGTGAACTAGCTATTTATATCCTTCTTGTATATAATTGTACAGAAATGTACACTAGTTACTACAATTAAGGTAGCGGCATGGTAAATAATTACTTTTTTTTACATTTTTTTTTAAGGAACATTTTACTTTTAAAACTGCTCTTTCCAATGAACTAATTTTTATTCCAAAATGTTTCCTCAAAATTGAAGGATTTAGTGTTACAAAATATTCCACTTTATATGTCTTTGTTCTGGTGATCAAATATTTCTATGCACGAAGTGAGTTATGACTCACGTTTACTAAAAATAATCTGACCTTCAGCATTGAGAACTTTCTGTTTACGCAATATTTATGCATAAAGTGTGAGATATAAGCGAGACAAAAGCACTGGAAAAAAAGTTAAATTATATAATATAGCATTTCGTCATTTTTTTTTATCATTGTAAGTTTCTTTTTGTTATCGTGAAAATGTCCTCGAAATCGTCAAATTATCGTAGAAATCCATTCAAAACTTCAAGAAAAAAAAGGAAAAATAACAACGGAAATTTGATTCAGAGAAACAAAAAGAGCTAAAGGTATTGGATAAAGGATATTGGTATGATGAAGATAAATTATTGCGAGAACAAGGGATCCGAGCTTTTTTTGAAAAGGAAAACATATATATCGTAGCAGTGGAATCTACCCTTAATAACTATGGTCAATGTGTGCATTTTTGTCATCTTAATTCATTCGCATAATTCCTGGATGGCTTTTACGAATGTCCAAGATAAAAAGACAGCTTATTTGTTTCAGTTCAGCTTGTTCACAAATAGTGAGGAGCAGTGGGATGGAAGCAAAAAATGGTTTGACTTGCAAGTTTTGATAAGGAATTTAAAAACAGCTCAAAACAAACATTGAGCATAGCTAAAACAAAAAATATTTACTCGAACTTCTAAAACTACCAAAAAAGAAGAAAAAAACTTTAGGTATATATCGCTCGAAGAAGTTACATTGGCCACCATATTTTCTGCAACTTATTACGGCTAGCTAATCAAAACAATGTTTAGCCTCAGGCGGTTAAATTAAAGATAAATTAAATTAGAAATTCAGTTAGCTTCCGGTAACTCGAACACCGGATAACTCGAACTTCCATTATCTTGAACAATTTTCTTGGGTGCCTTGGACTTTTTAGTAATACTACCCTCGTCTGTTTACGGAGGAGTGCATTGGTTTATGCAGTTTATATATAGGCATCAACCATGCTCAAATATTTGATTATTATTTAAAAGTATAAAGAAAGAAACAAATATTTACCTGCAAAAGTCTGAACAGTTCTTTCTGCTCTGTCCTCCCAGGATCTCTCGGGGATTTATAATGCGCGTTTTCAATTTTTTTTTGAATGGATGACAATCGATGTTCATAGTTACAATGGAGGTTTGCATGGCCACACAGATCTGCCGAAATAAGTGTCGTAAAGGATTGCCCATGTTGAGTCAAAGTTGTTGGCCGTTGCAAAGTAGTTAAAATGCACATCTGAACCGCATAGTGCGGAGTGTGATCATCAGTTGAAAGAGGTCTCTGTTGAATTTACGGAATTACCGGGATTAACATATGCGACATATCTATTATGTGGCATTACTTCTATAACCGCGTCATGTAATTAAACAGTCATTCTGAGATCTTAAAATGAGGGAGTCGGAATGCTAAAGTCGCAAAAATTCCCTTAACGTAACAGGTGATATGTTTGTCTCAGAATCAGGGAATGTGCAGTAGTAAGTCAAGATAGCTCGTTGGAAGACGGTTGTGTACAATTATCCACACGGTACCTTTTCACGGTGTTGAGTACAAATCCGGCCCTACATTTGCTATAAATTCGCGTGTCTCCTTAATAGCTGCGGTGATACGTAGCTAAAGCATAGAACCTTCGGCTTCAGTTGTAATCAACGTAACAGTTTAGTGCGCCGCGTAAACATTATCGGGTATATTACGTTGTCATGTTGTTGTGACTGAAGAGATGGTTTGAAATGCAAAGGCGGCGATTGACTTGATACCCTCCTCCTATTTGTAAGTGGGGTTTCATTAAATTGTCACCTGTCATGGAATTCAATGCTGCAGCGCCGCAATATTATCAGGCAGTGGTGCTATTTCAGAGTCCTGGCTCCCACAGGGAGGCCTTGAGAGGCTGTTGGATGAGCAGTTTTGCCTTCCTGAAAAAGAATACATGCTGAAACGATATCTGAGTGTTCTTTCTTTACTTTAAATTTCCAAGACGATTAGAATATGAGAACAGCTTTAATCCTAAATGTATTTCCGTTTTCGCAAGTTACCATGTCTGTCCATAAATGTGATCAAATTTCCCCGTGCACATGTCGCACATAAATTTCTCCGTGCACATGTTGATTTACCAGCATGCACCAACACAACTATTGAGAAATATTCCTTCATTTTGAGAATACGGTAAACACGGTATCAATCGTTAGGTTTTCATTTTTATCATTTTTTCTTAGGGTGCTTTATTTCTTGGTAAATTTCCAACTCGGCAATATACGTATAAACTTCGCCAAATTATGAAAAAACGGCAGTTATATGCATCTTTATTGTTGTAAAGGAAAACACGTACTCTTTCTCCCCTATGGATGATAGGATTATCGAATTAATTATTATCGAACAAACATGCGGTAAATATTGACGATTTTGGTGGTTCAGTCTCAAATCTGATGACGTCTTCAGTATATTTTTGATCGTTGCAAGAACTTATCTTTTTATGTGCAAACAGAAAGGTATATTATAAATCAATTCATCTTACTAGCAGTAAATCAAATTAAAATGCCAAACTATTAGCCAGAACGTTCTCTCGATTTAGATAAGTGATGGTATTTTCCCCAATTTCTAAATTGCTGACGATACGTTACAATCGTCACAAGTTGCGAAGCAAAATATAAGCAAAATACGAATAGCCGTTTCTTGATAGAATAACTTAAAGGTAAAACTTCAACACAAAAATTGGTTTTGCTTAAATTTTCAGTGGTAGCTAACAGTGACTGCAATGACAGAGAAAAAAAGAAATTGTAAAGGATGGGCGCTCTTATCAAAAGGTTTTTTGTTTGATGTGGTTTCTGAAGTTAAGCGGCGACAAATGAGTTTAAAGATTCTTTTCATTTTTTTGACTTGTGGACCGACAATGATGTTCGACGCTGCGGAGAGAAAACACCATTAGGACAGTATGCAACACCACATTTAACAGTGATTACTGTAATATACTTTCTTTAGAGGCTGATGTACAGCATCAAACATATCCTAAGAAGTAGGAACTATAACTATAATATCATTATAAATGAGGAAAATGGTTGCTATGTCCGTTACTATGTTGTTTTTTGCGCGGTAGGTTTCGAGAAGTGTCGTATTGCATCATCTAAACCGATATTTATCATTAAAACTAGTTGACACGGTATTCCCAAGTAAATTTGGCGCTAGAAAACATAGGTAGAAGACAATTATTGAAGTCTATACCCTTAATTGAAACCTTAAGGCCCGAATAGACGGAACAATTTTGTAGATCAATTTTCGAAAAATATTATTTGTCGGAATATTGTTGAAAAAAATACACGCAAAAATTTTAGGTCAATAATTATTCAATTCTTAAATTGATTTAATATTTTTGTATACATACACGATACAATCTGAATTTAATTTAATTTATCGTAACATCAGGCATGTGAGTAGCCAGGAGACCCAGCATAATTTTTTTACCACCGGGAAATCAGAATAGTTAAGGTGGGAAAAATTACGCTGGGTCTCAAACGATTTTTCTGCGGTCAGAAACTGGCCGCGCCTTTTGATTGGCTCATTCTATTGTTCTTGGCTCACGTGGACAATATCGGGAAAAGCCCTTTTCATCCCGCCGAATATTCGAGCGAGTGGTTTCACTCACCCTAACAGTCATTATTAAACCATGAAGTTTATACCAGAGTAAGATGTGGCCAAGCTTGGTAAACAACTCACAGATAAATTAAAATGGCCTCCGAAGCAATTAGTCACATTGTCCAATTTAAACTCGGGTTTCCGCTGAGTCATTCGTTCGCGTCTAAGCTTTTGAAATTCATTTTATTAACCTCGAAGAAGAAAGTTTAGTTAACTAGGCTAGCATGTGAGCGACAACGAGGAAAAAACATTTTTGTGCTCCTTAATCTTTGCAATCAGCTTTATTCTTTCACATAAAAAAAGATAAAAAAATGGGTGAAAGATTGGCTCCATCACAGAAATGAAAGGCGAGCATATAATACATTGGCGGATTTTGATACGATCTAAACGTACTTGGTAATAAAGAATTATCTGACATAATTTTCAGTCGCGTTTCTCTTCACTACTATTAACTCTCTTTTACGTGCATAAAAACATTTAAAATGAATGAAAATCCGAGCGTGAGTTTCGAAAGGAAGTGAGCAGATGGCGGTTTTCTTTGAAATAATATTGTTCTAACAAAAAATTGATCTAATAAAATCAAACCAGTTTGATTTTATCAATTTTCGAATATTGATTTGTGTTTTTACGTCATTTGGGTATTATCGTCCCATTATTTTTGCGCCCCGCCGAAGGGGCGCATATTTAGTGGACCGCGGGTATATAGTGTTTGTGTTGGTGTATGGCAGAAAATTTTTTTCCACTCTCTACTTCGCGGGGGACTTCTACTCGATCTTCCAACCCGGCTCTGATATAACACAACCTATGTGTTAGGTACCACCAAGACAAAAAAAACACTCATCGAGCAAATCTTTTTTTGTCTCGGTGTCCTTGTTGTCTCTAAAGATTTGAATGCGATAAAAAATGTTAATCGAGATTCTTTTGTTATGCTAATATGGAGCTTTGTAATATGATGCTTCGTTTGCCTCGTTTAATGTGCTTAAATGTCGCTGCAGCCCACGTGAATTTATCTTCAAGAATAGATTTGTTTTTGTCTGAACCACGTTGTTGCTAAACCTGTTAACGGTAAGTAAGTGGAAGGATTACTTATGTCTTATATGAAATTAAACTTAGGACGGTTCCTGGCGTTGATCCAAAGGCCGCAATTTAGGTATCCATCGAAATTTATAACTGGAAAGTTTTCTTGTGCCGTTGATACATTTTTTGAACTTTTTATTAATGCTGTGTATGTCAATACTTGCCTTCTTGTGAAGAAGGATGTTACATGTTAAGGTTGTTATCTGATGTTAAGGTACATTATGATGTCAATTATCTCTAAAGATTTCGTCTATATACGGCCATGACTAAAACTGCTTACATTGTGGTTGGTCTTGCCTTCCTGATCTGGCTTGTCGTAGTAGCTTTACTGATGTAGCTAGGGAGCTAAATACTATTTTTAAATTCCTCTAAAATTACTTTTACTAGCTATATATCAAGCTAGCCAGCTAGCTAGCTACACAAAATAGTGCTTTAATTACCTTTAAAAAACCTTTGTCCTGCTTTGCATAATTTTATCAACAAGGGTGCTGATAAGCTGCATACGCTGTAAAAAAAGTTAGGGCGAGTCCGGCGTTTCGAAAAAATTCAAGTATTGGCTCGAAAAAACTTGCATAGCCCAAAAGATGCCCGAAAAAAACGCCTTCTTCCAACTGTTGTCCGCATTGTATGTTACAAGGAATTGCATTTCGTGAATGCTCCGGGTGAGTTAGGGAGAGTTCGGGAAAGTGCGTGCAGTTTCAGAGGACAACCAATAATTTCATTCAAAAGGCCACCAAACTCACCCTTTTATATGCGTGCGTTTGCAGCTTATCGGCACCCTCTTTTTATCATGAGGGGCTGGATACCCGACTCCTGTTCTTTTGAGAAAAATGGGGCTAAAATAACTTCCGAAGGAACCTTTGTGATGCTATTGCTATCAGGTAAAAAGATATTTGTCACAGGATTTTTTATATCTTCTGCAGAAAAGTTGTCGAAGCCTGACAAAAATTTATTGTTGCTTGCACTGAACAGTCAAGGTGAACTAATAATTAGCCAATAACATGATAGTTAGCCGTTGCAGTATAACTATACGCTACCCACAGTATAATTGTTGTTACAGGCTTCTTTGTGTTTTTCACTTTTCATGTTTTTTCTTGAAATCAGAATAGTGTCTTGTTAAATAACATGACATACTGCTACAGTAACACTATTATCTTCTTGGCACAAGCGTTTCTTGATCCTATTTTTGGTTTTAATTGAAGTACAACTTCATGTGGATCTATATAAATATAGATGGCTATGGGGAGATCGATAACAAAGAAATGTGAGGAAATTTAAGTCAAAAAAATTTATATCGTATAATTAGCTGTATGAGCAGCTAATTATACTGTACGCACCCTATATATAATTATTCTGCATCAGCTAACCATTCTGTTACTGGCTAATTATCAGTTCTCCTTGAGTGCCTAATAGCCAGATATTTTGTTGAAAAAAATGGACCCTAATTTGCTTGAAAAACTTTCTTGACCTTACCTAAAGTATCACAATATATTTTTCTAAGATTTCTTAGAAAAGACTTGATTTTAAAAATCTCATGAAAAGACCATCAATTTATTAAATTTGACAAATTTATTAATTGTGCGTTTACCCTTTTTTGTTTCAACTTGTTGAATTCAATTCGAAATTTTAAAAGTTCAACTTTTTGAATTTGTCAAGCAAAACAATGACCAATAAATTTCCTCAAAATCAAAAAAGGATAATAAACGATCAATTTTTTTCAATTCAATAAATCGATTTCGGCAAAATAAATCCTGTATTGTCCACAGGTTTGAAAATCATGTATCGCCTGCTTAAAATGTTACTTGTTTAACAATGATATCGAAAGCCAGCTTGACTAAATTTATATACATATATTGATATAATATACCTTGTGCATCACGTGGCATTGATTTGTATCTTTTTAATAAATTCTCACTTCAAATCAAAAAGGGAGACAATAATTACACAACCTGGTATTAATTCAGTTCCTGGTAAAATTGTATTCTTGTTTCTTATTTTTAAATGTACTTTCTTTTTCAGATCAACTGTTATCAAACCATGCACCATCAGCATTTTCGAAAAATCTTCAACGAGAGAGTAAATTTTAAAGGATTTTATTGGTAAATTATTGAGTAATAATTCATTGAACTTGTTCAGAAGTTGTTATGTTCGAATCGTCAAGTTCATACATAACAATCTGTATCCTAGAATTTCAAGAATTTTTCAGATCAGTTATAAAAAATATCCAGTTAAAGTTTTTAGAATATATTATATATATGTAAAAAAATTATTTCTTATTTTTTATTTATTACGTTGTATTTCAGGTTAGTGACAATAATAATTGAGAATTAGGATACTTATGATTTGTTTACCCATTGTTCTCCGTTTTCAAAGTCTATACTTCAAATTTCAGAATCTTCCAGGCTAATGACGAAATCTTCAAGCCGCAGGGCTTCTTATTTATAATTTTTCCCCTGGGCAATAAGCTTATCCACAAGTCTCTATTCGATTCCGTTCTGCATTTCTGTTATCATACCCGTTATCACGCAGTTACATGAAACATCCACCATTTTCCATTTTAAATTTCGATCCCGTTCTAAATTCGTATTTTTTAAATCGTTATTAGCAATTTGGGGCGCATTAGTGGTAACTATGGCTAGTTTAATGATATACACACAACAATTTTAGATTAATTTTAGTTCAATATTTTATTTTGAAAATTGATCTGCAAAATTGTTTCGTCTATTCGGATCTTTAAAGCTTACGGCGTTCTTCAAAACAACTTTATTCCAGCCAATTCATAACATGTTTAGAATATAGAAAAACATTATTATTAAGCATAATTTACATCATTACTCACATTATGTGCTTAAGTTCTTTTTCTGTTTACATCACCTTCGCTGCTCGTGGCCGCCATTGCTGGATGAACTTCAGTATCGGATATATAACCCAGCTCTGACGTCATTAGGTATCACTATAGAAGTAAACCCCCGTCGGAGTATATCTTGCGCTTATGATTTGTTGTATCAAAACAAATCTTGTTAGTTTCGAATAAGAAAATGTTGTACTGTGCATTTCCAAAATGTAATAATAAAAAAAAGAAAAATGAAAAAAAGAATTCTTTTTTTCATTTTTACCCACGGACAAGAATACGCGAGCGATATGGATAAGAATATTGAAATCCAAGAGAAAAGATGCTATACCAAAAGATCCTATCGTTTGTGATGAACATTTTGCTGAAGAATGTTTCGATCAACGTGCGGAACTCAAGCGAAAGTATATGCCACCAGGTTAGTTAGGTAGTTGGTAAGCTTATTGATATTTTTTACAAAAAAATACATTTGAGTTAATATTGATCGGAATATGCTCTTCTAGGAGAGAAGAGAATGAAGCAACGGAAACTAGTTCCCGGATCAGTTCCAAGTATCTTCAAGTGCATAAGTGAGCCTACCAAAGTCGTAGAAAGACCGGGCGCAGCTAAAGCGCGGGGCAAACGAACGCAACATTTGATGCAACATCACACAACAAATGTTGGACGATGTTGCGATCAAATGTTGCATATAGTTTGCCCACAACAGAAAAAACATGCAACATTTTTATTAAAATGAGAAATTTTTCTAATTTTGTTCATTTCTCTACCTAACTGCGCTCTCAGATTAGTAATCTTCGTTTTAATATTACTAACAGAAGCACCGATTTGCTCTGCTATTTCTTTTATAGCAACATCTCTCTTGTCTCGATTTTTATAATCTTCAATAAACACATCCCATAAACACGGTCTTTCTTCGTATAATTCGATCCATATCCCTGTCTCTTCATCTGTCCAAACTTTATTATTCTTTTTTTTACTTTTTTTAAAATCCGGCGTTTCTGCTGCCATGTCTTTCTTTTTTAAAACAAAAAGTGCTCTCATAATCCTTTTTCATGTTCTTGATGTATGATTTCTCAGAAATTTTTTAAAAACAAGTGGTGTGAAAATTTAAATAATAGCAGGATTAAGTTGATTGACTTCAAAAATGTTGGGTGAGCTCGCAACATCATCCAACATCGTCCAACATCATGCAACATGTTGCATGTTGGATCAAATGTTGCGTTCGTTTGCCCCGCGCTTAAGATGAATAGACGAGGGGTAAATATGTCTGAGGGTTCTAGTGTGGAAAGTTAATAAGTACACCCTGGATATACTCCATTAAAAACTTATGAAAAATAATTTTATTCTTTTATAATACTTGTAGTTAGTTGAAGAAGTGGAATGTTCAACTTCCAGTGTCACGGAAGAAGAATTGTCGGAACCCCTTGAACTAGTTCCAGTTGTGGAAGATCAACTGACACGAACAGTAGCAACGCAGACCGACTTTACTGTTTTGAAAAAAAATAAGTCTGTGTATGCATGTTTGAAACAAAAGGTTCGTTATTCACTTTATTAACTTCCAGCGTTTTGTAAGTAGCCATACTGAAATAGATACATTTTTATTAGCGGAAACACATGAAAGTACAAGTGGATTGTGGACCAAAAAGTTGCTATTCTTGTAGTAAAATGTCTACCGTAATTATTCTAATTTAACGCGCCGGTAAAAATAATTATTTTAACCGCCCCGCGAAAATAATTAGAAGCGATAAATTACAAACTTTTGAGCACGGTCAACCCGCCGTAATAATTAGAGGCAAATAAACTAATCCGCTCAAAATAAGAAACATTTTTTTGAAAATGATGATCCCTTTGCTTGATCTCAGTATCATAATATATCGAAATATATATGTTCATTTAATCTAAACCACTGCTTGTTTTTTTTAAAAAAATACGATCCGTGTTAAATTAGAGGAAAATAAAACACGCCAAATTTTCGACCCGCGTTAATAATTAGAAGCGATAAATTACAAACTTTTGGCCATTTTTGTCCGTCCGCGTTAATTAGAAGCAGCGTTAAATTAGAATAATTACGGTACATCATTGGTAATTCCGTCAACTGAAGAATACGACGACACCAGCGATAGCGGTAAGATTCAACGCTATATAAGTTTATATGTATGTATAACATCGTACGTTACATTTGCTTTGTGGACACTTTAGGTTCAGAGAACGATGGCGAGTATGACATATCAGACGCAGAAGACGATATTGATGAAGATAAAGAGCTGTCCGTAGATAAGCATCTGTAAAGCTTGGTTCTCACTATGGGCTAACGATGAGCTAACCATAGTGCGCATGATGTGTTAGCCGATTTCAATTTTTGAGCTACGGGTACCTGATGTATTCGTTTCACGTTCACACTACGGTGCATCGTTAGCTCTTTTGTAGCCGAATATAATGCGAGAAAGAATGAAAAAGAAAGATAGAAAGAAAGTCTTATTATTATTACTACTTCGAAGAAGACGACGTAGCCTGGAAAGAAAGGAATTAACAAAATTACGAAAAAGGAAACAACTTTTGGTCAGAAAGGGAAAATCTTTCACATTGAACGCCAACTCTTCTTCTTCTTCTTCAAACGTCATTTTTTTAATTTTGTCAGCTATTTTAGTTTTAAAAGGACCTTTCACAACGAAACATACTACTATTTTTAAAAACATAAATCGCTTTGAGCACGATTTATGTCGGCTTCCTTTGAAGATTGCTGAAGTGAGCTTATCTCACTGTTAGCCGAAAAAAAATATCAAAAAATTTTGATTTCAAAAAATCGGCTAACAATGAGCTAACGATGAGTTCAGCTGTGAGCTAAGCAGGTACTTTTACGTTCACACTATGGGCTAAGGTCTTAGAGCGTCATGCGCACTATGGTTAGCTCATCGTTAGCCCATAGTGAGAACCAAGCTTAAGTGAAATCTACTGTATGGAAATGCTCATTGTAATAATGTAAACTAAATGGTTTTCGTATCCGTATCCGTATAAATATAGATGTCCGTATAGTAAGTCATATTCTTGTGTTGAAAAGTATGTGAAGTATTTATATCGCTACTAACTATTTCAGTTTAGTAAATTCAGAGGATCTTGTAGGCTTGACAGGCACCCCGTTACCCTAGACACACATCCCCGTGACTATGGAAGCGACAACACGGTACGTATTCTTTCCTGTTTCTAAAATATTTTCACTGTTTCCAATGAGTGCACGCTCTTATATCTTCTAACAAGGTTGGACGATACTATGAATTCAAGCTACAATGACGAGTGGTTGGAGAAGGAAGCTAAGCGTATGCAAGCCAATGATCCAGATTATACTCCTACAGAAGAACTTAGCCCACTTAAATTAGTTGTTCCAACACGTTGCCCATTGGATTAACAAGTTTATCTTGTATTTGAAGACAACCTGGAGAAGCTTTTCAAATATTGTATGGAATGTGGCAGTCTGGTCTCTATTATTGACAAAAAGTCGTTTCAGGGAACGAAAGTGACATTTTTCATGACTTGTTTATCCGGATGCGAAACGCGATGGGATTCTCAACAAAAGTGTAGCGGTACAAGAGGTATGCATAAAGATATATTCTGAAATGTTGAAATGTGCGTTTCACTGTTCACTGTTATATATACGCGTCCTGATTTTAATAGGTGTTGGAAATTTATTGATAACGGCTGCTGGAGAGATGTCTGGAATTTCATACCCAAAACTGAAAAGATTTGCATACCTACTAAACATGCCATTCATCGAAAAAACAACTTATTTCAGACTTCGAGGTACTGTTTGTTGCTACTGCTTAGTGGTATATAAATTCTTTATTGATTATTCACCACAGCTATTCATTTAGGCAATTACATCTTTCCCGAAATACAAGAAGCGTGGTCACGTCAACAGGCAGAGTTACTCGAAGAGATAAAAGAAAAGGAACCGCTAGAACTTGCAATGGATGGACAATGTGACAGTCCAGGACACAACGCAACTTACTGCACCGTTTCTGCTATGGACATTCGTACAAATAAAATTATTGATTACAGCGTCATTGATGTTAAGTCAGTAAACAATTCCCAAGGTATTTTTTAAAGTTCGTTTGTCGCGTCGAATCAACTTGATTTGTACATAGTGTGGCAGCTGGATGGCAATAAGGTACACGCTAATAATTATCTATTTTCAGGTATGGAGAAAGCAGGATTTATAAAGACAGTTGACAACTTGCTAGATAACAATGATATGAATATCGATCTTATTTCAACTGACAGACATGTCATGATACGTAAACTGATGGCTACCAACACAAAATATAAACATATCAAACATCAATTTGATCCCTGGCATATTGCTAAAAGCATTTTGAAAAAGCTTGTTAAATTCTCTAAAAAGAAAGATTTGTATTGCTTTAAATTTCAAAAATCGTTGCGTTGGAACAGAATATAACTCTCATTTTCAACATTAGGTTATGAGATACTTGGTCATTGGGCGCCATCAATAGTGAGCCACTTGTATTGGAGCATTTCCACTTGTAACGGAAACGGGGCAGAATTGGTAGAACGGTTTCTATCAGTTGTACACCACGTATGCAATAAACACACCTTCCCCGGAGTATATTACAAGAAATGTGAACATGCTCCTTACACCCCTGAGGAATCGAAAGAACGTAATTGGATCAAGCTGGGAAGTGGTGCTCATGATGTCCTGTTGAAAGTTGTAAAGCAGGCGCAATTAGTAAAAGATTTGCATAAGCTAAATAAAAATGTTTCGACGGCAGGCCTCGAAGTTTTTCATTCGTTTAAAATTAGGTACCTTCCTAAAAGCATATTTTTTGAGAAGGATAAAATGTTAGCAGGAACGGCTCTAGCTATTCTGGACCATAACAATAACGTCGGAAGAAGTCAAGCAAACTACAAAAAAAAAATTCAGAAGGAAAGTACCTTCCGCGACATCGAATTCGTTGGTCAAAGGCTAGTAAACGATTCACTGCCTTAAAGATCATGGTTCCAAAGAGTTACCGATATTTCAAAAGCTTCCTATTATAGGGCGGTTGACTGTGAAAAAAGAAGCACATCAGAAGCTAGTAGTCGAAAAAGACTGGGATTTATTTCACCAACTGAATCATAGTTGGTGAAATCGTAACATAACAATTGAAAACTCCACCAAATATTAGAATTTATTTTCGGTGTAGAACAGGCCTTACAGTAATAACCTCGGTATCACGTTGTCACGTGATTTTAAGCAAAAGGGCGGATTTTCAGAAAATTCAATCACACGTCGATTAGCTTTCAAGTATTCAAGGTCACGCAATTGCATTAAAAATAGACGAACCTTCTAATAATAACATGGAAGAACCTGTTATCAACAGCCAATCTGCCCCACAAACGCTAAACGGAATGGAACAATTTGACCTAATCAGAAGCTACCTGGACAAAAAGTTTATCGAACAGAAACAAGAATTCAAAAACAAAACAACAGAGTACACCGTAAAAAACATGAAGGTTTCAGCTAAACCAGAATCGTCAAGACAATTTAAGTTTAAAGGTAATCAAATCCAATTCGAATTTAACCAAAAATTAGCGGAAGATTTGGAAGATGTAATCGACCTTATCAAAGAAGGTTCTGTATCAAGATCAACGAAACGTTTAGCAGGAATAAAACTCGAAATCACGAAGCGAAACAAGCTAATAAAAATGGCGGATAGATCACCAGCAGGATGGGCCACTGTAGAAGAGTACTTATCCGATGAATTAGCAAGCGATTCAGATGACGAAAAACGGATAAAATCGGCTGAGTCAAAAGCACTGGCAAAAAAGAAAGCAAAGGTAAAGCCAAAGTCCTTCTACCCTCCACGTTTCAGCCCTATGCACACCCAACTAATGTCCTCGTCGCCACCTATGCCAAACCATTTCCAATCACAAAGATTCGCATTTCCAAGAGAACCATCTCAACCGTCTGGGAGTATCGGCAACCATAACACACCATATTCTTCCCAATCAGCGTACAGATTCAAAAGTGCAAGATCAATGTGCTTCGGTTGTGGCAAGACTGGACACTGGAGGAAAGACTGCCCAAACGTTATCGGCCATAAGCAAGTCTAAAGAAAAGACAATAGATAAGTGTTTAAATTTTGATAACAATGTAACAGATGAGGAAACGTACGAATTTTGACTAAGTAAAAATACGGCTGGAACTAGAGTTAAGGGTAGGCTTAAGGAAAACTTAAAATATTGGCAAACCATCGGCTGTAATACGACTATTCTCAAAATTATCAAGGAAGGCTATACTATTCCCTTTTTCACGACACCACAAAAACAAACTTTTTCTAATAATCAATCCGCTATAAAAAATTCGGAATTCGTCAATGAAGCGGTACAAGAGCTTCTTGATACAGGTCGAATTAAGGAAGTGTCTTCTGCACTACATGTTGTAAATCCCCTTTCAGTCAGTACCAAAGGAGGAAAAAATAGACTAATTCTCGATTTAAGGTATGTAAACCAGCACATTTACAAAGAAAAAGTTAAGTTTAGGATTGGAAGGTGGTAAGGGAATTTCTAACTGCACAAGGCTACATGTTTAAGTTCGATATAAAGCAGGGGTGCCATCACATTGATATTTCAGAAGAACATCAGAAATTCTTGGGGTTTTCATGGGTCATAGGAGGAAAGGAAAGATACTTTGTTTTTACAGTATTACCGTTTGGGCTTTCTCCCGCCCCGTTTATTTTTACAAAAACAATGAGAGTTCTTATAAAATATTGGAGAGAAAATATGATCAAAATTGCGATATTTATTGACGATGGTTTTGGCACTGATAAGAATTATAAAAAAGCAAAACAAGATGCCCTATTTGTTCAAAAATCTTTACAACTGTCAGGTTTTGTAGAAAATGCAGAAAAATCAGTGTGGGATCCTAAACAGCAGTTAAAATGGTTAGGTGTCTCGGTAGATTTGGAAAAAATGGAGTGGTACATACAAGAAAAAAGAATGGTTTCAGCGAAAAACTTAATAAACGATATTATTATACGCCTACCTTATACAAGCGCGAGAAAAACTGTCACAGCTGTGTGGTAAAATTATATCTATGAAAATTGTAATGGGGGCAATTACACAACTAAAAACAAGAAGGTTATATTCTGTCATTGAGCAGGCATTCTCCTGGGATGCTACGCTAAATATAGCTAAGTACCCCCATGCGATTAAAGAACTATTCTTTTGGAAAAATAATCTGTCAAAATATAACATAAGCAAACTGTACGATAATTCTACAAAAACGATTGTTGTAAATTCCGATGCTAGCTCCACTGGGATGGTAGCGCATGCGATGCATGAAAATCAACAGAGAATTGCATTTAGACAGTTTCTGCAAGAAGAACAAGAAAAAAGCTCCGCTTGGAGGGAATTAAAAACTATAGAATACTCACTGGAGTCTTTAAAAAGCATTTTGATAAAACAGAAAATTCTATGGAAAACGGATAACTTTGCAGTGTCAAAAATTGTAAACGCGGGAAGCCGAAAAAATGATCTTCAAATTATTGCTGAAAATATATTTTATATATGTAGGAAAAATAGAATTGACCTAACGGTAAACTGGGTTCCAAGGGAACATTTAAGATTTGCTGACACTCTTAGTCGTATGATAGATCACGATGACTGGCAAGTAAAAGAAGAGCTTTATAATAATTTGAACCAACTGTGGGGCCCTTTTACTGTTGACAGAGTTGCTGACAACGACAACAAAAAGATATGTCGGTTTTATTCAAAATTTTATTGTCCCAATACAGAAGGAGTAAATGTGCTAAATTACGATTGGAAAGGCGAAAACAACTACATAGTACCTCCAACAAGTCTTGTAGGAAAAGTGTTAAAACACATGAAAACTTCGAAATGTAAAGGTGTAATTGTGTTACCTTATTGGCCTTCTGCTTATTTCTGGCCACTCCTGTTTTCAGAAAACAAAACCACAATCACAGACAGAAAGGTTTTTGGTGACCCAAAAGTATGTGTAACACAGGGAAAAAATAAGAAGTGTTTCATTGGCAGCGAAAAATTCGTTTCGCCAATACTAGCTGTCAATTTGGATTTCAGCTAAAAATGTCACAGGGCAAAATGCGTCCGC
Organism: Hydractinia echinata; assembly: GCA_030067915.1. Classification (NCBI taxonomy): domain Eukaryota; kingdom Metazoa; phylum Cnidaria; class Hydrozoa; order Anthoathecata; family Hydractiniidae; genus Hydractinia; species Hydractinia echinata. The sequence continues at coordinate 611,666 of JASGCC010000036.1, read as the reverse complement.
TGGGACCACAGGGTATGAGTACTGGTCCACTGGGACTTTGATTAAGAGCACAATACTATACTCTGAAAGTTCAAGTAGAATCAAATTGTCATAACTTTCTCCCTTTTAGACTTTATCACAAAACACTTGAAAATTGAAATTGAGAATGAATCTTTAAAACATTTGGCTACTGAGCTGCCAACATATATGTCATTTTGTAGAGAGGAGAATACCCTGAAGAAATATCAATCGTCGTTCAACCTTTGGGAACGCTGGTGTAAGTCTTTTAAAGTGTCAATTACGCCAGCCAAACCAACCACTATTGCGTTGTTTATATTAAGCGGAGTTCAGTCCGATTGGTCTTTGTCAAAAATCGAAGGTGCTTATTATGCTATAAAGTTTTTTCATCTTCTCGGAGGGTACGAAAACCCATGTGAAAATCCTATTGTTCCTGAAATGCTTGAGGCTTCTAAACGAATTCTTTCGACCAAGAAAAATAGAAAACAACTTATTACAATTGAACATTTAAAGTTATTGCACACAAAATTTTCCCAGAGAAAAAACATTTACAATATGAGGACATTAGCAATAATTGGCTATGCAGGGTTTATGAGATTTTCCGAGATAGCCGGTCATAGACGTTGTGATATATCAATTTGTGATTCTTACATGAAACTGTTCATATAAAAATGCAAAACTGACGTTTACAGAGAAGGAAATTGGATTTTTATTACTAAGACTGGAAACGAATTATGTCCAGTCAAAAATCTAAAAGTGTACTTAGAACTTACAAAGTTAACGGACGAGAGTTCAGAGGAATTTATTTTTAGAGCAGTTACTGTGACAAAATCTAATCCGATTGGAACTCTGAGAAAAGGAAAGAGCTTATCATACACAAGAATGAGGGAAATACTCCTAGAAGAGCTGGACAGTATCGGTTTAGAAAAATCAAAGTTTGGCCTACATAGCCTTAGATCCGGTGGTGCAACAGCGGCTATTCTAACGACATGGGCGTTGGAAATCGGAGTCAGCGAAAGATGGATACGTGCAAGATGATCTTAACTCGTTACTTTCAGTCTCAAAAGCATTAGGTTTTTCATATGATATGAAATTCTTAGTTTCTAAGTTAGAAGGTTTTAATACGATAAGTAATACGACCAATAACCCCTACTTTTAAGTACAAGCTAAGACGACTCCTCTTCTCAAACAACTTGTTTTTATTCTGTCAAGTCTGGCTACGGGAAAATAAATAAGGTTAATTTCGTTTAAGCAAAGCGAATTAGAAATTAACCAGAAATGTTATTACTAAATTGTTATGAAAACAAATTCAGGCGACTGTCTTAATTGGCTGTGTTAATCTTAACAAGGTTTTTATGATTCCTCAGACGATAATTGCCAGAGGGTAAAACTAAATTGGCGATGACCCCCAACCACTTCAAATGACCCCAAACCAATCAGCCACCAATGACACCTAATCAGCCACTAATGCCGCCAACCACTCCCAATTAACCTCCAAAGCAAAACCATCCCCAACGACCCCCAACCATCCCCAATGACCCCCTAATCACCCTTCTCACACTTGTCCATCCATCAATAACCCCAGCCACCCCAATTCATCCTCCGATGACCCCACTCACTCTTGTTTAACTTCAGTGACTCATAAAGAGACTTTCCTTCAACAATTACCCCAACCACCCAGAATGGCCCTTTGTGAGGAAAAACTTTGCGACTTCGTGCATTTTTAATAAATTCAAAAAATGCTGTCAATTCTTGTAACTTGCAACTTTTAATCGAAGCTAGACGTAATTTGTTACTTTCCACAACATAAATTTGTAAATCATTTATTAGTCCGGCCAGCCTGATTTATTTTCTTCTACTGCCTTCGCTAATGATAAACAGAGTCACGGAAGAAAAAAGAATATTTCAATTTCGTTTTAGGTGATGTTTATATGAGAATCGGGACGGGACGTTTGCCGGGATCCCGCTCTCATCAATAATTATATTAAAAATCCATTTGTGTTTATATGGAAATTTTTTGTCCCGGGACAATTTCGTCCTGCCCCCGTCTGCGTTTTTTTCATCAAGCGAAAGATCATGCGCGCGAAAGTATCTGCTCTTAAAATAGAACGATACTAGCACGAGTCACGAGTCGTGATAACGACCTTGCCAAGTTATATAAAATGACGATCACAAAAAAAGGTTCCCGTTAATTGCTTATTTACTTAGCTATAAAATTATTTTATGAAGTCTAATCATGTTTTTAAATATAACTTACATTTTAGTTATAAAATTTAATCACGTGTTTCCGCCCATACAATGGCGGCCTTTTGAAATGTTTAAGATGTTACAATGTTATTGTTAAAAAGAAAATTACAGGCAGTTCAAATTTCAAACTTGTTGTGACAGTAAATATGCTAAACCATAAATAAACGAGTTACAAAAAACATTGTCTTTATCGTAGTTTTCAAAATGTCTGCAAATCTCGTTGAAGTGAAAGAAGATGTTGGTACCGGAAAAGGCTTAGTGGCCAAAACATTTATTGCTGCAGGTTCAGTAATCGGAGATCTTGTCGGTAAAAAATTACCTCAAGCAAATATGCACTCTATCCATACTCAACTACACGAGCACACCGAAGTTTCCAGTCTTATAAAATATACCTCTCATGCGTGCGTGCCTAATTCTGCATTTCAATTTGGAAGCGAACCGTGGAAGCTAGTTGCATTGAAAGACATCTCAGAAGGGCAGTTGATTACTTATGATTACGAAACAACGGAGTATATAAGCTCTGATCCGTTTGATTGTCAATGCAAAACCTCTGGTTGCAGAGGGCAAATAAAAGGGTTTTTTTACTTGGATGAATCAGTGAAAGAAAAGTTTTTAACAGATGGGAAAGCATCTCCAGTCATAGAAGCACTGCACAAAGCAGAGAAAGAAAAATAGGAAATGTATATGAGTGACATACTTCACTTATGTAGAAAATTGAGTAGTTCTTGGTAGTTTGTTGTATTTCTTAAAATAACTCAAGATAGTGATTTTTTTTTCTTACGTTTGTTTTGCTTTCTCTTCCCTTTAGCTGCTACTTTTTAGATTATGTGGCTTTTTAATATTTCTAATTGAAATCATTATAAAACTTAATTCATTTTTACTGTTGTAATAGGAATACACTTTTTTCGTGCACAAAAACAACACACAGAAATCATGGAAATTTGAAACTTCTGCATAATAATATATCAACATTGTTAAGAATAGCAAATTCGAGTTTCATCATCAAATTAATTTTCCCTTGTAGAGTCCCAAGATTGTTATTACTAAATTGTTATGAAAACAAATTCATGCGTATCTTACAAGGTTTTTATGATTCCTCAGACGGTAATTGCCAGACGGTAATAATAAGACGTGCAATGAACCCCAACCGCCCTCATTGACCTCCAACCAGCCATCAATGACACCCTCGTGTCCAACTCCAGTGACCACCCCAATCACCCGAATTAGCCCGACACGGCAGTAATATTAACTTACCTCAAAAAGTAAATTTTTGAAAAAAAAACTTCGTAATTTCGTGAATTTTCAAGAAATTCACAAAATTCTTTAAATTCTTGTAACTTGCAACATTTTATCGAAGCCAGACGTAATTTGTTACTTTCCATAATATAAGGAACGTTTGTCGGGATTCCGCTCTCATCAATAATTATACTAAATATCACCTTTTTTTCCTCTACTACTTTCACTAATGATAAACAGAGTCACGGAAGAAGAATGAGTGACCTGCAGTCTATTAAAAACGATTTTTAAATTTCGCTTTATGTGCTGTTTATATGAGAAGCGGCACGGGACGATTGCCGAGACCGGACTGGGCGTTTGCCGGGATCCCGCTCTCATCAATAATTTTACTAAAAATCATTTTGTGTTTATAAACGAGAAACTTTTTGTCATTAAACCCCTTTTAGTAAACTAAGCAATATTTACAAACACTTTAAAAACGCTACTCTTAAACTAAGTATAAAAAATAGTGATAGTATATAATTGAATAAAAAGAAGTGTCATAATGTTATTGCTCAAAAATATCTCGTTTTGTCAATGGTGACATTTAGAAGTTCCAATTTGCTCATAGCTTTAAAAGATTTAACTGAAGTTATAGTCTTTGTTCTTGCACTTAAAAAAGCATTCTATAGGAATTAATTGAAAATGTACAGTATTTTTGATATTTTTTCGGAATGGTAAAATTATTCCTTGAATACCTTGTTAGGTATTTGTGTTCACTTGATGAGAATCGATTAGAAAATAGTTTTGGTGACATGCCATGTTTCGTTTTATACATAAATAAAATAATTGGTGGATGTTCTGTTGAAAAATGTTTAGCAAATCGGCTTGAGTAGTGGTTTCGCAAGGGTATACCTGCTTTTTACAAATATTACTCTGCTTACGTGTTTTTGTTTACTGTATATTTTACTCAATTTAGTAAGGTTAGTACTTGCCTAGGTAATAATGCAGTATGTCAGATAGCTATGAATGAAAGAAAAATATAGACTTGTTAAGCATTTAAAGCTTAAATACGGCCTTGTGGTATTTAACATTCCAATAATTTTAGCTATTTTATTTTCTATGGTTTGTATGTGATTTTTCCATGATAATGTTTCGACTAGAATAACACCCAAAAATTTCATTGTACTTTCCCTTTTAATTTCTACCCCATTTAGCATTAATAATGGAAGCCTAAGAGGTATGTCGTCACGCTTGGTTGGTTTATAAAATAAAGTGTATTTAGTTTTATTTACATTAAAACTGATTCAAAAAGAGTTCTTATATTATAATGAGAAAAAATAAATTAGTGTCATCCGCAATCAAAATGAAGTTAGGAGTTTTAGAACAGCTATGAAGGTAATTTATAGAGTTTTGCAAGTACTATATCATGGTTTCACGGTGTCAAAGGCTTTCGATAGGTCTATTTTAGAAAGAATTATGTTTATTACTTATTGGAAAATTCAACGATAACCTGTATTTATTTCCAAGTGTGCACAGGATATCGTTGAAGCCGGCGCATATGTTATTTACTAGTTCCAAAACTGCATTATCGGCGGAGTGTCTTTTTGACAGCCAAATTATTTGTTACAAAGAATATCATTTTCCAATAAGTATTGGTATAGTTTATTATACATAATTCTTTTCATAATTTTTGAAAAACTTTGGAGAACAGAAATTGGTCTGTAGTTGGTTACATTAGAATCATCACCGACTTTAAAGATAGGTGTAATTCTAGCCCGGATTCCTGACGCTCTCATCGGCATTATGGCGACTACACGGTACAGGGCGCGAAGAGTGGAAAAAAATCAAAAGTACAACTCGAACAGGAGAGCTCTTTTTTCTTCCTTCACTGAAAAACCGCTGAAGAAAAATTAGAAGAAAAAAAGTCAGGTAGGCCGTGCTGGTGTAATTCGAGCTATTTTAAGTTGATAAGGAAAATTTCCAATAAACAGTACCTAATACTGGGTTTTTTAAATTCAAATTCGATGCATTCCAAATTACCGTTTTAGACTTTTTGTTTAAATTTTTACTTGAAAGATGCTTTGCGGAGTGCCAAGCGTTATTTTTTTAAGTCACGGGGTTTCAAACACTTTTAGAAATACGACAGGAGATATGGCGGTGTCTTTTTCAAATCTAACCGAAATGACGGCTTTGTTTATGGAGTTTGACTTTAAGGTTCGTAAATAGTTGGATTTTCGATATTTTGGTGTAAACTTTTTTATGGGAGGACCGTATGCAACTTACGTGGATCATGTAAAATATCCCAAAAAAATGATTTTCCGTTCTGATGAAATAGCTTTATGCTGATAGATGCTTTGATATACCAATCTTATAAAAACTCAATTCAGTTTCAAGGCTCAACTGAAAACATTTTTTAAATCTACAGTTAGCTGAGCAGATCAGGTCAGTACGATTCACAATTTTTTTTTAATTTCTTATTGACTTATTGACATTTTGCACAAGAAATGAACAAAGTGGTTTTAATAAATTATTAACCGGCCCCTCGAAATAAATAATTACAGTGGTGTCGCGCTATCTCGAACATGCGCTATGTCGAACTTTCCGCTATCTCGAAGAAATACTTGATCCTGTTTCAGCATTCACAGCCTCGCTAGCTAATATTTGACCCGCTATCTCGAACTTCGCTATCTCGAATTATTCGCTTTCTCGAACTAACCTTTAGTCCCTGGCGACAATTACAGTCGTTATCTCAAATGTCGTTCATAGAAACCAGCTCGTCATGAGCATTTTTGTTTGTTGCTCGAAATTCAATTTTCGAATTTTTGTTTTTTTCCGAATGTTTTTAATCTCGTGAAGGTAGGGTTGTACCGTAAAATGCCGAAATCAAGCGCACCCGATTATAAGCGCACCCATTGTTAAGCTCACCAAATCCTTACCAAGATTTTATTCCCGTTTATAAGCGCACTCTCAGATAAGCGCATATAGGGAAAAGAGATATAGACTACAATGTTTGTTTCACTTAAAATGCGAACTTTTTTTCTGCTTCTTTAATTTTGTTGCGGATATAGTTTTTATGAATTTTTGCAGCATATATATAATATGTACACGGAAGTTCAATCCCTCCTCCAGGGACCCAAGTGCCTTCAGGATCACGACGCTTTTCACCAGTAATGACTGCTTTCATCCATAAAATTCGACACTAATTCATCATTGGATAGAAAATCTTGCCTAAAGCTTCTGGCACATGTCCTACAAGTTTTTCTACCGGCTTCACACTACAACCTTTCTTCTGTTTCTTTTCGACCTTTGACAGAACATTAATATCATTGTCGCTGTGAATGTTCTTATCATCTCTGATACATATCAATTCTTCATTCACAGTGTATTTATAGTTATACACATGGTGTCCTTTAACACAATAACACGTTATTTTGTCAATGATTCAATGTTGTTTACAATGTTGTTTGTATCAATTCGAATTCGAATTTGATTTGAAAGTAAAAAAAAAATCGATTTCTCATGAAATCATTAAAACAGCATCGCACTTTTCAATTAATCGCAAGCAAATTAGCTGTTTGGTTAAAGAGGAAAATCTTAACCGAGAACAGAAACGAAACAGTAAATCCAGACGAAAAAGAGGGGCGAAGTTCCCATCTATGGAATCGAAACTTCACCAGGAGTTTTTGCAATTGGGAAAAGAAGGGAAAAGTGCGAAGCATTGGTGATTCACAAGTTGTGCTCGTCAAATTATGCAAGAACTCCATCCAGATAAAGCAGCTGATTTCAAGTATTCTGATAGATGGTTCCAACGTTTTTGTGAAAGGCATGGGATATCGCTTAGACGTAAAACCCATACGAGTCAAAAAGCACCCTCTGATTTGAGAAAACCTATTGAGAATTTTCATGCGAAGTTACTGCGAAAAAGAAAGAGAGGAACACCCAAACTTGTCGATCTCGCTAACATGGATCAGACACCTCTCCCTTTTGTATTGGAGGACAATAAAACATACGCCACCAAGGGTTCAGATGAAATTTGGTGCGCTACTGGTTCTTTCGGTCTTGACAAAAGGCAATGTACCGTTCAATTAACCATATTTGCTAATGGTAGTGCCTATGTACCACCTCTCCTCATCTTTCGTGGTAAAGGAATGCGAATTAACCAAGAAGAATGGGACAAACGAGTAAGTGTAAAATTCCAAGAAAAAGGATGGTGTGATAAGCGTATTATGAAAGACTGGATAAGTGAGCATTGGTGAAATACCCAAAAACAGTTGGATCAGATGGAAAGATACTATTTGCTGACGTACATACCGCTGAAAAAACTGAAGCAGTTAAGATTTTGTTGCGAAAGTGCGGCACTACTCTTATCAATGTGCCACCTGGAACAACCAGTCGAGTTCAACCATTAGATGTGGCAATAAACAAGCCATTTAAAACGTACGTAAGAGAACAATTTGAAAAACATTTAAATGAAAACTTACAGTTTTGAAAACAAATTGGCAGCAGGTGACAGACGTATTCTAACTACAATGTGGGTTGCCAACGCTTGACAGAAAGTAAAACAAAACAAAGATTTGATTATTAGGTCTTTCCTGAAGTGTGGAATATCAAACATGATATTACCAATATTAACAAGACCATCTTCTTAATATTCGAGGTTTAGAAGACTACATTATGCCAAAACCAGAAAGCGAATTCCACTTAATGAGTGACGATGATGATGATGATTCAGAATCCTCTGACACAGATGGTGTTGAGTACGAACAAAGTGATGTTCGTTCTGATATTTCTTCTGACGATTCAACAACTGATGAAGATTAAGGAATATAAAATGTACAAAATGATACACAAAAAAGAATACACATCATCGAAAAAGAATTATTCAATTTTTCTTTCTTTTGTTTCCTTGCACTTTTTTTATGCTCGTTTATAAGCGCACCCGTGGATAAGCGCACCCTCAGATAAGCGCATCAAAATCTTGCTATCAGCACTGATAGCGCTGCGCTTGATTTCGGCATTTTACGGTATTCTTTTAACAACATCCTTTTCTTCCGAATTACACTGCAACTCGTTAAAAAATTAAAACCCCGCTATCTCGTATTTTCTCGAAGTCGCGCTATCTCGAAAATCGTGCTATCTCAAACTTTTTGACTGTGTCTTGTATTATTTTTGTACTGTTTAAAGGTTTTAAATAATAAATACAGTTGACTCCTTCTAATTCGAATCTCTATAATTCGAATATTTCTATAATTCGAACGAATGCTCAGTCACCGTCAATTTTCCTTAAGAAACTCTTATAAAAAAACTTTCTACAATTCGAATTTCTCTAATTTGAATCTCTCTATAATTCGAACAAAAAGTTTTCCCCGTGGAAATTCGGATTAAGGAGAGTCAACTGTATATGTTTTCTCTACTGATTTTTTCAGCTTTATTCACCACATAAATAATCATAGAACATAAAAACTAGACATTATTTAAAAATTGGCATATTCTATAAATTTTGAGTTCCATCTGGCGTTAAATCGCGTTAATTTTAATTGAGTGTTTAGCGCAAAGACGTTTCCATTCCAAGTAAAATTAACGCTGAATTTATTTTTTTCGTTGATAAAATATGTCTAATAGCATTTAGTAGGCGAATTAACAGAAGAAAAAATCAAAAATGTGAGAAATGTAAAACGTGAGAAATGGAGAATATCACCATCTTCTTGTAGAATTAATATCTAATCTTTAAACGATAAACTATTTTCGTTCGCCGTTTTGAAAAAAATGTTTGTAAAATTGTTTTTGCTCAAATGGTTCAAATTTTTTTATACAAAAGTACGTTCGCTAACTCGCGTTAAAAATTCGGAATTAAAACAGTTGGGCTAATTAGTCATCAACGTTTCCATTAGGCGTTAAAAATTTAACTCCAATTAGCGCATCTGCTTAACGAGAATTAGAAACCAAGCATAAATAACTTCTATACTCTTCTTTTCTTTACAATACATTCCGTGGGAGTTTCAAAATGAGATTCATATCTTAAATTCCTATGATCATTGATGGTAATTGGTAGTAATCAAATGTTTTCTGTTTTAATTCTCTACCTCATAAGTGGCAAAAATACTTTTACCCTCAACTTTACACTTCCGTATACTTTTTAACTTTTCAATAACACTGAGTAGCGCTTTTTAATTTTTATCTATATTTTTGTGCTTTCCCATTTCTTGTGAGCTTGTATAATATTTCTTTGTTGGTCCAGCTTCATTTGCCGTTGGAATTCTTGCAGTCGTTTCAAGTAGAACTCTTCGTTTTGTTTTTTCTCCAGCTGGTGGAGAAGTATCAACTCCTCTTTCTCATGCTTGATCGCTTCAATGCCTTCTAGAAATTCTTTTGTAACATTATCAATGTATTTCTGCTGTTCTTCCAACTTTAAAGTACACTCAGCTTCAATTTTCTTCCTCATAATTTCTTTTTCCATTTCCAATTTCCGATCAAGGTTTTTTGTTTCTTTTTCAAAGGTTACCATAAGTTGTTGCATGTGTTCACGCATGCTCTGTTCATCCTTGGAGATACCACGTGTGAGTTTTTTAGACTTCTCGATTCGTTGGGCAGTATAACTGAATGACTGTGCTCTTACTGGAGAAGTAACTTTAACTTGTCCATTCTCCAGTTCTAACTCGAACTCAACAGGGATGTCATCTACATTATTTTGATCTTTTTTGTCCAAGTAATGTATTGTTCCATCTAACTTTTCTCCGTCTTTAGCATTGTTATTATTAATACTTTGTAATCCATTTGTGAAAAGCAAACCCACATCACACTGAAAATCCTCCGCGCAAAGAGTTCCTTGAATAAACTTTAATTTCAGATCTTGTAGTAACTTCTTTACTTTTTCTTGAGTGGCTTTTTCACAATTAGCTTCAACTTTAGTGGTCTCGTTCACCATGCTTGAATAAAACCAGTAAGGCCAACTGGTAACTGTATGTTATTTCTGTAATAAGATCTCACTAGAAGTAATGTTATGGTTATTAAAAAATATCGAAGCACGTCCGGCTTCCTTAATCTTTGTATTTTCAAAATACAACTTACAGTTTTCATCAGATTTAAACGATGTAAAATTTAATACCGTATCGCTCCATCGTAATTTTCAGCTAGTTAGTGAAACTCTGGATATTTCGTTCTGTTAAATCCTCTGCAATAAAGAGCATAGAGCTCACATTGGCAATTATGATTAAATTGCTGAACAAAACTTATCGTTTCTTGTCAACAGATCTGGCTCTTAATGCTTTTTAATTAGCTGTAAATTAAACTAAAGTCAAACATTGATGGGTTGAATAAATTCCAAGGATCATCTTTTTTTTGCTTTTATATGATAAAATATTAATAAGGAAGAGGTTATGAAAACTCTTCAATTTAAAATGATTTATGGAAATGCTTTTTTTGTGTTCGTTCAAACAGGTGGATATATAAATTAGTGTTTTGATAAGAAATAATCAAAAATGTAGAAATCAGAAGGTTTATTTCAACTTCCTTCACAACGCCTCATTGATCTTGGTCAGTGACATTAAAAATTTCGTTGGCAGTAACATAATATTTTAGACATCAAGCAAAGTTATCGAGTTATCGAATAGGAAGTGAAAATAAGTTGCTTTCCTGTTCTATAGTTTCAAGAACATTTTCTGAATGGATGAAACCTTAATTTTTTACAGTTACTGCATGTTGGTTTCATATTACTTTCATATTACTGAAGAGGGTAATCTGATCTGAAAAAAATCAGCCGACCATTACATGCGAGGCAGGGTTCCAGTCTCCTGACAAAAACTAAAGAGCTCTAAAAATAATAAGAAATACAGTTCTGCCCGCATTCTGTCTGTCATCGACAAAGTGTAGATTTAATTTATAAAAAAACAGCCATGTTTCAATATAGCATTTTAAAGATGAACACCCGTCAGTCCGTTCTTTTGGCGACTACAGCATGAAGTTCTAGCCGAAGCAGCATGTTTAGTGTATGTAATGTAGTGGTGGTTATTTTCTAGGTTTCTTTTCATCATTTTTCATTTAAATATAGAAATAGAATATATAAGATTTGTTAATTGTTTTTAGCTGTTAAGATGAATTTTCCATCAGACGTTTTTTACTTAATTATGCATAAATCTTAAGGTTTCAATTAAGTGGATAGACTTTAATAATTGTCTTCTACCTATGTTTTCTAGCTCCAAATTTACTTGGGAATACCGTGTCAATTAGTTTTAATGATAAATATCGGTTTAGATGATGCAATACGACACTTCTCGAAACCTACCGCGCAAAAAAACAACATAGTAACGGACATAGCAACCATTTTCGTCATTTATAATGATATTATAGTTATAGTTCCTACTTCTTAGGATATGTTTGATGCTGTACATTAGCCTCTAAAGAAAGTATATTACAGTTATCACTGTTAAATGTGGTGTTGCATACTGTCCTAATGGTGTTTTCTCTGCGCAGCGTCGAACCTGATTGTCGGTCCACAAGTCAAAAAAATGAAAAGAATCTTTAAACTCGTTTGTCGCCGCTTAACTTCAGAAACCACATCAAACAAAAAACCTTTTGATCAGAGCACCCATCCTTTACAATTTCTTTTTTTCTCTGTCATTGCAGTCACTGTTACCACTGAAATTTTAAGCAAAACCAATTTTTGTGTTGAAGTTTTATCTTTAAGTTATTCTATCAAGAAACGGCTATTCGTATTTTGCTTATATTTTGCTTAGCAACTTGTGACGATTGTAACGTATCGTCAGTAATTTAGAAATTGGGGAAAATACCATCACTTATCTAAATCGAGAGAACGTTCTGGCTAATAGTTTGGCATTTTAATTTGATTTACTGCTAGTAAGATGAATTGATTTATAATATACCTTTCTGTTTGCACATAAAAAGGATAAGTACTTGCAACGATCGAAAATATACTGAAGACGTCATCAGATTTGAGACTGAACCACCAAAATCGTCAATATTTACTGCATGTTGGTTCGATGATAATTAATTCGATAACCCTATCATCCATAGAGGAGAAAGAGTACGTGTTTTCTTTTACAACAATAAGGATGCATATAGCTGCCGTTTTTTCTCAAATCAAAGTAGCTACTTGGCATTAACATTGATAACAAATTGAAATTTGATGAACACATACACAAGCTTTGTAGAAATACCAGTATAAAGCTGAATGCTTTAGCCAGGTTGGGTCCTTACTTGAACAAATGGAAACTACAAAGCTTGGTAAATGCATTTGTCAAATCCCAGTTCAATTATTGTCCTCTTATTTGGATGTTCTGTCTTCGTAAGTCTCATAATAGAATATCCCATATTCATGAATGAGCAATAAGACTTATATTACAATGTGATGAAGACTTTTCTTATGAAGAACTGTGCAATTTGACAGGTGAAAGAAATATTCATGTGCAAAATATCATTATTTTATTGAAGGAGATGTTTAAAACGGTTAATAACATGAATCCTATATTTATGCGCAATATATTTGCTATCAGATCCATACCATATTCTCTTCGTAGGCCTCGAGCGTTCCATTGTGACCAGCCTAAGACGATAAACTATGGTCTTGAAAGGGTCTCTTACAGAGGTCCTCAATTTGGACAGCATTGCCTTCTACCATAAAACCACTCTCGATAGTTTTATTCATAGTGTTAAAGAAAGTGAACATTTTTCTTGTCCGTGTCGTCTCTGTAAAACTTACATTTTCAGGTTGGGGTATATCTAATACAAAATATTCAGTTTTATTCACGGTTGCAACGCAGTGGACAATCGTGTTTAAAATCAGTGGGCAACTCCTACAACTACGACGCGCGAAATGGGCATGTAGCCTGTGTTTTAGCCTTTAACGGGGTCGAGGCTACATGCTGAATGATTGGTTGAACTTACGCATTTACGTTTTCTATGTGTATTATGGAATTTAAAGTGCGTGAGTCAGATCACAAAATAAACACACACAAAAACGTGACTTCAAATTTTGATTCGGATTCTGTTGGTCTGTGTCTATTCATTTTGTTTCTTATGCTTTTATAAAACGTGTTTTTTTTTAGCTAGCTAGCTATCTATTTTATTTTGGTAGGTACCAACTATTTGCAGTAGCTAGATCCAATTAGCTACTGCTTATTATTATTTTTTCAAGGTTTTATAGCTAGCTACTAGCTAGCTATCTATCTTTTGCACCTTTAGAGTCAGCGCAGCTTAATTGCACCATAAATACTAGAACACCTGATAGTAGAAAGCTTGTGCAGCTTATTCGCACCATAAATACTAGAACACCTGATAGTAGAAAACTTGTGCAGCTTATTCGCACCATAAATTTTAGAACACCTGATAGTAGAAAGCTTGTGCAGCTTTATTCGCGCACCTAGCTAGCTACAGCTAGCTATAATTTATTAGTTTATATTTTTAATCATGCATTTTGACAAGATTACCCAAGGATCTTTTATTCAATCCCATTTTATGTTTGGGGGCACTGCTGGAAAACAATGCGCTTGTTGTAGTTTATACGCCATTTGTTTTACTACCGTAAGGTCACCAGATCATTGGAATATTGATGACTTAAATTTTATTGTTAAAGAAGGAGACAAATTATACACATCCGTGAATAAGAACACATACCTAATGGTCTCCGATTTTCCACAAAATATTTTGGATCTGACATAAAAGTTACATATCTTGAAAATTTTGGATTCTTAAATTCAACATCCGTTGGATTTTTATCTGGAGAAAATATTTTAAGCACAGGCAGTGGGGCTCTTTTATTTATAAAGGGAGCTTGTATTTCTGTAATTTGCAAAAAGAATGCTGTTTTTCTATTTGACTCTCACAGTAGAAATAATATGGGTCAAGCAGTACCAGATGGCTTTTCAATGTTAATGAAATTTAAAACAAAGAATCAACTTGAGCAATATTTATTATCGACATACATAACTCAAACTGATATAAATGTACAATATGAATTGCAATATTTAAGTGTTGAATGAAGAAATTGATTTTTCAGTAATATATTATAAACAAAAAGAATTTTCACGGAAATCCTCTACTGCTAATAAAAAAAAATCACGTCAGCGCAATGCCACTGAAGCTAGTAAGGAAAAATCACGTCAGCGCAGTAGAAGTGAAGCTAGTAAGGAAAAATCACGTCAGCGCAGTGCGACTGAAACTAACAAAGAAAAAGCACGCAAACGAAATGCTACTGAAGGTAGCAAGGAGAAATGTCGTAAACGGAAATCAACTGAAGAAGAGAAAGCTAAATGCCGTGCCCGATATGTCAAAATAAAGAAACAAAACCATTTGAACTTATAAAAGCTTTTCAGAAGGCAATTAAAAATGGTCCTTAAAAAGGCAGTAAAAATATTTCATGAAAACAAATATGAATTTGTGCCTGAAATAGGGTTGTATCTAGTAGTACAAGGGTTTATTTATTTTACCCAAGTTTTGTTGAGTTGAATAATACTCTAGCAATAAGTGCACAATATTTGATATCAATATCAACAATGAAGACCAATTGATAGAAGGCTTCCTTTTAGTGACAAGTAAACTGAACTCGTTGTAAGTAAACAAAATACATGCATCACTTTCTTGTAACTTTAAAACAACAAACCAGTGGTCTTTTATGTTATAACTTTTTGGTATATATACTTTTTTATAGGGTTGTATCTAGTAGTACAGGGGTTTATTTATTTAACCTAAGTTTTGTTGAGTTGAACAATGCAGGTCATTTTTCTTTTGCGCCATCTTTTCTGTATTTTCCATGGACCGGTTCAATGTTTACGTTTTTCCGAACACGTTGCGCATGCGCATAATATAATGGACTGCCAGATTGCTGAGAAAGGAGCCTGGTAATGACAACAATGAACTTCCTGATGGATCCGATCTCTATACATCATTATTAGGCTCGAATTCAGAATATATTTTATAGATATTGAACTCCCTCAATCGTAACTGCTTTTCTTGCCTCTACCTTGCATATTGAATAAAGAAAAACACTGCGAGGGAAGGAGGGAAAAGCTATATACTGATAACTAAGGAATTTTGCTTACGGCAGACTCACTCCCCCGTATGTTAGTGGGTTAGGGCTAGGTTTTACTGTAAGAAAATCAGCGGGAGTAAGTCTGCCGTAAGTCAAATTCCTAACTAAGGGGCTGATTATATGGAGAATTTAAGCCCGGGCTGAAATTTCAACTTGGGTAGAGCTAACTAACCGGGCTAGGACTTTCGCCCCGGGGTAGAAATGTCTTATAATCGCAAAATTATTTTTAACTGGGGTTGAAAACAACCATGCGCATGTGCTCAATCTCCATGTAAAAGCAAAACATTTTTCAGCCCTGCCCCGAGTTGAAATTTCGACCCGGGCTGAAATTCCCCATGTAATCAGCCCCAAAAGGAAACATTTTTTCTAACTTTTTTAAAGTTTTTCTCTTTTTTTTTTGACGTGTGATAACTCATTACACTACAGAGAATTCGAGGACACTCGATCGGCCATCTTTGTTTGAGAAATTGCAACCGTGTTCGCACCATAAGGCTCTTGTTTTATTTTATATCTACATCTTGTTACAAGTCGATTTTTATTAGCCCAGATGCTATATTATTGTAACTCGACTATAAATAATTGAAATAAAATAAATATGACCACGTTTTACTGGTACAACACCCTACAACAACTCTTCAAAGAATCCAAACGTGAAATCATTGAAGAGACCGAGTAGTCCACGATGAGTATCAATATTGGCTTCTGTTGTGAAAGCGTCAGACCATTTTGTTACCCATCTGGTTTGAAAGTAGTTTAGGTCGGTCAGTTAGGTCGTTACAATCCTGCTGGGTCCAGAAAGATCTCAATCAAAGAAGAGGCCATTGCCATAGCAGATGCATTGGACAAGATCAACGGTTGCAACACAAGTTGCATAAAAAGCCTTCCAGTCGCAAACATTTCTTCGGTAAATATCTTAAGTTATCCGAAAAATCTTAAGGTATGCGCATATTTAGCCACCCTAAACAGAGCACAATCCCCATCGTTCCCGGGGAAATACATACCTCGTCCCACGTGACAAGAAAGTCTGCAGAATAGAGAAGAAGCACTCCGATTACCTCATTCTAAGATCTTACATGACTCGGTTATAGAATTAAAGCAACACAATAGATATGTTGCATATGTTCAGACCGTTAGTTCCGTAAATGCAACACAGACCTCTTTCAACTGATGATCACATTCCACACTATGCGGTTCAGATGTGAATTTCAACTCCAATAACTCTCGACGCCATTCCGTCAAAGTTGTACGAACTGTGCAACCGCCTACAACTTTAACTCAACACGGACAATCCATGGACTCCTTGACACCAGTTCCTTCCCGCAGATATGTGTGCCCATGCAACCCTCCATTGTAACAATGAACAGCGATTCATCAATTTAAGACATTTTAATCAGTAATAATAAATTTTTTGAATTTTTTTAAAAAAATTATGCGGAGAGTGACTTGTATGTTCATTCTCCAAGGGACCGAGAAAATAGTTCGACTTACAAATGTTAAATGAGATTATAGTTTGAGTTGAAACAATTTTTTCAAGAGGTGGGCCAACAGTTACCGGGAAAAGGTGCAATCTTGTCGATGAAAAAGGTATGCAAGTCCCTTGTAAATCGGATTTTCCTTGACACAACATTGTATATTTATTTTTCTTGAGTAAAAAGTTTGAGATATCCGAAGAAATTAGCCTCAGGGGGGGGGGGGCGAAAAATGGGTCGAGAACAAAAAATTTCCGAGATTAGAGTTACTGGAAGCTAACTGTATTTCTAATTTAATTAACCCCCTAAAGCTAAGCATTGTTAATCTGGTGCTTAAAATAACGAAACAAATCGGTGTAACAGTTCAGTAACAAATTTCAAAAAGAGGGAAAACTTTTGGCACGTTGCGATAAACTCTTCTTAGCTCGAATTAAGGAACATTCAAAATGCAAATCTCTCTGTTCAAAATGGTTGCGCGCAGCTTTTTCGGAAAATCCCGGCAAAATCCCGCAGAACCCGATTTTTACGGGACGAAGGAATATGAAATAGATATACGGCCATTTTGAAAGCTGTGGCGTTGAAGTGGTTGGTAAGTCTGTTTTGTCTTTTGAAAGCTGTTTATTTTTGTTTTTTATATGTTTTTACATGTTAAGGTAAATATATTGTTACGTTTTTTAGCCACAAACAAATCTTGAACTTACCAATTTTAAGATTTTGGCTACGAACGTATATATAGATTTCAAGTGAGCTAGCTAGCTAGCCTTTCATTCAGTTTGATACAACAGCTTTTTATCTTAGCCAGCATTATTTCTATTTGTGTTATTTTTACCAATCTGATTTTACTAGCTAGCTAGCCTTTCATTCAGTTTGATACCACAGCTTTATTTTATCTTAGCCAGCATTATTTCTATTTGTGTTATTTTTACCAATCTGATTTTACTAAGTTGCAACTGGGGGCTATCTAGCTAGCTGTTAGCTACCTCTGGCTAAAAAGTGAAAGTAACCAAATAAATACAGTTAGCTAGCTAGCTACAACAAAATTTTCAAATTTTTCTTACACCTAATGAAAAAGCAGTTTCGTAGCTACACCTTTTTTTTTGTCATAAAAGCGTACTCCCAAAAATAAAATTGCTGAAGGATTTTTTAGCTGAATGGGGTATAACGACGGGCTGTTTCCTGTGTTGTTATTTAAACCGAAGTTGCGACAAAGTTTTTTTGGAAAAGGGTATTACGCCTATACACCTGTTCAACTCTGTTCAACTGTACAAAGCGCTTAGCCCGATGTTAACAACGGACTGTATTTTTGAAAAAGGGTATTACGTCTAAACATATGTGCAACACTGTTTACCTGTACTAAGCGCTTAGCCCGTTTTTAACGACATAAGCAACACGGTTTACCTGTATAGCGCTTAGCCCAGTGTTAACAACAGAGTGCATCCTGTGTTTTTATTTAAACCGAATTTTCGATGAAGTTTTTTTGAAAAAGAGTATCACGCCTGTTCAACTCTGTTTAATTGTACAAAGCGGTTAGCCCAGTGTTAACAACAGACTGTTTTTTGTAAAAGTTTGTTATGCCTATGCGCATATGGAACGCAGTTTACCTGTACTAAGGGATGAGCCCACTGTGACAATTAATTTTTAAACTTTCTCGGTAATCACACCTGTACGGATGTGCAACACTGTTTACTTGGACTAACCGCTCAGCTGTGTTAGCAATGGACAGTTTCTTGTGTTTTTATTTAAACAGAGTCTGCGAGAAAGTTATTTTTCAAAAGGGTATTATCCCTATACGCCTGTGCAACATGGTTTAACTGTACTAAGCGCTCAGCCAGTGTCACGATTAATTTGTTAACTTTCACAAAAACTTATTCCGTAAAATAAAATAATATTGACCGATTGTTTTTGCTATAATGGAGTAACAATGGTTTGTAAACTCTATTTTTATTTCAGCTATTGTTGCGGGAAAGTTATTTTTTGAAAAATATGTTACAGTCGCAACACTATAATGGTGTATGCGCTTCATTTGATTTACGACATACTGTACCTGTACTAAAGCGCTCCACCTGATCGTGTGGCACATTTTACGGCTCTTATTAAGCGTTCCAAAGAGTGTTCAACGCCGGGTCACAGCTTGACTTGTGGCTTACCCCGGCGTTTCGACGCCGGGTTTCCCGGCTAGTCTCTTTAATAATAGCCGTATTTTGTCTGTCTCTCCGCGAGAAAAACGTCATGTTACGGAAACACGAAATGCATTATATAAAGGACGGGCGACCCCGTCGATTTTCCCACGGGTAACAGACTAGTCTCTATAATAATAGCCGTATTCTGTCCGTCTTTCCGCGAGAAAAACGTCGTGTTACGGAAACACGAAATGCGATATATAAAGGACAGGCGACCCCGTGGATTTTTCCACGGATTGACGACTATCTGTATAATAATAGCTGTATTTTGTCTGTCTCTGCGCAAAATGGTACCGCAAGTAGCAAGACGCACGCAACGCAGTATAAAAAGGACGGGAGAACGCATGTATTTTTCTACAGACCACCGACTTGATTAACTTGATTAAAAGCTCATTAGAACTGTACTGCAATCACACGCTGTTTTCTAATACGCATTTCGATGTAAATAATAAAACATAATCTATTGTCGGAATAATTACTAAAACTGTATAACTGCCAAAGCATTCTTACTACATAACTGCATGGAGGTCGAAATAAAGATAATGTTTTTAATGGTATTGTAATTACTTGTATTTTACTTAGATTATATTTAGCAACACTCTGTGTGGTGAAGAATGGGTTGGAAATGAAATATTGCCATAGTTTACCAGGTATAACTAGCATGTTTAAAATTTAAAAATTCCATAGTTCCCAGAAAAAATAGTTTGACTGGAATTGTTTAATTAAGTTATGAAGCATTCGTATCGTTAGCCAAAGCTCAGTTTTTGGATTTTTAACATCTATTTTAGTCAGTTTTATTTGTTGTTATCGTTCAGCATTTATCTATTCCATTTAAATTATCCATTCACAGCACAAGATTAACAGGACCTAATCCTACAAATTTGTTTATGAGAAAATAGCCGAGACTTGTAGATCTGAAGAAAATGATGACACAAAATTAGACGAAAGAAACTCAAGTCCAAATTAATCAAAAAAAATTTTAGTGTTTATGACGTAAGCTATGTATTAGAAAGAGTTTATTTCAAATGAAAAAGAGTTTCATTTTAAGTTGTTTAAATTTGTACAAAAGTTGTAAAACATACGCTTGAATTAAAAGCAGCAACTGTCCCGAAATGATGAGTTGAGGGCATTAAAGCACCGTAGCTTCGAGGACCCCTTCCTGGACTTGTTGGTGGCGGAAAAGCCCCTCCCAATCAACCAATTGCTTTTAATTGCCCTAACAAATGATCCAGCCACCTTTTGGCAATCAGAAAAAAGAAATCCGACTCTGAGGATCTAGTAAAGCACTGAGAAGCGTTAAGAGTCTAGTAAAACAATAAGAAACGTTATGAGCCTAGTGAAGCAATGAAAAGCGTTACGAAGCTAGTGAAGCATTTCGAAGCGTTACGTGTCTAGTGAAGCGATTCGAAGCGTTATGAGTTTCGTAAAGCAATGAGAAACGTTACAAGTCTAGTAAAGCACTGAGAAGCGTTACGAGCCTAGTAAAGCACTGAGAAGCGTTACGAGTCTAGTAAAGCAATGAGAAGCATTACGAGCCTAGTGAAGCGATGAGAAGAGTTACGAGTCTGGCAAAGCAATAAAAAGCGTTACGAGTCTAGTGAAGCGATTCGCAGCGTTACTAGTCTAGTAAAACAATGGGAAGCCTTACAAGTCTAGTTAAGCAATAAGAAGTGTTACAAGTCTAGTGAAGCGATGAGAAGTGTTACAAGTCTAGTGAAGCGATTCGAAGCGATACGAGTCAACTGAAGCGATGAGAAGAGTTTTAAGAAAAACCAAAATTACAGTTTTACTATCGCCACAATTTCTATATTGGTTAAGTATTCATATTTGTAAAAAAAATATTTACAGAAGGAGCAGCAGACACAAGCGAAATTCCCAAACAATTTAATTATGATGGAAAAATAATATATTTTTTCAGCATATCCATGTTTAGTAAGCTTTCGGCAACGTCCAGGCTTGCATAATCACACTAAAAATTTTAGTTGCACCGGTTGTTTTTTATAGATAAATTACAATTAATTTATGTAACAATATATAATCAAAGTAATTCAAAAGGCATTGACTTTATTATTAAAACAAAGTCGGTCACGCTCTATGAGTAAATTCTCTATTGGTGTAATTGGTGTAATTACACTCCTCCGCAGGATTGCGATGTTTGTGGGACTACACTGAGCTGTGGGGTCCTGAGTATGGATATTTTCAACAAACAAGAAAATTTTTGCTAATAGTAAAGCCTGGATATGCGACATAAAAGAAAAATGGTTGCAAATGTTGAAAAAAATTGAATGGGTAAAAACATCTTGGCGCAGTTCACAGAAAGCCTATACTTCTTTCACAGCAAGCACAAATTTAACTTTTGCATGCGGACGATCCCAGGTATTATTGTGTCATTTAAAGAAATCGATCAATCTAAGCACAATACTTATACCGACACTAACCAAAGGGGTACTTTTTGGTGACCTCGAAAAAACATTGTTCTCTCTTCCTTGCCTTAGAAGCCTCGGCATACCAATATTAAGCAACATTGCGATAAAAAAATTGGAAAACTCTCAATTGTTGACTGACTGTCTGCAAAAAAGACATTGTAGAACAAAATAAGCATACATATATAGATAAAGCGGACATATATAGATGGAGAGGGTTAAACATGCCCTTAAAAAATTCAAGAAAAGGTTTCATAGCAGCTGAGTTAACTAATAGACAATACACTAAGATTAAACATGGTACATCATTATGGCCTAGTCTCTTCTGATTAGAGATAAAGGTTGTCAACTTAATATTAGTTCTGACGTGTGCCTATAATTTAAGCATGTTGAGATTTTTTAGCCTCGAACACTCTCTGTCTGCAAAAAAAAAAAAGATTCGTACCGCTTCGACAAATTCTTGAAAAAAATCAAAAACTTATAGAAGAGTATCCATTTTTGTCAAGAATTAACTTAAAATTGGAAAACTTCAATGTCAAAACTCTTAACCTTTCTTTGTTATTAGAAACCAAACAAACGCTCACCTTGTAAAAGCTTCCTAAATTTTGACGACATATTACTGAAAAAAAATTTCCAATAAGTTTTTTAATTTATATAAGACAAAATAATGCCTTTGCCTTTTATCCATCATCTAAAATGATGTCTGTTCCGTTTAAATCGTCAATTTTTAAGTAGACTCGGATCACTCGCTATTGGTCCAATTTCTTGTTATACCATGGAAAATACCTTATTGCCATTCGAATGCCATTGATTGATTGGAGACGTGTGAAAAAAATATTCTTAATTTTGTGGAAGGTTACTAATCAGTTTCTTATAAAGTGGTTTCTCATAAAAATGCTGATAAAGTCAGAACGTAAAGATAACAACGATTGTGTATAAGCCAGTGTTCATAACGTACTGTTTCACAACACACAATACAAAGTTGAAATTTAGTTATGCCACAAAATGTACCGATTAAAAAAAAAATTATTAAAATTCTTTCACAACTTGCGCAATTAACGTCCAATCTCATCCCACCGGGCTGTTGTCCTCTTTATAACTATCTTGAAAGGCGAAAATGTAAAAGAAGAGGCTCTGGGGCAGATTTTTTACAGCACTACTGTTTTTAAATACTACAAGTTTAGGTGTCGTAAGAAATTTGTAATGGGAATCCGTAATTGGTTGAAGAATAGAATTAAAAAACCCCTTCACAAAAATATAGTGAGACAAGGTAGTAAATTTCGAAGTTTGTCCCTACAAGTTATTAAATAGGCTAATTTTACACTAGGTTCAAGCAATTTGAAAATGTCAAAGCTCACACATCAACACTTAGATGTATTGCTGTTGACATTTCTATGACCATTTTCGGGGCCTTGACGTCGGTTATTCCGTAAAGTAAACGTGTTAGAAAGTGGGATTAGCGCAATTTAAACGCTAATTAACTTATGAATTGTCTTAATATTTTAGTAAAAGGTTTTTGTTTCCAAATCATTTGTAAAACTTCCTGTAATAACCTCTGATTTTCCGCGGCATATTAACTCTACACAACTGTCGTCCATTTGTTGCTTGTGTTGGTCGATAATTTCCGTATATCGGTAAGTTCTCGCAATCCAGAACTTTATCAATTGCCTGCAACTAAAACAAAGAAACACGCTTTACTAAAACTCTTCTTATTTCCGTACCCTTTTGAATAAATCATAATTAAAGCCGCAAAATTAAGCAGATCCTTACGTCTCGAATACTTATGCGGTGCACACTATGCGTCAAAACAACCCAATCAACGCTTTCAGCGCATGGCGGAGTAGTCAACGAACCACGATAATTGACATATGGAGTACGCCTGAAATTAACACCTCTTGGTAAAAACTGGATCAAAGGAAAGGCGGTAACTTTTACACTGCTTCCTATAAGTAGAATTTCATAGATACATCAGATTCCATCTCATCAAGGGAAGTTATTATGTTCATCCGTAAGCTTATTAAAGTTAGAATACCTGGATGAATTAACTTTCCAACATAACGGGATAGCTCAGAGAGGACAGGAGATGACCTTTGTGGCTAAAAAAAAAGAATAGGACACTCAGCCAGTACGTTTCGACGTTTTATTATTTTTAACTCTTGTCTAAAAAAATGTCTTACCCTTAAATTAACAAACATGCCCACGACCAGCAAACCGTCGCTGTGTACCAAGACGTCAGAAGAATCGTACTTTGTATTTCGATGGACAATATGTATCTAAAAGCAATAGATGGGAATAACTTTAAATAATAAGAAATAACTGAAATTTAGATCTTTGTAGCTTAAAAATAAACGCACCTCAGCCTGAGAATAACATTCACTGAATGCTCGGATCCTCTTTTGTCTAGTGAACCAAAGTGGATATGTGCTTGCATTGGTACAAATGTATCTGGACCTGTTTTCAGATAATAGCAGGTGTTTTCTGGAAGCTTAAAAATCAACGCGTGTCCATTGTTGCTTAAGGTACAAGTTTCTCCAGCTGCAGGATGCATGTAGTAGTTGTCAAACCAAATTACGTTGTCGCGACTGGGAGGTGATAATTGTTTTAGATTAATTTTAATGGGTGATTGGAGACTTCCACTACATAAAGGATGAGTTTTTGACCAGTCTGTCGGTCCTAAAGTGCGATACCTGTTTAAGTATTGCAATTGTATGATAACGCATTTGCAAGCTATTATTCAATACAATGTCTTACCATTCATTTTGTTTCCTCTATAATCCCAATCAGCTTCGCAAACCTCACTAGCTACAGCACATATAAAAAAAGCATACGAAAATTAGCAAAGAAATTCACGTTGCATGTGGTAATTTATTGATAAAATTGCAGCTTTTGAGTTATATTACGGTGCGTTTGATATATATCTTGACTGTATAGTGCGGGAACTTTTACCTGCTGCGTTTCCGCCCGGTGCAACTTCTGAAAATCCAGCTTGAAACAAGAGAAGCAGAATTTTAAAAGTGTATGAAGCTGTTCTGTCTATATTTTGTATCTTATTAAACTAAACCGGGTTCACCAGTCCTCAGATTTTCAGCCGTCGTATATATCCCGGCATGGCCATTTCGTACATCTTGAATAAAGTAGCAATTCGGCTACCATTTTTGAGCACACATGAATACAGCTACTATCTTATTAAATTGAAAAGGTAAATATATTAATTTCTTCGAATACTTACATTCTGCACGAACAAAACATGCGAACAATATGATTACCAGCTTCATGTTTTCATACATAGTTCCTCCTGTGTCTTTCACACTGAACTCGACAGTGATATGAGTTAACAGGGCGTTTATCAATCATAAGTAATGAAAATTTAGATACGCGCAGTAACTCGCGGAAAGATAATTAGCAAGGAATAACACATGGTTCATGCTTGATTAGGTTCTTTGTATGCTAGATATTTTTTTTAATGCTTTTTTGTTTTATTTATAAGTCTATACATGGAGGTAGAAATAGAGAATAAGGAGATTGAACTTAGTGCGCATTAAAATTCTATTCAAATTGCTATTGTATCGCCATCCCTTTGATATCCATGCGCGATGTGCATTTCACTGGATTTTACCGACAAACCTTACGTAATCCTTTAGCACGCCGTTTGTTTGTACGATGGCCCAGAAGGCTCACATTGTTCTATTCCAAAAATACTTCACGCAATTTCAAAAATATTTCACGCAATTCCAAAAGTACTTCACGCAATTCCAAAAGTACTTCACACAATTTCAAAATTACTTCACGCAATTCGAAAAACAATTCACGCAATTCGAAAAACAATTCACGCAATTCCAGTATTTTTCACGCGCAACTCAAAGTTTTACCAGCAGGTCCGTAGATTACATGTCAGAAATTGATCTGGTCAGGAAAATACAAAGAAAAAAGGTAGCACATTTGCGCACCAATAATGGCAGCAGAAGAAGCAGCAAATGTAAACATGATGGAAAGTACTATGAAGAACATGGGTCAAAAAATGGTGAAGGAAGAGGTTGAAGCGCATATGAGCAAAATTGTGGAAGAGAGACCATCGAGAACTAGTACTAACAGTGGGAAGAGAAAACTGTCAGCCGGGGAAGATTCAACAAAAATGTACAACAAAAGTCGTTGTTACATCCTTGTTGTTACCTTCTGCTTGTTTCCCGCTTTTTTTATCAACATAGTTATATTCATTGTTATATTGTGTAAAGTAAAGACTGTCATTGGTATACTCTTGACCAGAAGACAGTTATGCAAAATATGTTTGAAATTGTGTGAAAAATACTGGAATTGCTTGAATTGTTTTTCGAATTGCGTGAATTGTTTTTCGAATTGCGTGAATTGTTTTTCGAATTGCGTGAATTGTTTTTCGAATTGCGTGAAGTAATTTTGGAATTGCGTGAAGTACTTTTGGAATTGCGTGAAGTACTTTTGGAATAGAACAACGTGAGCCTTCTGGGCCATCGTATGTTTGTATGTAAAAATTTTAAGAAAATTAAACTCTTAAACCCTTTGATCTTTCCGCTGTGCTATTTTAAAATTTTAATTTAATTTGTCTTTCGCGTTGTTATACAAAAGTTTAATTTAAAACCTTTCTTATACAAAAGTCATGGGTAATTAATTAGCTTATTGTAGCATTGGTGCATTGCAAAAAATTGTTTACACAGTTGACGCTCTCTAATTCGACGCTCCTTTATTCGATAAGCTCTCGTTTTCGATCAAATTAAAAGTCACCGTCAAATTTCCTTAAGAAACTCTCATCTAAGCTCCATTATTCGACATTCTCTTATTCGATAAGCTCTCGTTTTCGATACAAATTTGAGGTCCCGAGAAGGAATTTTGCTCCCTTATTCGACTTCTAGAGTGTAAAAAGACCTTTACACGGTTTCGAATTTAGAATTTCGAACGAATTTCAGGCTTCGAATTTCCGTACGTTCGATTTCTAAAAGTTTTCAAAACAAACGGATGAGGCGATGCAACCAGTTGACAAAGAAAGGCGACTGTATCGGTGAAATCAACGAAACGAAAACGTAAAGATGTCAATTTGGAGATCAAATACAAGGCTTTGTTGGAGTTAGAAACAGGAAAAACTAACAAGGAAGTTGGCTTGATATTTGATATTCCACAAAACACAATTTCTACATGGAAAGCAAATAAATCCAAAATAGTCGAGACATTTCAAAAAGGCAGTATTTCAACCAAAAGGGTCAAAACTGACAAATTTAATAAATCAATACAGTCCGAGAATGTTCCACTCAATGGTGTTCAAATCAAGAAGAAGGCTCTAATCTTTGTAGACGTAGACTCAGTGGAGCCTTGTCCGACGCTGACATAATCGCTGAAGTATCCGGTAAGTCTATCGACTCAAGTGATGACGATTCCGATGGTGACGAACCAAACGAGATGCCACCTGCCAAACCATCGCTCAATGACATGTTGACCGCAATTAATACACTTGAAGATTATAGTTTATATCTAAAATTTGGAGATACCTTATCGGTTAATATTTCGTCAGTGAAAAGTGACGAAATTTGAAAAAAAATTCGTTACTTTTCACCGGCGAAATTTTATAACCGACGAAATGTTTTGACCGACGAAATTTTATAACCGACTAAAAATTTGGACCGACGAAATTTTTCACCAAAATTGAATTTTCTATTTTACGTGTTGTTATTTGTGTTTGAAGTCGACAGACCCTTTTAAAGTCATATTTGAAGCCATAAAAAGGAGGTATTAGGAGGAAAGATAAGAAAACTAAAATTTCAAAAAACAAAGTAAGTTTTCTCTTTTCATTGTAAATAAATCTATTAAGATAAATGACTAAGTTGTTGTCTCTGCTCATCAAATGGGTTCTCTATACGTGCAAAGATGCTGTTAGCAGACTTGATCGCCTCTGTGATCCCTGCAGCATCAAAACCGATGATAATAGAATCATTTTGGAGCTTGAGATTTTGACATCACCAGGTGCAACTCTGTTTGACAATTGCTTGCTTACTCTATCAGCGTACCACGTGTTGAACTTATGTGAAATGAATTTTTTGGCAGACTGATTGATGCTGATGTCTAATGTTTTTCAATTTCTTGGACTTTTTTATGCAGTTTAATAACCTCTTTTTTCAACCTGAGAAATATTTCAAGTAATACACCTATAGCTTTAAAATAGAAGTTGGTCCATCAGAACCTACTGCTCTTTTACGGTTAGAATGCTCTTATATCTGTTTTCGACGACATTTTCATTAAAAGAAGGTCAAATGTTGATAAAAACACTATTTAAACATTTGATTCGATCTTCGAATTAACTGTTCGAATGGCTTACTTCAATGAATGGCACAGTCTTTATTTCTCGAAGAGAAATGTCTGCTTATAATTTCCAGGCAACAATTGCTTCACGTGGGTACCATATTTATAAAGACACACTTTGGTCGAATGCGAAAGTAAACGAGAAAGTTACGATTGAAATTGAAACCAACCAAAGTTCAATTGCGATTGATCCATATGCCTGCGCAGTAAAAGCAAAAGAAAGATATTTCGATGGATGGAAAACCGTTGGTCATGTTCCGAGAGAAATTTCCCGCTACATTCATTTCTTCATTAAACAAGAGAATGGAAAAAATCACAGGTAATGTAAAGTCGTTAAACTAAAAGCCATCACGTATTCCTTCAGGAGGGCTTGAGATACCTCTGCAACTAACATTTTCATGTCCCAAGCGATGGGTTCGAGATACAATGAAAGAATTTATCGACGATTTCTACTCATATGATTTCACTGGGATTATTCATAACGACGAAAGCTCTGACGAGAGTGATTTTGAAATTGACCTTGACCTTATAGAAAGTACTAGTACTGAGGTACTAGAAGAGGAAGAAGAAAGCGAAGAATGTCTTGAAAATGAAGAAACAAACACTTGTATTATTATTGACTAGCATTTGTTTTGTCAAATATAAGTAAAAAAACTAAAAAACTGTTTTCTTCTGAAAGGAGGTTAAAACTTTTCGCCGGTAAAAGTGACGAAATTTCAGAAAAATTTCGTCACTTTTCACCGGCGAAATTTTACAACCGACGAAAAATTTTGACCGACGAAATTTTAGCCGATAAGGTAATGTATTAAGTGGTTTAAAAGATATAAATAGGGCAATACACCTTTACGATAATTCAATTGTACATGCGTTCCTACGGCTCTCCATCGTTTTACAATATCCGAAAAAAGGAGGTAAAAAACATGTTTTTATAAGAGTTTGTTAGAGACGAAAGCGTTTCCCCAGTTTTTTAATTTCCTTCGTATCAATTTCTTTCAAATTTTTAGGAAACGTTAATAATAATAAGATACAACTTATGTGTAATTTACATTAAAAACAAAACGCAGCAAGATAGTTTTCCCGAATTATCGTAAAGGTGTATTGATTTAGAAAACTTTATGAAAAAAAGTAGGCAAATATCGAAGATTTTTTCGCAAGAACTTAGGTTCCCAAGAAAAAACTTGATATTCGCACTGCCACTGCAGAACGTTGAAAATAAAACAGTATCGTTTGTCATTTGCATTCCGCTCTCTAATTCGACATTTACCCCTCAAATATCGAATTTGAGAGACTTCCCGCTATTCGATAAGCTCTCTAATTCGATGAATATCTCATTCCCCTTGAATATCGAATTAGAGAGCGTCAACTGTACTTACTAAATATATAAATTCGAAATTTATTTCGTGAATTTTGTTTACATCTTTAACTGTTTACATCTTTTTATTTTAAGAACTTTAATTTTGGCTGAAGCAGGGTGTGGTGATTATTTTTTGCTAAAAGAAAAATGTCAAATTTACTTTTTTTAAAAGTTATTTACATGAGGAGCCTTGCTTAAATGCGCTAATTATTGTTGGAAATATACAGGGGCGGATCCAGTGTACGTCAGCGCCGTCACGCGGCTGACATAATTTCTACTAAAAATCGTAAAAAATAATGGGGTACTGTGATCCCGCAGTCCTTGCGACCGTTGACATTTATTTTACGGACCTTCCTCTTGTGTGACTGAGTTGATGGATACGGCAAAAAGCGACTGACATCCGAAGAATTTTCATGCAATTTAATTGGCTTGCCGGCCGAAATAACGTATTCTGATTGGTTTACAAAGAACTGACGACTTTGACCCATATATACGGCATTCGAAATGTGAAACAGCATGTATTTTTTAATAATCATTGAATTTTTTTGTAACCGATGCCGTGTAATTTGAATTTCGGACCAAACGAAAGCAATCAATGACTTTTCGGACCAAATGAAAGCAACCAAGGGCTTTTCGGACCAAATGAAAGCATGCAAGACTAATAAGTAACCAGGCATGGTGACTCACGACATGTGTGCTGCAATGAGATGCAATAATTTTTAAATGTGCAAGAAATATACGTAAAGTTATTACATTAAATCAAGTCTTTATGTCAAAAATATAATTATAGTTGCTTATAGATATTGGAACATATGTAGCTAGCTAGCTAGCTAGCTAGAAATTTCAATGCAGAGTGGGTTATTTTTTGAAGTTGTTGTTGACCAAAAACTTAGAGAGTTCTGCAATTGCTTTATGGTAAGAAGATAATGCTTTATTATTCTTGTTATCTTAAACACTTGTAATAGCTAATATAAAAGCACCACCTAACTTTCATATGAAAAATCCTTTTTATACTTAATTTTTAATTTTCACGAAATAGGCCCCGAGCACACGTAGACTGATAATAACTTCCTGCAGATGCTGTAAGCTTACTACTAGGATATCATCTTAGGAATTTTGATAGTCTGTGTCTGTGAATTTAAATTTTTTTTAATAATTCCTAACCGAATAGTCAAAGTGGCAATTTTATGTGGGTAGTATAAAAAAGCATACTTTTCGCTAATGGTAAGAGTCCAATAACTTGTGCAAAAATTAAAACAATGGCTTAAAACTTGATATGGTATAGTTTTAGACCAGATTGATGAAAGGGAGCCCAATATACATTGACCTATCATTGTAGTTCTTAAGTTTTTTAATTTAGGTATTTTCGGGGACGATAAGGCATTTTTTACAGCATATCTGTTTTAACACAGATACAAGTGAAAAACCATTAAAAGCAATTTTTGTGGTTGAAATGAGTGAGATAGGAATTGATAAAACTACTTTAAGCCCAAATTTTTTAACCAGTCCAAAGAAATTGTAAAGTACCGGAATGTTCAACTTAAATTATGTTGGTACAAAGGCTTAATCATGATTACGACTACAGTTTAAGTGATAAAGTTTTGTTTGTTTTTATTTATTATGTTATCAATTGAATAATATTTGAGCAAACACATTTTGCAGAATAGGCAGTGACCAACCAAAAGGGTGCATATATGTTTTAGTCTGTAGTGCTACATCCGACATGTTGTATAATACAGAAGTTAGTTTCAACAATATACTTATTTCCTGGGATAATTATTTTTAGCTCTTAAAGTCACTGGAAATTTGTTTGTACAGCTACATGTCCTAGCTACATGTTGGTGACAATACACTGGTTGATGTGCTGCAACATTCCATAATTAGGGTTTTTCCTTTACCCTGAGGTATATATATAGCTAGTGAGAATTCTGTTTTACTTTCTTGCTAAGAAAAACATCAAAGTAAGTCATTTATTTATTCCATCTTACATATGATGACGCCTCTTTGTACAATTAAACTGGTGTAACACAATAGAATTTGTGGCGAATGAAGCTGTTTTTACTTGTACTTGGTTTAGTTTGTTTTAGTAGACTAGTTGCGGTAGCATGGCTATTACTCTGAACACAGAAAATTTTTGCGACCTTTCACCAAATACTTTAACATCAAAAACCAAATTTCCTATTTTCCTAGCTGTGGTGCAAAGTGCTAAGTTGAACCTGTATTTACATCATTAAATGCTAAAAATACTTATGCTCAGGCTCATATTCTGTTTTGTCTGCAAGGTGTTGATGAAGGATGTGATGATGATTTTAAAGCCAACCATTTTTGTAATTCTGGTTAAAACAATTCAAAAAAATAAAAGCAAAACACCTTTTTTTGAATAAGCTTACTGCGCATAAACGTCTTTTTTCTTTCTTTATGTTATATCAATTTATTTTATTTTATTCCCTGCTTCCCCTAGTTCAGCCTACTTTATCATATAGCAGACTGTCCATGTCTGGAATAGTTAATATTACGTTATTAGGCATTTCCTAGACATGCTGACGAGCCCTGATATTGGGCGAAACAGTCTTAAAATATATGAATTTAAACCGTTGCTTTTCCTATACTTTTTTGCAACACTTTACAAGATGGTTTGTTATTTTACTGTCCATTCGAAACTTAAGAGTAAAAAACGTCTCTAACAAAGCTAATAATTTGGACATTATTTAGGCCGTTTAAAGTTTCCGGACCCGCCATGGGGGCTTACAGCGCCCCCCATGACCCCCGGCTGTACTGGGCGCAGCAAACTGCTGCGCTTTTTTTTGCTTGGCAAAAAATGTGACTGACATGTTAAAAATGCTGGATCCGCCCCTGAAGGACTTTTGTTGATTTGTTAGAAATAAGAAAAGAACACTGCATCTCTCCGTCTTATGTTTCACTGCGCAAAAATACTGAATATACGATAATGTAAGTCTGAGTTTTTTTTCGTATACCGTCAATATACGGAAATATACTGAAGCGTTTTTCTTTGTATACTATGGTGGAATACGAAAATATACTTTGCGTATAGGGACCCCAGAGTATACGAAAATATCGCAGCCGTGACACGTCTTGAATATACATGCCGTATATTTACGTTTAAGTTGTATACGAAAATATTCGCGTCGTATTCTATCACACTATGCGACTGTATACAAAGGTATCAAGTAACACGAAAATATCGCAGACGTTATATGCCTCGACTATACACGTCGTAAATTAACTATAACGTTGTATACGAAAATATTCGCGTCGTATTCTATCAAAATATGCGACTGTATACAAAAGTACGAGGTAATATACGGAGTAAATCTGGTGTAGCGCTGCCTGAGGGAATTATAGGTTTACCCCATTTCACCCCTTTTGATAATTTTCCAGGTAGAATTTTAAACTTTCAGGAAGGCTTTAGGAGCTGTACATGGAGTTGCTGTCGTTATTTGGTTTAGCAAAAAAGGGTTTTAAAGAATAATGCATGTAATAAGTTTGTTAGTTAAAAAATTTATTGAAACGTTTTATAGACATATTTACAAAAATATTAACAAAATTATATACATTCAAATAACAAATAAGGATGGAAGCTAATGCAGCTATTGAGTTTATTAATCAGAACGATTTAATTATAACGTACAAGACTAAATTTCAGCTAAAAGAAAACGTAAGAAAAAATATTAGAAAAATAGTTGTAAAAAATTAAATTAGTAATTAAAAAAATTGAAGAGAGAATTCGAGAACTAGAATTTCAGAACGCTGTTTTAAAAAGAAATGTGCCGAAAGTTAAAGCCACTACTAGCAGGGACATTTTATTATGCTGTTCATCGAGATCGAGTATATACCGCACTCAGGATAAAAGCATAGCCATCACACGGACGCTCAATTTTAATGTCATTCAATTCTCAAAGTGTGACGTGCATATAAACGAAACTATAGGTGCTGGTGTTTTCGGGAATGTTTCGAAAGGATATGTTAAAAGCATCAAACAAGTTGTGGCGATCAAATGTTTATCCAACAATGCACGACCAATTGATGCGTACGCGGAATGCAAGAAGGGTATGTTGATGGCAGGTGATAAAGGCTTTCCCTATGTTTTTGGATTTTTGAAACCGAAATTCATCCTTCTTGAATTTGTTTGTGATGACTGTGGTTCATGTTCACCAACATTAAAGGAATTCATTCAGAGAGTACCTGCACCGTGTTCCAGTCATTTAAATGAAATTATAATTGGATTATGCTCCGCTGTTCACCAAATGCACGTCCGTGGTCTGTTACACAACGATTTACATCCAGGAAATGTCCTTGTCCGTAATTCAACCACGGTAAAATTGATTGATCTGGGAAAGGCTACACTAGTCAGTGATCCAGCAAGATATGATATTGAACCAGGGTCTTCACAGCAAGTTAAATTTAACACCAAGCATCTATTTCTTGCACATGAGTTAAGGAATGTTAAAGGTTCTTACCAGTCGGTTCAATCAGATGTTTATTCATTAGGATACAACGTGGATTTAATCAGTCGATGTAAAAAAAACATGAAAATAGCGTCTATCGCAAATGATATGATGTCTGAAGAACCAAGTAAAAGGCCTTCAATATCACGCTGCATAACCCGTTTTAAAAATATATTTGTAAATCCTTGTATATAGACTCTTTATAAGTAACAAGGTTAAGAAATCCACTTGATTAGTTATTGATGTTTTTTTTTTGAAGTCTTAAAATCTGAATGAAAGCGCTGGATGCTGCGTTACAACAATTTTTTTCTAAAGCTCTGAGTATTTGTATCTAAAACTAGAAGTAATTAACGGCTGGCGCAAGGGAAGGCTGCGTTAAAATTTGTTATTGTATTTGTTTTTTCTAAAGTTGGGACGTGGTTGCTCTAGTGAAACTGTCCAAGCTTGTCGTCTCTGGGCGGAAAGAGCTGGCAGACAGACAAAACGCCTCGAGTGTTCGTGTCTAAAACTAGAAGTAATTCACTAACAGCTAGGGCAGGATGCATAAATTGAATCAAAATGAGAAAATTAAAAATAGGGATGTTAGGCTGGGTTTAAAATACGCTACGGTTATATAAAATAGCGCGTGTAAAATACGTAAAGAGAAAGTTCGACTGCGTAAAATTGTGATCTTTTACTGCCGAAAATAAACTGAGAAAAATAATAAACGAACCCTGGGTTTAAGAAGCTCAACGAAATTATTACGTATATCATAGTATACTGTAAAGGTTTGCAAATCAGTATTCACGTATACGTAAAACCTTGTGTATAACAAAAATATACGTAACCGTTTACGCCTATACGGAAATATACGAACATCGTGCACAGACTTTTCGTATATTTCCGCTTATTCGAGTTTAATGAATTTATGACACGCAAATTATATTTACGTATACGGAGACATTTTGCGCAGTGTTTTGTTGACCGCTTTCTAGATTAAAAAGAAGATCTCGAAATCATACAATTATATTTTTAAAGGGCATTTTGCAAAAGGTACATATAAAAATAAGATGCGTTGAAATATACAGATGTTTTTTTTAACACGAACCATTAATTAACGGAGGAGAAATCTATGTAGGTATGAAATAAACATGGTTTTAATTAACGCGAAATTTTCAAATTCGCGTTAATTAGTTGACTAGTTATTTAGATTGCCCAAAATTCCAACTGCTGTGTTGTTTGTTTTTACTGGATATATTATATTTTGGGATTCATGACATGGATTAAATGGTAAATAGACATGTTAATATATGTTGTGAATTCTGGTCTACGGAAATTTACAGCAACATTTAGTGTGATCTTAGATCGTTTTGTTGAAACTATTAAGTTGATTAATTTTGCGAAGATTAATTTTCGCGAATTTCGCGAATTTTATCTATATTCACGAAAATTTGTCTGCACGAAAATTTCCAAAAAGATTAATTCGCGAATATAAATATTCGCGAAATTATTACAAATGACTTAATCGCTAAAATTAACCTTTGATGAAGTTGTTTCCTTAGTGTTAAAATCAGATCGATGTTAAGAAGGTATTTTTAACTTTATCGACAGCAAGATTGCGTGGAAAAACGAGTAAGCTGCATAACTGAGTATAGAATTTTCTGTTTACAAAGTCGGGTAAGGATATGTCAAATATTTTAGTCAACAGGCCAAAATTTGGTTATTTCAGTAGGTATAAAGGAAAGCGTAATTCCATGCACTTCCGGTAAATTGCGCATCGTGCATTACTTCTAACAAAGCTGTTTTTAGTAGCGATTTGAAGAGAATTTGAATAACAGCTTCGTGAGATTTATCTGTATTCACTCTTTTCTGACTGCATTTTTGCTAACAAGAAATAAAGTTAAGCATACGAGTTGCCGTCGCGTGGAGTTGAACGACATATTATTCTATACAATTTCGAAAAAACTTAAATTCGAATATTTATGTTTTTGTAGAGAGAACATGAAATTAATCAGGTTTTGTGTATAGGGGGTAAAGTTAACAAAAAAGAAATATAGGCGTAAATGCTTCCTAAATTTACTACATTCTTCACTAAAAAGCATATTAAGTGAAGTTGACAAAGTATTGATGCGATATCGAAAACAAAAAAGGGATATTTTCGTTGTTTTAGCTCATGTTGATCGCGTTGATTTTATTTTTGGATAGAAAAATAAAATCATTTACTTCAACAAGAGCACGCGACTTTTAATTATTCTGACGTCACGTATAATTAGATTATTTCGAATGTGCAGAGTAGTTCGTAAACGTAGTTCCATATAAGTGCGAAACGTAAATTGTTGTTTTCACATCGGAACAGGTCCATGCGTACGCGCAAAGGTTGATTTAAAAGGGATATATACGTGTGTCAAAAGTTTGATCAGTGCTACTGTAGGGCAACACAACGTCCACTTAAGTTTTTATCGTTCATAGCTCTTCTTAGAAACACAACGACCTATATGAAGACGGAAGTACGTTGCACTCTATAATAAAGAAACACCCCAAGGTGGACGCTTAGGCAGAGAAGGTAACCTCCAAAAGACAAAACTTCTCCGGGATTAAATGTTTTTATTGTGAATTCCCAACAGCACGGAAAATGTTACAGGAGTAACAACAAATATTGAAATGTTAATTGTTAATCAAAATTGGCAAACGGTGATAAAACAACTAAAAAAGGCATTGCAATCAAACAAAAATTACGTGCAAAGTCATTAGGAGAAAACTCTCTGTGGGTTCATCTACGAGCACGAACCATAGCTCTGTTTTGTTTTGTTGATTACCTAGGGACTTATCTCGTCGCGCGTCACTGATCATGTCTGAAAAAATTACTACTTATGATTGATAAACGCCCTGTTAGCTCATTTCACTGTCGTGCAAAGAGCGTAAAACACAGGAGAAACTATATATGGAAACATGAAGCTTGTAATTATCTTGTTCGCATGTTTTGTTCGTGCAGAATGTAAGTTTTTTCTTCTTCTCTGACTTTCTTTTATATTCTAACATTTAGTTATTCATTAGGAGATTCAAAATTGCTAAAATATAAAAATAGAAGGCTCAAGCTGGAGCAAAAGCAGTATTATTTCTTACTTAGTGTTTAAGAAATTCATCCTTTTCTTACAATATATGTTCTAAGTGGTTCAGTCACTAGCTTACTCATAGTGTCTTCGCTAGGAATAATTTGAATGTCTAATTCATTTTAATTTTCAAATTTTACCGAGGCGCAACAAAAAGCAAGGAAATTATGAAATTATAATAATTCGAAATAACGTCTATAATTTTACTTGGATGTTTCCTTTTGCTTAAAAATTAACTAAGAAAGTCCGAGTTCTTTTAAATAAGGAAGCTTAAATTACTCGTCATTAAACTAAAAGTTGCTTATTTCTTTAGCTCATAAAGTTTGTACCACCGACTGGGATTATAAGGGAGAGAAACTCAACGGTAAAGCGTTTGTAATAAAATAATACATTGATCATATCTTTTGATTGGTATCTTATTCACTAATTTTCACCTTTTAGGACCAAAAGACTGGTCAAAAACCCATCCCTTTTGTGCTGGACTTCTTCAATCGCCCATTAACATTCACCGTACACAAATATCACCTCCCAGTAGCGACAGCATCATATGGTTTGACAACTACTACATGCATCCTGCTGCGGGAGAAACTTATACCTTGAGCAACAATGGACACGCGTTGATATTTGAGTTTCCCCTAGACACTCAGTATTATCTAAAGAAGGGTCAGAATACATTTATACCACTGCAAGCAAATATCCACTTTGGTTCGCGATTTCACAAAGGATCGGAACATGGTTTGAATGGAAATTATTTTCAGGCTGAGGTGCGTTACTTTTGAGCAGCTATGAAAGTTTGCTTTGAGGGGATTTCCAAAATCTTCAAGATGAACCTGCCAAAAATTACCAGGTTGTTCACCAATTGTTTGATTAAACAGCAATTTTGATTGGTATTTCTAGATACACATTGTTCATCGAAATACGAAGTACAATTCTACCAAGACTTTGCACTACAGTGATGGTTTACTTGTCATCGGAGTGTTCGCTAAATTGAAAGTAAGACCTTACTCTTTCAAGACAAAAACAGTAAACAAAGGTTCGATAAAACTGCTATAATATTCTCTCAACGTTTCAGGCACGCGCAAGATCATCTCCTGTCCTCTCAGAGTTAGCATATTACGCTCAAGATCTAACCCGACCAGGTGACCGTATCTTGTTTACAACTAAATTTCAAACATAACTTTTAAATTTTTAATATCCTTAAATTTTTACTTATAGGAAGTAGTGTGAAAATACCTGCATTTCCTTTGATGGCGTTTTTACCATGCGATAGTTTGAAATGCACACCATATGTCAATTATCAGGGATCGCTCACTACACCACCATGCGCCGAAAGCGTTGACTGGGTTGTGTTGACCAGTCAAGCACATCCGATAAACCTTCGAGATGTGAGTACTTCACTTATTTAACTTCCATCCATCCATCCATCACAGTACTATATTCATTAAGCTGACATTATCTGTTTTAGTTGCAAGCAATAGATAAAGTTCTGGATTGCGGAAAGTTACCATTGTACGGAAATTATCGACCGACACAAGCAACAAATGGACGACACTTATATGGAGTTAATATGTGACCAGAACAAAGTTTTTCGTTTGTAATATTTTGAGTACTTGCCTCCATTCCACAAATGAATTATCCTCAAATTGTTTTTATATCTGGTTACAAACACTAAAAACATCAGTTTTCATAATGGACGAAATGCATAGTTGCTTTCTCTGCCTGCCTTGATCTCCTCCAAAATTTGTCGTATTCGCTACCGTACTTTTCGACGAGAAACACTTTCCGTTGGGTGTTGTGTCAGCAGCATAGTTACAATTCCTTTTTCATACTCATCCATTTTACCCCTTCGTTAAAAATGGCTTCAGCAGTTTTGAGGCCTAAATATGTAGTACACATTTAAGCACGTTTTCCAAATAAACTCCGAAAGTATTTTGGTGAGAGCAGAACGAACGAAGAGTGCATATATATGCACCTGTTCTAAGAGTTATTTTTTCACATTAAGGCCCACGGTACAGGCTGGTGAGTTGGGGCTCACGTGTGAAATTTCGTCCCCGGAGCTCTTATGTGCATATGATATTCTAACGTCAAACATAGTCGAAGAAGGACCCTGGGTCGAAGTTGATAACGAGTGCCTTCTAATTGACATATATAATTCATTCATACATCTTAATATATGCAAATAAGACCTGCAGTAACGATGGTGATAAGAACATTTTATTATCCGTTTCTTTATTCCGGATGCTAAAAGTTTTATGTGAGCCATCAAGCTACAGTGGAATCTCTTTGAAAGACACTTGTCGAACAATGATTGCTGCCATTGCTTCAGATGTCCACCAGTGTTTTGAAACCTTTCACTTGTAAAACTCACCAAGAGTGTAGCGGCGCTGCTTTTCCGTTGAAAAGCGCGATTTTTCGTCTATCAATGCAATAAAAAAACCAAAGCGACGACTGTTGTAGTAGTTCGTGGACTTTGAGTCTGTGTTTTATACACTTTTGTATGTATATATAGGTGTGACGACCACGCCGTTTTTAGATTTTAGAAATATATGCTCGTGTAAACATCTCTTTGTGAGTTCTCTTTGTGAGTTTGAGAAGATACAACAACTAATGGCGAAAAAAGAACTCTTTGCTATATTTTACGGTGACCCATAATGGCGGAAATCTTTATTTTGGGGGGCAGAAATCTTAAGGTTGTTTTTTTTTTAGGGAGGGAGTTTTTTTGGAATAGATTTTTGTTTTTTGCAAAAGGCATTTAAATTTCTGGAAATATTTAATTATTTCATGGGGACTTGTTCAGGCGTAACGCATGTTCAACGTTCTTTGACAAATATTTCGAATGCTCAGGCGACTTAGGGCGCGACCCCATAAAGTTCGTGTGGAAAATAATAACATCGTCATGACAGCCTTAAGTGTTAAAGAGTTTAGATTTACCATGTTAACAAAGTTGCAAAACAATATTGTTTCCCGCGTTTCATGTACTGCCAAATTGCCAAAACGCGCTTTTCCCGAGCTTTCATAAATCGTTTTAACTGACCGCGGGAAGTGTTATAAAATCGCATCTAAGATCTCACTCTTCTCATAAAAAGATGTTGGCAGAGGCTCGATATCATGAGTTACGATAGTACCCTGTGTTTCATTTGAACCGTTGTTGCGGGAAAGTTATTTTTGTATGATTCAAAAATTTGCATAAATTATACCTCTACTAAGCGCTCCATTCCTATTTATTAATACCTGGTTTGTTTAAAATTGTTCCTTTGGTATATTTCGGACCCCTGAATAATAAATAATTTGCGGTCAAGCCCGTAAATCGATTTACAGAGGGCACTGGAGGACCAATAAAAAGTGTCAATTGGACGCGTCCGAACTTTAATTCATAAAATTTTGTACCAAATAAAAATTAGTTGATGTTTGAACAAGCTTCATCCGTTGTTCTGTATGTAAGAAAGTAGAATCAAGTTCAATTTTTTTGCATTTTTGGATAAAATAATGATTATATTGTAAACAAATCATAAAAACCAAAACAATATTGTGCCGTGTATTCCACGGGATATATGGTTTATTCATGTCCTGTGAGTGTTTCGAACGAGTTAGCTGGTTCGTTGTCGTGGTCGGGGTCAACAGGTAAAAGCTTTGGAAGATCGTGGGTTCGACCCCAGTCAAGTCATACCAGAGACGATAAAAGTGTGGATTTATCCTTCCTACGGCGTTCAGCATTAAAGTAGGATTGACGGATGTCTATTTAAGCGGTTGCTTTGCTTACACGATTTACAAAACGCAAATCTATGTTTTGTCTCCTCTATACCACTCTCATTGATAGCAGTAACAATAAGAACTGAAGTGGATACTGTGCGCAAAATATCGTTCGTAATAAATTATGATACAATGCATGGTTCTTCAATAGTCCGCCAGGCAGTATTTTTTATCTGGTATATATTTTTGCGGTATCACTAGCGCGCCTGCTATTTAAAAAACCGGAAAACTTAAAAGTTTTGATTAATATTACTGCGCAAACTTTTTTACATGCTAGAGTGCATTTCGCCATTTTAAGCTCATTCAGCTCGCCAACTCTCTTAAGCATCTGGTAGCCATTTTGAATTGTTACGTCAAGATAATACAAAAACATTTGACGTCAAATAATGTTTCATACTTCGCGCAAATACTCAGTGACAGAAGGAAGTGATAGAACTTGCTAGAATGGAGATACAACTTTCTAGAATGGAAATCTGCCACAGTATAAAAAAGGTGAATAAATTTAAAAAAGTTTTGATTACTATTTTATCACGTTGTCGTTAGACTCTAAACTTTTTGTCAGTGTGATGTACATAGTGAAATAAAAACCAATAGAAAGGCAAGATCAGCCACAAGAGAATTTTTTGTGCCTGGCTACAATTGTTAAGATTCATCCATACTTACTTTTCAGGAAATGGAGGAAGTTTATGAAGATAAATTAACATCGTTATCTCAAGCACTTAAAGAGGAAAGACAACTTAGAGTGAAGAGCGACGAAACAATTCAAAATCATCTGGGGAAGATCCAACATCTTGAGAAAATTATTAATGGTTGCAAAAAGGAATGCGACACAACGTTTGAGCAGTTACACGGAAAAGCAAAGGCGATGCAAGAGTTGATAGAAGAAGCAATAACACCTGTAGTGAAGATCGCTACTGAAGCCTCTAAGGAATGCGAAAAGGAAAAGGAGAAAAGAATCAAAGTTGAAGAATTGCTGGAGAAGGTGAAAGATGAGCGTGTTGTTCTCGCGAAAGAGAAAGATGGATTGAATCGCTATGTGTCCAATATGGAATGCAAACTTAAAGAGCTTGAAGTGATTAACGCTTACCAGAAGGATGCGATTGAAGATCTTAAGAGAAAGGTTGCTGAGGAAGATGAGCGATATAACAAATATAAACAGCAAACTAAGAGCTTCACCACCATGCTTCGCAACAAATGCGATGGCATTACAAAGATTTTGCACAATAATTTTATTTGCAAAATCTTCCCAAGAAAGGTTTCCAAAAAGAAACTGAGAGTGGTTGCTGCGATTGAGGAAGTTCAGGAACTGCTTCAATCGCATGCTGCTGAAATACAAAAATTCTAATTCTTCCCTTACCCCACCCTACCTTTATCCATTTTTTCTAATTTTTTTTCTTTTTATTTTATTTTCTGAACTTTTTTTCCTGATTTTTTTCTGATTTTTTTTCTGAATTTTTCTTCTTTTTTTCGCCAGTTACTTTCGCAAAAGTGAATGGTCACGCGCTATGGTCAGGCACAAATGGCTAGGGCGTTAAATACTTTTAGTAAGTATTTTAGACGGACGCGCTTTATTTCTTAGTGTGATAACTTAAGGATATCTGTGAATAGGCGGCCACAGAACTTGAGTTGTCTTGCTAAAGTAAAGTCGAGTCCTGATATGATACTTATCCTCTGATGAAGTAGCCCTTCTATTCTTTTATTTGTTTTGAATCTTCCTTTGGTTTTTGTAAGATTTTACCGGTCACATTTTTTTACACATAAAGACTGGAATTTATATGAAGGCATCCGTAAGTTGTTGTCGTGGACAGGCGGCAAATACCCGACAACTCCTTATTTTGTTTTCAATAATTCTAGTCTTTTTACTCTCATTTTATTAATAGGTTTTTTTAGGTCTTCTTGTGACAAAGGTAGGGAGGGTGAGGGTACACGTCTACTTTTTTTTGTAAATTTTGTTTTGTGAATATATTTTAATAAAACATTTAATCAAGAAGTTTTTATTGCCTTCCTGACAGTTAGGTCTCCGAACAACCTCGTCCCCAGGGCATCTTGTATCTTTTCTGACCCCGGGACCCTTTAAATCTTTGGCACACATTTGGTTTCTCATGTTACGAAAAGTTCGACTTGCACGATGCTTTTGCAGATGTGGTAAAACGCAGAAAAACGTTTTTTCTCGCAATTTTTAATGACGTTATTAATCCGAAACACGTGTTATCTGCTCTTCTAAAGCTGGATTTGCTCACTATGACAAAACATATTGGCCCGCGGGAAATAAGTGAAAAGCGCGTGTTAGGTGTTGTAATTCCTGGAACAAAATGTAATAAATTAAAACTTTTACGCCACGCAAATATATCCCTACTTAATGGCTTATCAAAAATGCGGTTTTAACATTTCAGTCCGTTTTGCAAATCTTAAAAAGTCATTGATAATCCCGTACCAGCTCTCTTTTTTTTACTTGAGATTTATTATGATGTGTTGCGTAGAAACATATAAGTTTACTGTACATAAAGCCAGTCTAAGCAACAACAATGACTTTAAAATCATTTTAGAGGTATTAATTACCTTCTTAAAG
This sequence comes from Hydractinia echinata, assembly GCA_030067915.1. Lineage (NCBI taxonomy): Eukaryota > Metazoa > Cnidaria > Hydrozoa > Anthoathecata > Hydractiniidae > Hydractinia > Hydractinia echinata. The sequence goes on along the minus strand of JASGCC010000036.1, from coordinate 568,540 downwards.
CTAGTAACATAGCATTTTTTTTTACCAAATACAGCTCTTCGTGTTGTCTCAGTTCATTCGTCAAACAAACTTTCGATTTACTTATATTTAATAGTCTGGTTACGAGAGCTAAGGTGAAACTGATTATGCTTAAATCAGCATCACGTGATTAACCATAAAAGTATTTTATATAGCACATTGAGTAAGGTGTGAAAAAAGCTGGCTTCCTACCTCGTTGGAGTGCTTTTATTTCCATTTTTAACAGCAGCGGCATGCTTGTTGTTTTCTTTCGCTGACATTGGTCATACACACTCACATTGAACATTGTGTTTTAAACCTTATTCTGAAAGTAATTTTATTTTGCGAAATTTTTCCAAACCATTATTACATCGTACATATTATCAAATTGTCTCATAAGCCAATCAACATTCTCAGATATATGCTGACCGTAATATTTCCCGTTGCGACACATGCTGCTTAAACAAAATTCAAAATGTGTGAAAGTTTAACTAAGTATCCTGGCTGAATGTTAATCTGAATTAGTAAAGTATTTGAAATTATATATGTTTGCGTACATTCTGCGTACGTTCTTAAAATGTTCTTATTTTTTTGCCTTAGCCTTGACGTTCTTATAAAAACTTCTAATGAAAAAAAACGTGTGCACATTTTTTTTATATGCCATGTAGGGCTCAAATCCCTTCGGTCAAAATTCTGTGTTGTTTATAAAAAAGCGTTATTAAAACACATATCTACAGCCACAGGAGCGTGTCTCAGTGGTTATGGAGTTCGCTTCGTAATCATAAGGTCCGTGGTTCGGTTCACATCGCGGCATTTTTAGCAAGTGCTTTTACCACAGCTAGATGCCATGTTGGGAAATAGCCAATGCCGCTGTATATACCTGATGTACACATTCAAAACACAGGAGCAACACTGACGTGGCTATTCCGTATAAATATTTTGAATAACAATAATAAAAATCCGGCAGATATGTCACTCAACCTTGCAATTCGTTGTGCAGAGCTAGTATAGGGACGTCATATATACAGACTTTTCCAAAAATCACGGTCAAACTCTCATAAAAAATAACATACTGAATTTGACTTGTGATGTCACAGATTTTTCATCACGCCTCATCACGCCTCGTCGCGACAAAATGCGCCGACAATCAGCAAAAAATCAACAAAAATCAACGCATGCGCAGCAACAACACGTGACCAACATGTTGAATAGGGGAAATTCCCAACTTGCACAGCAATCTTCGGACTTGGTTAATCTGTATATAATAAATGAGTTGGTTTAAGAATGCAATCAGTAAAATATACAACACCGTGTCGGCACCAGTGGCAGCAACTCGCGACGCTCTTGCCGATCGACTACAGAGTGTGCGCCAGACCATTACCTTCTACTACAACAAGACAAAGGAACAAATTTCGGGAGGGACAACGCTTCACGACGAGGTTGAACAGGAGGCAAACAGGAGGCAAGGGAAGACTACACGGAGGACATTGAATATCAAGGCTCTGAGGACGATATCCAGATGTTGAAAGATGGAAATATAACCAAAACATGGCGGTTCAACAAGCATTTGAACCAACCTATAAAGGACGCTATTATGCGAAAAATTGCATCACACGTGGACATGCGCGTTAAGGTCGTGTACAGCTTCAGCTGTGATATTTACAAGGGTGGGGGTGGTGTGTCTGAATATCACAAAACTAAGAGCTCCAGGTCAATATCAAGTATAGAGGAAATCAAAGCGTTCATTGAAGAATGCGAGATGAAGCGTCTAGATTTGGAGGATGGCGAGTTTTGGACCAGGGCTTATTTACCACCTGTTAGGACCACCGAGACCCCAGGAGCATATGAAGGGAAAATCGTGTTTGGTCACGTACAGATCAAGGTGATAAACACGCGTGAACCTCTTCTGGGATGCAGCTCTCTCCCGGAGTGGCTGAGAAATAAGAGGTGCATCTACGCTATGGATGGTGAAGAGGCCAGAAAGGACAACTTATGCTTTTGGAGATGCCTAGTTGTAAGGGATAGGGTTAAAGTAAAAAGAGGAATAGAGTTTCTAACAAGGCCAGCTCTCACCTTGGCCCGGAATTACTATGGGGACTTTAAACTAAAACGTAAAGACGTGCGCCCCACAAGGTTGGTGGATCTAGAGGGAGTTGCTAAAAAATTTAAGATCAACATCAGAGTCTTTGAGCCCAAGACAAACTCTGAAACAGCACCATGGCGACTCGTCTATGGGCAAAAGCAGTACAAAAAGGGTTTAGACATTATCAATCTTGGTATGCTGGATGGCCACTGTTTCTACATCAAGGATTTAGACGTGCTGACCCAGCACTGGGAATGCGAGGTATGCGGCTACGCTTTTAACGAGGCGGGGAATCTCACGCGGCATAAGAAGAACGAATGCGAGGGTGTCAAGACAACAATCATTTGCAAAGGAGGGAAGGTGAAACGTATGCTGGGCAAGGCGGAGAAGGTCTTTTACGATAAGGGTTTCAGCTACGATGCATCAAAATGGATCGAATACATATCGAAGCAAACGGGAAGACATATTCATCATGCTTTATGTGGTCATGGTGGTGAACGCGTTATCCGCGATGGTAAAAAGGAGTGGAAAGTTGATGGCTACGAGCCTATCACAAAGACCGTCTATGAATACAATGGTTGTAAGTGGGACGGATGTCCCTGTCGGCCCGAGAGAACCAACGCGGGCAGGAATCGTTACGGTGCAACCTTTTCTAAGGAAAATATAATACGGGAACAGGGTTACAACCTCGTCCCAGCTTGGGAATGTGAAAAACCACCCAAAATCAAGAGGTACTTTACGAAGGGATTTAGGCCTTATCCCCACTATATCGTGTTTGATTTCGAGGCCCTCCTACTACCGTTAAATTACCAGCAAACCCCCAATCTGACATATCTTTCAAGACATGTTCCTGTAAGCGTTGGTATTGCCCATAGTTTGAATAGTCAACCAACATTCATTGAGCACGAGGATCCCAAGGGTTTGGTTAAACAGTTTGTGGAGCAGCTGGAAAAGAGGCATACCCTCATTGTGAAAGAAGTTGAGAGAATGTACCCAAAACCCGACGATTTCGACATGTTCTCCAAAAAGAACCAGGATATGTGGAACGAGTGGATAAAACAAGTAGTCGTAATTGGGTTTAACAGCGGCAAGTACGATATCAACATGATCAAGCGGGATTTTGTCGAAGAAATTGCGCAAGGCGATAAGATCAGTGTAGCGAAGAAAGATAACAACTACATGTTCCTCACAACATCGAGGTTTAAATTTCTCGACATTAAGAATTTCCTTGCTCCCGGCATGAGCTATACCAGTTGGTGCAAGTCCCTGGAATGTAAGCTCCAAAAGCTCGTGTTTCCATATGAGTGGCTAACGAGCCACGGCAAGTTGGACCATGTTGGGCCTGTCGCGCACGAAGACTTCTATAGCCAGCTAAGTGGGAAAAACACGCTATCTCGCGAAGAGTACGAAACATTCCGCGCTGAGTTTTACAAGCGAGGGTGCGTCACCATGATGGACTGGCTGCGCGAGTACAATCTAGCGGATGTGGAACCCTTCATTGAAGCTGTGGTCAAGACGAGGTTGCAGTATTACGATGATGATATAGACATTTTGAAGGACGCGGTAAGTATCCCGGGTGTATCGATGCGCTACGTCTTGAACAAGTCTCTACGACTGAACCCCAAGTTAGAACTATACGCCCCGGAAGACCCCTGCAGGCACAAGTGCGAGGACTCTTGCTACACCAAAGGGTGTAAGGGGTGTAAAGAGGTACAGAAAGCCTGTGAAAAATGTACAAGGAATGAGGCCTACGAGCTCTTGCGAACAGGGATGGTCGGTGGCCCCGCGATCGTATTCTGTAGGTACCTCGAAAGAGACGTGACGGGTATCAGATCTCACGTATACGAGGAACCCCACAAGTGTAAGACCATACTAGGGTACGACGCAAATATGTTATATCCAAGTACCCTAATGCAAGACTTTCCTTGTGGGAAGGAACAGCTGATCAAGGTGGCTACGCCAACATCAGAAAACAATATCGAGCTACTAACGCGAGGTGTGCTAGATGGATCGCTCTTTGGTTTTGCACAAGTGGATATTGAAGTACCTGAAGATCTGCGTGACAAATTCAGCGAAATGGCCCCACTATTTGTTGTGAAGGAGATACCTGACGATCAAATCCCGGAGCACATGCACGAGTACCAAAAAACTACGGGTCGCAAGCGTGTTCCGGGTACGCGTAAGCTTCTAGGGTTGCTAAAAACTGAAAAAATCCTACTGTATACCCCCGTACTGAAATGGTACCTTGACCATGGGTTAAAAGTGACTGCTTTTTACAGGTTTCTCAAGTACACTCGAGGTAAGCCATTTGCATGGTTTCCGGAAGAGATTGCCGATGCACGACGACAAACCGATCAAGACCCCGACAAGCGTATTGCGGGAGATTCAGCAAAGTTGAAAGGCAATTCCTTCTATGGGAAGATGATTGAGGATTTGGCGAGACACCCAAACACCACGTTTACAAGCAATGAAAAGGAGGTTGATGCAGCCCTGTGAAGCCCGTACCTCGAAGATCTTGAAGAGATTGGAGATGCGTACGAGCTCAGAAGGGGCAAATACAAGTGCAGTATTGATAGAGCCTACCAGTGTGGTATTGCGGTGTATCAGCTAGCTAAACTTCGTATGTTGGAATTTTACTACGATTTTCTCGACAAGTACGTGGATCGTCGAGACTTCGAGTACATCTATATGGACACTGATAGTGCCTATTTTGCCATCTCCGGGGAAGAGTTACGGGATGTCGTTCGCCCCGAACTGCTTGACGCTTACGACGAGGATGTGAAAAACTGGCTCGTCACTAATAAGTATTCAAGTCGAACAGGAGGGATATTCAAGCCAGAATTCATAGGGTTTCGGATGGTTGCCACGACAGCCAAGTGCTATTTCGGGGAAGGAAAAGAGAGTACGAAATTTTCGTGTAAGGGCATGTCAAAGAGACAAAATGCCGTGACCTGGTCTCGATACATGAGTGCGCTAAAGGGTGGTCTAGACATGGCCAAAAACGTAGGTTTTCGGGTGCACAACCAGGGAATGATTACTTATGAACAAAACAAGCTTGGTCTCTCTGCGTTTTACGACAAAAGTGTTGTACATGACAATGGGATACATACCTCCCCACTTGCTTTTTAAGCCAAGGTCATCGATATATCTCCAAGTAGAGTGTCAAACACACTTCGAATAAATGGAAGTGTGTTTGTATATAGCTGTAATTTTACCCTATGCCTTGATTGCGTTTTGTTTTTTGCGATATCGTCGTACAATAAAGAGAATGACAGAGCTCGCACAAGTGTTTGACTCCGCAGAAGATTTTGAACATATCGATAAACCTTTCGATAAACGCCAAGTTTTAAAAGAAGCTCTACGCAAAGCCAAGGGGCATCTCTTACCTAAAAAATGCAACGAGAGCTTTATCTACAAGGCCCCTGATGAGGCAATCGCAAAAGTACATACCGAGTACGTTCAACGAGAGCTCCAGGAGAAGGGAGAAAAGACGGCCAAGGCACTATGTACCCACGTGGTTAACCTATATGCACGCGTTATTGAAAATTTCGTGGACATTGACAACGTTGAGGATCTAAGAAAAGATATCGAGGAAGACCCCATCATCAGAGACGCCATGGCAGATTTGGGGGTCCTCGTATACTGTACAATTGGCCGTTGTTTGGCACCCATATTGGTTTTAGGACACACGGCCAGACACATGAGCAAAAAACAGGATGGAGCGGAGACTAACGAGAAAGATCCTTGAGGATCAGGGCCTACATTAAAATTTCTTATAAGTCTTATGGCTTATAAGAAATGACTGAAGAACCGAGACAAGTCATAGTCAAGAAGAACGAAGGTCGTTTTGCTGCTGGCAAGAGACTTGCGGAATGGAATCGCAAGAACAAGGAAAGCTTAGAGAAAAACGTAGGCAAAAGTTCTTCATCAAGTGATCAGGAACCTGCATCAAGTCCGCACAAGTCGAGGGACAACGTCTACATCTACGGTGTAGGTACGCTTGCCGTGCTCGCGATAGGAGTAGGCGTCTGGTATAAATTTGGAGGCATAAATGGTGGGGAACCTCACAAGCCCGCCCCTGAGCCTCAACAAGGGCAACAGGGCAAAGCTCAGCCTCAAATAGATATTTTTAAAATGCATTAATAAATGACAAGCAACAAAGTAACTCCCAAAGAGAAGGAAATCATAGATATGCTATATGAGACTGTGGTAGATCTCAGTTTTACCTTTGCATATGCTCTTACAGGTAAGAAATTCCTGGGAATCACGAGTCCATCCGCCAAAATGGATACAAGTGACGCGTTAAAAATGACGGTCTTTTTTACAGCAGACAGAGCGAGTCGCGAGATGGCTGTCTCCAAAGGGTAGATCCCCGCAAGCATTGTACCAAAGCAATAAATGATAGACATTGCCAGAATCGATAAGGAAATTAAAAAGGTCCAACAGGACAAAAATTACCTGCGCCTCTATACCTTATTTTCCCACAATATTGTGCCTAGGTACATTGAACTGTTAAAAACACCAATCAAGATCCCCTTTTTTTACCATGGTCCCTGCCCTGTCTCTGAGGAAAAGGCGCGCCTCTTTGAGAGATATCTCAAGGTACTGCGGTACCTGGAGGGTAAGCTATCGTTTGATCCTCTACCCCTTGTCTACAAGACCACGTACTGCCCCGCCTGTAATGGGCATCTTGTCAACAACCATGGCGGCGCGTGGATTTGTGTCGATTGCCTTTCGATATACCCTAAAATACAGAAAAAAACAGGGCGTTTAATAAAATGCTAGACGTAGTCAAGGAACCACATACGGCAATCTTCACGGGGCCTACAAGTTGTGGGAAAACACAACGTGTCCTGGACCTACTTAAAAATGAGTATAAGCGAAGCTACTACAACATAGTCGTGTTGTGTCCGACCATACAATGGAATAGTACCTACCTTGAGAGAGCCTCACTTTGGAGGGATGATTATGTGTTCCTGATAAACCCCAAGGATCAACTCTTTGAATGGGTTCAACAATTGTCATCGTTGCTAGCAGGTGAAGAGACGTTGTTTTTCGTCGACGACTGTATTGCTGACGAGAGCCTCGACAAAAAACGTCAACCCTTGCTTGAGCTTGCTATTTCAGGTAGGCATCGCAAGCATAGCCTTTGGCTACTAACCCAGTCGTACACGGCTCTTCCGAAAAACCTTCGAAGGCAGAAGAAACAGCTCTTCATGTGGTATCCTAACGAACGCTCCGATATGAAGTTAATCGATGATGAAACGAACATGATATCCGACTGGGAAGAAATCAAGACTAAATTGAAAAAGTCCGAACATGCATGCCTGTACGTGAGGCTGAAACACCCCAGGACTTGGAAAATTCTCGGGTGACCATACAAAAAATCCGATTCTATCCTATAAGATAAAAGATGTCATCACAAATTTCGCTTTTCAACGCCATACCTGCCGGAGCAATTGAGACCCTGTTCGATGAACAAAATCAGCCTCTTTTTAAACGTACTGACCTGGGGAGATTCTTAGGGATTGAAAATGTTAGACAGTGTAGCCTCGATCGTCATATGATATCATCAAGGGAAGAAACAGGAGGCGTATGTGGCACATACACCCCAAATGAAGACCAAAATTGGCATGGCGTCTTTGTCACATTAGATGGTGCCCTGGATATTGTTGTCAGATAAAAAAAACCTAGGGCTGTAGCTTTGACAAAATGGCTCAAAAGGGAGTAGAAAAATTGCAAGATGAGGTCAGGGAGCAGCGCCAGACCATCGCCATCCTAGAGGACGAGCTTGAGGACAGGGATGAACAACTTGCAATGCTCCGGGACAAACTCGAGGTACAGACCCAGCAAAATGCGAGGCTTCAAGAACGCGCCGTGCCACATGCTCAAGATCCTGGAAAAGATAACATGATCATGATCTATCGCAAGCATACCGCACGGGACGACGACGAGTATCATCATCTTCCATACTACTGCGCACGTGTTCAAAGACGTGTTCTTCCCACCAAAAGGAGATGGATGCGAGACAACTACCCAAAATCCGAAGAGATTGTCGTCATCGATAATCCAAACGGTATACACGCGTTTAATAGGTTTGAAGAGGACGAGCATGTGGAGCGTTACCGGTGTCACTTTAGGCTTATCGACCTTACTCGAGATGACTTGTATGACTTGGGTGTGCCGGCACTAGAGGACTAGAGAGGTGCTAATTTTACTACCCACAGGAGTAGTAAAATTACCGCTTAGGGCACCACCCTACACTTTGGAAAGAGGTAGACATTTTAGACCCGTTTGGCCCCATGCTAAAAGCCATTGAAATAACAAAATATGGAAAAATACGTACAACAAAGACAACTGAAAAATATGTACAATATCCAAGTACCCGTACTACGATGTTGTATTGAGGCAGCGTCAGTGAGTGGGTATTGCCCCCAATGTGTAGAAAATTTTAGGTTTAGAAATGGATTTTTTATGAAGGGTTTGAGGACCCTGATGACGAGGAGTTTTTAGGCAAGGTAGCGTCAGGGAGAAAAGCATCGGCAACATTTGCAAGGAAGAAGATCGACGAGGATTTAGAGGCTTAAATTCAACGCCTAGGGCTGCATATCGTTAAAAAAGCTAGGAACAAGTATGGTGCACTCTGTTACGAGGTCATTAAAGATACTTTATTAAAACTTTCGGATTTGGCTGATATCACAAGAATAGGCGATATCCTCAACTTAAAGATAGTAGATAGGCAATTGGTTGATATTAATCTTGATAGTGAGCCCGATGTCATTAAAGGAATCGTTTATGGGTACCAGTTCTATACCCTACATCCTTTGCTCTATGTAAGGAATGGAGATGACGAGTATGAAGATCTAGATTTAGATACACTTATGAAAATACTTTACCAATCTTTTACGGGCTCTGGAGGTACCTGAACATCCTCTGGGATCAGCATCAACTCTTCCGCAACAAAACTACGATCAGGACCGTCTTTTAAATAATACAACACGCGACTACCTGCTACAATACGATCCAGCCTGTACAATTTCTTGCTCCAAAAAGCATCAGTTGCGCGTCTTTTCGCGTCACCATGTTCTTCCCTGGTTGTAACAGATAGAGGTACATACCGTCCTCGGGTAATGGTTTCTCTTCGGGGTATTGTTGCCCCTTTGCAAGTGGTACCTCCTCGAGCTTGATTGACTTCGAGCGTTTCATCTCAATCATAGCAGTTTTGCTATTGTTGAGACTTTTCACGATAGCATACAGGTGTTTGACCCATATACTACTAGTCTCCTCAGAGACCAACTCTTGCGCATCTTGGGGTTTAAAGAGTCTCTCAGCGAGTACCTTGTTCTAGGCCTCTACGAATGCCGTGAACGTATGGTGATATTTGGTGGTAGCCCTCTTAATTTCCACACCCTTGCCTTCTAACAATTTCGTTACATCTGACTTGAATTCGCTACCATTGTCGCACTTGATCATGTCAGCGACTTCGCTGGCTTTTTTCGTACGTAGAGGCCTCGCTACCTTATACCTCGAAGCCACATCAATACCTGTGAGGATGTACTTGTAGGTGTTTCCATGCAGCTTGTCATGAGGCATGTATAAGATGTCAAATGATGCATCTCGTTGGGTCTCGTGATGGTAAAATGCGGATAATCGATACGTTTTGGACCCCGAATATGCCGGAGCCAGAGCAGTTGACGAGAAAGCCAGTGAGTGACTTTCCTTTTGGATAGGCCAGTTTCTGAGGATAGCAATTTGATAGCTTTTCGTCCAGTCCAGAGATGTTCAGGGGTGTAGTACATATTACTTAATTTTCCCGCCTCCTTCTCGGTAACGATATGTGGTGCTTTTGACATGTTGTTTATTATATTAACCCCAGAAGAGTCAAGGATCCAACAATGAAGGTCAATTCCCCAGACTGTTGTTGTTTGGAAGGTGTGTAAAAGTCTGACAATTTTGGTTTACTCTCTTCCGTTGCAATGTAGTACTTGTACATATCGTCTTCGAGCTCTCTCAAGCTCTTCCCGGCCTGTATTTGCATTCCCATTTGCTTATTGAACCAGTCGATTTTTGCTTGTCGGTCCTTTACCCATTGCGCTTGAGTGTTTTGCAATTTTTCCATCACCTCATTATGTCTCTTGCGCTCTGCCTCGCCATGTCCTGAAAGCTTGCTAAACAGAAAGTTTGTCCCGGAGAATGCCAATGCGTTAATCTCGGCACCTGCAACAAGAACACCGATAGTTGCCATTTATTTCAATACTCCACGCTGTGAAAACGGCCATCGAGAATGTTCAGCTGGGCATCTTGCAGAAGGTACACGTAACAGCGTATATTCCCGGTTCCTTCGGCTTTTTTTGTCATCTGCAGCGTGATACCATCACTTAAGCGCTGTAGAGATCTACCTGAACCATGCAGACTGGGGTCAGGGAAAGTTCGAAAGTCAATAAACAGGGCGTATCTTTCTGTTAGGAATTGCCCAATGGTCACATTGGAATCATGGCCGCCACCAGTTCGAGGTGGTCTTTTGGGAGCATGGCATTTAAGTAGAGCTCATTGGGTTCCCCCTCCACAGTGATGCATATTTTTACGATCTTTGGATTATAGAACACCTCGTTTTTACCAGAATAGGCCTTCACTTCTGAGGGTTCTACGAGGAGTAACAGAACCCCCTTAAGGCTCTTGGCGGGAGTGTCGATCTGAAGATTGTAACTGGTATCTTCTTTTTTCATATTTACTACCTTGGACCTTAAGATTCTCTCATAGGGTAGCGCGAGACGACTATACCTTGACATCATGGCACTCGCGAGAACTTCGTGATTGACCTTGTCATATTCCAAGGAAATAATGGTAATTTTATATGTAGCATCAGCTGCCTTGGCCGCTACCGCAGTAAATCCAGACCCTGAGGCTGCTGTGCCCGCGTCCTTAATAACGCTGCCATGTTCAGCAAAATGTGTGACAAACTGGAGCCTATCGTATAAACCCTGTTGATAGAAGGGCAGATCTCTCGTTAGTCCGAACATTTCCCCTAAGGGAATACAAAAGGTGTTACCATAGGCCGCGACGATTGCCTTTTCTTCATTCGTGCTGGCATAGTCAGTAGCCTTCACCTGCAGAGCCCGGATTGTACCGTCGTTAGGGTTCAATCCTTGAAGAATTAGGTTGTTCTCTCTCTCGAATTTGGGTAGCCAGAGATCCCGGTAGACCGCGAGGAGTCCATAGTCATTAATGTTTTGCACTTCATTCCCATTCAAAGTAATACGTAGGTCTCTCACCAGACTTTTCCCTATGTTACTGACGATCGTACGTTTTGTGTTTGTACCCGTAAGTTCAAGGTTCAACAACAGTTTGATACTCCCCGGAAAAATGACATCGTTCTGTCCAATGTTCGGGATTTCTACGTAGAGATCTTCATTCTGATTAATTGTGGAGGGTGCATTGCTTATCTTGACGCGCTGCCTTCTTCCTTTAATACCTAGCATCGTTTTAAGTTCTGCGTAGGAGTTAAGTTTATCTCCAAATGCGTTACTCATTTATTTATATGGGGGATGTGTAAAATAAAATGCCGATAAACCTAGGATATGAACCAGATTCCACACCGAAGGAGGACGACCGCCCCGATGATAGACCTGAAGATACTCCGGCGTGGTCTCCAGCAACGCCAACCCAAGGAGAGCAGCAGCAGGGTGTTCCGTGAGACAACCTACTAAGGCAGAGGGAAGAAATAGTAAAATCAAAGGTCGACGCTTTTTACGAATATCTTAGGGAGGAGCTGGGGCCGCCAGATGATACCCTACGTAAACTAAATTACGATGCTTTTAAACTAGAGGGTAATCAACTTGTTGTCGATGGGATAGAAATTACAAAACACGGCGAATTAAGAACCGTTGCCGCGATACAAAAGAGCTTGGGCTTGAAGCGTCTGCGAGCCTTAGGGTTTACCATCAAAGGCAGTAAGGAAGCGGCCCAGAATCTCGCGCAAGAGGTTGATCACATCAGGAAGGAGGCCGAGGAGAAGGATGAGGCTATTAATATGGATGTGCTGTCCTCAACCGAGAAGGTTGTGGATGCCACGGAGAGGTTTATCGAAGATACTTCATTTGGCGGTACTGATAAAGTTATCACTGAACGCGAGAGAAGAGGACTTAATCTCAACATTCAAACCATAAGAGGTAACCTGAAATACTTGAAAAGCAAGATGATCCTATACGATAGCGAACTTGACAAGGCAGAGGCCAAGATGAAACAACTCAAGGCTCAGAAAGACGGGGCAACTGAAGGACGACAAGCTACCGTCGACAGGGAAATAGCAAAGGTCAAGGAAGAGATCAAAAATCTGAAGGATCAAAAAAAGGCCGCACAAGAAGCACACGGCTTACTATCCTCTGAAATATATGGTCAGCTGAAGGTCATCAAGGAAACGCCGATGAAAATCGCCGAAGATGATACGTCCCTACTTGAAAAGCTTAAAATCCTCTTCAAAGAGCAGGGTTGACTATAGCGAGTATCGTCTCGGCCGTTGGTCTACTGATTTCCACTGTCGTACTCGCAGTTACAGGGGGAAGCGCTGGAGGTGCAGGAGGAAGTGCAGCAGGAAAGGGTTTTGTAGAGAAGCAGCTGGAAAGGCTTGGAAAATTTCTGAAATACTGCGGCATTACCCGGTATTATTGGTACGGTCGTCTCTTTCTTTCTCAGGGTAGCAGCAAAGATTGTCGAATACGCAGCCAAACATCTGTATATGGCAATCGCTGCTGCCGTTGGTTTTGTCGTGGTCTATGTTGGAAAGAGGAAAGTCTAATATGTTTCATCAAACACATTAGACCTATTTTTTAAGCCAGATGTAGGCGATGACGAGGCCTACTCATGCCGTGATCAATGCGGCCTTGGTATCCTCATGTTGTTCACCCTGTGAGGCTTCCCTAATAGCGCCGGCCTGCTCCGTATGCTTAGGGGGTGGTTTGATACCCCTCTTTGTAGGCTTAGGTAGTGGTTTGATACCCCTCTCTGTAGGCTTAGGTAGTGGTTTGATACCCCTCTCTGTAGGCTTAGGTAGTGGTTTGATACCCCTCTCTGTAGGCTTAAGTAGTGGTTTGATACCCCTCTCCGTAGGCTTCACACTATTCACATCAACCCGGGCCCCAACATTGACGTTGGTAGGGGCGATCAGGATATTGTTGTTATAACCCTCAATTTTACCTATTCGCAGGGTCATGTCTGAGGGTAACATGTACACGCTGGGTATGACGGCAAAATTAACCGGAGTTTTAGCATATTGAAGCACTTTTTGGAATGCTGTTATGTCTTCCCCTACATTCTCTTCACGCCGCACCATACTTTCAAATTTTTGTATCAAAATTTGTCTGGCCGTATAGTTGTCCGCACCAGAACCAAGTAGGGATGCCTTGGCCCCCGCCTGCGATCCAAGCAACAAGACCACGTAGACGCGAATACTTTCGCTTAGTTTTGTCAGGCCTTCCGACGTCAGACCTTGACTTGTTGGTATGATAAATTTTGCATAGTCACCATCAACTGGAGGCCACCACGAACCGTTGGTTAGTGAAGCACCTACATTCTTAAATTTGTACAGACTGTTGGGCTCGGCACCATATTCGCGACATATCTGCGCATACCCAGAGGTTGAGTAGGGATTTTTGTACCGAGAAAAACCGTCGTCATAAGGCATGGGTACCCTCATCCTAGCTAGGATACGACGCATGTGGTAGTACACGTGGAATTTGAAAATGGAGTTAACAAGTGATACGGAGCCCGTCATATGCTTGGCGGAGATACCTAAAGCCGTGGTTGCGCAATGAGTTGCGAAATTAACCTGGATGTTCCAATAGTCCAAGGCTTGTCCTGTCCATCCCACTAGAACAGGATCATTGAGGTAGGTTGTTGGAATTTTGATGGCATACTTGGTAAACCCGGGGAAGACCACGGAAATGTGTGATTCTGTAGACACATACAACTCTTGGTGTTCCAGGTTTGTTATACCAAGGGGCCATTCTCCCCTGTTCATCACGTACTTTGCCTTGGGGTTGTACGGATACATATTGGCCATGTTTATTTTAGAAAATAAACATGAAGCAACTCTACATTACCGACATTGGAAAACCCACACTATTTGAGGATTACCTGGGACAGGACACGAGGATTGCCTTAAAGTCCATCAGTATTCGACCCATGTGGCTGAACATTTACACCGACAATGATTTTACCATCCGTAAGACAGGGCCTGATCAGAGGGTTACTCGAATTGAAATCATGAATGGATTGTACAAGATCGAGAATCTGGCAACTATCGTCAACAGTCAGACACAGGACAAGATCAAGCTGTTTGTCTTGAAAAATGGACTCTGCAGGCTCCGTGTCAGTGACCGGTACACGGTGGTGGTTAACCCACAACTGCAAGAGCTCTTAGGCCTACCTGCTCCAGCTGGTGGTAAGTATTACACAAAGGGAGACTATGATTCCTTTTACAAGACAGACGTTTACATTCGGTTAAGACTTGTTTGCCCTCAGTTGGACGAAAATGATGCCCTACTAGATGGTAAAAAGTCAAAAATTCTCGCTTTGGTTCCCACCAAAGGGTTGAATGCCTGGGGGGACATGCTGACCTGGAGTTTTGACACTCCAATTTACCTTCCCTTGAAGGGTTCCATGGACCGCCTCGAGTTTATGTTGACGGACGAACATCAATGAAAATGAACAAAAATGTTTCGTTCACCGGAATTACAATGTGTTTGCTGATAGAATAAACGATGAACGATATAACAAAATTGTACCCCAATATACCAACTGCTCCTGAGGAAGAACGGGACAGACTCGCAAAAAAGTTCAAGATGCATGGGACCTGGGTACGCTACTGTGATCACGGACTGCTGGGTACTACCATAGTAACGTCGGGGGTTGGAATCGGAGCGCTGGCCTCGGGCCTTGGTGCCCCGCTCTGTATCGCGATGGGTGGAACGATTTTTGTGGGTATAGGGCAAGCTGGGTTGAGGAACGCCTCAAAGAGGCTTGGCGTGAAGTCCAAGAAGCACGAAAATATCAGACTACTCGCGGAGTCGAAATTGAATTCCATCGTTGATCTGATTTCGAAAGCCGTAGAAAATGCGGTTATCAGCGACTACGAGTTTAGTCTCATTATGCAGGAAAAACAACGGTATATGCTGCTAAAGGAACAGATGCGACAACGTTTTAAACGTATAGTTGCTCCATCAATGAAAGAGAACGCGCCCAGTTAGTTGCGAAAGGAAGACAGGAAGGTAGAGATGACGTCTTAAAAAAACTTCAATCTGTACAGTATGCAAGCAGTACCTAGAGTCTCCACCTGTTTACAGACCTTAGTATGTTTTTTAACCCAAGGGTTACAAAACATTGGTTTTTCTATAACAACCATGTTTTCATATTTTTATATTTACATTCCACAACTTGCACCTGCGGGTAGTAGTTTTTGCCTTGAACGTATACGGATGATATCGCCAGCACACCACTGAGTTTGCAAGGCTCGTTATAGGGTACCGGTTGACCATGAAAGTTAGTCGTGATTGCGTCCTTGTAGTATTAGAGCTTGGCGTTGATATAGCGATCTTTTTTGACCGGCTGCATCATCAATTTTTGAGATATCAACTCTTCGATCTTGTTCCAAATTTGACGATATTTTTCGATAAAATCAGGATACTCTTCAAAATCAAGACTCATCGCTGGTACGGCACTGGTATTGTATTGACTGACTCCATTGGTCCAGACTTCAAGTGTCTTTATCCTCAGAGCTACTATGAGGTCCCGTGTATGATACCCCACGATATACCGTTGATCATTGTCTTTGTTGGCAGGAATTGAATCTGAAACTGTCAGATAGTCCACATTAATATCACTGATGTTGGTAAAAGTAGCAGCAAAACTCCGAGAATTGCTTCTATCGTTTCTCGCACATGCGCAACTACCCCCGTTATATGTTATATATTCCTGGTAGCAGTACCAACACAGCATCCTAACCTTTACCAAGAGCCTACGTCCGCAGGTGCAACTATCGTACTCGTCAAGCACGCGTTCGCAGTCATTACATTGTTCTTCCATTTATCTTATACCCCGAGGGGGGCTATGAGATAACTTACCTAGGGCTCCGAAAAGCATCCTATCACCCTACCCCGATGCCAGGAATTCCTTTTGCGTCAGGTCGCCCACAAATCTGACGAGGCGTCTCCAGTCTGGGGCGGCCCTTCATTTGTAGCGCCTTTTCAACAACCACAGCGACATTTCGTACGCGCTGTCATACACCTTTCGCTCCTCCACGTAAGCCAAGCAGCACGCATTTCCACAAAAGTAGCCCTCGTACACGTACTCGCCGTGTTCGCCCCAATGAGCAGCCATGTTTTCTTTGATATGAAAAAAGCCAGATTTCGTCGTATGTTTTGTACTCACCTGTGGGGAGTTGTATCTCATGCAGCACCTGACGCCTTTTTTGTCGCACAGTTCTACAGAGCACCAGTAACAGAGTACCATTTTAGTATACACATATATAGTCCGAAGATTGCTGAGCAAGTTGGGAATTTCCCCTATTCAACATGTTGGTCTCGTGTTGTTGCTGCGCATGCGTTGATTTTTGTTGATTTTTTGCTGATTGTCGGCGCATTTTGTCGCGATGAGACGTGATGAAAAATCTGTGACGTCACAAGTCAAATTCTGTATGTTAATTTTTATGAGAGTTTGACCGTGATTTTTGGAAAACTCTGTATATATGACGTCCCTACTAGCTTGCAGTATGGTCTAATTTACATCAAAATTAAACGCAAAATCAGAATACGATTAATGTCACTCGTCAAAGTTAGGGCAAACCATTATATTTGTGCAAACGCATAATGGCCCTATTTTTAGGGTCAAAAAAAAAAAATTCCCCCGAAATATGAAAGTTTAAATTTTTTCCTAAGGAGGAGGAGTTTTTAACAGTTTGGTTATCAAAACGCATCGATTATGTACCTAATAAACTGGATTTTGCTAGTAATGGAGATTATGGTGTAATAAAGAGGGTTCTTTCCAAAAAAATTTCGTCTGTGTGCTCTCTTGTGGAAGACTTGAAGCTGAAATCTGCGATTTCAGTTTAAGAACAAAGTCACGGTGATTTTTAGTCTGAGTCTTGTCTTTTGACTTAAGAGTATCAGATCCCAGCTCTTGTGTCCCGAGTAGTATCGTGAAGAGTATTGTTATCACATTCCAACAACAAGTTTGCTTTGATATTTTTTTAACAAAAAATTTATTCCAACTTCGCTGCTAGTGTTCTTTTTCTTTTTATACCAGTGCAAGACAAGGAACCTTGGAACGAGGTTGTTTAATTTAACATTTATTATTTTCATTGTCGTTGTGATGATGATTAAATTTTAATATTGTCTTTTTATGCAAAAAAATGCGAAAAATGTGACCGGATTCCTCAAGTAACGGGGTACAAGATTGAGGCGAAGTTGCTAAAACTCCTTCTTCTTATATAATAAAACAAACAAAGTTCTTTACAAAAATAAAGCTCTGTGAGGAAGAGATAAATATAATTATTTCAGCTGTTAATTTGGCTTAGCCAATTGAAAGTTTGTATTCTTTGCATAAATTAAAATGATTGACAGTTTTGTTCACGTGACCAGGGCGAAAAAAATTTACGCTTCGGTGCGTGCAAGTTTTGTTTATGTTGAGAAATTTTTGTGAGATGGTCGTAATCTTGCTCAAATACATGATTTTTTTTCTTATTTTGATGGAAATTTCCTTGATATAATTTCCCTCAACAACGAAATCAAGATCTCAAGAAAGCATAGAGAGGTTTATTGCTAGTTCTTCGAAATTGTTTAAGCCAGTGAGTAAAAACTGCTGTAGCTACTGTATAATATTCTAAAACTTTCACTGGGTCGTGTTTTGACCAGGAGGGCAAGACAGGATGGCGAGGGTCCTCTCATTTAATTTTGCGCGTTCTGCCAAAGTAACTGAGAGTGAAAAGCGTCATTCTTAATCGTGATGATAGATCTAACGTAAGTATGGTGGTCAGGTAAAACTTGATTCGTTCAGGTACAGTTTGAAACTGGGACATTTCCTTTAAAAAAACTTGGCTTAATCGTCAAAGAACCTTCACATTTTACGTTTTTAGTTAATTCTTAAGTATGTAAATTAAAATATATAAAAAATATTCTTTTTCTGCTTTTCTAAGGGTATGTTTTTAATCTCAAAAGAGTTTGTTTTTTAAAAGAAATATTTTTGAGTCGAAGCTCTCTTGATTTTCAAAATGGCGTAGATCTTGTATTTCAAGCTAACTTCCTGACCTGGTTTCCACATGCCGGTTACTGTGGGATGAGAAGACGATTTGATTACTGTAAAGATGCACTATAAGAAATTAAAATCTGCTTAAAGACACAAATTATGATTTATTTTCACGACGATGTTGTTAAAAACATCAAAGAAGTTTTTCATTATATGTTTTAAGGAGTGAGTTTTATCTTCAAAAAAACGAGTTTAGCTAAGTTCTAAGATGTTATAAGTATTGCCGAGGTGCATTAACAAGTTTTCAATTGATGATGCACAAAGTAGAAATCAAATCTGTTTAAATTTTAATATCTCTTGAGATATGTTAACTATAGATAGACTATGTCTGTTATATCCCCATGTTGCAAATTACATTTATCAAAGTAAAAGCGAATAGAAACCAGGCTGCACTTAAACTGTCGCGGGTCGTTGATTACTCATTCATAAGATATTCTGAACGGGATTGTGGGTAATAACCAATGCGTTGTAGTTTCTCACAAAGGCATACTTTCAGCCTCTGGCACGATGTAAACGTAAGCCATGTAAAATAAAATTACGTGTGAAGCATATAAATAAATAATATCCATTGTTCTACTAACAGTTCCCACATGCTTGCTAAATCTCAATTTACCCAAAATGCAATGCTCACATCTTGTTACTAAACATAACGTATCTTGTTGGGAGTTGCCCAAATTTTTAAGCGGGTTTTCACCACAATTGAATATAAAATATTTATCAGCTTTAAATTTCAACAGTTATCTATGGGCTAACAGCTTCATCTTAATTTACAAAAGAAAAAAAAACGATGTTTATACGAACGAAAGCTTTGCTCAAATAAATTTATTTTGCCCAAACTTGTTTTTATTTATTTGACATATAAGGTGACTGCGTAATTTTTAAAATAGTAATTTCTCGGTGACAAAGAAAAGAAAACGAATTCTGTATTCCCGTCTAAACATTTTAGCCAATTTCGAAACAAAAAACACCCAGGACGAGTAACTGCGGAGGAGTGCTGTTAACAACAACAAGGAACACGTGGAACTCAGTCTTGGTTGCTATTTTGTAATTGATTTGATTTCATGCTCGCTTGGATTGAAGCTAACCTAGCTAGCTACTAATAAAATAACAATGTGGACCAAAGTGAAATAAATGTCACGACTTCAAAAAATGGATGCTATAGCTAGCCAGCTAACTTAGGTCCAGTTTTAGATAAAAAAAGAGCCTTGTTCAGGTCAGTTTATTGCCACTGCAGTTTTACACAAGGCATACCTTTCTTCAATACTTGGTTCCATTCAGGAAGTTCTAGCTGGCATATTACAGGAATAAAACCTGGAAGTTGGTAGACTTAATTTATATATTCATGTAGCTACTCTATAAACTACAAAGAAAGAGCCTTGTTATTATAGCCAGCTAATAATATGTACTTGATAAAAACACTAATTTCATTTTATCTGTCCACATATTTTTGATATAGCTATTACACCTTTATGATGGCTAATTCTTTAGTGCTTCAGCATTTAATAATAAAGCCAGACACTAGCACTTGTGTCAATCAAAATAAACTAGCTATAGCTATCTACCAGTTACGTTTACCCTCGACACACCCATTTTTAAAAAATGTGAGACTGGGAATGGCTATAGAACAATATAAGAACAATGACAAAGCTGAAATTTACTCATCTATGTTTTTTAAAATAAAAGAAAGAAGAATAATATATACATCTAGGTAAAAATTGCTGCAAAATCAATTGTTGTGATTTTGAGAATCTTCTTATTAGATTTTCCATTTGAAATATTTGCAATGTATTGTGAAAGACACACTTTTTGTTTCAAAAAAACACGTCTTAAATCATAGGTTTCATAACTAAGATCAACAAAAATTTGTATTTTTCTGTAAAATCAGAACAATCCAGAATATAAATTTCTGCTTGCAATCGATTCTTTTCTTACCTACAATCACATACAGTATAAATTTGGCACGATTGTTTATGAACACAATTATGAAGCTGCATCAGTAATGTGCCAAACACATTGACATTAATCCAGAATTGCATTTTTTTTTTCTCTTTCAGCAATAAACCAGTTGTTAACTGATTAACATGACAAACACCAAACACGATCTGTTTGAAAATTCAGAGCCCCAGAATTTATCTATTGTTTTATTTTGTTTTGTATACCATAATACACGTTGTTGTTTTTTATAAGTAAAATTTTTATAAGAAAATGATCCTCAAAAACCCTAAAATCTTAAAAATATTTAAAATCCCCGGCCTCAGCGTGTTAAGATTCAATTTTTGATGACCTTGATATTTACATGTACAGTTACTAAATCACCATAATTTTAAAACACAATACAATCAAGTTTCTTTTTTTCCAGTCAAATATGCATCCTAACAAAGTTTAATCCTAAAAATAAGTAAAGAAATCAATAAAAAAAAAAAAAGAAATAAAATACATAACTATAATGTTATTCACAGCTGATGTCAATAAAATATTGTAGTTATTTATCAAGAAAACAAGGAAAATGAGGAATGAAAATTAAAAAAAAAATAGAAAATTTCAGCCTTTATTCAGGCATTTTGCTAAAAAAATTGAGGTTTATGTCAAAAAACGGTTTTCTTATAAAAAAACCCGCTTTAAATAATTATGGGGTGTTGAAAGAGTGGTATGTTTAATACAAAGTTCAAATAGTTTATTTTAAGCAACTAGCGTTTAACCCAACATTCAAAGTTGCTGCTTTAGATAATAATGTCTTGTGTCTTGTCAAATGCTTTATGTGCTTTTCTATTTTTTAGTGCTAAAAAGTTGAATTAAAAAATTATCTGGAGTTTGAACTTGAGTAAGAGAAAAATGGTAAGTAAACACTTAGCTCTTTCAAATTTATAATTAAGATTAGAGTGAGTAAGAACAAGCAAATTTGCACTTTTTCTAAGGTCTTAACAGCTTTTTTAAAATAAAAATCAATGCTGATAGATGTGCAAGTAGGATCCCAAGTTATAGGTTTATTCAGAGTTTGTTGCTTCAGAAAGAGCAATCTGAACCATCTGTAGGGATGAAAAAAGATGAATCCGATTTGAATCTGTTAAAGTTGATTTAGTTAATTTAGAGGGCAATCTTTTTTTCTGAAGATAATACAAACTATTTTTTGTGTAAAGGATCATATATAGGGCCAAATTTTGTTATAGGGCACCGCTGGTGGAGAACCGCGTGTATTGCTTAATGCATTGAAACCAATGTTAGGTGTGGTGGGTGACATAAAAACACCTCAAGAAGTGATGCGTGTTGTTGGGTATATATATATACTTTAACTTTTTCACTTATGAAGTTAAACATAAAGTGCTGTTATACATGATTTTTTTTGCCCTTCTTTAGTATGATGAAAGATGCCGAAAAGTTAATGAGTAGATGTGTATATTTAAACATTTTAAAAGCCACCTGCAGACAAGCTAAACAAAGTGAAGAAAAAAGGGACACCCTTGAGAAGTAAGAGCATTTCAAAAATTATTTTATCGTCTAATCATTGTCTCAGAATGTACCTTCAAAGTTTCTAAACCAAAATTTCTATTTGAAAAGTGGTAGAGACATATATATTAAAAGACACTTAATGACTTTGACTGTATTATGTTTTAGATTCCTTTCAACTGGTGGATGGGGTATTCTAAATAAATGGCTTCTCGAATTCACTAAGTCTGAAAATTTCCCAGTTTTGCTAGAGCTTATTGACGTATGTTCAAATTTGATAAATGGGATTGATAATATTTATATATATATACAATTAATCTCAACAAATTTATTTACAATGAAATTTTGTTTTGAACTTTTAGGTTTTGAAAATTTTACCAATTACTGTTGAGTTACTTAAACAGGTATATATGTAAAAAAAATGAATTTTCAATTTGAGGTTTATTGGTTGTTTTGGTTTAAAATGTTTTAAAAAAATATTTCTTTTACAGGGCAACACAGGCAAGTTAATTAAACAGATGACAAAACTTGAGCATGCAGGTATGCACTCTTTTTGTTAAGTTTATCCTGACTGTGAGTATCTTTCAATATTCCTTGTCTGTGACAAATTGTGTCTGTGACAAATTGTATTTACCATGTCCAGAACGGCTTAATTTTCTGCAAGCCCCCTTTAATGAATGTGGCAGGGATTTAATTTTTTGAATTAAAGATTTGGAAAACCCAATGTTCCTAAGAAATGCAGAGCATTTTATCCGCAGAAAGTAAATCTGTAAAAAAAATTGCACAGATTTTTTCCCAAACTGTTTTTACTCTGAAGTCTTGCATATGCTAAAATAATGAGAAAGCTCTTCTGGTATTAGGTTAGATCTGACTTTACGTGTTTGTTTTGATTACAGATGTGAAAAAGAATGCAGGATCTCTCATTAAGAAATGGAAAGATATGATCAGGGGAGGTTAGTTTTTTTAACATGTCTTATTTTTGCTAATATTTAGAAATGGATTTGTTTAACTGTTTAGTATTGATATTTAGGTGATGAAGCCCCTTTATCTAAAAGAAATAGGTAACTATTTTGAATGCTGAAATCTTCTCTTTTTGAATGTTTCAAATGTCTTATCAAATTTTTGTCATTGTTTTGTCTCTGTGAGTCATGTGGAATTCACATAATTTTATTTCCTAAAAATTGAATTGCACAAATGAGTATGGATTTTTCCAAAGTCTCAGCCAATCGTTGGTTAATCACTTGACGATCAACCTAGCATTGAATTGGAGAACTTTACCTTTTATGTGAATCCAAAACAATGAGCATGAAAATAGTAGTTAATTAAAAGATGAACAAAAATTATATGTGTAAAGCAAAGTCAAAATGTAGTGGTACTCTGGTTTGACTGTATTTAGTTGTCAAAATTTATTGGTGATTTGCTTATAAAATTTTACTTACGTTTAAGTATTGCTTTGCAAATTTTTAAAAAATATAGTTGTAAAATAATCAATATAAATGTATTTGTATTTGTAGAGAAGTGGAGGCAAAAGGACCTCCTGAGAAGCGTGCAAAAAAACTAGATGGGCTTGTAAAAGGTATATCTGTATTCCACCATCTAAACGTTATATAATTTTTAACTGAAAGAATCAGGTTATGCCCAAAGTGGATATCTTGACATCCTTCTATGTTGCCAAAAAAAAATATTGTATTTGTTAGTTTTTTAGGATATTTCCAAGGGTCAATCAACTAGTTTTGTCTAATAAATGTATTTCTAAACTATTAATAGGTGTGTCTGACTCAGCTGGATTTATGTCTGCTTTAACCGCTGCTACTCCTGCACCAATAAAAAAGAAAAGAAGAAATTCGAACTCAAAGGTAATCTACTAAACTTTAATATTTGACAGTTGCCTGTTTAATTTTGTGCATATATGTGTGGTACGTGTTTTGTATATTTGCATAAAAATATTTCCTAAAACATAAAAGTGCAATGCAATGGCTTTGCTAATTAAAAAAGGTCAACGTCAGTCTAAATACATTGACGTTGTAACATCTAGGCATTTAACAAAGAAGACATACTTTTTTCAGCGACTTTAAAGAAAAATGAACACAACCACCTTTGTATTATTATATATATTCAAAATTCAATTGTTATGTACCTGGATTTTGTTTTAGGCCACGACTCTGCCTTTGGATGAAATTTTGTATAAAGCAAAACATGAAAAGAAGTTAAAACTTGAAGCTGATCATGAAAAGTAGGTTTCAGACTTTATGTTGGAAGTCAATAAAAACTTTTTTTACAATGGAAGATTTTGTATTCACTAATTTTTTTTTATGTATAGCTTGTCACTTACTGAGACAGAAGAAGCTGAGGAACCCATGGATACATCTTTAGGTAAGCATGACACTAAAATTATTTGGTTCATGAGAAGGTTAAAGAACTGGCCTGAATAGGTTTGGGAGAGGGAAGGGTTGGTGTGTATCTATTCATTGGAGTTTAATTAATTGCCACAAGATTCCAGTTTTTTTGATAAATTATCAACATTTTCTTCAATAAGTAGAAAGAAAATTTGCACTATTTCGTTACTTTTTTGATTTTGGTAATTTTTTTCGGTAAATATGCTTACTGTACCGTAACGTTTATACTATTGTACCTTTGTTTGATATGGATGCAGGCGAAATTTTTAATATGAATTTGGGTTTTGTGGGCTAAACCCAATAAGGATTAATGATCACTGGTGGACTTAAAATTTGGATATATTATGGTTTTACTTTATTCAAATTTTTCATATTTTTTTATATTTAATTTTAGCTTTACTGCCAGTATCTCCAGCTGTTGTAAGTCTTTAGTATAGTTTGTTATCAAAAGTCTCTTTCAGCTTTTAGTATTGTTTAATAGTTATTTCACTTTTTGAGTTATTGAGATATTTTAGTTATGCATTTTTTCCATGTTATAGGAGGCTGCAAATCTTGCTTTAGCGAAAACAAGTGGTACGTACTAGCTTTTAAAGCCTGATAATTGTGGACTGGCTTTTTTAAACAATATAGAACACGATTATATAAAAATTTCAATTAATTTTTAGAAAATGACATAGTTATTGATGAAGGGTCACTTGCTAGAAAGAAAAATAAAAAGAAACGAAATATAACATGGGCAGCTGATGACCAACTTGTTCAAGTTTCGTATTTCGAACTTTTAGAAGGAGAAAGAAAAGGTGTGGACTTCTTATTTGTTCTTTAAACAATACACATCTTGTCACGATATAATGGTATTACTACCAGTCTTTTGTCACTTCATGTCAAGTTTACAATAAACTGTGCGAGAAAATTACGTTTTATCCAAGTTCTTGTTTCCATATAGGTCATCATGCTGAAAATTTCTCTGAGGCACGCCACCATGAATCTTTACTGGAAAAACAAGTATGTGATAAATACCAAAAACAGTTTTCCTTTCTTTTTCTTTTTTTGTTATTTGTTTTATAAATCCCTCATGAATATTTTTCTTTTGTGAAGGCCATGCGTGCTGCTCGTCGAGGCCAAGATAAGATGTCAGAACGCGTGATGGTATGGTAATTCTTTACGTATTCTAGTTGCGTATGCATAATATTTGTCACTTGTGAATCCTACCATTGATATGTTATTATTTCTGTTTAGTGGGGTCGTTTAATTCCTGTTGACAATGCTGGCGTCCAAAATTTTACACCTGGTGAGAAAAGCCGTGAAAAGTTTATACAGGTATGTTTATTTATATTATGTAAGATGGACTTGGCCTAAATTTAAGTCATTGTTCTTATTAAAGAGAAGGGGGTTAACCTCTGTCTTGTAAAAAGGTTTTCCAGTTAGTGCTGTGTTTGTTAATTATCTACTTTCCTCGGTTCTCCAATTTTTTTTGAGTTAGTATTGACATTGTGTTGTTATAATCATATTTCTGTATATAAACCAAAGGCTAATTTCCCTGAAGGTGCTTTTTCTTTAAACGTTCTTTTATTTACTTTGTTTCAGGCTGAACGAGAAAAGACAGTGCTTGCGTTCATTTTCTTGACAAAAGAAAGGTAAAAGACTGTTCTGTATGTTTGCTCACGCTTTTAGTTACTAAAAGAGCTGTGATGATCAAAAATCTTCACTTTGACCTGAATATGTCTTGATGTTTATCAGATCTGAGCTCTAGAATAACTCTAAAAAGTTGTGTGTTTGTAAGGTATTATTATACACTTTTCAATCTTCCGTTTTATTTATTTAGCTTGCCATCTAACCCATCCGAACCGGACTTCGATCCGGAAGACCACAGTAATCGAACGCAACCCCGTGTTATTCCGCATGATGAAGTAAGTCTCGTCTTGTCTAATCAAAATACCAAAATTATAACCTTTTTTCTATTTTTATCTTACATAACTAAATATTTTACCTAACAGGATGGCGCAGCATTTCCTCCTGCTAAATCAACTAACCAACAAACATCACAGAAAGTACAACCTCTTATCTCTGAAGAAGATTTCAATTTCGCAAAATCATCCACAAAAAATCCACCCTTACAGCAAAATCCAACTCAACAACACAAGGGATCGATATTAGATGTATCTCCCGCAGTTCAGAGTATAATGAGCCAGTTGATGAGAACCAATAATCCACCTGTTTCTACAAACGAGCAAGGGAATAAATCTTCTATGCCGAACATTAATTCGGGATTGTTAGGACAAAACGGTAAGTGTGTGCGGATAGCCAAAGCCTTCTTGGTTCGTGTTTTTTTCTTGGATCCGTATTTTCTCTCATATATACGGGCTTGCGTGTTGTTGTACGTACCGCAAATATTGAAACTCGTGTTAAAGGGGAATTAAGCTAGGTTTTTTATTTAAAAAAAGCAGTGGTCGTCACAAAAAAGATTTGAAATACCTATTTCTTTTCATATAAAAGTTTGATCATCTTTGTAAAGGTCAGAAAAAGTGTATTTCGTTGGCGGTGTTGGTAGTTTTTGTAGTAGTTTACTCAAACAAGTTTTTTTCATTCGCGTTCAACTGTCAACATTACAGATATTTCTGAAAATGCAGTACAGTTTTTAAATCCGAAACGGGAGTACAGGGCCAAAAGATAACAGTTTGTTTGATGAAACTTGCTATTTTCCTTATTACGAAACCTTTAAAATGATCGCGATTTAAAGACGACTTTCAAAACAAGGAATTAATAGAACATAAAACACAAGGCTGGAGAGACTTAAAAAACACCTGAACTGCATTTAAACGTGATTTACAGCGTTTCAGAACATAAATTTTCGCTGGAATTTAATTTGGCATCTTCCTTTTCCAAACAGATAGCATATGTTTGAGAATTATCGATTTTTAAATAATGTTCAATTAACGCGATTAATTAATTCAAAATTAAGTTGAAAGTTTCTGTCTTATGGAACACAATTTGAGCAAACTACAAATGAATTGTAAAAACAATTTTGGGCACATTCATTTCAGTATACTTACGTGCTTTTCATTCGCGTATGTGTGATAGCACAGAACAGAGTACTAGCAATTACATAAATTTGGACGGCAGATATGTATAATGTACGTGTGTTATTTATCAATAAATATTTACCTGTTTCAATAAATCTTTTTTTCTATCCTTCCCTGTTTAACCCATAAATATATATTTCACTGATTATACATATGTCTTTTAAGTAAGCATGACGCTCATATATAGGCCAATCGTATTCTCGGCCACTTGATTAGGGTTTCAAATATTTCTTGCTTAGCAAATATGGCTACATGAATAAAGAAACAGGAAATATCAGTACGTTATTAGCACACTTAGGTTCTCGTTTAAATTTATCAATACCAGGTATGCCAATTGTTCTGCAATTCCCTGAATTGTTCTGGCACATTTTGGAATGAAAATGTACTTGAAAAACAGAAGTCATTTTTTAAGGCTTTTACTGGAGTTGTTTTTGATATTTTACGGTCATTTTTTGCTGCAACGGTTCTTGTTCTTGAAACTGAAAATAGTCTTGAATTTTTAACAAAATTCTATTAATCACCGTCAATATATATTACCTGTTTTAAGTTATCTTAGCCTGTCATTATTATTTCATTTCTATGTAGGCATGATCTCTAATAACGGTCCACCGCCACCTCCAAATCATCCAGCTAGTAAAAGTCCAGCAATGAACAACAATTTAATAAACCAAGATTCCATTCCGTCAATTATGCAGAACCCTATACCAAATCCGCGTGGGCGCGGTGGCCCTGGACCAAGATTCAACGGAGGAGGCAGAGGTGGTCCTATAATGAACAGAGGCGCATTAACCCTCGAATGGGAGGACAGCAACCAAGATGGGATGGCCCTCCACCTCAGGTATCTTTTTTGTTTTCAAGTTCAAGTTACTAAAACTACGTTAAACTACCTTTTATAATCTTGCATTCTTATTGTTTATTCTAGGGTCCAGGCTATAACGATGACTGGAATAACTTTAATGATGACCACTACAATGATGGTTTTAATAACAACTTTCACACAGGACAGAACAACCGTGGCGGAGGAAACTTTGGTCCTCCACCTCACAGTAATAACGATTTCAATGATTTCGGCAACGGTGGTGGAAGAGGATTTCGGCGTGGCGGTAACCGTGGACGTGGAAATCGAGGTGGGAATTTTGATCGAAACCGTGGCGGAAACGATTGGAATTACGATGATCGGAGAGAAGATTGGGGACGAGATGACCGTAATTTTGGACCTGGACCCAATAGGGGTCGTGGAGGAAGAAATCGAGATGACAGAAAAAAGGTAAATTTTACCCTACTTAATATACGCCATGATTATTCATAAATCGGATCCTGTTAACGTCGAGTTTTAAAACGGCCGACGTATTGACGCATTCAATTTGGTGGGCAGAATTTTTTTATATCTGACTTAATAATATTATTTTTTAGCCGTTTGCCAGCATTTTCTGTCGCAGCGTGGTTGTCGAAACGGTGATCGATGCAATTTTCTACATATGAGAAGGTGATAGAGAATCAGATTATGGTGATGGTGGTGAATGTTTTTTACTGTATGTAATGTCTTGACGTACTTAAGTAGCTCCGTATTCGAAAACATTTTTATATCTTGACTTAAGCAAGGTGTTTTGTTATTAAATTTTGTTAATAAAATTTATATTTTAGTAGATAAAATCTTTGTTTTTGATAACTCTAATCATTTGTAACGACTACGCCTAAACCCGCGGATTTCGACCCGTTATTGGAAGTCGGTTTCCCTTCAAAGAATTCCTCGTAATAATTCAAATCTTTATGACCTAGCTAAGTTAAAAGGAAACGAAATCTAATAATTTACAAATGCGTTCAGTTCGTTTTGAAAGAAATATTTTATGCAACTTGGCGTGTTTTAAGTTGGATTTTAAGTTGGATTTCAGTCGAGCCCGCCTTATTGCAGATTTTATTAATTTAGCTGAGATTGGGTCACCAATCCTTCGCCATGCAGCACTTTTAGCATCTCCTGTGAAGCCATGTATATGCTGTTTGTCAAAGCCTCTACTTTGGTATATAATATACTACCACCTCAATAGCATAGCCCTGCATTTCAAAAAGACGCATATTCAGCTGTATAGCGTTCAAATGTGTTACATAAAGCATACGTACGTAACAAATTTCACCACAAAAGTTCAGAATTGATGATAATGAACAAAGCAAATAAGTAAAAGACAAAGTGAATAATCGTTGCAAAGGGATTCTCCTCTTGCCATTGCCTCCCATTGAAAATGTTAAAAACCACATTGGTCAATAGTGTGGTCAAATTTGTGTTACGTACGGTAATATGCTGTACGTAACATTCATATTTGAGTGATATACCCCTGATTATGTGTTTCTTTTCGAACGAAAAAACTGTATTAGGAAAAGGTGGTGGTGGTGTATCTATATAACAAAATTGAAACTTTGACTGAGGAATTATAGAAGTTATAATTACAGCTTCACAGGAGATGAAGTATTCGCTCAATATTCAGTTAAACTATTATTCGGGATGGGTTGATGACAAAAGCTAAATACACAGCCTTATCCTAATTCTTACTTGTTTCGTTGTTGGCTACGAAAACGCGAACGTTCATCGTGGTTCGTTTCGAAAAAATACATGCCTTTATCCGCATTTATTATTATTATTGTTTTTTGTTTGAAGCATTGAGACTTCAAATACAGATCTACGCAGGTTTGAACGCAACCATGAAGAATGTATTGATGCTGAAAACTCTTCGCTGATTCCACTTATTCTTTTCTGTGATGGAGAGACTACCACAAATTCGAATTAAGCGTCGGCAAGTCGTGGGTTCGATTAAGTATACTTTTTATCAACAACCTAATTATTATCGACGTCAGTATTGGCATAGCAAACACTACCCCTTATCCCTTTGACTGTTGATCGTGACCTGCAGTATTAAAATCAATACACACAAACTATTATTTGAAGCACTCCATAGTGCTGTTTTAAACACTGATATATGTTGCTTTCTGAGAAGACTTATCGCAGTCGTCCAATTGACTCGTTTTCACCTTTATAATTTCTCCCTCAACCCTTTCCAGCAGGACAGAGAAATGTTCTTTAGGTCCTCAGTGTACAAAATTGAACTTCAGGCGGAATTTTGTGTTGCTTATTTAATAAAACACATTGAACTTGCACAGCTTATAAATAACATTAGTCGACAAAAAGAAACTCCCGTATCGGCCCTTATAACGCCTGCCCTAATTACGCCTGTTTTAAAAACGCCCTTTCGCCATTAACGCCGGAGTTAAAGGACCACCGTCATGTGGGAAAACAAAATTTTTCCCAATTCGCTACGCACTCTAAAAGGACGCCAACCCACTTTGTTGAATGGGAGCATATTAAGAAAAGAAGAAGAAAAAACACAGTTATTCTTTGATAGATCAGATAATCAGAAAAAAATTTTCAATTCCGTGTTATTTTGTCGAGTTGAGAGAAATAGAACATTTTGTAAATTAACGCCGTTTTTTTTTTTTTTTATTCCCGCCAGTCGCAATAATAACGCCGACTGATGAGAATGTTGGCAAAATCTATTGTCGGTAAAAAGTGATGATTAAATTTTGTGCAAGTGACTAATAATTTTACCGACTAAACATTTTCACCGCCCTGTCATTTTTTAGCATTGCTAACAACCCTTACCTTATGAATGATGGTAACTGTAAAAGAGAACATATCGGGAAGTAAGACACAAATGAAAGACGAGTTTAATTTATGTGCAGTTTGTTTTATAAATTAGGAATAAATTACATGCATGTATTATTTGTTCGATGTACATATGTATATGTCAAGATGTATATTTTACTTACTGCGAGTGCTAAAACTACTAGTTAAAAATAAACATAAAAAGCTAAACAAAAAATACGGGGTATTCCCTCTTCTCACAGAGTCGAATTTGAGTAGATTTCAGGTCTTTTGATAAGAATTTTCATCCTTTTTTGAGATGACGGTATTTACATAAAAAAATTGAGGACAGTTGAGAAGATTTTTATATTTTTGACAAAGAAAATGAGAATATTTGAGGTTTGAGGAGATTTTGAAGGTGGTTCCATCTGGAAAGAACAACGCACCCATGTAGCATTTCTATGCATTATAAAAATAAATACATGCCACATGTTGTGGAATTAAAATTGAGGAGTTTTGAGGAAAAAGTTGTTAAAAAATCTACTTTAAGAGGAGACTTGAAGAGTTTTGAGGAGACTTTTCAAAATAGAGGGGAATTGAGGAGTGTTTAGCAAGAAAGCAACCCTCGAATATAAAAGTTAATCCACAAAGCTCTATTAAAAAAAAAAAAAATAGCCGCACGAGGCAAACTTCATTTCAGCGGAACAACAAAAACTTTTTAAATTAAAGGGACCCAACACAAAAAAATATATTTATATATATTAGAGAAGATAAAAAGTTGCTTATCAAGTCGTAGGAAGAAAAAATTTTTAGCGTTAGGATCTCTCTTTATAATGTGAAATCGTGCGTAAAAAAAGTTAGCGTGATACCAACACAGTATTCGTGACAATAGTTACATGAAAACAATACGTGAGATAACCAACAACATCATTGCAAGTAATGAAAGGCCTAAACAAATAAGAACAACAACTTAACAAGCACTTGTTAACAAATACTTGTTGGAGATTCTCGTATAAAAATAAAACAAAAGTTTCAAAACTCTCTTAAAACGAAATCCACGGGAAATGTGTTAAACGTTTGAAAAAATAGTATAAGAATTACCGTTTCTCTGAAGAAATCTAAAACTGTGCAAAATTCTTACCAAGACACAGTCTGTATCACTCTCAGACATGTGCGATAGAAATCATAACAAGTTCATATCTTGCCAACGAAGGTTACATGTTGAAACATTTCACATTGTACTTTTACTTCTTTGAAAAAAATCTTACCTTTACATAACACTGCAGAGTTTTCAGGTGTAGTCATTGACTTTTCAGGCGTGGTAGGTGCAGTGGGCGTTGTGTGTTCAGTAATGGCTGCAGTGAGCGTAGTAGTTGCGGTGGGTGCAGTAATAGCTGCAGTGGGCGTAGCGGTAGCGGTGGATGAAGTAATAGCTGCAGTGGGCGTAGTGGTTGCGGTGGGTTGAGTGATGACTGCAGTGGGCGTAGTTGTTGTAGCAGTTGCACTAGTTGTAGGCGCAGTGGGGGTAGCAGTTGCTGTTGGCGTGGCGGATGCAGTAGTAGTTATAGTGGTTGCGGTAGGCGCAGTAATGGCTGCAGTGGGATTAGTGGTTGCGGTGAGTGCAGTAATGGCTGCAGTGGGCGTATTGGTTGCGGTAGGCGTAGTGGATGTAGTAACATTGTTAGTTCCACAAAATATGAGTTTGTAATACTGAAGTGTACCTAAAAGACAAAACCATGGAAAACTAATTTCATATTTTAAATGTCTTCTTGTTCTATTTTCAACAAAAAAAAGAAGTCCGTATCTCTGTAGTAGGCGAGTAACTAAATTTTGCTTGCTTCTAATGCAAACTAGACCTTACGTCTTATAACTTATCGTTATAGAGATGTTTATCCTTAGTTTTTTTCCAGAGCACTTTTTTCCTCTTTTACTGATTTTCTTGTGAAACACATGTTTTCGCCCATAACAATTCGCTCATGACTAAACTTTTTCCAGTTCTTTTTAAGTTTCAGGCTTTTAACGCCATATTCTACATAAAATTACCCTTCCAAAGGTACCAAACTTAATGTCCGATTTTATTCAAGGTTTAGAGTTTTTTAGGCTTAATTCAGCCATACTATAAGTTACCAAGAGAAGGACATTAGACCATGAAAATTTTAGGTTTAGGTTTTTAACCCTGAGTGAGGGTGATTGTATAAAGCTGCTTTAAAACATATCAGGAAGTAAGACACAAATAAAAGACGAGTTTACAATATGTGCAGTTTGTTTTATGAATCAGGAATAAATTACTTTATAAAATATAAATAAAAGGTACATATATGCATACATAAATGTTTTGATGCTTGCTAATTATATTACATATATTATATATTTTACTAAACACAAGTGCTAAAACTAATCGTTATGACAAATTATCAGATAAATCGGCTAAACAAAAAATATAAAAATTAATCGACAACAAATGTATTATCTCAGATCTTCAGTAAAAAATAGTTCCAGGTGAACCAAAATATAGCCCCACAAGGCAAACTTCATTTCAGCAAAGCAACAAAAAAACTTTAGAATGAAAGGAACACCAACACAAAAAATGGTATTTATATATATTTGAGAGAATAAAAAGTTGCTTATCAGGTCTTTGGAAGAAATCTTTTTAACGTTACGGTCTCTTTAATATAAAATCATGCATAGAAAAAGTGATTAATTAATTTGAGTTGATGTTGCGAAATCATAAAAAAAAATGTTAGCTTTGATACTAACACAGTATTCGTGGCATATTTACATGAAAACAATACGTGAGACAACCAACAACATCATTGCAAGTAATGAAACGCCTAAACAAATAAGAACAACAACTTTTAACATATTGGATTTACATGAGGTCTTAGTACGGGATGGCCAATTAAAAAAGCCAAAAAGCATTTCAAGAGCATTTTTTTAACAACTTTAGAGAGCATCATTTGCGTGATTTTCGCATGGAAATAAAACAAAAGGTTCGAAACTCCAAAAATGAAATCCACGAGAAATGTGTTAAATTTTTTAAAAAAATGCCATAGTATAAGTATTACCGCTTCTCTGAAGCAATCTAAAAACTGTGCAAAATTTAAACAATGGCACAGTCTGTACTACTCTCAGACATGTGCGATAGAAATCATAACATATTTACATATATGTAGCCAACGAAAGTGTATTTTTACATGTTGAAATATTCACATTGTACTTTTATTTCTTTTCAAGAATCTTACCTTTACATGACACTGCAGAGTTTTCAGGGGTTGTCATTGATTTTTTAGGCGTGGTGGGTGCAGTGGGCGTGGTGGGTGCAGTGGGCGTGGCAGGCGCAGTAACATTGCTAGTTCCATAAAATATGAGTTTGTAATACTTGAGTGTACCTAAAAATAAAACCATGGAAAACTATTGTCTTTTTTTTAATTTTGAACAAAAGCTAAAAAAAGTCCATACAAATACCTTTTGCAAAAATTTCGGTGGCAGGCTCGTAAAGAAATTTAGCTTGCTTCTAATGCGAACGAGACCTTACGTCTTATCACGTACCATGATATAATAGTTTATCCTTAAAAGTTTATTTTTTTTCTTTTTCTGATTTTAATAGGCGACGTTCCTAATTTTGAAGAGTATTTTGAGGTGATATGTCACAACATCGGGACAATAGTTAAGCTTGAATCGACAAAAAATGGTGAAACTATAATAAACGTCCACTTGATAAGCGTTCAGAAATTGACACAAAGGACCGCCAAGTTAAAGATTTATTTTGTATGAATTAAAATTTGAGTTTTTAGTTTTTATATACCTATCAGTTCAGTATGTATTTGTGCTATGTGCCCACTTCTTGTCTTTTTCCATTTCACATCAGTGCATTTCTTTTTTTTCTTTCTGTGGTCCTCTTTTTAGTTTGTGATTTCTAATATTTTTAATTGCGTTTATAATGTACATATAGTAAATAATGTTTTTAACTTTTGATATTTATTAACAAACAGGACTTTATAGGAAGAACAGTTTATTTTTAACTGATATTTAGAACCTGTATAAATATTATTGAAATAAAATAAAAATAAAATAAATTCTTGCGAAATACACGTTTTCGCTCATAACTAAGCATTCCCCAGGTTTTTATAAGTTTGAGGCTTTTAACGCCATATTCTACATAAAAATTGCTCTTCCAAAGGTACCAAGCTTAATGTACGATTTTATTAAAGGTTTAGATTTTTTGGGCTTAATTCAGCCAGACTATAAAGTTACATGGAGAAGGACATTTTAAGACCATGAAAATCTTTAGGTTATTTAAGGTTTTTTACCCTTAGGAATGAGGGTGATTGTAAAAAACCTGCTTTAAAACATTTTGAGCTGGTAATACTAAAGTGTACCT
Organism: Hydractinia echinata; assembly: GCA_030067915.1. Classification (NCBI taxonomy): domain Eukaryota; kingdom Metazoa; phylum Cnidaria; class Hydrozoa; order Anthoathecata; family Hydractiniidae; genus Hydractinia; species Hydractinia echinata. Next base: position 533,232 of record JASGCC010000036.1, on the reverse strand, counting down.
AAGAGACAAGAGCACTAACTAGTTTCGTATGTTATTTTATGCAACACGACAATTAAAACAAGAACAAAACTATAAACATCCTCTTGTAGATTCATTCTGCACAAGTCAAAAGTCAAAACAATTATGTCAAAAGTTCGTAATGTGAACGAGGTCTTAACCCTCTTTTTGACGGCATAATATGTTGTCTGTCAGGAGAAAATTCCCAATCTTTTGAGCTCTTTGACGGTTTTCTGTCACTTCGTGCTTTTCGATTTGTTGGTTTGAACAACAAGCGCGATCGCTCATTATGTACCTGAATATGTACAAGATATGGATTTAAATTTTCGCTCTGTTGACACACGAGAATATGTTAATGTAGATAGTGCCTTAATGTCTCGTAGTTGCAGGATAGCTTGCACACAATTGCACCAGAGAAGCCATCTATATCACCTAGCCATGTACTTTTCGGTGTGTGAAATTCTTTTAGCTATTTGAATATTGCTGGCTGTAGCTACATATCTGAAATATCTGAAATAAACCTATTTTGAGGCAGCTTTAAAGTTCTCCGCTTTTTCTCCGGACAGGAAGCTATCTACTTTCCCTTTTTCCTGAGATTGGATACTTAGTCATGAAAGTAGACTCATTGACATTTACTGATATAGCCATATTTGATACTGCTATTAGCTTCCTATCCACAAATAAAGTAAATTAAAATCCCGAATTTAGTTAAGTGTTACTTCAACATTTTTTTCTTAGGATTAATTTTTGCAACTTTCCTGGAACCTTATTCGCTTATGACACCGATAAAATTAATTAAAAATGCTGAGTGTCTATTATTTAACGGGGTAACAAAGATTGACTGCTTAGCCATTTTATTATGTAAAGAGAGAAAATATTTTCACAGAAAATTTTTACTACGCTATAACCATAAATATTATATTACGTTTCAAGTGGTACATCTATATTTTTTGCCGACGATTAAAAGGTTGAAACTTTTACAGGAACTTATTTAGTAAAAAAAAAAAATGCCAGGTGACTGTTTTAACAATGACGGAGTATTGGCAGGCTGCGCCAGGTTTTTTAAAGTTAACCTGTACTTAACAGCTCAAGTGGTTCTCATGGGTAGTAGTTAAAAAGACCCTTAACCATATTCTAATGGCATAAATTTAGGCTAAATATTCTGGCCTAGCCCTTTAAAAAGGGAATTGTAATTCCTCTAAACTTGTTAAAACATTTGATACCAAACCTAGGATATGTTTTTGCCGTCAAAAATAGTTTATCTGTGTCTCCGAAAATGGCTAAATTCAGGAACTGTGATGATAGTAAAAAGATTTTTTGGCTCAATTTCATCAAACCAGTCAAGTCATTATTTTAATTTTTACTGAAGTTACAGGACTTTAAACTTGAGCGAAAGGTATGGTTTTTTTGTACTGCTGACTTTGGTATGTTTTGTAAAATTTTAATATGCCAACTACCTCTTAATGATATTAGAAGTTTTTTAAATGATATATCACTCAAGTTGTTCAATATATGTAGAGACATTTACTTTCAATCGATTAACCTTATATTATATATTATATTAACCTTATATCTTTCTGAAAGGGCATGCCCGATATGCGACACAATTTACACATGGTTTATCTGTACTGGGTTCTGAAGCTGGTGTTTGGACACAAGATTGGTGGTCTGACATAGTACTGACTTGTGAAGAAATTATTAAAAGGACGGATCATTGTGAGCAATTTACCTGTACTAAATACTCAAACTAGGGAGCTGCGCCAGATCTTCTGACAAAAGATTATTTGCCAAATTTTTTGCAACATTTTCAAGGACTTTTGTCAAATTTTGGCTTTTTTTTATGTGTTTTTATATAATATGCTGCATTTCGAGGTAGGGTGGCTCATATTTGTGAGTATAAATTATTTGCATATGTTACGGGTACAGGTCGGAATATCAGTCTTTAAGCTTTATTTTAAGGTTTTCCAAGTCTGACAGGCAACCTGAAGAATTTTGCTTCACCTATATATTATGCTTTATTAAAGCAGATACGTTTTTGATGTTTTTTTTTATTGTCTCAATCGACTCCATTGTACACAAACAATGCTTTTTAAATTGTTTATAACACTTTATAAATGGTACCTAGCTATCTTGTTAAAGGTGGAACATTCCCAGGTAAAACTCTATAATGATAGGTGAAAAATGGAAGGAGAGTGATTTATCAAACAGGCTCCTGTGGTCATGGTATGATCACTTTTTTCTGCCTCACTTTCAAATCTGCCTCGTTTGAAAGGAAGATCTTTTTCTTGTAGCATGGACCCTGGGTGGTTTTCTGGACCTGACTACTGACTGGGGCTCATTTCCGTTTTCGACAAAATTTGGCAAAGTAAACAAAAAAGTATGCTGTGAAACGCTGGTGACGTCAAAATTTTGATATTTCGACATCTTGCGGTTAAAAAAGCATGGTAAAAAAACATGACGATGGCACTAAAATATTTTTTTGCTACCTTGTCGAATTTTGGTCTAAATAATAAAATTGCTTCGTTTCGGCATAGTATACAAAAAAGGATGCTGATAATGACATTCAAGATATTGATTTTGTGTTCCAAAAAATACCATTTTATTTCATATTTTCACACAATATTTCTTTCTCCAAACCTACATCTATAGGACGTAAGTAATTTCCTGACGATAATTTCGTTTATAAACGTTGTAATCAAAGGCGTGAATTTCCAAGCCCTGTCGACTTCTTGTTTGTTTAAAACGTTTAGACATTTCTCCACTTCAAAATTAAATGTATATATTCAGCAAAATAATCACTTTAGGATATAAGCGAAAACAGTTTAGTTTTTCGCAATCTTCATTTTCGCAATTTTAATATAAATTAACGCATTTGCAATAATCACGGTTTCATAAATAAAAGCTGTGAAAATATACCTTTGGGGTGCAATTTTTTGCGTTTTTTTTAATTTCGCAATACACCTTTCCCGAGACCATGAGTCATACTTTTTGTAAACTCGTAAAATATGAATACAATATTTGAATTCAGTATAGTTTGTTTAGTTTATGTGTAAAAGTTTAACTTGGTACGCCAACCAGAAGTGCTATGTTGAGGAGATATATATCACAGTTAAAGTCTTCTTAATGCTCAAGTTACCATGTCCCGCCTCGTTTTCAAAAAGAGGTTGGACATGCCGCAAATCTTTAAATTAGAATAGCAGGTTGTTTACTTGCTGCATTGTTTCGCAATTTTCTTTGCTTATCACATTTTTGACAAGGAATTCAAATCTGTTGTCCGTTTTTCATAAAACTCAACATAAAAAGTTGCGGCACATCAAAGGAATAAGTCTCGGGAAAGGTGTATTAAAAATATTGTTAGATTTCAGGGGGGAACAGCAGCACCGTTTTTTTTTGTTTAATTAAGCTGGTGTTACGATCATATATTACAGATCATCATAACGAGCCAATAGAATTTTTGTACAATTCTGGAACAATTCTTGAATGTGCACGGAAACAAGCAGAAAAAAAAGGAAAATTTTTATTTCATTTTTCAGGTGTTTTTATTTTAGAGACTACTGTAGCCTACTTATGACTTCAAACAAATATGTAATATCGATAAATGTCATAGCTACTTAAAGATTTTCTGGAATTTACCTCGCTCAAGGTGATCTGAACCTGAAAAATTCAAGCTAAAGTTGTTCCTTTGCTGCACGTTTGTAACTTTAACAATTTCAACTAATTAACAAGCGGAAACCTACCATTGCTTTTAGTTGCAGAATTTGCATTCTTAAACAACACCTCCCACTCTCCAGCTGGATTTTCTCCCCAGTAATGCATAGACATGGTTGAGTACATCTTAATCTCACTCCCAAAGTCCATCTTTCTTGGGAGCAGCATGTACGACACCAAAGAGCTTGGACTTTTCAACTCGACCTGCAAATCGCGTCGTGGTGTAAATGTTAAGTTAAGAACTAGGACAACGTGTTCCAGCTTTGTAATACCACATGTGTTTGAAAGCTTTATCTTGTCTGTCAAGCTTCCTGTTGATGGAATTGTCCTAGAAAGTTGAAAAACATTCTTATTAAATTTCGCTCTTATTCGATATTCTATTAACGTATATAAAAATCAAACAACAGAGAGAAACCGATTCCTTCTTGGAGGGTGTGACCCACCCTCCAAGAAGGTCAGCAGTACTAAAATGCTAAAGTGAGGGTTGTGGTAATTTTAAGTGTATCATTTCAAATATCTATGGTATCGCTTGTACACTCCAAAAATGAAGTACTTCTAAATCGCAATTTCAGATTCAATCACAAGTATCTGGAGAACAGCAACACGCAGAGATAAAGCACATAACTAATCACGAAAATAGACATACTAAATATTTTCCAAAATTACTTTGAGCGTAAGTCAAGTACTTCAAAAATTAGCTAATTCATCAAATTATAGCTTGCTCACCTATGTACTGCATTTTCGTGTTCGCAGGAGATTTGTGGACGTACAGTTGTCCAATTTTTAGCAAGTTTAATCATCGCCATTGCATCAAGTATACCAAAACCAAATCTGTCACTAACTACAATGGCAAACACACAAATAAATAGCTGATGCGAGACGTTACTAAGAACCAAAAAAAGGAGAATCATAAAACATTCTACTACTCCATGCTTTCATACGATGGAGAGTAGCAACAAGAAAAAAAGTTTGTATATAGTATTAAAGGAACTTTCGAAAAATTTAAATTAATTTTCGCACCCGATAAGAAAGAACAGCTGCTAATGACACAATACTAGTAGCAAAACCAAAAACGTAACAGTGCGAATAGTGCGATCGTAATTTATGATGATTAAAGAGAAAAGTCTTCTTACATTCGTGTCAGTTTTTCTTTAATATCTTCCCACTTCTTTTATGCACAAAATATTTTTTTTCACAAATGGGGCTTTCTCACCTATTCTTCGCGAATGGCTTACTTCGGTAGCTATATTTCGCGAGATTTAAATTGCAAAAGTAATTTTCTCTAGGAGTAGATTCGATCAACACAACAAGGTTTCATTATACACCCATATTTTAATTTACAGTGAAATTATCATGTGAGACTAAATGTTCTGTTTCTTCCCCAAGAAACTATTTCACTCGATTTTTCCGAAAGAAAATTACAATACTATTTGCGTACCTTTAAAACCTGCACCGTTTGTTTTCCATCCATTGTCCATATCAATAACTTTAGTAGGGTCATTAATTGATGTGCGTGTAATGATGTGCTGCACGTCTCTCCATGTAAGGTCTTTGCTACAAGATAAAATAAATTTTAAGCACCAATCAATACTTTAGGCAATAGTTACACACCAAGAAAATACGAAACACTTCTCAGGAACATGTCTTCACTTTTTGGATAAACTTTTTCCTTTTTTTCCATAAAGCCGGTAACAAATACATGCAGAAGTGAATTTGAATAAGAGCTACTTCAATTTGATTACATCTCTATAATAATAGCCATATTTTGTCTGTCTGTCCGCGAGAAAAGCGACGTGCAACGGGCACACGAAATAGCGTGTAATTTAAAGACGGGCGAACTCATTGATATTTCCAGGGGTTAACGATTACATTAGTCCGTCAAGATCGAAGGTCCGGTCGGGGACCATTCTCAGAGAAAAATGGACACACGAATCATAATAAACATTCATCTGGTTTAACAAACGCAAAAAGTTAGCAATTGGTTTCACTTCACACACAAAAAGCGCTTACAACCAAGAAATTCCAAATATAAAACCAAAACATCTTCAATCAAAACATACAGTGCAAAATTACTTACTTTGCTTGCAAAACCAAAGCTAGCATCCCAGAAGACACTGCGGCTGCAGCTGAGGTTGCAGAAAAGGTACTACTGCATTTATTTTGAAGATCAGCTGTGGCCTATACAAAGAAAACAAGTATAACCAAATAAAAGCAGAAGACATGAACGAAGCTGTTATCTGTTATTTGAGTATTATTATTTCTCCCTGTGTTTGAAAACATTATACTATAGCACATGAGAATAATAATAAAAAAGCCGGGGCTGAGCAAGACAAATATTTGGTAGTCTTGCCTAACTCTGAAAAGTTTAGTATACGTACTCGCAATGAGTTTTTTGACCAACTATTCGTTGTTAACGAATTGCTCGCTTTTTTATCTGTCCTTATCTGTTTTGTCCGAATTGATTAACCGTTTGGCAAAGAAAATATCAGTGGCACCCTTCTATGGGGAACACTGAAGTTCATACACCAAAAAAGTTCTATGAGGTTGTAGCAGAAATCAGATTACCATTGGATCAACATCACTAAGAACGCCCTTTGCACCATCTCTTGTTTGCGTCACACCAATAATAGCTGGACATCTTTCTGACACGTTGGATTTCTTTCCATCCGAATTCACAACGCTTATGGCTAATGTGTGAATAGACGTGATGTAACCATCATAACCACAAGAATCTTGGAATAGTCCTTCGTTGCCAGCCCCGAACACGAAGAGACTGCCTTTACCATTTCGACCCTGTGGAAGAGAGCATGTGACATTGAAAAGAAGGCACAGCAGTATTTTTATAGGTAAATTGGTTTCAACTTCTCTGGCTTTTTTTGCCACACCCCTAGCCTACAACATTTTCTGACTGTGCAAGACTTTTCTCAGGTAATGGACAATTTAAATAAAGTCGCAGATAGGAACTTAAGATGACAAGCTGGAAATACCAGGGAGAAAAGAGTCTCTAATTAATAGACAACAACAAGAAAAAGCAGACTTCGTAAAGTCTGCCAACATAATGCCCCCAAACCCCCTCCCCCCAATGAGCGTTCATGACACCTTACAACATTAAAATTTTCCGACTTCCGTACTGGTCAGCTTTTTCTGACATACTCTTTCCTGGATTTTCGTACTCTGTGCAAAACTCGCTCTAAACTGACTAAAATCAATTTTCTTAACCCTGATGTACACGACAAAAATTAAGCTACAAAGAAAAACTTACATGTTTGGTACCATCGGCCATTGCTTTTGGAGCTAAATTGTATCCAACTTTAGAGCCAATGGAATCATCAGGTCCCCATGCACATGTATAAATATCAACGTGGTTTCGGTTAAATGATAAGGCTGCATTCTGGGAGTAATCTTTGCCTTGCGCAACAGAACCTCCTGATGTATCAATGAATCGAACACCTAGTAACAAACAAGTAAAATAAGTCTATTATTTTAAAACAAAATTCACTTATCTTTTTACCACACCACTTTTTGTTGAAAAAACATAAGACTAATAAAAACATTTATAAAAAATTAAAACACTTTAAATGTCTATAATATTTCTCAAAAACAAAAAATGCTTGTTGTTTGATAAATTTAGAACTTCGCGATTTCATTTGTTAAACAGTTTTATTGACTTTTTATATGCATAAAGTTTCAAGACATATCACACATATATAATGACCCTTGTGATCCTGTCAGCAACGTTTTCGAATTTTCTCCTTTTTTTATAGAAAATTTAGAATTTTCTTGAGTGATAAATTTTTGCTAATAGCCTTTTTAATATTTTGCAAGACAAAACCTTTGAGAGAGAGAGTCTGCAGAATTTGTTATAACAGTTCCCTTATTTTGACTGTTTTTCAAGTGTTTTTGCTGCAACTTTCACCATAGAAAATACCTAGGCACAATATTAAGTAGCTAATTATAAAAATCCACATAGTTGTTGAACTGATATGAAGGGAAATAATTTAAAGACAAATATAAAAGCAAATATTAAAAGACAAAATATCAGAACTATATATCATAGCAAGACAAAAATGGGTTTAGAAATATTATTTTTAGAGTTTTCAAATTAACATTGTCTGGTTTCAAGATTAAGGTCCAGCAGACACTGTTTTAGAATTGGGTAAAGATAAACATATTTACAACAAACTGATTGATAAGTTTGGAAATTCGCTTCAACAAGAAAAAGTAAAATAAACTAAACTTGAGTATATAAAATAATTTGATTAAAAAGCAGTTAAAGTCCACTAATTATATTCTAGAGATCAAGGAGAGTCTCTTTATTCAGAAAAAAACCTTATTCTCAATAGAAATAGTACCTCGGCTCCACTTTATTTATTTAATTAGTGTATTCATAGCTTAATTATTTAGTCATTAGGGAATGTATCGGTTGTATATACGAAAGAATTGTTAACGTAGCATGTATACGTAATATAGCACGTAATATGTATTAACTGATTAAAAACCCTTGCACTAAATAAATGAAATTGCTTCTTTGACACTATTAGTACCTCGTCCTACAGTTACTATGACAACATACCTCCAATTTTAGCACCATACGCTACGCCTACACCACATTTCCCATTGTTAGCCTCACCAGCAACAATTCCAGCTACGTTTGTACCATGCTTACTTCCACCAACGCTACAAGGCAAATCAAAGTATACAAATTATCCTGAACCACACAAATATATTCTGTAAAATGACTATCATTTTAACTTACTAGTCTGGAGTGGGATCTGTTGTGTTGGAGACAAAGTTATAGCTGGCTGAAGCATCCTGAATGAAACAAAACAAAACAAGTTGTGATGTAATGCAGGACTAAATAAGCATTTCAAGCCCACAATATGCAATCAGCTTAAACTAATGTGTAAAATTTAAAAACGAAAAAAACTTAGCAATTATGCAACCAAGCACCAATTAACTAATAAACCAATTAAAATTGACTGATATAAAAAATTTCAGGCCTTAGTCGACTACTTACGCAAAAGGCACTTTATGCATGCAAAATGCATGCTTTTATTTAGTGACGCGTGGCCTTGTGGTTTTGGCGTTTGCTTCGTAATCACAAGGTACAAGGTTCGGTCCACAGTGCAGGCATGTTTGGCAAGTGTCTTTACCACAGCTACAGGTCAACCCAAGTCATGTGAGGGAAATTGGGTAGGCTAGCCAGTGTATACCTAGTGTATACATTCAGAACACAGGACCCACATTAATAACCATGTTTCCAACACTGAAGTGGCCATATCTTGTATAAATATTCGGAATAATGAAAATGCACTTCAAAATGTGAAAAAAACATAAATAAATTATGGGGAAAATGGTGCATATGTTAGACATATTGTTGGTAAGTGTTAGTGGAAAGGTATGGTGTAAGGAGGACATACGCCTTGCTCCAGTGGTGTGTTGCAAGGAAGTAGTATCCCTGCCTTGTCTACTACATGTGTTAGGGAGATAACATCGGAACGCTATCACAGTCAGTAGAGCAATTGCCCTGCGAACGAAAAGTTGTGGGTCCATGTTCCACTCAATCCATCATGTTCACTTATACCGAAATTATAGAGGCGCAAAAGAAAAGTTTTTCTTTCTTTCCTGGTTGTTTATATATTTTATTCCATTTACAGGATAAAATGTTCTTAGTTGCATCTTGATGCTTGGGGACATAAAAAACGGATGTTTTAGCAGTATAAACCACCGTATTTCTTTTTTTGGTTAAACAAGTATATATTTTATATTCCTGTGTATTATCTTTTTTTTAATATTAGTCAAAATTAAGGCTTGTATTCTTAAAAAAAAGGTGTTCGCATAATGAAATGTGCACTTTTCCGAAAATTGAAAAATTACCATCTTTTCATTTTTGTTGAAAATGCTGCGTGTGCTAAATTTTACTATAAAATTAATATCTTCTCAGAATGCAGTTTTCTGGTGTCTGTTTTGATTAAACTGCATTGAATAGAACATGGAAATGGAAAAATTACCACATTTTTATCATTGGTTTAAACGTTGCATGTGATAAACTTTGCTGAAAACTAAATTCTCAACAAAAAATTTTTGAGTCTTTTGAAGAAGAACACCAAGGCTGCATTATGTCTCACTTACGTATCGTTTCTTAAATTCATCATGTGTTTTTTCGAGGCCAGTATCTAACACACTAATGACAACATCTTTTCCATTGTACCCTTCATCCCATGCTTCTTTAATCTTCATCACGCCATTTGTCTAAAACACATGTTACAACACCAATACATAATACTTTGTGCTCAATAAAATGGAAAAGACCAACAAGTTCAGATACAAACTCACCAGATACCATTGTGTACTGTACAGAGGATCGTCGAAGCTGCTTGCAGCACGTCGATTTCTTGGAAACACGTTTTGCTTTGGAACAATATTCTAAAATAAAAAGGTTACAGAGATAAAACCGTTTGGTTCTTCATTCAGAATATGAGGTAATATTACAGAACAATGTAGTTGAATTATTTGTCACTGTTAATATAACAAAAAAATACTAGTCGTCAACCTGTAGAAAAAAAAAACAAAGTTTGCCTGTCAGCTACTTACATACTTCTTAAGGCAACCAAAATAAAGATGTGACACAACTAGGAGAGTAAAATGTTGAGACACAAATAACAACCGTCTGACAATTATTTTTTAACACTTTTAAATTTTTTAAAAGGGTTTTTCCCAACTTTTTGGAATATTCTAAAGTTTATAGCACATTATCATAAAAAACCTATCAAAGCAAATGCAAAGAATATTCACACGTAAAGTATTTAAAATCAAAAACAAAATGCGTTAGCATGAGACAATGCCAGAACACAGAAACTCGCATTTCTAGATGAATATTAAAGGTCTTCAAGGTAACCTATAGTCTAATTTTAAGGTTTTTAATGTTTTCAAGGCTCGACAGACATGCTTAGGTTTTCAATTTTCTAAGGTTCGACAGACACCCGACATACCAGATAAATACTTACATTACATTTAATTCAAAAATAATGAAAAATCAACCACTAATTTTTTTATATAACAGCTTAATTTGTAAGAAGGCTGAGATTTTGCTAAACATTAAAAATGTATTTAGCCTGAATCTTTCCAAACTTTTTTTTCACTCATTAAGTTATCTATTGTGATAACATAGTACATCTATGTTATCACAATAGATAACTTCAATACATTTCTCCCAATCCTAAAAAATCTTCATTCCTATATATATACAGTTTTCTTGTTGGAAATCTAATCCCACAATGATTTGCTCCAGCATCTGGCATCCCCCAAAAAACTCTGGATAAGTTAGACATGCTAGATTATGTTAAAGTAAGGAAATAAATGTATTTCCCTAAAAGCAAACCATCAGCTGTATTCTGTTCGAAATAGTTACACTGTAGCTTTGTTCAGACCACCAAGTAATTTAATTATTTCATGCTAACAGGCAGACAAAAATGCACAAAATATTGATGAGGAAAAATATGTACGTCATGTAAATATCTAAGGAACGGTGGACCTGTGGATTTTCCATTGACTAATGACTAGTTAATATTATTAATAAAGAAAATTATATTCCTTACCTGACAATCTACATCATTACTGCTACCATATTGTATTCTTGGACGTACACAATACACACATACTAATCCAATAACTTGCAAATAAAGTGAGAGATACATGTTGAACTTGTAATAATATTAATTTTGAATTCAACTTTCTCAATCTAAATTCAGAAATAAAACTTAAGATTGCAAGTAACAAAAAATGCTGTCTTTTTTTGTTCTATTCAGACAAGTATGATGAGAAACTTCAGTTATATAAATTTTTTGTTTACTTAACTTAAGTTTAACTTAAGTTTTAACTTTAAGAACTTAATCAAAGTAAAATAAATATTAAACTGATTGAAGATCTTAATATACGGGACCGTCTTTAAAGAGAAAAGTATTGTTATAATTATTATGCATGTTAAAAGATAATATTATTATGATGTTACTACATACATGTTATCTTCTATATCCTTTTTAATACTTCCCTTGTGAACACTGGCCATTAATAGTTCAAAGTTTTTTTAAACAAATAATCTTGTCAATATTGAAATACAAGTGATGATCATAATGATCAAGCAGAAAAATTTAATTAACTTTATTTGTTATTAGTCATTGTTTTTAGTACATCTTTAGTGGAACCACCTCTGGTGGAGAGTGTACAAGTTTAGGTATCTCACCAAAACTTGTACATAGTTGCTTAAAAATTTACAGAAAGAAAGTTAGACAAGCATTTCCATACATTTTTAAAAGATGTACCAGTCATTTATTTCAGATGTATCAGTCACACACAACCTTTAATAATGGTATACTGTAATTACAAGAAATCGTGATCCAATTTTCCTTTCAACACAAATGCCCTTAAATTTCTTGGCATACCTAGTCCATTAAAAACTTTATATATCTGGTCTTCAGACTCATTTTGAAAAGTGTTAGAAGTCTTATTACTTTCTGCCATATATGAGCAGCCCAGACCGGCGCTACCAAGCAGGTAATGGTCACACTGTAAGGTGAAATTTATTCACAAAAGTCAATACTTCAAAAGCATGTATTATTTAGGACTTGAAGTGTGTCCACTGCAGAATAACGTTTTATTTATTTTTTTATGATTATTCCAAATGTTATGGTATGTACTGTAATTATTAAATTCTGTTATTTAGGGTTGTGTGGGCTGTATAATACAGGGTTCCCGCTCTCTTTTCAAAACAAAATTTGAGAAGATTTGAGGACTTTTGAAGAGATTTTTTTGATTTTTGAGGAGTTTTTGTTAACAAAATTGAGGAGATTTGAGGAGAAAAACTTGCACTTGTAAAAATGAAGGAACACAGACTGGCATCTCAATATTTTCTTATAAAAGATAACTAATAAACTTTGCTTCAAATACAAACACAACAAAAAAAGTAGTGTTTGCAGGCCACAGCAACCACAAATTGTGGTGATTCAAAATAAATAATATAAAAACTAGCATACCGTAATGCTTCGAATAAACGCCCCCTTCTATTAAACGCCCCCTCGAATAGACGCCCCTCCTTTTCAGTCATTTTTTAAATAAACGCCCCACCTCGAATAGACGCCCCTCCCTCATAAGGGGCGTTTATTCGAGGCGATAGTAAAAGTATACTTACTTACTTACTTTTTTCCTAAATCTTAGGTTTAAGGTTGGAAATTTAGTTTTTCGATTTTGAAGTTCATTCTCCAAAACATGTGAACATCTTTTATTTTCTGTTGTGAAGATATATATAGGTATCCTTAAAAACTGCAAAAGAGACGAAGTGTAAAAAATTTAATAAACGCCCCCCTCTTTTAAACGCCCCCCAAAAATGTCCAAAAATTTAATAAACGCCCCAGGCGTTTATTCGAAGCATTACGGTATATATATAAAAATAGCCAAATGTCAAAATATTTTTGAGGAGATTTGAGAAGAAAACCTAAATTTAAAAAAAAATCGAGGACATTTGAGGAGAATTGAGGAGACTTTTTAAATTTGAGGAGATTTGAGGAGTTATGAGGAGGTGTGGGGAGCCTGTAATACTCTGTGTTTGCCAAAATGGTCATCTATACATATTACCATGATTAAATGCTGAATAAACTATTGTTGGACAGTGAAAAAACTTCATATTTTGAGGAGAATTGAGGAGACTTTTTAAATTTGAGGAGATTTGAGGAGTTATGAGGAGGCGTTGGAAGCCTGTAATACTCTGTGTTTGCCAAAATGGTCATCTATACATATTACCATGATTAAATGCTGAATAAACTATTGTTGGACAGTGTTTCCATTAAGGATTCGCAATTCACAATTCACAAAGCAGGCACATCACATATTTTTTGCTCAAACCTATGCAATCACCTATCCCATTCATCTAAACTTTTGCACAGTTGTTTTAAGAGATGCCTTATAGGCAAAACATTAAAGTTATGTAGGGAAGTTGCCCAATCTTAGAGCTGTTTGTTTAGACAATTCGTATACGCTAGCATATTCAATTCTTTTGGGGGGGGGCGAGTACCCTCTGAGCAGAAGTACGAGCCTGATTATGAATCTTATCTTTAAATGTAAATGTTGTATATATGTATACTCCTACATATATTACACAATATCTATTACAATTAAAACATTTGAATAGATGCATACAATGCTTTAAAGTTGCTGTATTTCGTTCTGAAATGACGAGAAGGGACATCCTTCTGCAAAGCTAAAAACTGTTGTATTTCCTTATAAAGTTACAAGAACATGTTCCAGCAAAGCTTAAAAACCAATATATATATTTCTAAAATGACAAGAAAACATCCTAGCTAACAAGCTGACACACTTTACTTAGATACCTTCCATTTTCCGTTAAAACAGAGCTATCTCTTTGACAAATATAGGGAAATTAGTCAAGAAAAATACAACTTCTCTGTGATTCTACAAGGGGTGTGTTAGATGTTGAACGGATGAACAAAGAAAGATTTCTAAGAAGTCAATAGAAGTGAAGCTAAGTAAAAGTTCAATTTCTTGCGGATATAAGAGTAGCTGTAGCTCAGATCAGGGTTACATCATCATATTTTAAAAGAGAAATCAAGAAACTTTTAAGAAAAATGGGTGGCATATTTTGACTTATCAGCAAAAACTATATATATATATATACATAAGATATGAAATTTTGAATATATACTCTATGATTATTAGAACAGGATTTATTGTAATTTGAAGTTTGTAAATTTTATAAGAGTTTGACTATAATATTCAACTGCAGTTGATTTGCATGGTCATTTCTTTATAAAACATCAAATGTTTGGGTAAATACATGCAGTTGTATTGTACTTAGTAAATAAAAGCTTGAAAATTTTCATGTTTCCAAAAAATGTTGATGCTGAGTTCAAATATATTGGTCATTTTTGTTGAAAATGATAAAAAAATTTGAGCATGTTACCCGGATCTGAGAATGCTCTCTCTTGGACCTAGAGCCCCGCCAGCTAGTAAGTAGATAGGTAGTTTAAAATCTTTAGTTTAATTCTTCTGTAAGTATTTATCGTTAACTTGTACTTGCACCTTTGATAACTAAGAAAATATAAATAATGAAAAATTACCATGGCTCGCTGTATTTCGCTTTTCTATGTGAAGTTCTTTGTATCTGCGCTTTCAAAAGATAGACCGACATTGCTTCAAAAAATTCGGCATGTAAATACGAAAATGTTTCTAGGAAAATATTAAAAACCACTGTGTTTTAAAAAAGGACGCCGTCCCCCTTTTTTGCCGAACCCGGCGGTTTTTCTATTCACACAATTTTTTCCCCTTTCCCCTTCCCCAGATCCTATAGCTATTACGAAGCATGTTGGTAACGAGGTTGGTTATTGTAAAGTTCAAAAACGTGATTAAGCGTTTCTAACTACATTTATAACTTTTTAGGCACAAAAAAGAAAATCTATTCTAAAAATCATTTCAGTATCTTATCTGCCTCATTCTTTTTCAAGAGGTGTTCTTTTTTGTCGGAAATTTGCAATGTGAAAAAACTTCATCTTTTGAGGCTCATTTCGTAAAAAATCGTTGTGTTCGCAAAAATTTTGGCGGGAAGAGTACGACAGACTTTATCCGGCGGATGTGACACAGTATTGAAACAAATCTGAAAATTAAATTCTCGGCAAAATTATTTATTTTCACCGTCAGACAAAATTAATTATTTTTCGCTGTCCGTCAATTAAGTTCTGATTGGTGAGAAAGTAGGGTTTTTATGAAAGAATTTTTGATTTTATAGTATTATTTTTTATAAGCAGGGGTAATTTTGGCTTAGCCTCGGATATGCTTAAGAAATGTTGCAAAATGGTAAGCCTGAAAGTTAACATCTGATATTCAGAGCAGATCTTATGTTGTTTCTTGTGCAGAAATTACTACAAATTACTCAGAAAAAATTATTATTTTTTATCCGCCAAAATTATATTTGCTCTCCGCCGTCAAATTTAATATTTTATTGTCACCGCAAATTGCCAAATTTTCTTACCGCTAAAATTTATTTCCCTAAGTAAGGTATATTGTAATAACCTTTGTTTTTAGCCTGATATTCGTATAAAATATATATTTTATATAGAAAAATCGTGCAGCACAAGTTTACGACTATTCAAATAGTTGAAGGCATTTTGTCCTTTATTCCCATCTAAATCCATGTCACAATCAGATTCATCGGACGAATCATCATTCTCAGGACCTGGGTAAGGACGTCACTGACATTTCCAGTTTTAAAGATGGCAATGTCGGCGAATTCCTGTTATTAACAAATATCAACAGTTTGGACGGCGTCAAAAATTGGTAAACACAATGACTATTTATCCCCAAATTTAGCTAAAAACGAAGGTTTAAAAAATTGAATTGTGCGAATGACAAAATTCGCGAGAAGATATTTTCAAGAATGACGACAGTGGCAATTAAAGCATTGCGAGTAAAAGCACAAAATCTCGCAAAAATTTATTCCACTCTTGTGCCATGTACGACTTTCGAATTGCGTCATGCCATTCGACCTTCTTTGACTGGACAGTTACTGCAATATCCGGAAAGTTTCTTCAAGAATTTTAGGATAATGGGAGGAAGTTTTAAGGACCCTTTAACTTTAAGAAAATTTTCCGTGGGGACGGAATGGACAGGAACAGAAAAACTTCTGAGCAGGCGTATTTAAAATGTTTACATCACACGAGTGGAAAATTTTCCTTCCGTTTCGTTCCAGTACGCTAAATTTACAGACATTACAAAGTAGCCGGAAATAAGCAACGCCTGACCCTATTTTAAAAATGTAGAATTTAAGTTTACGAAGCCAATTCGCAACATTAATTTAAAATTTTTAGTATTTATTTTCCTTACTTCTCATTATTTCCTAAAAATAGATCCAGTATCCGTTTCGGGACATTAAGAACCCAGCGAAAGCAAAAACAGATCGTTTGCGACAATGAAATTTTTTTTCGTACACAACATACAATGTTTTAAATAAAATATTTCATGAACAATAAAATTTACAAAACGATATGCGTCTTAATTTGTGTCAATAACAGCTCTTTCCGTAAACGTTTTCTGCAGATACTCAGTTCCTGTTTACGTCGTCACATTACCACCATTTCCGTTTCATTGTCACTCGTAGGCGTTTCGGACATAATCAGTTCTGGAAATTTATTTCATCAGAACCTTCTTGATACAGGAACTTTTAACAGCATACTTTAACTCTTGACCAACTTAATACCCAACAACTTTAGCCGACAAAAAATCTGCTAAAAACTTTATTACCGGCTTATTTTTCATTGAAATGTAATTTTGTTCCTAGAAGTCATATCAACTAATTTTCATATCAACTAATGAACCTTGATTATTACAGAAGAGGGAGAAAACAAGGAAGAACATTCTCAGCAATGTTTTCTTTCTGATAACATGTCACTTTGGTAACTTTTGAAAAAATGAAAAAACTTTAATAGAGCACGTTATAATTGAAAGTTTACGAAGACAGCAGCGACAAAGAGGATGAAATCACAATAGTAATAGCAACCTCCTTATAGTGACAAAAATCTTGTAAGCCTCCCCGATTCAGACAGCGATGATTCTTCTGACAACGAACAACAAATGACTATTGATGTTGATAATAGAGAAAAGTTGTACAAAACAATTGGATATTTTTTTCTTTATATCAGCTCCAACTTTGAGACGCGGGAAAGTGACTAAATAACTTGTTCTATGAATTGGTGACTAAAATTTCCCCCGATAAGGTACATTCCTAGGCAAGGCGTGGAACGAGCCAACGAACATTTCGAACATGTTGGCAAATTGTTGTTCGGTTTATATCAGTATAATATTTAACATTAAACATGGCAGTACTCAAGGAACTCAAGCCTGGTGTTAAAGACTAGTGTTAAAGACGGCACCAACTAACACGTTGCGGGTTAGTCTGGATACGGTCTTAAAACTTGCTTTTGATATTACTTTGGGCACATACTTTCCATTGAGTGATCTAAACATCTGACGATGGAAATTACTTTGACGTCACATACCTTACGCGTAGTAATTTTCGCGATATATGGAAAATCGCTCAAATTAATTTTCGCTAGTTATACGACAGCATTTTGCGCATATTTATTACCGCAAGTTTAAATTCCACAGGCGCACAGATAATATAGTAAAATGTAGTGTTTCAATTCAATGTTGATGCATTAAAAGTCTTTTCGCATTAAGTTTTTGTTTCTTGGCTTTAAGTATTTTTTGCGCGAATAAGTATAAACGCTTATAAGCATATTGAGGCTCAGATAAGGTAATTGAATTTTGTTGCTCTTCTTTCAAAGGTAAAAACAGGACCGTTTTACCTTATTGCATAACTTAACGTACGAGACAAATTTTTAATTTATTTCAGCAATAAGCACATGTAAGCATATTCAAGCCTGATTTCGCATATTTACTTGCTTATAAAAAAACACGCAATTTTGGCGTAGACGTTTAGCACACACTAACTTTCGCACACTAACGAAAACTTTAGTACTTAGGAATAAGGTAATCTTTCATCAAAATTCGTAGATTGTTTTAGTTCATGATATCACAAGATAAATCACATAAAAAATTTCGTCCTAGCGACTTTCTTTGTTCAAAAGTCTTGTCAGCCAGAAAAGTTACAATTTGCTTAGTCGTAATCGATTTTACATCTTTGTAATAGGCACTACTTAAAGCCTTATATTCGTGCGTTATCGAATACACATGCAGTTTTAAATGACTACTAAAATACTGTAACAGGTAGAGTCCATGGAAGACACAAAATATTAACAATTTAAAGACTTTCTATTTATTTACTTAAAAGCCATATAAAAACACACAGTTAAAACTTTCTTAATTTTTAATCACTGGACCTAAGTAACTTATCTTTGTCAGTGCTTTACACAGAGTTCTTCCTATGTCTTATCTCATCTACTCTCGATAAACTTTCGTGGGTGGTCGTTTATATTTACATCCTCCTATGTACATCGTGCTTATTTTGTCGACTTAGTCCTTAGTCTGCTGGTGACTTAGAACCTAACAAACCTAGATAGAAAAGAAATAATCCGCTATTAACACGTCAGTTAGCTAAAATTCATACTTCATACTTCTCCACCAAAACCTGTTCACCTGAGAAATCGTTACAAAACAAAAAATTAACTAACCTGTGATACGTACCATTTTAATACGGTTGGTATCTGTTGTTACTGGTTCCACCCCAATTTCCTCGATTAGAATTTTGGGTTCCATCATAAGTACTCTGACCTCCATATTGATTGTAACCGGCAGCTTGATTGTAGTTGGGCTGAGCATAGCTGTTTTGGGCATAGTTTGGTGCCTGATTGTATGTGCTACCCTGGTTACCACTGAACCCACCACTGCTTGCAGCAGCAGGGTTAGTATTGTAGTTATTAAAACTTTGACCTCCTGCAGGATTTCCCTGTTGTGCATAACTCGAGTCATAATTATTGTAACCATTGCTTTGTTGTTGGTTATTCCATCCACCATATCCTCCTCCATAATTGCCTTGATCATTATTGTAACCACCTCTATAGCCACCCCTTCCTCTACCACCACCAGCACCTCCACGACCTCCTCTAAACCCACCACTATTACCACCTCCACGACCTCCTCGGAAGCCACCACCACCACGGCCTCCTCTAAAACCGCCACCTCCACGACCTCCTCGACCACCACTGCCACCTGGAAATAAATAATTCACCTATTACTAAGGGAACTAGTGCTATGTGAAGAGGAAAATATCACTGCTTTTTCCTGACCAACACACTAAACAACATCGAAAAAATAAGGAGAAAATAAAAATAGAACAAAAGTTATATACTGACCTTCAGGATTTTTAGGCTCAGCCTTCTTTAAAGACATTTGCCTATCCTTCAGTGTGAACGAATTTTCACTGATAGTCAATCGATCCGCAAAATCTGTGCTGGAGCATTCCAAAAAACCAAATCCTTTGTTTTTATTTGTTTCTCTGTCCTTTAAAAAGTCAATTGAATTGACAGTACCGATAGATGTTGGATGGCGATTTTCAATATATTGTTGCAGTTCTTCTGGAGTGAGGTCTGGACCAATGCCCCCGATAAACAGTTTTGTAACCTTTGAATGAGCAGTTGCAGTATTATATTCTCTTGGCATTGCTCGCTTAACATCTAATGTCTTTCCATCAAGCACATGAGGTCGTGCCTGAAATACTGCTTCAACACAATCAGATTGATCATAAGTTATGAAACCAAAACCTCTGGACATTTTTGTATGTGGATCCTGTATGATAACTTTGTCCAACATATTTCCAAAAGAAGAAAAATAATTGAAGAAATCATCCTCTGTAGTGTCTCTGTTTAAACCACCCACAAACATCTTTCGCATAGCCTCGCATTCCCTGCTATCTTCATTTTCCTCGTAGCTCTAAGTAAATGAAAAATAGATGTAATGCAAACATTTTGGGGATATATACTCACTAAATTTATAAAATGTGCTTTTGCTAAATTAAGGCAGGGCTTCGAAAATTTAAAATATTGACACACGTCTTTTTGTGTACCTTTTAGGTTGACTAGGTGCACAAGCATTTATCTCGTATTTACGTGCAACTCAAAACTTAGGTGTACCTCGATATTAGTGTAACGATATCGATGATCAGCAATCTAAGACTCTATATTGAATGTTCGCCCTCATTTATAATAAATGGTATGAGCATGAAATAAGCTAACAATTTCATAATACTTCGTTCTGGGGCAAATTGATCATTTTTTGTGTTATGGACTTTTTCCTAACAGGGCGCAGAGTCCGGTGCCTGCCCCTCGGTTCACATGTTGTTGTTTACATTCCCTTTTAAAAATGCGAATTATGCACATTTTGTTGGAAGTTTATATCTGGTTTATCAACCATGAGAAGACAAGAGAAGATACAGGATCATGAATAAATCTGATTTAAAGGAAACCGAGGTATAAATGACGTTGGACTTTATAGAGCTTAAAAAGTTGGTTGGTTTAAAAAGTCTTTTTTCCAAAAAGCTCTTTTTGTTCTCAAAATGACACTTGTTTGAAATGAAATTTGTGAGTGGCTATATAGGGCCTCTACAAGCTTACACATAAAATTTTATTGCAAACCAAGTTGCAGATCCTAAGTTATTGGGTTGTCAGCAAAAAAATTAAGAGGCAGAGGACGAGCAAACAAGCGTCATTTTGGCAAAAAAAATTATGTTATTTAATCCACCATTATAATATCTATGCATTAATAAAGTTTCAAAGCACATCCCTCAACAGGTCTAAAATTACTGCTGACAGAAAATGTCAAAATTTGCTATTGCTTAATAGCAAAATTTGGAAACAACAGTAAATTGCATTAGTTGCGTCAAAACTTTGTACAATGAATTTGACTGGGGTTGTATTTTTCTTCCTTGTTGGAAAAACGAAGTTACAATAACAAGCAAAACTAGATAGCTTACCATACTGGAATATCTTTTTCTAAAAAAGAAAAAACAAATAATTAAATAATTTAATAACTTTCTCCAGTCCATTACGCAAATTTCTTAATGTCGTGATTTCAATTTCCTTGCTAACTTTCTCTCTTTACTGACAACACTGGATGGCTATGATACGAAATGGCGCCGTAGATTAGTGGTTATAGCTCTCGTACTCTGTGCGGGAGACCGGGGTTCGATTCCTCTTGATGGCGATTCAACATGGGCGAGTGAATGTTACCATAGCCCCGGGTTAACCCAAGCCATGTGAGGGAAATTGGGGAGATGGCACACTGTGTGGGCCGTTAGATGATGCCGGGAGTTGTCTAGTAGAGCGCGGGTCCTAGTTGGGTCTGCGTAGCTCAAAATGAGCATTAAATATTCTAGGACTCTCCATCTAAGCCATGGCCCCTCCTGGAAATAATAGACAGGGTATATCCCTCGATATTTGTGAGGCTAGCCATGTAAAATATGCACATCTATCTATCTATCTACGATATACTAAGCCATACATCTTAGCAATTTTACTGGTACCAAAAATTATGCACTTTACAAAACAGGCAGCTTAAACATCGAAGGATTGCTTTTTTTGCTTGACCATGAGGGTGCTGTTAATCCGCATACCCGGTAAAAAGTCCGGGATTTTTCGGGCGAGTATGGCATTTTAATAAAATTAATTATTTTCATGATTTAACTTGATAGTACAAGAAATTGCATTTCCGCTAACCGCTAATTTAATTCGAAAAGTCGCCCGAACCCACCCTTAAGGCGATTTTCCACTAGGCAGTCTAAAACTCGCTGAGCGTAGGCGGCTATTGTTTTGAAACAATAATAGCCGCTTATAAATCTGCTTCGAATGTTATTTTTTGATTTCCACTTGTCAAAAGCAGCAAAAAGAGCGCTTAAACTTTTAAACGACAAAAATATGTAAACATGAACGTTCGACGTAGAAAATTAATGCTGTTTAAGAAAATAAATCTTCTCAAACTATCGTTGTTGCTGAATGAAGAAACAGAAAACAAAACAAAGTATGCAAAAAGGTTTTGCATAAGACGGCTGTATCAAGAACGAAAACTAAAAGGAGAATTCAATCTTCTCGTTCAAGATATGAAATTGTATGACAGTCACTTTTTTTTCAGTATTTTCGTATGTCACCCACACTAAACTTGTTATTCTTTTATCTTTTGATGTTAGTTTTGATGGCTCTCGCAAAAAGTTGTTTATATCACATCGCCTTGAAGCATTTTAATTGGATAGCGCTTTGAAAATGCGCAAAAAAGTTAAAGTAGAGTCGACTTAAAAAACCGCGCTGAGTGGACCGCTTTTAGCGGGTTTGGGACTGACAGAACAATACCTGCCACGCTCAGCACGTTCTGGATCGCCTAGAGGAAATTCGGCTTTATAATTGTGTAATTGCCCCCCTCCACGGCTGTTTCGCTACGGTCAAACCGGACAAAATTAAAATAGCTTCCACAATTTTTTTTGAAATTTATTTTTATCATTTTTTAAGTTGTTGAAACTTTTTTTGTATTGTTTTAATTTTATTGAAATAAAAAGTATTAAAACGATCTATACTTTTCTCCTTTTTAAATATATATGTTATACATGTGTGGTATGGATTTCGAGTTATTTCGTCAAACAAAACACACAAAATTAAAAAAAACATTATTTTTGGCGAAAGTATACCATCTTTCCAACCTTGTGTCAACGCTGCGCTACTAGCTATGGACTTGAAAATTGGTATGGGGGGCCTGGAAACATGGTTCTATCGGCCCGTACCGTGTACTTAAATTTAAAGTTAGAGTCTTCTTTAAGCGCTAAAAAAAAGGGGGAAAAGTTGCCAAAGTGGTACACGGCAATTTGATGTAGTGTGACCCCTTTTCTGTCTAATTAAATAAGTATCTAAACTTCTAAGCAAGCCACAGCGATGGCGTTTAATGTTTTGGTAGGTATGGTTTTTCCCAAAAAAATTACGGCAGCCCGGTGTTTACTTTGGACTTGATTGCTCGACCCGAGAATCCTAAGTTCGAAACCGGAATTTTTCGAAAATGTTGAAATAAGCGAGACAACGGTGTCTTATCAATTTTGAAGCTAGCTAAAGGTTGGCAGACCATGAGGTAAGGGAAAAAACAGTAAACTACTTTATTTTGCAGGGATTTTAATATTATTTTTTTGCTATAAGAGCACCCTTGATTTTAAGAAATTGTTTTATAGCTTTTAAAACTTCAAGCGTGGCTAAATGTTATCTTTTTTAATCTTTTTTCTTCTGTTTTGTATTTTTCTCTAAAGAGTAGCTATTTTTTGGTCCTACAGTTTTGCATTTTGCATCGTGTTCTGTAGAAGTGACTTAATACTTCTTTTTTATATTTAGTTAAGACTTTGGTGGGCTTTCTCAAGATGAAATTGTTGAAATAAATCAAAGATGTTTATAGCTAGATAGCTATCTAAATCTTGGCTTTATCACAAGATTGAGTGGTATTTTATACAATTTATAAAGAAAAACAAAATGATTGCTTTGTATATATTTAATGTATAGTCAGATTGCCGAATCATTACGCATCTGTAATCATTACGCATCTCATTTGAGTGTATTTTTCGCCGAAATGAACATAGAAACAGCAACAAAAAGAAGGCATTTATAAACTTAAGACATACCTTAAACTCTTTTAATAACTTAAATAGTTCATATTTCAAAAAACTTAAAAAAAAACAAGTTATATAATGTGGTAGTCAACGCAGCCAATATCAACTTTATCGCGACATCTTGAAACTTTGTTCTACCATCTTTGCGCATGGGTAGAAATCTCATGCGGTCGCCGCTAATTGACCCTGGGTCCACAAACCTCTTGCCAATCATTATTTTAGGTATATTTTCCGTCTAGTATTCGTAAAAAAGTGTGCGTAATGAATTGTGAGCAATATGATCACTAGCGCTTTATTTGTTACGCATTTCTTGTACTGTATGATCAGCATGCAAAACTAGAAATATTTCATCAGAGAGAAACTTATGACTTATGAATTTAGATTAAACTCCTACTTAGCTCAACCAAGCAGCACTGTATTCGTTACGCATTCTTTACACACGCTCGCTCTCAACACTAGAAATAATTATCAAAAGAGAAACCTATGACCTATGACTTCAGATTAAAATCCCACTTAGTTTATTTTAAATAGCCAATCAAAACAGCACTGGCGCGTACTTATAGAAACTATTGAAGTATTTTTTTCTTTTCCTTTTCTTCTTCTATGAACAAACAACGTGCAACTAAACATGGGTAAAAAAAGAGTTGGTAGTCGAAAGGTGCCGAAAAAACTTACGAATGCATGGACAGAAAAGGACGTTCAGGATGCTTTGCACGAATTAGATTCAGTTCCTGGATCATCAGTTCGTGGTATTGCAAAGCGCTACAAAATAAACGAGGCGACGATACGCTTCCGTTTAAGAAAACGGCGCGAAGGTGTTGAGCTTGGGAAATCTGGTAGAAAATGCGTCTTTGATGTTGAAACGGAAAAAGCACTAGCAAAATGCATCTCAGTTGTCTGCAACCTTGGGTTTTAGTCCCACAATGCTGGAAATTCAAGTAAATATATACAATCCTACAAGTTGAACTAAACTGCTGTGTATATGGAGCCGTGCAATTAAATAATTTTTCATTTTTTTTCCAGGACTTAGTCGGCCATTACATCTCTGCTAATAATATAAACGCAGTTCAGTTTAAAGGTGGGAAGCCGGGATTTACCTGGTTACGAAGTTTTATGCGAAGGAACAGGCTGTCGCATAAAAAAGCAGAGATGATAAGCACTGCCAGAAAAGCCAACACATCTAATCCGTTTATCATATATGACTTCTACGATCAACTTGAGAAGGTAACCGAACACCTTTATTTTTATAACAGGACCATATTGATTTTTCAATCCTTTATAAAAAGATAACCGCACAAGATATATGTCATCATAAGAATTCCCTCCTTTTATTTTATAGACATTTGAGCAATATCCAACTTTGAACGCATCACGCATTTGGAATTGTGATGAGAGTGGCTTTCCCACAGATCCCTCTAAAGGAAGAGTTGTCTCCGTAAAGGTATATCGTCATTCGTCAGCATAAGATGTTATATATTATAAGTTTTTACACTACATAACACTTTCGCGTTTTTCAGGGTCAACGCGCACTGAAACTTCGTTTTCGGGGCGGGACGTGAGAACATCACAGCCCTTGGTGTTTGTAGTGCTGCCGGGGTTGTTTTGGATCCCTTGATAATATTTAAAGGCAAGAATATGCAATCTAGTTGGTTTGGAGATATGGCGCTGCCTAACACATATTACGGAAAGTCCGAGAATGGTATATAACTTTACCGCATATATTTTATCTAAACAGAGAAATTTACATAACATATTTACATATTTCTGCTTACCTTACATTAGGGTGGATGGACTCTGAAGTATTTGCAGAGTGGTTCAACCATTTTGCGGATACAGTGACTGCCAGACCACTTCTACTGCTGTTAGATGGACATCTTACCCATATCTCCATCCAGGTTATATCGCGCGGACTGGCTGAAAATATTATTATACTTAAGTTCCCGCCACACGTAACGGATGTTATGCAGCCATTGGATGTTGCTTGCTTTGGACCACTTAAGCGTCTTTGGGAGAAACTTCTCCAAGAACGTGTCAATACGTTCGGTCCAAAACATCAAATGACCAAATCTGATTTTGTTAATCAGTTGTGCAAAAATATGGAACGATGGAATGCACAAAGAAAATGTAATCAGTGGCTTCGAATCAACAGGTAAACTTAAATAATAATGTTGATTATGCTCTAAGTAATTTTTACACTTAATAACTTGAAATAAATTTGATTTGCAGGAATATGGCCAATTGATAGGTCAAAATATCCTAAACATCGGTTGGATCAAAGACTTGTGGCAAAGTATGAGGAGTGGAAGAAAACTGGGAACGAGCTTGATTGGGATAAGCTTGCGGAAGAGTGAGTATAAATACCAACGTTATAAATTTTTTCTTTAAGCATATTTTCAATAATTATATACTTTAATTTTAAAAATTTACATAAAGGAACGTTGATCAAGCAATTGGTGGAACAAACGAAGCTCTTGACGCTGTCCCGACTCCCGCTACACCAACAACTGATGTGGAAGCTGATATTGTTATATCTTCCGCCACACCAAACTTAAATCAGGTTAACTTCCCTCCTGCGCAGTCGTTTTCCACTCCTGTGTCTAGTGCACCAGTAGCTAACAGTACGAAGAAAAGTACCCTGTCGTCGAGTGCCGAAAATTCCGATTCAAGCTTTTTGACAAAATACCTCGGAGATTATCCGTACGAGGCTCCGTCTGGTTTTCACTGGATACCGAATGGGTGGAAGTTAGAACCCATTGGAAACGTTTCAACTTCGAGGACGAAGAGTGGTGGCAGCCCAAAAAACAAAAGTTTCGAGGAGCTGTATCTAGACAAAATAAAGGGCCTGTTAACAGGCCTAAGGTAAAAAGGATGAAACTTGATCTACGCGGGAAGGTCATTACTCAAGTAGACCTACTTGAAGAGCTCCAGAGTAAGAAAAAGGAAAAAGAAGAGAGAGAGAAGCGAAAAATTGAAAGAGCCAACCTAAGGGCCAACAAAAATGCAAACATGACAAAGAAGCCTATCAAACCACCCATCAAAAAAAAAGAAAGAAACAAGCAGCGAGGAAGAAAGCAGTGAGGATGAGGACGAGGAAGAGGTTGAAGATGAGTCTTCAGAGTCGGAAGAAGATGTAATGTTTGAAAATATGGCTTTATCTTCGGAGGGATGTTGGGATGCACTCAAACCACCAGTGCCAGAAAATGATCTATTGGGGAAGTGGTTTGCTTGTATCTTTACATCAAAGAACAGGCCAAATCTTTTCATTGGAAGGTTGTTAAAGAGATTTCTATCCAATGATAGCAATGGATACCCGTGTGCTGTTGAAATCGAGTGTTTGCAACAGAAATTTGGGGTCACAGATTGCATCTTTCGGGAATACGATATTCCTGGAAGCGACGTTTCGGTGTTTCCGATTCAGGATGTAATCTGTGGCCCATTAGCTGCTACTTTTCTTGGCGCTAAAAAATGGAACTTTCCACAATACGCCGAAATTCGGAAAATATTCGAACAGGCAAAGAAAGAAGATCGAGAAGCATGTCATAGGGCCTACCTATGTAACAAGTTTTATTTAGAAAAATAAACTAAAAGTTAATAATTCTATTCTACATATCCCCCAAACTTCATTACAACACAAGCCCATTTGTCTTCACGAGTATTGATTTGTTCAACAATTTGTCATGGCCAAAGACCACGTTTTAGACATGCGTGTCTTGAACTTACCGGATAACTTCCGGATCCACCGGTATGGACTTTAGTAGGCTAACATCGGTGGTCGTTTTAGAACTCCTTTTACGCCCGTATTCCTTCACAATGGACGAAAGAGGATGTTGCTGTAGACGCGTAATAATTAAAGCTGAAGTGCGTAAAGAGAGTTTATTTTTGTTACGCAAGGCACTCTTTTTATTACGCAGGTGCGGAATAAATGTAAAAAAATGCGTAATGATTGACATTTCTACACTATTATTATTACGCAGTCGAAATATTGAAAAAAAACTCGCCAGACTTATTTCAGAAGATTGTTTATTATTGAAAAACGTGGAATTAATAATGGCGCCGCATTTGCGATAGTAAACAAACGGAAATGGCAAGCAGAAGCCGCGAAAAAGCCAATTTTGTGATAAGTGCGTAACGATTACCTTATCTGACTATATATAATAAATAAACTTGAGATATTTTCTACTAGCATGATAAACTAGAATGTTGAAACCGTCAACTCTGAATGACGTTTTATTTAATGTATAGATGTCACATATTTGGCCCGAAGACCCTTAGGACCAAAAGTAACCCTTTGGACAATTTCGGACAGTTAAATATTTCATCTACATCATCTTTAATGGCCTCAGAATCCAAAGAAATGATTTTTATTCAGTTAATAAACAAACTTTAAGCATACGTTGAGGTTCTAAAGGCCGTTTTTCACATAATTTCTCATATTTGGTCCAAAAATAACCCTTTGGACGATTTTGTAATAAAATTAAGTAATTTTCATTCCAGATATTTAACCTAACCTGTGGACCATAAAAAACATGTTTCCTTAACTTTATTCCAGAGATATTGTGGAAGACATTCATCTAAATGATAATTTTTAAGTCACTTTTAGACATTTTTGGCCTAAATTTACCAATTTCGGACAGGTGTCAAAAATTTTTTTCTTTTAATAATTTGGACAATTTATCTGAGATTATTATTCTTTTTACAGAATATAAAAATTTTAATTCGTTCTTGAGATATCCTGTTTTAACTGAGAGGGTAATTCGAATTATTTTTTCGTAACATTTTTGTCCGCTTCGAAACAGCCGTGCCTCATTCACTGGCATTTTCACAAAGTTGTTTCAAGAAAAAGTTAAAACCATGAAGTTACGTGGGGAGCGGAATTGCAAGATCGTGGCTAGAGCAGTTTGTTTAATTAATCATGTAAATAAGACATGGTATATGCTAGCTTACTTTTTTTACGCGAATTTAGCACAATCGTAAGTTGCTAAAAGAGAAAGGTGTATTTAGCATTTAAAGAGGCATCAATTTGCTGTTCTGATATAGCTTTTTTTATATAGCTAGCTAGCTATAAATTTTGCTAAAAATCAGTGATTTTTAAGTTTTATTAGCCTATAATTTCAAAACTAAAGGGCTAGGTATTTACAAGTAGGATATTAGAGAATTTATCAAAGGCACTAAAAAACAAGAATGAGAATAGTGCAATAAAATATAGCTAAAAATAAGAAAACCAAGTAAATATGTATGCTACCAGTTCAGTTGCGTCTGTTGATCACTCCGCTCGCAGGCAAAAGGACGATGAATGAACTCCAAACAATTAATGCGCATGCTCCACTGATCATGGTCTAACAACTTGCGATAAATATTAGAATAAAAACATAAGTTCTATAAACGCAGATGTGACCACTCAAGCATCCCGATTTAGGCGGGAGACTCTCCGCTTTGGTTAAAAACTCATTCCGATTTTGCCAATAGACCTATTTCAATATCCATTTCCATTCCGCAAACTTAACTTGTCAAATGGGCAATTTCTTGTGACCATATTCCGACCATTCTCGTCTCCAGGGTCAATTTGCCATTGGAGCCGTACACGGAGCATCAAAAATTAATCAAAAAGGCAAAATGCCCTAAGGTTGCATACTATACGAGTAGGTTTTTGTAATATGAGAATTTCAACATTTATTTATTGATTTGAACATTATTATACTACCCTATTTTACGAAAGACTACAAGAACATTTTAAGGCTGCAAGATAATTACATACAGCCCCAGCGGAAATTTAAACGTTGTTATAATAACAGAAATTTTGTCAACCTCGTTCTAAGCGCCTGTTGTCTCTTTTTCTACTTCGCGACGGCAAGAGGTGACGTTCTGATATCAGGCAGAGAAATACAAGATACTCTGGGGACGAGGTTTATAACTTCTATGATTACAACTACATTGACGCAGATGCTGATGACGACAAAAACGAAGGAGATAAAATAACAATTGGTGCTGAGCGATTCACAATCTTGTGGTGACCAACAACTTGTTGCGCATACCGATTAGTGGCGAGATTGACGAAGAAAAGTTTACTGTTTTGAAAAAATAAAAACAAAATAGCTTATTAAACAGTTTTCTTTCTCCACGAAACCGAAATTTAGTTGGAAAAAGGTGACCAAGAAGTATGACTAAATTTAACCTCGACTATTTTCCCCCGGTTAACTTTAAGCCTACTGTTTTACTGGATAAGTTATGTTGACCGTGCCCCACCCCTCGTCATTTTTTTACCTGACCTGTTACGAACTAAGTCAGGTGTAAACTGTGAACGTTATCAAAACAAATTCAAAAATCATTTTTTTAGAGATTACAGCTAAGCCGCTCCTCTAGTAGCCTAGTAGCCTAGTTAACTAAGCTTTCTTCTTCGAGTTGATAAAATGAGTTTCTCTCAAACTAAAGCTTAGACGCAAACGAATGACTCAGCGGAAACCCCGAGTTTAAATTGAACAATGTGTGTGACTAATCGCTTCGGAGGCCATTTTAATTTATCTGTGAGTTGTTCACCAAGCTTGGCCACATCTTACTCTGGTAAAAACTTTATAGTTTACTAATGTTTGTTAGGGTAAGTGAAACCACTCGCTGGAATATTCGAATGAAAAGGGCTTTCTATTGTTCTTTGCTCACGTAGTCCATCCACGTGAGCAAAGAACAATAGAATTAGCCAATCAAAAAGCGCGGCCAGATTTTGGCCGCAGAAAAATCGTTTGAGACCCCAGCGTAATTTTTCCCACTTTAACTATTCCGATTTCCCGGTGGTAAGAAAAATTACGCTGGGTCTCCTGGCTACTCCTCTAAGGAAATTCTCAACCTCGTCTCCAAGACTTTTAGTCTCTCACCGTTCGATATGCAAAGAGACAACAGGTCCAGGGATAGAGGTTTGGGAAAACATCGCGTTTCCTATTTCTTTGATGCCGAAATATTCAATGTTAATTTTTTTTTAATTTCTGACTATCGCATCGCAGGGTAGCCACACAAATGAAAACAAAATGAATTACAAAGTTCAATACAAATCATTGTATTGTTGTTCACTGTTAATAGTTTACTCACTATTTCTCCCAAACGTCCTGTCAAAATGTTTTAGTTTTCACACTATCACACTAAACAAGACATGCAATTGCATAATTCGATTTTTTAAAATGATCTTTCAGGAAAAAAGTCAAATTAAGTCAAACAGACAAAATTTTTGCAGAAGATTTCCAGGAGATTCTAAGAGTTCCAAGGAGTGTGACAACCCAGACATATATTTTATATACGCAACACTAAAAACAAAAGGTATCGATGTGAATAGACACTCAGTTTAAAATAAAAATCTTTATTTATACATTCATTTTCTAAAAATATGAAGAATATACCTCCTTCAAAGCTAGATCTATCGACATACATAAGCTATGTAAAATTGTAGCTACGTGTTTATGCCAGCTTTGGACAATCAAATAAAAACACAAAATAATATACTAAAAATCGTGATATTACAATAAAAAATATTTGCATAATATATATATAAATACACTTTGGAATAAATAAATGTATACCTTATTTACCTCAAGAGTAAAAAATTCCATTTTTTACTACAAGCTTTTATTAATTACGTAATTTATTTATTTATTTGCAAATCTCGGCCAGACATCAAGTCTCAAAAAACCTGAGAAATATAAACGCGAATAGAACCGATTAATTTCATTATCATAATATGTGCAATCGTATAATCCTTTTGCCTGTCGATTTTATCGCATTTTATCGCGCATAATCGTTTATTACAAAAACCTGATTACCTATTTTTTAATGACACCTGTTAATTTATAACATAAAATATAAAAACCTATTTCCTGATATGCTAACTATCAAAATTTATTTTATATTTTCTTTCTAGATCACCTTTAAATTCTTCTTTTCGTTTTCGTAAACATCTAAACATAAAATACGAATAATAGACTTAGTGTATGCAGTGCCTTATATGCAAGCTCTGGATATAACATGTCGAAAAATGCAAACTTGTAAATTAGGTTTCTGTTTCGCGCATTTTAGGCGATAACACAAAATGGACCGTCGCATTTTGCGCGTCTAGGACAACGAATTTGTATTCTATGAAAATGGAGCGGTGCAAAGGAAGATGGCTTTCTCTCTACAACAATTTTAGCCAAAACTCGGTTTTAATTGCGGAAGTATATGCTATATTAAAATGAAGTCGTTAGTTTCCTTTAGCCCTTTGCAAGCATCAGTTAATTCGTTGTATAAGTTCCACTATTTTGGAGGTGTTGCTTCCCCACAGGGATTGCCCAAAAGCGTACTATGGTTTTCAAAAATAGGAAAGATTTAAGGATACGGTAACCCCCTTTAAGGGGATTTTTTTTTAAAAAGTTATTTTTTTTAAATTTGATTCTTTGGCATATTTTCCTGATATTGTTAAAAAAAGAATCAAAAATATTTATTGTTAAGAGGGATAAAATGAGGAAAAATCTATTTTATCTTTTAGTGTTTTCAATAGTGTGCTCAAAGTTTAAAATTCCTTAAATATATTTAATCTGTATGATAATTAAAGAGAGTTATAAAAAATTGCATCTCTACATATAACAGGACACATTTAAATAGCAGTGTTTTAAATACTGAAAATGTTTTTATCCTGTATAAATATTCATTATAAATAAAATAAATAACATAGGGAACGTTCACACTTTAATAATCTATACAAATATATTATTAGTTATTATCTATTCCTTTTTAATTGTTTTGTTTTGTTTTCGTTTTTATCCTGTTATGTTATGTTATCCTTTTATTATTATTATTATTACTATTATTTACCCAGGATAGCCTCTTCAGTTTATATAGGAACTGTTATCAATGAGGGTCCTGCGAAGGGGGTCCTAATGTATTTAAAGCTCCCATTTGAGCTACGTAAGGCATGCTTGACAACAACCGCTCAATTAGACAACCGCCTAAGATATTCTCTGGCATGACTCGGTCGGGGTTTGAACCCAAGACCTTCCGCAAAGGAGGCGAACGCTCTACCACAAGGCCACCAGTCGGTCTGTTGTCTGTTTAACAATAACAAGACCCAAAGTTCTGCGAAAACACTTTGCCTTTAATTTTTAATAAAATATTCATGACTTATTAATTATTCATAACGTTTACGTGGGCGTAACATTCCTTCATCATGATTTTTGCAGGTAAAATGAAAGATCTTTGATTTGCTTTTTCTCGAAATAAAATTTTCAGTCGTAACGGTATATATTTTTGTCGAACACTCCCCTCCATCTTGTCGAAATTGTACGAAAACAAGTTTGTTGCGATAATTATATCTTTGGCTACAGAACTTTGCTTTTTCTAACGCAGAAAGTGCGGAAATATCGAGTTATTGATCTATCATGCTTAAAAATAGATAAATCAGTCATAAAACAGCTATTGTAACACAAAATATGCTATATTTTCGGAATCACGTGTTGTTTTGAGTAAAAAAAGCAAAGTTTTGTAGAGTTGAATAAGAGCTTCGCAACCATATGTTTTTCAACGAACAAAAATTTGTTGTTCGACAAAATAATTTTTTTTTCTCCTTTTTGGATTTTTTTTATGGAAATATTTTATCATCACTCTAGAGATAATTTAGTTGGCTTTCAGAATATATATATTTGTTAGGGTTAATATAGCGAGCAGAGGAGATATTTTAAATATACTGAGTATGTGTCTCAGGGGGTTACTGTATCCTTAAGAAGCTCTATTACATGCATGTTAGAAATTTAACTACAAATACATTCTTCCACAATACTCTACTCATAAAAAAAATACCAGTTAGAATACACGCTAAAAAAATGGAATGTAACTCACCTTCTAAATACATTATTAGATCTGTATTTCGTGATATCAAAAGAAGGAGCATGGGGCATGTGTATGATAAATCCGTTCGCTGCAACTACGAATTTGTACCTAAACAACAAATGGTACACGTAGACCTTTCTGTATTCTACTTTTTCTATCTAAAATAAGTAACGGGATTGTGGTGGTCGTATTCAGAAAGGCGGGTTTGTGAAGTATACAGGGCCGTACTCATCGTAGTCAAACGCTTATTTTTCGGTTTACCATTCTACGCCTCGTTTTCAAAAGGAGGTTAGGATACGGAAAATAAGAAAATGGTTGTAGCAGGTGGTACACTCTGAAATTTTTTTTCAGCATTTACCAACTTTTATGAGGGTTTTTGACTATGTTATTTACTTTATGTAAAACTTAAAAGAAAAACCTGCGATAAATCAAAGAAATGATTCTTTAATTATAGAGGATGAAATAATTATGGAGGATGAATTAATTATGGAGGAGGACAATGTGTAGGAATAATTTTCTAAAGTTATCCAAATAGAAACAAGCGAAACTTCAATGGACCTACTTGGGTTTATTATTTAACTTATGTTTTAAACAACACATCTATTTTATCGAAAAAAGACAGTTTAAATGATAAATAGTGTCAGTGCTAGTTTATATAAAAAAATTGTGAATTAAAACAACATAAATCGCAGTTCTAAGTTCTAAACTCCATTTTTTGAACCGTTCTGACTCATTTTACTCAAGAATTATTGGGCCAAAAAATATTTTCTCAAAAAACTAACTTTGTCACATTCAAGGCTCTATTGTTCCCTATTTATGTACAAGAAATCAGAAAAAACTAAATCTGGGAAAAGCTGGTAACGGCACGCACAATAAGGAATTAAAAATTTACGACTTTTTTAGAAGCAACGAAGTCATTTTGTTAAACAAGATAAAAGACATACCCAGCAGCGTGAAGTTCCATGATATGCGAAACCTTGTTCCAACCGAAACCTACAAATCTCATATCGTAATATGGTAGATCTTGACGCTTTACCAAAATGTAAGGTTCAAAATCTGTCTTCCACTCCACCTAAGAAACACAAAGGAGGCTTATGTAAGCAAGAAAATCTTGTGTCCGATAAATATATTCTACTTTATAAGTCAGTCAGTAACGTTGGGGATTCCATCCTAACAGCTGGCTCAGAACCGCAATTCCTTAACCACGCTGTGCGCAATATCGAATAATAAAGGTGAATGCTTCTAGTTTCACCAAAGGTTGACTTAGGGAAATTTAGAAATAGCCTTTACATGGATTCGGAATGAGGTTTCAAATTCCAATAAAACTTTCCGTTCACATGAAATTTCTCAAAAAGCTGCACAGCGCTGTAACCTTGTGCGCATGGACAATTGCTTTATACCCATGTGATTCATTTCGGATATATACCGTTTACATGAACATAATGGTAACATGAATTCAAATCAGAAATGGAAAGATTGCCTTAGATTTTTGCTTTGTTTAAAAAAAGAAAATGTTACATACCATATAATTTTTTGTAGCGGATTTCCATTTATCAAAATTTGTCGGAGCGTGGCCAGCAGGCCAAACATTTTGTCTGTGTAGAAAGACAAAAACGATTAAAGTGGGCGGTGTATTGGGAAATGTTAAGGTTATTTTGAGAAGGGTGGTGAAACAAATAGAATGGAATGAAGAATAGGAAACAATGGATGCTTTCATATTTGCTTCACAAACCACAATAATTCTTGATTTTCTACTTTAGAAGCACTTTGCATTCCAATATTCTATTTTAATTGGATTACAGATAAAAGTAAACTGGATGTTTATTATTTTCTGGGTCCTCGTTCTGGGGTTGGTCAGGCTTTGCCAGATCATGCATAATAAAATAAGAAATATTCTTGTTTGGGACATTTCAATTTTCTTATACCTGAATGTATCAAGCTTTCCACTATCAAGCATGTTGATTAAAATTTCTTTAGTTGGTGGAAAATTAAACTTGTATTGAAACGCTTCGAAAGCAGGTACCACAACAGCCTACAGATGAAAAATCACAAAAATAATGAAACCCAGAGAATATATTCAAAAAAAAATTAAATAAATAAAATATACCTTTTTTTGCAGATCTGTGGCACTCACAATATTACTAAAAATAGAAAAAATGTGTTATTGAAGATACAAATACAAGAACTAGCAATTACCACAACACCATGCAACATCATCACATACCGTAAATATGCGTACAATCCTGTCATTGGTAGAAAATCGATATCGCTTAAAAACACATATGTTGTTTGAACTTGTTCTAAAGCAATATTGCGAAGATAGTTGACTGGGTAGAGGTCCTGAAATATAAGATGGATTGATGGTACATAACTTGCTTAAAGGGAACCCATGGTATAAAATGACGTTTGACTTATATTATAAATCTTAAAAAGTTGGTTAACAAGTCTTTTTTAAGCTCTTTTCGTTCTCAAGATGTTCACAAGAATTTCAGATTCAATTATGCTGCATAAATTTGATTTATTTTATTTCAATAATATTTATACAGGATTGTTTTATCAGTTTAAAAAAACTGTTTTCCATAAAAATCCTGATTCAAATTTAAAAATATTAGATTAGTTATCTACAAATAATAAAAATGTTAATAAACATATCTAAAAACAAAAAAGAAATCCAAGACATACACACAAAAATTGAAATTGAAGATGTCATATTTAAGTAATAGCAAATTTTGACATTTTCTGTCATCAGTAATTTTAGATCTGATCAGGAATGTGCATTCAAACCTTATCAATGCATAGATATTATAAAGGTGAATTTATTAACATAAATTTTTTTGCCAAAATGACACAGTTTAAAAAGACTTATTAACCAACTTTTTAAGCTCTATAATGTATTATCTACACTTCCAAAGTCATATTTCAGTCTTTTTATGCTTCTATCAATTATCTAACTGCTTTTAAGTGTACGCTCAACCGTATTAGCCTGTTTTCAGGTTCGGAAATATGCGATGACGTCATTGTTGACTGAATGATGTCATTTAGATATTTTTATCCAGATTATTCTCCAATGTGCTAACAAACATTTGTGCCTAGTTATAAAGCAATACGATGTCTCCTTCGTCACTATTGAAAGGGGTGTTTTTTTAGCTACCCCGCCGCTTTAAAGAGCCCAAAAAAAGCTAGGCCTGAATAGGATTAAGACAGATCTTTAACTTCTGACTAGGACAGCTTATGACAGCTAATGCCTAAATAAATGTAAATCAATATATGCTGCACACATGTTCTTTATAACAGAGTGAGCGTGGTCAGTGTTGTCATGACTAAATCACTACTCACCCCATCCTTGTATACAATATGCACTCCTATATTTCCCCTCTTGCTAAGAACATCAGACTTGCTGGAATAGCGTGAAAATTGCTGAGCTTCAGCATCAGAGGCATACAAAGATATCGACATTGGTCCTAACATAATATTATGGTCAAAGTGATGAGTTAACGTCAGATATACAACAACCAATGTGTGCAAAAATGCATAGTTGTTTAAACTTAATGTTTACCTTCCCAATGCTGCGCTAGTGATTCTAATATTTGAAGTCTGTCCATAGATAAATGTGCTAACAACGTGATATCTTTACCATCAATCTGAGAAGAGAGAATTTACAGTTCATTTTCGTCTAGATATAAAGAGGACAAAAACCACAGATGACATAAAAAAGCCATTGTGTAAGTAAAATGCTTGGTATGTCTAGGAGGGGGGTAAAAACACTAGTCATTCTTTATAGCTAGTTGTCAGCCCATGAAAAAATCAACGGGGATTTGCCTGTCGCTACTCACAGCTACCATTTTGGCTCACAGGCACCAAAACAGACGTGCAGTAAGCAGTGTAGTTTTTTATAATAAAAGGGAGTAACAGTTTGTACACAAAAGATATCACCACTTACGAGTTGATAGTTGTAATCAACATAAAACAAATGAACTCTTCTAGACATGGTCTGTTCCAAATGAAATTCATAACATTGATCAGATTCTGTTAATGTAACATCGCTAGTACTTTCACCTTCCATATCTTGACCAACATTGCAAGAAAAAATTTTATTCCTAAATGTAAGACATTCTAAAATTCACCATAAGACAAGATGGACATTATCAACATGCATACTGTAGTTTAGTCTAACCTTTTGGTTGTTGTTGTCATAGAGAAAAACACGTGGTTTAATCAACTGCAATAATTCAAATTAAGCACTCTCAGTCACAAAAATTAATAAAGTCTAAATTTGATCAAAATAAAGTATACCTTAACAGATTTCCATCATACTGCAGAAATGTTAAATACATGTTACGAAAATACTTTGCATGTTTATGTTTGACTCCAAGTTTTTTTGGTGAGTTCCAGTGTATGATCTTTAGATCCGTCACTTCCTCGTAGCAGTATTCACTTTGAGTGTTATCACTTAATTGAATATTCCATTCGCAAGGTAATTTGTACACAACCTGTGGATTGTCTTTTAAGGCAGCGTTTATTACATCTTGATCAGCCAGCACAGTTGAGAGGAGATTGATCAATTGTTTTTCTGCCGTCATCCTCCATAGGTTTGCCCATCCAATTTGTCGAAGCTTTTGTAAATCAAACAACATAACACCTGTGTTGAATCCTCGGCCCTTTAAAAATGAACGTGCAATACAATAATAAAATATTTTATGATACATTCAACAGACACAATCAGTGTCGAAATATTATTAGAAATAAAACGTAATAACACTATTGATTCTGATATCCTGTTGTCGAAACAGATTTTAACATAAGTCGCCAATGTCCTCAAAACAATTCCTGGTGTTATTTTAAAAACTATAAATGAATGTGCAATAGAATGGTAAAATATTTTATGATACATTCAACAGACACAATCAAACAGTGTTGAAATATTATAAAAAATAAAACGACGAGTGGAGTTCTGAACGGCTTCCAAAAAAGGCCTTTTTTTATTTTATTATCATAAAAATAAATTGCATTCTAATGTTTCTGAATTGAAGTTCTACATTAACTATTTTCTTTATATGTTCTAGTGAGCTGTAATAACACTATTGATTCTGATATCCTGTTGTCGAAACAGATTTTAACATAAGTCGCCAATGTTCTCAAAATAATTCCTGGTGTTATTTTAAAAACTATAAATGAATGTGCAATAGAATGGTAAAATATTTTATGATACATTCAACAGACATAATCAAACAGTGTTGAAATATTATAAAAAATAAAACGACGAGTGGAGTTCTAAACGGCTTCCAAAAAAGGCCTTTTTTTATTTTATTATCATAAAAATAAATTGCATTCTAATGTTTCTGAATTGAAGTTCTACATTAACTATTTTCTTTATATGTTCTAGTGAGCTGTAATAACACTATTGATTCTGATATCCTGTTGTCGAAACAGATTTTAACATAAGTCGCCAATGTTCTCAAAATAATTCCTGGTGTTATTTTAAAAACTATAAATGAATGTGCAATAGAATAGTAAAATATTTTATGATACATTCAACAGACACAATCAAACAGTCTTGAAATATTATAAAAAATAAAACAACGAGTGGAGTTCTGAACGGCTTCCAAAAAAGGCCTTTTTTTATTTTATCATCATAAAAATAAATTGCATTCTAATGTTTCTGAATTGAAGTTCTACATTAACTATTTTCTTTATATGTTCTAGTAAGCTGTAATAACACTATTGATTCTGATATCCTGTTGTCGAAACGGATTTTAACATAAGTTGCCAATATTCTCAAAACAATTCATGGTGTTATTTTAAAAACTATGTTCATTTCTCTGAAGCTTTTTTTGAAAACAAAAAACAAATTTTGAATACTTAATATTGAACTTTAAAGAAGATAAAACTTAATGTCATTTAATTATATTACACAGGGATATACAGAAATTGAAATTACTAACCAGAGCTGGCCAATGCTTGTACTTCTTCCAGAGTTTTCCAGTGTACCATTCACTTTGGTTTTCTACAAGTCCAACAGCCTAAAAATATAATATGTAAAAGTACTGTGACATAACTACATAACAAAAAGACTCTGTTTGAGTTGAACCTTTAAATTCAAAATGAATTTCTTTCTTCAGTTATGTTCACAGTGCCACACACTTCAGGACCTGGTTTAAACTTGCTGTTATTTACCTGCTGAGTGGAAAATTTCTCAAACAATTTCCAAAGTTCTGCAATATTTGTCAGAAAGAACACATCTGTATCCAGCACAATAACCTAAAAAAGGAGGAAGGAATGTAGCAAGAAATTATTCAATACATTCAGTTATAAACCAAAATGAAGTTTGAACAAAGAATCTTTTCATAATGCCTAAGTTTCGAAATTTAGATCTGTACTCATTTTTACCTTGTCCAAGATATCAGGTAGTGCTTTTGTCAGAGTAAGCTTCATTAAGCCATACACTCCAGAGTAATGACTATTCGGTATCCACTCAACTTCAGCCTAAATATTAGAACTATATAAACACAAAAGAAATAAGGCACCTCTCTTCTGTGTAATATTTTTGCTAAGACCCTTTAAAAAACATTCTTAAAACCAAAATTATGTCATAATCAGTGCAATCACACTTGCATGCCTCCCCACATGCGAGTGTGGTCGCTCTTGCTAGACAAGCCTGATGCCTAAACCAGGCCTGGAAATTTGTGGAGTCTAGGGAAACGATCCATCGTTATCGTGATTTGAAGCTGACGGAAACAATCAAAACGTTTCTTCGTTTCCGCGAAGTAGACCTTGCGGAAACGATACGTTAACGACGGTAACGATTAGCTTTAAACCGATAAGTGGAAAACCATTTCATAATGGCCCTAGTTAGTGACAAAACCTACTCCATAGTAGTAAAATATTATAATATAAATATATATATATTATAATATAAAATTATTATAATTTGAAATATTGTCCAAGGGAAACGATTTATCGTTACCGTCTTTATTGATTCGCAGAAACGTCACGGAAACGAAACGATCGTTTCCGCCAAATTTCCAGACCTGTAAACACCATAAAAGCAATGCTGGACATGTGCTTGACACGCCTAGCCTTTTCTTCATTGACAAGACTGCAAAACTTGTTACAGTGATTGCCGTTAGTTAGTCAAATATTACTTACTTTGAGTTTATCAGCATCGTAGAAGCTTATACTCACTAAAAATGAATCATTGTTTCTTTAAAAAATGAAAACAATAGGTATTAACCATGTTATAGGTAAAGAGTCGTGTGACCAGTGTTACCTTTTTGTAACTTCCATGTTTTGAACAACACTTGAAGCACATGTCGCCCAGCTGAATCAGATATGAAATGAAAGTGAAGCGGATGTTGGCGATAAAATAAAATGGACTTAATCAATGTCACCACTCGGCGTGTTTCTTTGTAACCAGCACAAACAATAGCAATGTGCAATAACTAGAAAAGAAAAAATTAATACAGTTGTGACGGTAAAAAAAATATGGGTTTTCCTTAAGGCTTACCTCCTGCGAAAAAATAATTGGACTTCATATTATAGATAACTTTTCAAGTTCTTTCATATAAATTCAACTGTTTTTTTCGCAGGAGTTAAGCTTTAAAATCATTTTACCTCACAGAGAAAATTGGTAACAATAACAGCATTAAAATATAATTATCATGGAAAAGTAAAACGAGTTAAAAAATTATTAGTGGAGCTTTTCGTACATTATGGACAACATACCCACAGTTCTTTTCATAAACTTTAAGTATATAAATGTATAATCATATTTCATAAAACATGCATAATAGAAAAAGTAGTTCAGAAAATCTGCAAACTTCATAAGATAAACTTATTTTCAAGAACTTATATTTACAAGATAATTCTATAATAAGAGAAGCTAATATTTTGAAATATTTTTGTGAAAAATCATGATCAGGAATTTTTGGGAAAAGCGGTTATCTCATAATATTTTGCAGGAACCAATTTTTGCAAAAATTTAGGTATAATTTAAGCAATATGTAAAAATGTGTCACACAATTCTGATAATGCATATGGCAATTTTTAAAGTGCAAAAGAGTCAGAGCTACCACCCACAAAATATCCTGAAAAGGCCCACACCATATTTTATAATTTTCCCTGTCATTAGACGGCAAAAAATTATGAAACTATGTTTTTATGTAACAAGTAAAAATCATAGGAACAACAGTGGAGATTATATATATTACAGATAAACTTGTACATTGGCTTCCAATGTAGTGCAAAGATAATGGATTGTGTAAGTATCAATGCAAAATGTCTAAATCCTATAAATACATGACACTTTGAAAATTCTTTTTCCTAGAGTACCTAAAATAAATCACTCCTATTGTCTCAATTCCCACCTAAGTTTACAGTTCAACCAAAGTTCCTGCAAAACTGACTGCTTCAAAAATGGCTTAGCCCATTTTGAATTGCTTACATTGATGTGAAATATAAATATTATTTTAATGGTGGTTTATGAGATTAGATGAGATTCTATAATAAAACTAACATTTCAAAAATGTCTGTGTTTTTAATTAAAGTTTCAGTTTCAGGAAATAAGTTTTTTCATTCTTCTCACAATTGAATAAGTTATTCACAAACACAAACAAAGTTGGTTTCTAAGCGTCATGATCTTAGCTGAAAAACATGTTCTTTTACAAAAAAATATGCAGCCTTTTTTAACTTCTTGGTTTCAAAAGTTTGCCTTGTGGGTTTCCAAATCAAAAATATTTTCCTCATTAGAAAAAGAGATTGCCCTAAAATTAGCCAGGCGTGAAATTTTCAGGGTATACACTAATAAAATATATTGGATATTACAAAGCCTTTTGGACATATTTTGCTGTGTGGTAAAACATGCCTTTAGGAATGCTTTTGGGTGTGCAACAATGTGCGTGGGCAGTGCTATTACATGTCTCTCTGGAAGTACAAAAATTAATGTCTTATTTCTCCATGAGAAAAATATTATCAGAGTTCGAATTATTAAATATTTATCAATACCTAAATCAATTAGGTTTGCCAAATCCATCAAAGTTGCATGTTAAAGACCTAGGTGTTATAATGAGCAACACTTGCACTTTTTCAGAACACATCCTGTCACTCACTGAAACCGTCAGAAAGCTAATTGGATGGATATTACGGACCTTCCTCACCAGAGAAGCCCAGCCAATGCTTACTCTTTGGAAATCCTTGGTCATTCCTAGAGTGGACTATTGCTCACAGTTATGGTCACCAACGAAAAAAGGTGAAATCCTTCAATTAGAAGACTTACAGCGTAACTACATTAAAAAAATCCAAGAAGCATATGGACTATCATATACCAATGCTCTATGTCACTTCCACTTGTACTCTCTCCAACGTAGAAGAGAACGATACTGTATTATATATGTATGGAAAATCGTTGAAAATCTAGTTCCCAACCTTTCTGTGCCCATAATTGTAAAATCATCTAACAGAAAAGGACGTTCCTGTTATATAGAATCGAAAACCTCAAAAGCCCCCAAAGCTATTCAATCCCTGAAATTCACCAGCTTTCGAACCAATGGATCTCGTTTATTTTACCAAATGCCGAAAGAGATCAGACAAATCACTCAATGTACTACAAGTTGCTTCAAAAATCAGCTGGATAATTTCCTGTCATTGATCCCTGATGATCCATACACAACTCTTACATCAAACAGTATTGTGGACATGGTAAATACTTGGACCCGTGCCCTTTACGTTCATTTCAGGCTGGAATCCTGGAGTGAGAAGATTTGCTAAAGGCGGCAACCCATTGTTACCTTGATGATCTCATCGAAAGTCAACACAAGTAACACAAGTAACACAAGTAAGTATTAGCCTGTTGCAATTTTTAATTTGCGAATCGCAATGTCGTCTTGGCGAATTATTTTACGAAGAAAACATTAAAATTGCAAATCTCATTTTTGCATCAATCACTAACAATCATTA
This sequence comes from Hydractinia echinata, assembly GCA_030067915.1. Lineage (NCBI taxonomy): Eukaryota > Metazoa > Cnidaria > Hydrozoa > Anthoathecata > Hydractiniidae > Hydractinia > Hydractinia echinata. The sequence continues at coordinate 489,587 of JASGCC010000036.1, read as the reverse complement.
ACAAAGGATCAATGGCAAGTGGCCTTCAGTGCTCACTGACCCAGTTGCAAAAGTTCTTTTTCACAATTAGCAAATTTTTGCAAACTGACTTTATATTTCTAATTCGAATGATTATGTTACAGGGTGTTTTTAAGTTAAAGCACCCACCCATACAAGTTAGAAAGTTTACCATCAAAATAGAAGAGTAAAAAAAGTGCATCAAAATTAGGAAAATTAGGTGAATACATACTTGGCATTTTGGCAGATCGTTGGTAGAATAACTATGCCCTCTTTCTTTTTGTTTGCTTTTAACTTCTCTTAAAGCTTCCTTCGTAAACTTCAATTCTTCTTTTAGCAGCTTGATTTCTTTTTCTTTGTCATTTTCTTCAAGAGTGGGTGTAAGATGATCCACTAACTGAAACGTGGTGCGAAACTTCAACGTTGAATCACCAGTACGCTCTAAAACAAATAAAGCTGCTCTAGCAGAATAATTTTTTGCAGGAATACTCCTAGAATATATACGCAGAATATGGGATGATGAGATTGGTATACAGATAGTAGACTTTATAAGAAGGAACAGGTTCAGAACCAGTTTATTTGTTTAGCTTGGGTAGGAAATTTGCCTTGCATTTAACTTTTTAAGATACATAGACTCTACTTGGGACGATTATTAAAACCACACAGGAAAGGGGGGGGGGGCTTTTTTATGTTGAAATCAAAAATAAAGCGAGTTGCTAGTAGTTATCTTATGGGTTAATAAATGGAAGTGCAAACTTTAAAACAAAGGGGAGGGGTTGGAAACTTCATAACAAGGGGGTAAGGAAAGAACAAGCTTGTATTCTTAATTAAGTTCATACTAGCAAATCCCTTAAAATTTTTTGCTTACCAGATTAAGAATAATTGGATGTTTTGCTAATAAATAAATTGCATTGTTATACAGTACCTCAATTAAGACTAAAAGTAAAACATTTTATTAGACTTAATTGATGCTAGATACAAACAAATGCTTATACTTCATGTTTTTGTATGAACATATAATTAGATTAATAATTTATATTATTATTTTATATATACTTTTATCTAATCTAACCCGTTTAAGAGTTCTTCATAGAAGAAATCACCTGGCTGCAAACTTACCTAAATACAATCATAAAAAAGTTGATCTCACAAACACAATTTTGGGCTTTTTAATAATTGCATGAAACGTTTTAGTCACAAATGGAGCAACTCCAAGAAAAAGCTAATGGGTTTCGGAATACCTTGCAACATGACATGTTCTATTATGTGAAAATTTTATCAAAATAATAAACCAAAAAACAAACATACATCACTAAACAATAGAAACAAATTAAGTGTCAATTATACCATAACCACTTTATCAGTGATTAATCACTTTTGATCAATGAATGAAAATCAAGATTGTATTTATGTAAACAAAGAAAAAATTACCTGAAAAGAGACAAATAGCAGTTTTTTTAAACAGCATTATATTATATATACATTCGCTGAATAATAAGACTAACCAAAGCTTTTTGTACCGGTGATGCTTTTATATGGAAAACTGTATTATAACTTGTGACAAATTATCTACGGAATTATAAAGTGCTTATGAAATAATTCAATTTCTGTGTGCAAAGTCCATTCGCACATAGAATTTAATACACAGAATTTAGTACAGAAAAAAATAGGGAAAAACGTTTTAAGTTTTAAATTTCTTTATTTTTTCTGCTTCTTTTCTTGATTTGCTTAACACAGTTAAGGCTGAGCATAAAAAATTATTGTGTCTACTGTCACCATGCCAGGTCAATAAACTAGCACCAGGTATATACGTTTTTTGGTCTTGCAGTCATGAAGAAAATTTTAATAGGTTTATTGCAAGGACATTATAAAATCGGCTTGTGTAGTATTAGGCAAAAAAACAATTAGGATATAAATCTTGATGATGCCAGAAATGCAGCATCCATATATAAAAAAATTTTCTTCAGAGATTTAACCCATCCCCATTTAACCCATATTATGTAGAGCTTGAAACACTGATGAAGAAAATGCATAGGATTATGTGCTTATAAATACAACATCAACCCGTTGTTTCCAAAACAGGTGTGTTAACCAAGCCTTGGGGCATTAATCAGATTTTTCTTAGTTACCCATGCTGGAGTTGACATTAAGTTAATAGGCCTCAATGCAAAAGTGCAATGCAATGGCTTTGATAATTTTAAAAACACTGTCAGTCTAATACATTGCCGTTGTGTTGTAACAAAAAAAATGCAAATAAGATGTAACTTTTTCAGAGAACATTAAAAGAAAATGAACAAATCTACTACAAAGGATGCAAGACAAAAGAAGAAAATGTCTCAAGGATTGTGTTCGCAGTCTGATGTAAGCAACAAAAAAATGATGACACAATTTCATTGTGTTAAACAATAGATTGCATATAATGCAAAAAAGGTTATGTAAGTAAAGTTACATACATGTGATTGGGTACACATATTATTTTAACGTTCGTGTTTTACCATTTATATACGATTTTTGAACAGTTTGTCAAAGAAAACAAAACCAAAAGTTTTAACTAAGCCTATCTAAAACACATATGTTTGATTAAATGCTTGTCCTATTTCCAAAAGCATTGGAAACTGAAACACATTATTCAGGATGATTCCAGAAAATGCCTCTGTGAAGATTGAATGACTAAAGTTATGATAAAGTTTATATATAATTCGAATTCAAAGTTTACCCCAGAATACCCAGTTCTAGTGCATTTTTTGCACTAGGTCTGTCCCCCCTTATTGTGGTATTTTAGACATACAGTAACAAAAAATGCTACCAACTCTCTTATAGCCTAAACACTAAATATCATTAGCTAACTAGCTAGCTAGCTACCTAGGTAAAAATTTATATAAGTTACAAACCGAATACAAAACCCTCTCATAAAAATGAAAATGAAAAAATATAGGATACCTTTCCCAATGAGCTTTCTCGATGCATTGCTTGGTGTTGAATCAAAACTCAAACTCCACAAAAGAAGCACAATAGAACACGATACTGAACAAACCACCAAAGTATTAATAACTTTGTCAAGTCGACATTTCCTTGCCATCATAGGCAATCACATCTTTCAATTCCCGAAAGAAGAAGAACATTAAATGCAGCTAGCTGTTATTTTCTGGACTATGGTTGGCACTAAGGGTAAGAAGATAGATAATTAGCTATAGGCAGCTATATATATATGTGACTTCCTTCTGAGTGAGTGAAAGGAAAACTATTTTGTGCCTCACCACTTTGTTGTCTGTGTGTTGTTTACATTAAGATTCGACAAACAATGGCGAATGGGAATCCCCTTGAAAGTCTTAGCAGTTGAATCGTAGAAATCGGAAAAGCCTAACTTTGACAACCTTCAATCTCTTTCCCAAGCCTTTTTGTTTTCTAGTGAGATAGATCAATACAAAAGTACATTCCTCTCTCGCCATCCTGGGAACGAGGTTGACGTAAACCTTTTCCTCTGAGACAAGAAATCGCATAAACAACAGAAAAACGTAAAATTACGTAAAATTGCTGCTCTGATACCCGCTCTCATCCCCGGGGATTTTCTCATATATCATAAAAACAAAAATCCTAAAGTAATAATAAAGTAAATTTATTTCACACAAGGGTAGGCTTGTTTGAAATAAACGCTCTCAGCGCTATTCTACGATAATGGCTGACATCGAACGAAACCTTTTAGGTCAACTCAACCTCGTCCCCAGGGTCTTCTTGGGGTCCCTGAGCCGTTTGTAGCCAACAATAATATGCTGCTATGAAATTCACTAAAAATTGGAATTGCTTGGTTGAGGTCAACTCAAAATTATTTTGTAATTCGGGGACCCAGGTTTGGGAAAATTATCCAAATTGGTCCTAGGTGGTCCCTAGTTACCCACGCGGTGAAAAATCATTGACGTCACCACCTCGTTTCCAAGTTATTTGGCCTCAAAGTTTTAAGTGCACTGTAATGGCTTCATTAATTTATATAAGATATTGACGTTAAAAATATTGACAAAAAAAACTCGAAAAACTCGCGCATTCGGGTGGTAAAAATATCGTCTTTGTAAAAGTCACAGACAGACAGACAGACAGACAGACAGACAGACAGACAGACAGACAGACAGACAGACAGACAGACAGACAGACAGACAGACAGACAGACAGACAGACAGACAGACAGACAGACAGACAGACAGACAGACAGACAGACAGACAGACAGACAGACAGACAGACAGACAGACAGACAGACAGACAGACAGACAGACAGACAGACAGACAGACAGACAGACAGACAGACAGACAGACAGACAGACAGACAGACAGACAGACAGACAGACAGACAGACAGACAGACAGACAGACAGACAGACAGACAGACAGACAGACAGACAGACAGACAGACAGACAGACAGACAGACAGACAGACAGACAGACAGACAGACAGACAGACAGACAGACAGACAGACAGACAGACAGACAGACAGACAGACAGACAGACAGACAGACAGACAGACAGACAGACAGACAGACAGACAGACAGACAGACAGACAGACAGAAGCTCCGTATTATTATAAAAGATTCATTGCATTCAATCAAAAATAAATTGATTTATTAACTTTATATAACCTTCGTATATGCGGTATCAGAATAGGTAGTATGCTGTCGGAATACGGTAACTTTTTACATGACAATATAGTTGACTTTAACTGTATTTTGACATGCCCGGTGTTATCAACCTCGATCCCAGGGCTTTTTTACCTTATATCAAAAAGAGAGAAAATGCTCTGGGATCGAGGTTGCGGTGTTATATGCCTACAATAAATTTATTTCATAAAAGTAAAATAAGAATGTAAGCAAAGTTGTACTCGTCTTTCCTCAAAATATGTCATTTTTTTCTACTAATCTCATCAACGTCTTTATAATATTGTACTGACTCTATGTATGTCACGCTAGAGTGTTGAGAGAGCATTACGCATAAAAGAAATAGCCACTTAACGAAATGACTTTAAAGGTCGGTTTCTAATAAAGTCCGTAACTGTCCTACAACACTTGCACAGTAAGTGTTGATAGGACAGTTACGGATAATTTCTCTACAACATTTGTTGTTCAACATATATCTCTTGTGTCACTTTGTTGTACAACATTTGTTTCTATTAAAGTGATAACGGCGACTGTTGTAAAACTGTTGTGCGACTGTTGTACAACTGTTGTGCGACTGTTGTACAACTGTTGCTCAAAACTTTTATATTAATGGAAATGGACTTTATGGAAAGAAAGGATTGTTTTTAATATACACCGCCAATTGTCTACTTTCCACACATGGCATGGGTTGATCCGTAGCTGTGGTAAATGCACTTGCTATACATGTGAGTCTGAATCACGGACCTTGTGATTACGAAGCGAAATTAAGTACAATATATATTTGGTTTGTTGCCATGTTCACCCGTTGCTGGTTAGGTGTAATTTTTGAGACGGTTACGGTGCTAAGAAAATCGTAAGAACCGGGCGCGATGTAAACTATGCTTACGCGGGTTCTTGTGCTCAAAAGTAACGTCTGTGTTTTAAATATGACTTGGAATATTTGTTGCGGGTCAGCATAGGGAAATTACCGCTGATTTATATTTCAACAGACGACTGAAAACCTGTCTCCATATTGTGTAGTGATAAAAAAAGTAATTAATGTTAATTCGAATGTGAAAGAGGCGACGGAATGTGAGGTCAATTCCCATTCTCGACCCCAGAGCTCTTGAGGTTTTAATCTCAAAGAGCTCTGGGGACGAGAATGGCCAATTCCACGAGTGTGAGCGTGTTTCTTACTACGCCCGGAGTTGATCATGATTGCAGGCGAGTCTGAAAAGAAAATCACATCTTCAAGATGGATGAAGCCTAAACCACGTCTGTATCGCGCCAGATACAAAATTGACTGAGGACATCGGGTAAAGGGAAGCTGGGAAATAAACACCGTTCGCTTTATTAAACTCGATTGCGCATAATTGTCCTTAAAAAAGGTGAACTTACAAAACAAAAGCATCTCTGGGTGTGCAAGTTAGGAGCTGTTATTTAAAAGTTTTGTTACGTTCATCCCCTTGTTTGTTTACGGTAGTACAGTATACTCTCGATAAGTGGGACACTCAAGGGACCGAACAAAAGTGTACTACTTAGCGGGCGTCCTACTTATCCGAATTTCCTTGTAAGTATGGTTTTCATACAAAGGCTTAATTTGTCCTAGTTATCGAGAGATTTTTTGTAAAACTTAGCGAACAAGAGGACTTTGAGGCTAAATTCATAAATAAGAAATGGTGATAATTGCATTTACTTTTCTATTCCATTCAATATAACATAAGATTACACTACATTTAACGGAAAAAAATTCTGTCAATTTGCTTTGCCTGGAACCAGCTATTACTTCATTTAAATATGAAGTCATTCCATTGCATGTCCCACTTATCCGAAGTTTTTGCCTCAAGGGACCGAGAAAAAGTGTACTACATAGCGGGCGTCCTAGTTATCCGGGGTCCCAGTTATGCGAAGTTTTTTTGCTTGAATAGGGTAAGCAAGTTCAAGGGACCGAGAAAAAGTGTACTACATAGCGGGCGTCCTAGTTATCCGGTGTATCACTTATCGAGAGTATACTGTACTTACTAAAGATGGTAGCGCCTGTTAGCGGAAAAATCCAAATTTTTGCGTGTTTCATCTTGTAACGTGATTCACAAGAAATGAATAATAAGCAGAGATTGTATGTTCATTCGTTGAATATAAAGATTTATTCACTCGAGGTAAAGTAATATTTAGTAATGTTTTACTATAACCTCGTTCCTAGGGCTATTTGTTTCTCATCGGCGCTGCGCTTATTGATAGGTCTTCTCGCCGTCCGATATGCAAAAAGAGACAACAGGTCCTGGAATCGAGGTTGGTTTTACTAAGGATGGATAAATCTTGATATTGAACAAGATTTGACATTCAATATCTGTTTCTTCAAATGCCCAATTTGTCTGTGTTATATCAGGTATAGTAATTAAGCTTAAACCTAGAGAAATTGATTACAGTTGATTGCAAATAAAAGCAAAATTGTAGAGTAATGCTTTTGTTCCATTTCACATTAGAGATAGAACATCATAAATTTTTCGACAGACAGTTTTGCGTATATGTATATAGTAATGTAAATAGTCGAATGAATCTAACCACTGTGTTGTTGGGAGCATTGCGAAGGAGAGACATGTAATATTGTTTTGAATGTTTTAATGACAACTGGACTGCAAGTACGACAAAAAAATTTGGGGGAAATTTCAAATTTGAAGGCTTTCAAGGTTTTTCTTTAATTTTTTTTGGATATTTAAGACTTTCAAGGTCATCCAGTCTGATTTTAGCATTTTTAAGGTCACCCTGATTATACTTTGGTTATTAAAGGTAAATTTCCATTAGAGAACGGATTTGATCGTAATTTTGGACAGTTTTGACCCAACTATAGTTGGAATCATTTCAACTTTTCTTGCGGACAGGAATGGAAAAATTATATGAAAAATTGTAAACAAACGACAAATTAATTAGCAAAAATAACCAATCAAATTAAAGTATTTTTTTGTTCCGCTTCGTCCGGAAAGTATTGATGCTTACAGTATTCTTGTTCGGGAATGCAGCTTTAGATAACAAACATATTTGCATAGGACTGTGTTATCACTACTAAATATCTATAATTTATACTATACGTAATCAATGCATAATTACATAATTAAAACCTAAAATCAATCGCAAGCTAAAAATAATTTACACTAAAAACTGCGTTAAAAAAAACGAAAATGTCGGGCGCCAGAATAGAGTTTAAATAAGAGAGATACAGGTACTGCTTGTAGATGCTCTCGAGAACGCAACTTTCGGAAATTAACGAAAAAAATAGACTCCAAACGAAACCTTGATCAGATTCTCAAGCGCAAAATTTAAATTCCACAAATGTTTTTGGTTTTAAAAAAGTTTTCGTTTATAAGTGCTAAACAGGATTTATCGATACAACTTAAAAACTTTTGTTACTCTACCCAACGTAAATAATTTTAATACTAACTATATATATATATGTACATACACGTTTCTTTTTTAATAAAATATTTCACTTCAAAAGTCCTGAGAGAACTAACATACTCTCATATTTTTTCATTTTGAAAACTTTTTAAAGCGAAGCAAATTAACCCTGAAAACTTTTTAAGAAGAAAAAAGTCAATTATAACCTACACTATACTACAAGTACTGAGCTAAAACCTAAAACACAGGTATTCTGACTAGAGAACTATAAAAATAATATTAACAGAATAAAAAAACTACTTTGTTTAAAAGGCTAAAAGTCATCGTCTTCACCTGAAAATAGTTCTGGGGATATTTCGCTGAATCCAATCGTAATTCTACCATCAGGCAACACTCTTGTAGGATAAACGTTATTATGAATACCACGACCTGACGGCATTTTTAATCTGCCGCTAGTCAACTCGAGACGCCATTTATGCCAAGGACAGACCACACAAAGTATACTTGCTTCCCCTAAAACTTCGATATCACCAAGATGCAACGGTCCTCCTAGAAATAGAAAGTGTATTGAATATATAGCCTGATTGTTTTATTATTTTTAACAAGTGAAAACTGATTCTGACGAAACTTTCTGCTTGTTACCATACAGCCACAAGTTTAAAGACTCGCTCGCAATTTAAATGTAGTGTTGGCAGCCAAACTGGAGTAACATACAGACTGCAGCTGTGCATATTTCTGGCAGGTAACGTATTTTGAGGTAAAATTAGTGCAATACTTATAAACAACCACGTATTTTTGAATATACCATTGTTCGCAACCCAGGAAAATGTAATGCTCGTATATTCAAAAATTTGTTGACATTTTTTTTCTACAGGGTCTCATTTAAAAAAAAAAAAATACAAAACATATGTACTGAAAAACTAAGAGTCAATATTATCACTTTGGAGCACTTTTTAAGGTAAAAAAAGCACAAAGAACATAACACTTTACCTACCCATATGTGGACAACGTTCATCAATAGCAAAAACTTCTCGATCATACCGAAAGAGAGCTATTTTAGTTTTGTTACAAACGATGGATGTTCCAGTTTTTGGTTTATTTGACTCCGAATTCCGATTCCCCCAATCATAAAGATCTAATACGAAATAACATACATTTTAGATAATTTGCATTGTTTGAACTATTTTTTCTGGCGTTATTTACTGAACTTTATACAAAAAAGCATCAGTAAAGTTAAGACACCATTCACTGATAGTAAGAAAAAATTACACACCCTCAAATTTCACTTTGTCAACAGAAAAGAACAAATCTTTTTTATGCTTTTCCTCTATTAAATTGTCAAACGAGTTTTCTCGACTCATTCCTCCAAATGCAATCGCTTTCTTTGCATGCAGCATAGCATAATTCGGCATGCTTTCATCAATAAGTTTAGTTGGAGTGACATCGTTCTGCGTCTCCTCTTCAAAGGCAATTTTTAATTGTGTCCGGTCTTTTCTTAGCAGCCTATCTTTATCTGGTACATCCATCTAATGACACTAAACTGCTACCTTGATAAAATAAAAAGGAAACAGAGTGAATTTGATAAAGCTTTGAGCAATATGGGTATTTTCTGAAAAAACATTCACAGCATAAAAATAACTTTGCTTGAGACATATCTGAAAATATAACAAATATTTTACTTAAAATTCTTCACGAAAAAAATAATTTAATTCTTCTTAGCCTTCATAACAGTTTTTATATTTTTTATCTTTCCCAATAACAGCATTCACCAAGGAAAGTATTTAAAAATCCACTGAAACTGTGAACTTGGGTACTGCTAATCGTAAAAATATCTGAAATTAAATAAACAGTGCTTGCTATGCGCCAATTCAGAGCTAGTTCATGACGTCAGACTACCCAGAACTTCCAAATTTATGTGCAACAAGAAGTACTGTGTGGAAGGTAAGCTCTAAAATTTTAATTTCATTTTAGTCATATTGAAATACCCCCCTCCCTGCCTCCTTTTTCTGCTCAATACGCTCAAATCACTTACTCCATACAAAATACAGTCCAAAAATTTACAATTCCAACTCTCCAATTGAAAGCCTGTGGGTATGACTTGTAAGGAGGTTATAAAACGCTGTTATTTTGTTCTAACTTTATCAAAACGTAAGCAGCTTAATCAGTGTCATCATTGCTCGATACTGTAAATGACTTTGGTGGTTAAGTACATATTTCGAAAACTTTTATACAAATTTGATTCCTTTCTTTCAAAATAAAATTTGCATAGCATATATATTCAGATTCATGTGCGTTACTTTTCCAACAATTTTTTCCTGTATTTAAAGACCCTAATCACCCTAATCAAAAAACTTAACATATCCATTTTTTTTTTCAAAGTCCAGGTTGAGTAATGACTATCCTGAAAATTTGAAGATCACGTTACTAGAACTTGAAATAATGGTACTTCAACTTCTTTAATTTCTTGTTTTTTGTTTCCAGTCGTCATATTCAACAATTTCCTTGATCACTCATTCCCGGCCAAGAAGCGGGCTGTCACAAAATATAATTTTAGGTTGTAGGTAAACAGACAACCTTGCCTTTTATGAGCACGGAGACAGGGTTTGCTAAATTGCTTTTGGAAAACAATAAATCCGGGGGAAACAAAACAACAAAAAGAAATAGTAGGCATATCTCTTTGCCTTATGGCCACTAATAATGAAAATTAATTAACGTTTATCATGCACATCCATTTATTAAAATGCATGACCAGGGTTATTGCATAATTTTTGTTTTTTAAACAGGGGAGAGTGCACAGAGTGAGACTTTAGAGATAGTTAAAGAACTATGGAGATAAATACTTTTAAAACGAAAAAAGGGAAATTTCAAAAACAAAATGTACAGTTTTGGTTATGGTATATGTGTATTTATTGAATAAATATTTTTTTAATATATTTTGTTTAGCAAGCAAAACTGTTAACTCCGTTGAAAATGCAACGTTTTCTTTCCTGAACACCTAAATCTGGTCATATATATAAGTATAAAACAATGTTTTCTTTACAATGACCTTTCTTTTTTGCTGCAAATAAGGGGCTGTACAGTACTGGAAAAAGGTTGTTTAACATCGCGCTTCGCGTATCGCGACGGTATTCTCGATCCGCGATAGACGTTTTTTTACTTTCAAATTGTATCGAGAGGGCTTCGCGATGCATCCGTCTCGATATCATTCTCGAAGCTATCGAGGCCATTAACACTTTTTCATAATAGAACTATTTTAAAAATAAGAGTGTATTCAACAATGATCGAGGATGTTTAAATATAATTATACTTCCTTTGTGTTATATTTTTTTAACTTTTTAGATCGCATTTTAAAAGTTTATAAACGAAAAGCGGCGATAGAAATGTTTTTTTAGATCGAATTTTAAAAGTTTATAAACGAAAAGCGGTGATAGAAATGCTTTTTTAGATCAAAGTTAAAAAGTTTATAAACGAAATGCGGCGATAGAAATGATTTTGAAGATCGCATTTTAAAAGTTTGTAAACGAAAAGCGGCGATAGAAATGTTTTTTAAGATCGCATTTTAAAAGTTTATAAACAAAAAGCGGCGATAGAAATGCTGTCTTAGATTGCATTTTAAAAGTTTAAGAACAAAAAGCGGCGATAGAAATGCTGTTTTGGATCGCATTTTAAAAGTTTAAGAACGAAGAACGGCGATAGAAAAGCTTCGTTAGATCGCATTTTAAAAATTTAAGAACGAAGAACGGCAATAGAAAATGTAATGCGCTAGAATTACTTTAATAAATACGAAAGTTAAAAATTTTCTTATAATATACACCTATTTAAAATAAAAAAAAAGATAAAGCAGAGATGTGTTTGAAATAAAAAAAAACTTTCTCTCTATTCTCATTAAAAAAAACTTTCTCTTTATTCTCATTATCACCTACCATCGCGACACATCGACGGATTTTGTCACGATACTAGATTCTCGATAGATCGCGACAATTTATTTTAATTGTTTCTTATTATTATAAACACGGTACATCGCGTATCGAGGGAGTCCACGCACGTTGCGCGCTCGATATGTTAAACAACCTTTTTCCAGTACTGTAGACAAATGATTTTTAGACAATACCTGAACATCAATCATAAACACTGTATAAAATATGCCATGCATTTAGTTTATTTAGATTTCGATCATTCTGTATTAATATAATAGTAATTAATATATACATGTTAGAACAGAAAGCATTGACTCACTATGCTTATTTAATTTCATTCTCTTACAACTATATGGTCGATTGATACTTACTCCTCCATTCCACTCTGTTGTTGACCAAATAATATCAACAAGTATTAGTAAGCTTTTAAAAGCAGGTCAAAAAACATTATTGAGCTTTGCTTCAATGGTATGCTGGTTATCTAACAGAAAAAAGTTGTTCCTGACAATTGAAAGTAGTTTACAACAGTTGATCAGCTGTCAGCAAACTGGAAAAAAATTTATGTAATCTGTTGCAAGCAATTCAATGTCATCTTTAATCAAAATTAACTCAATTTTTAAAACATCCATGGCTAGTAGGTATTTCGTAACAGGAATGGGTTCGGGATCCATAGGTTGTCATTGTTTTTAACTCGTTAGCTCATTGGCTGATGTTTGTAAATAAAAGGGATCATCTCCACGATCGTTTCAAAAATAATCGTTTCAATTCGTATAATATTTTATTTGAAATGAACCCTATAGACTTTGAAACGAATTTTAAAAATTGTTTCAAATTTGTTTCAATTAGTTTCAAAATAGTTTCAAATCGCTTCGTTGAATTGAAAATTATATCGTAATCGCTTCCAAATTTTGCATTCGTTTTCCAATCTTTTCAAAAAATTAAAATTAATTTGTTTCATTTAATAAATTTGTTTCAGTTCAAATCGTTTTAAAAAAGCTTCTAACATAACACATGTATATCATACAACACCGATTTCTGAAGAAATTTAACTATTAAATTATGAAATGTCTGCATTCTTTGTCACAAAAATAAAAAAACGAGATCGTAAAAATCGCCATAGATTATTTAAAAACTGTCAAAACAGGATTGTAGAGAGCGAAAAAATCGCCATAGATTCTGTAAAAACAGTCAAAACAGGATTGTAGAGAGCGAAAAAATCACCATAGATTCTGTAAAAACAGTCAAAACAGGATTGTAGAGAGCGAAAAAATCGCCATAGATTGTTTAAAAATAGGCAAAATAGGATCGTAGAAACAAAAAGATCACCATAGATTGTATAAAAATCATGAAAACGGGATTGTAGAAGGCGAAAAGATTGCCGTAGATTGTTTAAAAACAGTCGAAACAGAATCGTTGAAAGCAAAAAGATCGTCACCGATCATTTAAAAACTGTCAAAACGAGATCGTTAAAAGCGAAAATATTGTTGTAGATCGTTTAAAATGAAACTATGAATACAAAATTTTCCTAGTCCCTTCAAAGAAATTAACCTTGTATTTTAAATTGCTTTATAGGAAAACGATTCAGTTTCAGAACTTGTTTCAATTTTTTTTTCTATATTCTAGAGTTCTTATTTTGAAAAAATCGTGAAAAAATATTTCTCTTAAATTTAGTGTCACCTAAAAGTCAAACCGCGGAAAAAATCAACATGTGAATGACCCCTATGGATGGGTAATTAGTAATTAAATAAAAAAGCTGTTAAGGATTGGGAAATTCAGAAAAATTTGTTCAAATTTTTATAGATGAGTTGCAAATGTTTACAAAGATACGTATATATGCCTGCGCATCCTGACAGGCAAGAAAAAAAGGACCACATAGGCCAAATTGGTTATTTCCGCTTATTTATAGATTTTTAGAAATATAAAACAGATTGAAAATGTGTTGAAATTGTTGTTTCTCAACTATTATATTCTTTGTTTAAGGGATCGTCTCAAAATGTTCGTACGTAGTTCGCATAATTCGTAGCAAAAACTTTGTATCGATTAATTAAATCTTTCGTATCATTGATTTCCGCAAGCGAAGGCGGAATCTTTAAAATCTCCTGAGGAGATAGATAGATAGATAGAGAGATATCATCATCATCATCATTCTCGGCTTAACGTCCGTTTTCCATGCTAGCATGGGTTGGACGGGGTATATTAATGACCCTCTTCCAATCTGATCTAGACTGTGTTAGATCTAAACTCAACTTCCTCTGTATCAAGTCTGTCCTTATAACCTCCTGCCAAGTCTTTCTCGGTCTGCCTCTGGGCTTTGCCCCAGGAACTATCAAGTCTCTACACTTTCTTACCCAATTATCCTCCTCCATTCTTTCCAAGTGCCCCAGCCAATTCAATCTTCTTATCTGGATAACATCTTTAATTCTACGGAGACTTAGCCTGCTTCTTAGCTCATCTGAACTCTTTCTGTCTCTCAGACTGGCGTTACACATCCACCTAACCATTCTCATATCATTCCTTTCTAAACGGTCAAGATCTTCCTGCTTCACTGCCCATGTCTCACTACCGTACAACATAACACTTCTTACACAGGCCTCATACAACCTACCTTTTACCTCAATTGACAGGACTCTGCTAGTCAACAAAGGAAGTAACTCTCTGAACTTTTTCCAAGCAGAACCTATCCTGCAAGTAACACTTCTTCCAACACCCCCTTCACTGCCCAACATATCACCTAAGTAACAGAAGTTCTCAACTATCTCTAACGAGCCACTGTTGTACATCATTAAAGCTGGAAATACTTCATTCTCTATAATCTCACCTTTGCAACGCTTGCATACAAACTGAATGTCAGCTCTTAACCTTCCACTAATACTACTGCACTTCTTATGTACCCAATGCTTGCAAGTCTGACAAAAAATTGAGTTACTACCAACCCCTTTCCTGCAAACTCCACAAGGCCACTTTCCAACTACAAGGTCACACTTGGCTGCAATGCTACTAATCATGACTTTAGACTTTGCTGTGTTTACCTTTAGCCCTTTCTCTTCTAGTCCTTTCTTCCACTTCTCAAACTTTTCAACTAATTCTTCCATCGACTCTGCTATGAGAACCAAATCATCTGCATACAATAACTCCCATGGACAACCTGTTCTGAACTCCATCGACAGCGCTTCTAAGACTAGAACAAACAACAAAGGACTAAGTACAGAACCCTGATGTACACCAACATTTACACTAAATTCATCACTAAGTGAATCGTTAATCCTGACACGACTTCTAGCATTGCTGTACATAGACTGTACCATCGTAACTAGCCACTCATCCACACCTAATTTTCTCATAGCCCACCAAATAACTTTACGTGGCACTCTATCAAAAGCTTTCTCTAAATCTACAAAGGCAAAATAGAGATTCTTTCTCTTTCCTAAATACTTTTCCTGAAGCTGTCTGAGTAAAAATATTGCATCTGTAGTGCCACGCCCTGGAACAAAACCAAATTGCATCTTATCTATATCAATCCTTTCTCTAAGTAACTTATCAATCACTCTTTCAATAACTTTCATTACTTGATCAACCAACTTCAAACCTCTATAGTTACCCCTTTCTAATGCATCACCCTTGCCCTTGAAACAATTCACTATTACACTCGACTGCCACTCACTCGGAATAGCACCATCCTTTATAATCTGGTTAGCAAGACTTGTAATAAGCTCAACTCCAATATATCCAGATGCTTTTACCATCTCTGCAACAATACCTGATACTCCTGCAGCCTTGCCAATCTTCAATTTCCTAATAGCCTCCACTACCCATTCTGTCTTGATCTGCATAGCTGGCCCTTCTACAACATCATCATCAGACAAATTATCCTCATCCCAATCAAACTCGGTGTTAAGCAACCTCTGATAATAATTCCTCCAAGCTACCCTTTTCTCCTCCTAGATAGAGACACCACAGCTAGACTGGACGCCCGAAACTTATCCAGGCTAAGATTTTTTTCTGAGAACGAGGCTAAAATGAGTCTTAAGCCAATAATAATCCTAACAGTGCAACAAATTGTTTTATTATCCAATGAACAATACTTTATTTTAAAGTTTATATGCTATTGAAAGTTAAAGCTTGTGCAGTGTAGCATAATGAAGATCGTCTTATAATGCGCCATGATGTTATTAACGTTTCCCTTTAATAATTACGTCATTTCCTTCTGTACAATTTCGCAAGCTGTAAAGCTGTATTCAGCAGAACGAATTACTTATTCATGAATTTTAATTTAAAGAGGAATTGTTGAGGCTGGATATTTTTGGTGAAAGATAATGTATCTATAAAATCGTGACAAGTCACGATTTTATATCTTTTTCAGATTATTGCTAATGGCGGAAATCTTTAAGCTGCAGGGCTTCTTGTTTTATTTTTAATACGAACTTTTTCGTATCATCAAAATTACAAGTTAGTATAAAGTTCGTATCATTAAAAGAAGTTTGTATAAAAATTTGCTTATACGAAGTTCGTTTATTAGCTATAATTGGACTATTATCTATATATAGTCTTTATTTTCAACAATCATAAAGTTTGTTTCGTTATACGAACTTCGTTTATTCTAATTGGACTTATTATCTAAGGTCTCTAGGGATCGTCTCCACGGCATCGTAGAAAGCGAAAAGATCGCCGTAGATCGTTTAAAAATCATGAAAACAGGATCGTAAAAAGCAAAAAGTTCGCCGTAGATCGTTTAAAAATCATGAAAACAGGATCTTAGAAGGCAAAAAGTTCACCGTAGACCGTTTAAAAATCATGAAAACTGCATCATAGAAAGCGAAAAGTTCGCTGGAAACGGGATCGTAGAAAGCGAAAAGATCGCAGTGGATTGTGTAGATTGAACCTATGAATACGCAATTTTGCTAGTCTTTTCAAAGAAGTCAACCTCGTATATTTTACTTCTTTTATTTCTGGTTTCGTATTGAAATTATTTTGCGCAATTACGCTGGTACTTTTGAAGTTCGTTTTAGGTTCGTATAGCAATTTACTTCGTTCAAAGTTTGTATCATTTCTTTTTGTATGATAAAAAAACTTCGTTTTATCATGTATTAAAAATGTTCGTATAAACTTCGTTTATATTTTTTATTTTAAACGAAGCACTTCGTATGACATTTGTTTAACGAAACGAAGTACTTCATAGCGTTCGTATAATTATACGAAAAAAACATACGAACATTTTGAGACGATCCCTAAGAACAGACTTTATTATTAATTTTAGCATCAGTGTATTTTTTTTCACCAGATATTTTGGATTGTCGCAGTCTGTTGTTTATATTTTTTGCCTGTGCATATTCATGCGCATGTCCACTGTTCTTGATGCAAAATCAAAACGCTACATCACGTGGCAACTCATCTAATCTTGCAAACGGGTTCGCGTCATAATACTGGTTAAACCAATCGCGGGCCAGTATTCAGATTAAGCAGCCATTATGAAAAGGTGTACACATGTCGTAATCATGATGTTTTTGTGGTCAAACCTTCATGAATACAAGACTGGATTTTTCAAGGAATTATTTTTTTTATCGTCACATCTTTAATATGTTTTATAGATGGTTAATCTTTGCCATTCAGCTATATTTTAAGGCCTTTTTGCTTGCAAGTTCTGTCCGCTTTTTGTACACCAAAGAAGAGCATGAAGGAGAACATTCTGACTGCAAGAATATCTTGCATTGATAAAACTATTAGATTTTGATTAGATTAAATTAGATTTAATTTGGAAGATAGTAGAGATAAAACGTACATTTTGGTGTGATTAAACGGACCATCAGACTTATTCAATCTCAGACAGTCAGGGAAAACAGCAAATTAGGATATCATAAACTAATTAGGCTATTCACTAAATTAGGAGAGGTATTCCTAACCTAACTTGGCTATGATATCCTATTTAGGCTATGAAAAAATTTTAAAAGCAAAAAAATCACCATTAACGCGTTATCCGCATCTTTATTTTGCTCTCTTTTGTGTAGCCAAATTTCAAAACTTTGATATTTGAAAAAATCGTCGCAATTGTATGATGGAGCTAAAAGATATTGACCAAAATCGGCAAAATATTTTGCGCATAGTCTAATTAACTTATGATGGCCTAACTAGGAGATTATTTCCGGCCAAACATCGTCTTTCCGCAACCGCCATGTTGAAAACCTCATTTCTTTTGACATCCTTATTAGGCTATTTGATATCCTAATACACCTTTACGATAATTCAATTGTACATGCGCTCCTATGGCTCTCCATTGTTTTACAATATCGGAAGAAAGGAGGTAAAAAACATGTTTTTATAAGAGTTTGTTAGAGACGAAAGCGTGTTTTCTCCAGTTTTTTACCTTCCTTCGTATCAATTTCTTTCAAATTTTCAGGAAACGTTAATAATAATAAGATACAACTTATGTGTACTTTTCATTAAAAACAAAACGCGGCAAGAAAAGTTATCACGAAAGAACGTGTTTTCTCCTTAATAAACTCTTATAAAAGTGTTATGTTTACCTACCTCCTCCGATATAGCAAATTAAGCTCTGATGGAGTGTTAGTTTTCCCGAATTATCGCAAAGGTGTATTAGGTCATTTTCACAGGAATTAAAATAAATGTAACTATTTCATCCACCCGTCGTTAGTTTTCGTTAAAATTTTGATGAGTTAGACGCAGCATTGGTAAGAATCAAAACAACAAGATGGACGCGAATGTGCATATTTTTTTTGCAAAAGTTAAAAATATGATTTCATATCCTAATTAAGCTATGAGCATGGCTTAATTAGGAGATGATAGCCTAATTAGGTTACATAACCTAATTTGCTGTTTTCCCTGACTGCTGACAGAGTCTGAGAAGCTGGACGAATAATTCCAGATGTAGGACTATTATTGATTAAAGATAAAATACATAAGTAACACTTCTAACTCTAAGTAACACTTCCCATTTCTTTAACCAACACAAATAAATAACAAACAGGTAACACTTGACTGGTATTATCGATAAAGATAAGCGTGTTACACACCAGGTACCATATTTGTGATGATGGTTTAAAATATGGCCCACAATCGCGTGAAAGTAAAGTTGACACGGGGAAAAAATCTTTGGGACCCTCGTCACCAGTCGGCTGTCGTTTCTCTGTTCCGTACAATGTCATTGGGTGTTTTTTTGCTGTAGCCGCAAAGAGAGACCATCTTTGTACGGAACGAATGTACAGTCGACGGCTCATTATCTCGAACCTCCGTTATCTCGAACTTTCTCTATCTCGAACTTTTTCTTCGGTCCCTTGAGTTCGAACTTTTCATGAAATACGCTCGTTATCTCGAACTTTCGCTATCTCGAACTTTTCTTTCGGTCCCTTGGGAGTTCGAGATAACGAGCGTCGACTGTATTCTTTTTTAAAAGTAAAATTAAGAAACAAACTTTTCCTTCTGAAAGTACGGTTGACTCTCGTTGTTTCGAATATGCGCTATCTCGAACTCTCTTGAATTATTCGCTATATCGAACTAATTCTAGTCTCTTAAGCGACGAATTACAGTCGTTACGATTCTCGATTTATTATTTACTAGTATTTCAATTTTCGAATTTTCGAATGTTTTTAATCTTAGTTACACCGCAACTCGCCAAAAAAATAACCTCGTTATGAAATTTTCTCCTGGGCTGGTGTAACCTAGTTTTTATCTCGAAAATCGCGCTATCTCGAAAATCGGGCTCTTATAGAACTTTTTGTCCGTTTTATTAAGAGTTATAGTTCCAGATAGATAACAGAGCTCGACTGTTCCTTTTTTTCGCCCGAAATTCGCCCGTACGATCTAGATCTCTCTCTAAGAAATTCCAAAAGGCAAGCGTCTGGATCTTATTACATTTCATGTGAATACTATAATAAATATAAAAAGACGCTCAAAGAAAAACTTCATACATATATTTTGTTTTATTTTTTTAGAGAATGGTCGGATTTGATCGGTTTTTGATCAACCGTCCCACAGAATATCATAGGAATAGAAGAGGCCTGGGGAAAAGGTTGGTTTTATTTTTAATTTTTCTGTTATGATCGATATGCTAGTGACATTATGCTATCTATTAAAAATAGCATAATCTATTAAATTTCTCATGCAAGAAACCTGTATATCATCCCATCCTCGTCCCTAAGGATTTTTGCCTTTTTGATGAGCATAGTTGATAGACAAAAACCTTTTACTAGCGTAGCACTGAAGAATACCTTCTATTTTTATGGCGAATTTTTTTTTCTGATGATCTATGTTATGTATTTATTATCACAAACGGAGAGAGGAAGAGCACACAGTAGTTCAACATAACGAGAATGATCTTTTAAAAAAAAATCTGCTTTATACAAAGAAATATAGAGTGTGTATTTTACAGAACCAATATTTAATATAGCGACATAACAATCTCTGATGATCTTTCTTGATTTTCAACTCTTTATGAACAGATTCATTGTAAAAATGAATCTACGCTCGCTCAGCAATGTGTGATCAGCTTCTACGTCGTAACCAAGTTCTATTCTAGCCCAGATTGTTTCTGCTGTTAATAAGGCCGCAGCCGCTTACTGCTTTTTACACTACGCTGTCTCTGTTGAAAGAAAATTTCAAACAAAATTTGTCCTATTTTAAAAGGATTTTGTACACAAGTGCGTTTCATCAATTTTAATGGATGAAAAAAACTGTCAAATTGATGGTGTATTTCCGTCTTTAATGACACGCGTGTCAAAATAAAGACACAAGGCGAAAGCAGGAACAGCCTTGCTGAAATAAAACGTTTAGCAGAAGAAGAAGTAAACAAATAGCCTTACCTCGTCCCCCCCCCAGCGCCTGTTGCCTCTTTTCTAGAACCGGGACGGCGAGACGATGTTCGTATCGCCGTAATGTTAGAAAAGACAGGGACGAGGTTGCAAATAGCCTTGTTTGTATGAAAAGAAAGGCGAGTAGTGTTTATAAAAGAAAAACGAAGAAAGAAGGAGAATTCTTGGAATCCTCTTTAAAATTGCTAACCAATAAGTGGGTTTGTTCGTATAATTAAAATCAATCCTGAATACATCAACTCTTCTCTGTGATCAAGAAACTTGAAGAATGGATAAAAAAACTTTTCTCACGAACCAACATTCTTTTTTTAAAAATGTTCATATTAATGGCGACAAGAATATGTTCGTCTTATTTAGCGTGTCTGCGATATAATTTTTCGACAGGTCGCGATAACAAAATAAATAGAATACTAACCTCGTTCTCAGGCATTTTGCCTTGTTGATGAAGTTGATAGCGGTGAACAGGGCCACAAGATCCTGGGCACGAGGTTGGGAGAATACAACCTTGTTCCCAGGGCAATTGCAGAATACTGTAACTGTAAGGGAGCGTTCACATATTACGTAATCAATTGTTTGCCTATTTTCTACTCCACCCTGCCCCATGTAATCAGTCGTAATCATTTGGTTGACCCCCCTCTCAAAATTACGTCATCATCTACTTACCCCCCCCCCCCCCCCAAAAAAAAAAATACATGCAGGATATACAATATGGCGAATACAAACGCTTTAGATAGTTGATATTTTTCACACTCATGATAAAATATGCTGTTAATTTTTTTTGATTTGCTTATGTCATCAAGCCACTTGACCCCTCCCCCCCCCCCCATAATCAAGCGTAAGCAATTTCAATGCCCCCCCCCCCCTACTGAATACGTAATATGTGGAACGCTCCATCCCTCCTAACAACTGCTGAATGATCAACTTAGTACGAAATCGCCCGTCTTCGTACAAGTGCGAAAAATTATCAATCTCGTACACTGGGTCGATTTGGTACGGAACCCTTATTTCATTTATGTCCTGACTTGGTGTGATGAATGTGGAAACTATAGTTTCGTTTTTGCTAGATAAAATGAGTTGTAGCTCTATGAAATACCATCATGAATAGAGTCAGTGGTGCATTGTCTTCCATTTTTTTTCAAAACGAGGATGTACACTCATGTTCTGGTAACAAAATTGATGACAAAGATGTGACAACTACTTCAAGTATTCCATTTGTTACTTTACCAAAAGGAGTACTAGGTAAAATTGTGTCATATTTGTGCATACATGACATTCTCAACATCCGTTTAACCTGCATTACTCTACATGAAGTTTCATTTTTAAAAGAAGTTTTATGTTCGCTGCAAGTTTCTGTGCAAAGCATTTGTAACAGGAGCATATGGACTTTGGTTAATTTTCTTGAAAGAGTGCAATGTGGAAGGTTCGTCCAGGTTAACATATTGTGTAAAGACCTTACTTATGAAAATGCTGAACTGATATTAAAATGCTTAAAAAATGTTTCTGTGTTAACTTTTGATTTAAGCTTTACCAACCTCATATCTGTACATTGTCCTAATGTTAAAAAGTTGATATGGATGAATTTTTGGCAAAACGTTCAATATGAAAAAAATGACGAATTGATAGAACAGTGTTATTATCTTCCAAAATTGAATATGTTAAAAGAACTTAAAATTCAAGGTGATCTAGCTTATGTTGATTACCCCCGTCTACCAGTGTCTTTGATAAACCATATTGCGCTAAATCTACCAACACTTTTGTCATTAAGTTTCAGTCATGTATATTTAGTACGAGATGTGTCAGTTATGTTTGATGAATTAAAAATTGATTATGCGCCACACATAAAGGAATGGAGTTTTAGATATGTTTATATTCATGGGAATTTTTCAATCAAGTTGCCTTCATCTATAACATCTCTTGAGTGTTTGGTTGCTGAAGACATACATTGGGATTATAAAGATTGTCAGTTAAAGTCACTTTTAACAGATGGGATGTCTTTACCTCACAAATGGAATATAAAAGATTTTGCCTTGATGGAGCATTTGGTTCTGACTAGAGTTAAATTTTCATCCATTTATCCTCCTATATGTAAACATTTGAAATCATTAACACTGCATGATTGTGCTCACGCATTGCTTTACCTTCAAGTGTTAAAACCATTTTCAGACAGCTTAAAACATTTGACATTAGATGCACGATCTGATGGCTATGGACAATTTGAAAACTTTCGAAATAGCGATATATTAGCTATATTGAATGAAATAATGCCCAGGCTGGAAATTCTTGAGATCAGGAACTTTCAATTGATAACACCAGCACTGTTAGAAGACATAAATTCACCACATTTACAGAGGATAATTTTCAGAAACTGTAATTATTTTCCCATACAGTTTGCGAAAAGTAAAGATTCAACAACCTTCAATGTTGTTATTGAAGATAAATGTTACTGTGAAGTAAGAAATTACTGAAGAATATATTTACAGATAAGTTTTTCCAAATCATATCATGACAATTGAGTTGACATTTTCTTTTTTTTTTTGAAAACAAATCTTTCACACATTTTAGCAGAAAATCTTTCTGCGAAAATTTAACATGTGATTCAGGGGTTGACAAATTACTGTATGTTTGCACACACATTGAGTTCCTAAATGTCATAACAATTTTTACCTGACAAGCTTATTCCCTTGCAGTGGTCATATGTGAAACTCTTTACCACATAGTTGTTTTCCCTTTGAATACAATCTTCAGGTTTTTTAGTGTAATGTCAATTGTCATCTTTCTCTGTAACTCTGTTTTTTCTCCATATAGCTTTCGGCCTAGAAGTGGTTTCAGCCTTGCAGAAAGCGATCTATGTTTTAAAAAAAAACATTTATGCCCTCCGTCCAAAAAATATTTTGGGTACTAGTCTTACGTTAGGCGTGCAGCAAATTGCAAAATTGTCCTTACTGTGTCCAAGTGTTTTAATTTTTCATTATGTTTACAAAAATTAAACTTTGCATTTGTGTTACTGTTTTTAAACATGGAATTAAGACCTAAAAAGCAGCACGCTAAATTCTGTTTCAGGTGTGTATGGAGGTGTGTGAGTGTGATTGCGTTGCTATAGTATGACTGGAGCACATTAACCTTTTTTTTTCAGAAAATCTGCACATTTTATTTTATTTTGTAACAGTATGATAAGACATATGCACTGTTATGTCTATTGCCATCAACGAAAGTACAACGAATAAAAAATATGTGTATAGATTAGGTACACATGGAGAAAATAATTTGTCAACCCCTGTGATTTCAGTCTGGTATAATAATATCTTGGTTAAAAGTTGCTTAAATATAGTTTTTATTACTAAATTATATTATTCATTTTGCATTTTTGTAATATACGTAGGAGATTTAGCCCAGTCGTAAGTATAAATTATTTGTCTCACAAAACCTGAGTGAGGGTCACTCAGGTTTTGTGAGACAAATAATTTATAAAGCAGCATTTACACATTTAAACTGAAGAAATTACTGCTTTCAACTTAAAGCAGAGAAATGCTTTGATGATAACATGAAGATAACAAAGCAATGCTAATATATTTAATTCATCTATTACTGTATGCCAAAAAACTCTGTTTGAGGAATACTGTTATAACTCTGTTTTAAAAGAAATGTTTTTCTGCTTTCAACAGAACAGAAGAAAATGTGTAGGTCTGTTTCTTGAGAACCTTTGTGTTTTTAGCCTTGTGCACAATACACATTCCTTTTTTCAAATGTTTAAAAAGTGTACCGTATATAGATAGAAACAAAACCATTTTTGATTTGTAGCAAAATTCTTAAATTTGTATTGAAATATTGTCAAAAAGCTGATTAATATAATATTATAGCATTAGCCCATGCAATAGTTGTTTTTGGTTTAGTCTTGTATTCAGACTTCAGTATTTTAAATTGTGTATTGAATAGTCTCTGTAATAATAGCTGTTGTCTGTCTGTTTGTATGTCTGTTACAAAAACACGAAATGTGATATCTAAAAGGACGGGCAACCCTATGGCGCCGTAGTTTAGTGGTTATCACTCTCGTACTTTGTGTGGGAGACCGGGGTTCGATTCCCCTTGACGGCGATTCAATATGGGCAATTGAATATTATCATAGCCCCGGGTTAACCCAAGCCATGTGAGGGAAATTGGGGAGATGGCCCACTGTGTGGGCCGTTGGATGTTGCAGGGAGTTGTCTAGCAGAGCGCTGACCCTAATTGAGTTTGCGTAGCTCAAAGAGAGCATTAAATACTCCAGGACTCCCCATCAAAGCCATGGCCCTCCTGGAAATAATAGACAGGGTATATCCCTCGATATTTGTGAGGCTAGCCATGTAAAATATGCACATCTATCTATCTATCTATCTAACCCTGTGGATTTTTTCCACGGGTACAACTATTGATTATATAATACTTTTACTGTATAGGAAGCAAAATGAAGATATCTCAGTTGTTATGTTTTATCAAAGAAGGATCCAGAATGACAAAGACAGTTTTGAGGCCTGTAATTTGGCATCAGGTACATCCGGAAATATATCAAGCAAGTAGTGTGTTTAGACAGAAGTTAATGCTGCAATTGAACAATGCTAAAAGTAATTGGATAGATTTACCTACAGCAAAGCAAAACTCATATATAGAAATTTTCGACCAAACACCATTACTGGATATGAATCTTCCCTGCGTAACTAACAGAATATCTATAACTTTACCAAACACATCGATTGTAAAAGAAATAACAGAACCAAGCAATGACTCTAATCAAATGAATTGTAAAGGAGGACTTCTCCGTATACGTCGCAAGAAAATGAACAAACATAAATACAAGAAGCGAAAGAAACGTGACCGTGCTAAAATAAGGAAAATTTTAATAGGCAGAGAACGTGTTCGAAGAAGAAAAAGAGCTAACAAAAAGATGATGTTGCAGAAGAAAGTTAATCGAATATTAGATCGCAATCCAAAATCTACATACCCTGATCGTCCATATGTAGTACACAGACTAACTAAATGGTGAAGAGTGAAATTTTTAAAATTATAACAGCTAGCGCTAATAGAGAAATTTGGTTATGATGCATTTTCATATGGCGAAATGTAATATTTATCTGTCCAAATCAATTCCTATATATGTTGCATCTGTCTCTTTCCAATCTGTATCCATGTCCAAATTACTTTAAGTGAAATAATTTATATATAAAAGAATTAATTTTTGCAAGAATTAAATTTTGCGAATTTATTAATTTAAAAAAGAGTCTGACAACATTTTTTTCTTAATTTATATTTTTTTAGAGGCTATTGTCTGTATAGTGAGGGCCACTATGTAATTTCGTGTGCACATGTGTGTTAAAAGTGATTTTTTGATTTAAAGTTATTCCTTAGGTCTCAAATTGCCAAAAAAAATGAAAAAAGAGCCCTGGGAACGAGGTTGAGGAGTGCTTAAGTTTAGATTCGCAATCAAATGCTAGGTAAATTAGAAAAAAGGCACAAATCGTAAGAATAACGTAAACTTTGCAACTATATTTTCAAAAATTTCACAAATAGTGAGTTTCCCAATAGTTTCATGTAAAAACGGTCTCATTATTTTGTACACTCTAAAACTTGTGTGTGCATGCCTAGAAGGTCTTTAAAAACTTTGTTTTAATTTGTTTGAAATAAAATATAGCAAAAAAATTTTTCCTGTAAAATGAGGTAAAAATGCTAATGCCCGTTATAATTATATATTACACAAACATTTTATGTTAATAAAGTATGCAAGCATTGCACAGTAAGGTATATAGATTAAGATTTAATACACAATAACATTACTTGCTATTTGTAGTGAATAAATGTCAGAGAAAAAATCAAATGAAGTATTGTTATCCGGAGATCTTGATGACAACTCGCCTTTGTACCAATCACTTCTAGTAGGTAATTCACAAGATGAATTTCACAAACATTCTGGACCAGAAAGTCAATTAGTTGCTCCCAAAGCAGGATGGTGTTTAAAAACATGGACATTAGACAGCAAGAAGATATTTTTAAACATATGCACATCCGACATGGTTTTAAAACCAAAAGATTTAACGGAAGATGAAGTACGTAAAATAATTGATTCCGAAGATCCAACAAAGTTTCGAATACCGATGGGAATTGGGGAGCCTCACAAAGAGCATGACCAAACTGGAAAAGGTAAGACATTAGATTACGTTATCTTGTATTGATGCTCAAATAGTATTTGTTTTGAGTAAACGTGTGTTGCCATTGTGTTATAATTATTTTTTTAGTATAAAGAAATCACAACATTTTATGTTGGAAATTAGGAAGACACTTTATAGGGATGTAAAGTATTCTTTAAGTAAAAAGTGTGATGTACAGTACTTAGGCTTACTCAATTATCAGAATGCCTATACCTCTTGGTAATCATCAGTTACTAGTATTTAATTTCTTGTTTTGTCACAAATTAATTTTTAAGAGGGGGGATGTGGTCAGTCACACCTGATGTTATTCAAATGAAAAGATCGACGTGTTTGATAACAGCTCCTATGGAAAGATCAAGTTGATCATTGCTGGTTGTCTTATTTTTAATGGCTTTTGTTTCTGGTTTGCTTAAATGGGAAAATATGCAACTAAATTCCAAAGCTGTTCAGATAATAGGATAAGATTAAATATTAAAATCTGTTTTCACGTGAAGATTTTCTAGTATACGTTTACGCATGTGGATTATGCAAAACCTTTTTCGTAAATATTTTTATAATAATAGTTTGAATAGTAGTTTAAGGTTTGACACTTTACGTACACAAAATTTCAAGCCAACATTGTCTTTCAGATGTCGATACCTATGATATAGTCATCCATCCCGAATTCTTCGACAAATGTAAACAAATCGCATATTTTAAGGAGCTCTTTATCATGTTGGTATTTGAAGGATTGGAAGGAAAGTACGATGTTAAGCTGTGTCAGGAATTTAAAATTCTAAAAAACAGAAAGGCGATGGGAACTTTGCAAATGCAAAATGTTCGAAGCAAAAGTAAGCCTGTCATTATGGAGATGGATCCTATCATGTATGAAATGGAAAAAGAATATCTAGGTACATTAAAACCTATTATTATAATCCTGTTTTCAGAATTTTGGAATGGTTAAACCACTTTTAAAATTTTAAATGACTCAAAAAAATTCTTATTCTTCGTATGTGTTACATAGAGGATCAAAAGTTAAAGCCAGACATCACTGAGATATCCTCAACAAAAATGAAACCTACAACGTCAAGTATCAAACCAAAATATATCATGCTACAAGAACCAGAAACTGGATACCCACAATTTCTTGTTGTTGAAGTAGAACTGCCAAGGCAAGTATGTGATCATGCAATTTTTATATATCTTACATATTAGATACTGGTTGTCCCCCACTAAATAATTTTTAATTTTTTTTCACCCTAGAGATTCGTATTCCAAACCCTCCCCGTATATTAGGACCCTTATGATAACCAAAAAAATGCCACCACTTCTAGTAACTCCTGTTGTATTGTATTTCATTGTATAAAAAAAGCTATAGAAAGTTTCTTTGAAATCCCGGGCTTTTAAGTTTTTCTAAGAATTTCCAATCTTTCTCTGATTGAGCAAAGTGTCTGTCTAGCTTGAAACTGCAGTAGGTATCCTAAGGATTCCTACATAGGCTAGTTCAGTGTAAATTGAATAACAAAGATCTATTTTTTTCCAGGATACAACAAGCAATGTTTTGCTAGATGTAGGTGAAGATCGTTTACTTCTGCATGCAAGTGATGGTAACTATATGCTGGATCTTGATCTTCCTTATGATGTTAATAACGATGAAACAGGGGCACAATTTGATCGTAAAAAGAAGGTGAGTCACCATAGCTCCTTCTACCTTAATAGTACTAATTGTTGCAAGTATTAATTTTCGCTAAATTTGCGAAATTAAGTACCCACGACGTATAAGATTCCTATTCGCCTAAACTATCATCCGCAAAAAAAATATGACAGAAAGTCAAACACATTTTTTATTCACACGTCACTTTTGTACGTCGTTCACGAAAATTATTACGCGTGAATTATAATTTCCTTTAACCTACGAAAATTGGACCATTAAAGGTATTATGCGATTATACAAGGGACAAACAAAAATTTTACTCAGCTCAGGGAATGTTCACTAATCTCATTACTAGACAATGCGCGTTACCCACGACAACAACAACCACATGTGAATTTCATGGGAACTCCCTTTAGAAAAAACACAATAGTAGTCACAAGTTGGCTAACCAAAAGGCGTGCTATTTTTATTGACAAGGAAAATAAAATCTACTTGTCTATAAAAAAATTATTTATTCAAAGTGAATTATTTACATGCTGTCTAAGTCTTTGTATGAACAGATAACTTCCCATGGTAACTTGTGTTACTTAAAACATACAAACATTTGTATATAGCTGGCTACCTAACATGATATTTTGAAACATTGGAGCTGGCAAGTATGCCAAGCTACATCACGTAGATAATGCAATTCATTTTCTGTTTGACAGTATTTTCAGACGCAATCCTGGGTTTTCTTGATTTTCAGCAAAAATTTGTTTTTTTTACTTTGCTTGGCTACTCTCATATTCATTCCATACATCAGCATCGCAGTGTCCATCTAGGTTGAGATCTGAAATACAGTATGTACATTAATGAGATTATTTTTCGCGGGATTAAACAATTGGACTTCTTCTAAGCTACAGAAGCCTCATGAAGAAGCCCCTATTCGAAAGTCATTGTGAGATTACCATATTTCCGTAACTGCTGTCAGAAAAATTAAAGGAAAACACATCAAACATAAAAATGTTTTGAAACAATCCAACAGAAATACACATCCATCTAACATTATAGGCTTGCGAATAAGGATTATATGGATTTTTAGTAACTTTAGGGTATATATTTTTAGAATTTTCGGGGATAGGTTTGACAAATCGGTAATTTTTATACCGAATTCAGCGTTCAAAGTTAGGTCCCAAATCGGTGTTTTTCATTGTTTTGCCTATATTTGCTTAGGAATCGAAAAAAGTAGCTTAATTTAAACTGCTCTAAACTCAGTTTTTGTGAACATTTATCTTAAAACTTTCCATATATGTTAATTACATGTTGAAAATACACTAAAATTAAAAAATTTCAAAAACAAAATTTTCCGGGGTAAATATCGATGAAAATAGGCAAAATTTCGCCAAAAATACAATTTTTTGGCAAGTTTTACTCTCATAGCAGACTTCATAATACCAGAAACTATTATTTTAGACTCTCTATCAATATTATGGATCAAAAACATAAATTAACACCACATTACTATTACTCTCTTTTAAAGGATATGTTATTCAGTTTTCAGTGGCAATTTCGTTCAAATTTAAATCTAGGGTTTTTCTCGAGGAAGAGAAACAGTTGTTGTTTAAAATTGGTCGGTTGTGCAGTATTTTTAGACCTAAAATAAAATGATTAAGGAAGAATTTTCCCAATGCGTCATTGGTAAGATGTTTCCCTCGAGAAACCAAACATGGATCACACTGCGCCGCCCAAATTAAAAATCCTGTTGTCAATTTCTTACTATGTATACTTTATCATTAGTTATTGAACATATGCAATTTTTTTCTTGACAGAGAATATTTTTTTGGATGGGGAGTACCATACGTCTCCACGATTTTTCTTTAACCTGGCTCCGTTTGTTTTTATTTAGACGTTGACAGTGACGATGTCGGTACTACCCAAACGATAAACTGCATGAATCTACGTTTCTTGTTGTTACCGAACATCATGTTTTGGTTTGAAAAAATGGATGCCATATTATTCATGCAGTTTGCAATGGTTTTTGACAGTTATTGCATTTGTAACGTTCTTGTTGATGATTTTTCAGAATAGATGATTCAAATCCCCCGTATATTTCATGTTCAGTGCCATCGTAGTGAGAAAGTAATTTGTTCCACAAAGCAATAACACAAGTTTTCCAGGAATCCAAGACACCATTGTTTGTTCTTTTTTGTGTTAAAGGAAGAAATGTTCGCAGTACTTTAAGAGTACAAATTATTTGCGGAAGAATATTTTTGCGAATGAATGGTCCTAAAATGTTTCCTACCTTATCGGTAAAAAAAAAGTCGGCAAAAAAATTAGTCGGCAAAAATAAAAAGTCGGCAAAAATATTAGTCACTTGGACAAAATTTAGTCACTTTTTGCCGACTAAATTTTTGAATTTAGTCACTTTTTGTCGACTAAATTTTTGAATTTGCTCACTTTTTGCCGACCAATTTCCAGACAAAAATGATCAAGAAAGTTTAGATTTTGAAGTTTTTTTTAAAATAAAACAACAACAACAAAAATGTTTTTAGGTATATAAAAAAGTTTAAGTTTAGTCAATTTCAAGAATAATTGCATGCAACTGATAAAAATTAGCAACAAGGCAAAAAAGTTAGGTCGGAAAAAAAAGTCAGAAAAAATTTTAGTTGGCAAAAAATATTAGTCATCTAACCAAAATTTAGTCACTTTTTGCCGACTTTTTTTTACCGAAAAGGTATTTCGAGATTTATTTTTGCAGATGTCAAAGATTCAGTAATCTTAAGAGAGGCAATTTTTTTTACCCAACTGCTGTCCAAAATAAGGGGAAAATACCCTTATTTTGGACAGCAGTTGGGTAAAAAGAGATGGCTCTCTCATATCAAAAAGACAAAAAACCCTGGGAACGAGGGTGGGTATTTTCAAATGAACAACAAACTCAATGGCTTCTTAGGTTCGAAGTACGTAGAGATTTTGCGGTAGAAATTGTTACCGAGATATGAAAAATTTTGCGGATAATTGATTTATAACTTTTTTGGCGGAACTCATGAGTCACGCAAAAACTTATTTTACAATTAATTAGCATTCTAAAGGCAAATTTAACCCCGTGAAATGCGAAAGTTTACTCTCGCGATATATTTAATATTTTTGAAAATTCAGAATTAAAATTATAAGCAACAAGATTATCGTGTAATTTGCTAAAAATTCGAATTATTTTTTTTTGTTGCGTTCTCTGACATTTTGTGACACTGTTTCATGGTAGGTTGAACACAATTATTTTAAGCATTTTGAGCATAATAAACACTTTCTAAGCATAAGGTGTATGGAAAGATGAAACGATGCATCGTATTTATAGCAGGTCAGTTAACATTTCTCTTAACATTTAGGCTGACATTTGACTAAAAGTGAAACATTTAGCCTCGAACTGGTGTTTAAGCGTAGAAAATCTCACGAAAGAAAGTAGAAACCGTGAATAGCAACCTCGTCCCAGGATCTTGTGGCCCCTGAGCCGTTATTACGGAGTGGCCAACAATGACCCTGGAACAGGATGGTCATGTGACACAAAAATGCCCAGATATACTGGGCATTTTTGAAATTCCAAAGATAATGAGATGCAAATTTGGCGCTCGCCTTAAAAGCGAGATTTAGAAATGGCGGGCGAAAAAAAGGCACAACATCAAAGGAACTTTTTTGTCAATGAAAGCAAAATTGTCAGAATATTACTGACTTTACTCTATTGATCTGGCTTAGCTTGATTGTTCAATATTGGCGAAAGGCCTTTAATTTAAAAAATGTTTTGAAAGGTTGTTCCCATTAAAATTCATGAGCTCTAGCTCGCCACCTGGACTGTGTACTATACTATATATAGGTACCTAGCTAGCTAACGCGACATCCTGAGACAGCTTTACTCAACCACATATTTATAAACGACATATTCAATGGCTATTTATTTTCCAGGAAGGTGATTTAGTTGAGAACATGTTAAAAATTGTATGAGAAAATCTGGGTACTCGAATGTTGCACACAAATTTTTCTAAGATGGACAACAATTTTTCAAAGTTAATTTTTTAAAATCAAAGCTAAGAATGACAGGTTGTAGTGCTAAATTTAGGGATTATTCTTCGGATCTGGGTTAACATGCTTGACATTTTCATTGAATTCCGCTTTAAAATTTATGGAATCTTGCATTTTTCTACTTTATAATCTAAGTAAACTGCCCCTAGTAGCAAAACCTGATGTTTTATAATGAAATGACTACGCAAATCAACTGCAGTGAAAATGGTTCACTACAGTTGAATATTACAGTCAAACTCTTATAAAATTAAAATATAACAAATGTGTAAGCTAAATCAGTTTCTCCAAATGTTTTTTGTTTTCTCTTTTAAAATTATCATAACAGAGACCCGAGAATAAAATCTTTATTCCTACCAGTTTTAAAATGTAAACTTTTGCCATGTTGTTCTTGATTATATATATAAACTGCCACCAAGACAAGAAAACCTTTTTTCGCAGATTAATATTTAGAGATTTTGCAAGATCTTATTTTGTAAAAGGGATAAATAATGGGTTAAGTTAAAGTTGGTTTATTATATACGTGTAGTGTATTAATTCCAGAAATTCAATTTGTACTTGGCCACGATATGTGAAAATATCCCGGTGGAGCATAATCAATCACTGGCCCAAAATAAAAAATAGGACCTTTTGATGTTAAATTTTCTCAGTATGGTACATTGGCCTTAGAAGAATTAATTTGTTCTAAAACCTTGCTTGTCTGTTTGGTCCAGATTTAGAAGTTTTGTTACAAAACCTTTATCGGCCTCATTTAAAGAGCTCAAATTCTGCAACATAGAAAGTAGAGCTAATACAAAAATCATTCTTTGTCTATCTTTATATATATAGAGATAAATAGGAATAACATTTGTGATATGACGAATTTGTGAGAGTTTTCTTCATTTAAAAGGCAATGCCAAAAACGTGCACTACAGGTTACATTCAAGTGCCTCACTTAATGTGCATCCCATGGGCCTGGTTAGTATATCAAATAAGCTCATTATATTTACCCACTTAGGGCCTTTTTATATGAGACCGGGAAACTCGGTCCATCGAGATATCCCGCATGACTGAGATCTCGGATATTTGCGGAAAAGGTACTTACTAAAAGCAGTAAATACCTAAACCAGCTGAAACCACCTGAAACCACCTGAAACCAGCTAAAACCATCTGAAACGAGCTAGCCAGGAGCATAATTTTTCTTACCACCAGCAAATTGGAATAGTTAGGTGGAAAAATTACGCTGTCTTATGATTTTTTGCGTTAAAATTCTGAACGCGCTTTTTCATTGGTTAATTCTATTGTTCTTTGCTGACCCGGTCAATATCTGGAAACCTTTTGTTTTGGGCCAGAATGGCTTCAATTACCCAAAGAAATATAATTAATAGTATTATTTAAGAGAGTAAAATCTGACCACTCCGACTTTGTGCTCAATGGTTGATTGCAATTCGGAGTTTGCTATGAGATGGATTTGAATATTAGGGATTTGCTCTGACATTTGTTTGCGTCTAAGCTTTCGTGTGAGAGAAACTGAATTTGATATGCTTTAAGAAAGCTTAGCTAACCAGAAGGAGAAAACACCTGAAACCACCTTAACCCAATTCAACTTAGTTCCGACCCTCCACCGGGGGATACCTTAAGGGAATTAATTTTCGCGATTTTCGCGGATTTTGGCCATTTCCGCGAAAATAAAATCCCGCGAAAAGTCTGGGAAGGCCTGATCCGCGAAAATAAGTTCCCGCGAATTACGTAGAAAACTTCCAACCGCGAAAATAAATTCCCGCGAAATTTGTAAAAAAAAAATCAAAATCCTTAATTTTTTAAAATTTTTGCCAAATTTTAAAAATACACAAAAATATGAGACAAAATGTGTTTTTTATGTTCAAACTATCTTTAAATGATACATGCTACGTATAAAATATACAATAATCAATCAATAACTATTGTCTTCTTATCCATGTTTTTCTCATTTTGCTTGAAAAATAACTGTCTTATGTCTCTATTTTTTGGTACTTGATTTGACCGCGGATTTGATGATGGTGTATTCTTTTTAGTCTTCTGCTTCTTTCTTTTTGGTTCTATTGGTTCGACGATCTCGGTTACAATGTCAACATCTTTTGTCAAAAAACATCCAATAATAATTTGGTTTTTCGGTTCGCAAAACAATCTTTGAACGATTTCTTTGTAACGATCAAGAACCATATGATTCCAAGATAAAAAACCTTTTAAAATTCATAAATTTTCTTCGATTTCCTTATTTAGAAATGTATACCTAAACTTCGTATTCCCAGTGTTCGATTATATAGAAGTTTTAAAGTGAAAAAGACGTATTCCCTGATTTTACATATCCGCGAAATTCTTTTAAAAGCTTCAACCGCGAAAATTAATTCACGCGAAATTTTTCAAACTCTTTCAACCGCGAAAATTAATTCCCGCAAAATTTCCTTTGCTGAGAGATTCGCGAAAATTAATTCCCTTTTTTTTCGCGAAATTTAAGGAAGGGTCGTGTCCGCGAAAATTAGTTCCCGCGAAAATTAATTCCCTTAAGGTAATAACACAACTGGATAATTATCATTAAAAAGCTTCTTGTGGAACTTTTATATATACATAAATAATGTAAAAATAATAAAATAGAAATTTGTAAATATATATAAAAACAAATGAAAAATAAATATGAACAAATACTTCAGTGGTCCAAAGATTTAGAACATTTTAAGAACATTTAAACTTCAAAAAATGACATAAAAGATTTTTAAGAAATTTAAGGACAATTAAACAAAGCAAAATTGAAAAAGTTAAGAACATTATCATCAGAAGAAGCAGAAGCGATTGATATTATCCAGGAATCAAGAGTAAACACTTTATCTTCTCTAATAGCACTGGGTTTATGTTTTAAATCCATGTCTTCTGGAGAGTTAAAAAGCACGTTCAAAATAACATCAGCCTTTTCAACATTTTCTTCCAAGGCATTTTCTCCATCAGCTGGTGGTGGTATTTCCCTAAAAATGAAAGGAAGATATTTATGAAGGTCTCCAAGATATAAATCCTGCTGAAATCACAATAGCCATCAAAAATATTTACTCTATCTTTATTTTTTTGGGCGCACTACTTTGGTGGTGTTTATCCTGCTCATCTTCCAACTCGGAGCTGCTACTGCCACAAAGCTAAAACATATAAAAAGGGAATCAAGATAGCTCGGATGAACAGAAAAAAAACTTATGGTTTAAAAGTTAAGAATGTAGCTCTTTCCTTACATCAATAAAATCTTAGGTGGATGCCATGCTTTATCACTCAAGTCAATATAATCAATAAGCCCATACCATACGATTTATTGGGTAACTTATCAGTTTAACAAATTACCATAAAGTTTCTAGTCGTATGATTAACAACGAATATGGTTACTGGCCATCATTCTTATGACATTCTCATGTGTAATTCTTACTACTCTACATATTAAAGATCTGCGATGGAGTGCCAGACAACAAAATAAATATGGTATCCTAGCTGCGAATGCACATCTATGCCGGATATCGTGTTTCAGGTTGTTTCGCCTAATTTTAGCTGGTTTCAGATGGTTTCAGGTGGTTTCAGGTGGTTTCAGCTCGTTTCAGGTGGTTTCAGCTTGTTTCAGGTGGTTTCAGCTCGTTTCAGGTGGTTTAGGTAGTTACTGCTTTTAGTAAGTACGTTGCGGAAAAACGCTGAAAATTTAAATCGTGTTTATATGGTGCATATTCGTCTCGCCCCGGCTACAACGGGAAACTCGGTCAACCGAGATCCCGGGCAAGTGGTCACTATCATTAATAGTGATAGCACAGTTGTTTCAAACATCAACAGTATCGCTATCTCCTTTTTTCTGTTGATGGAAGCCATATTTGTTTATATACTCACCCCGCCGCCACTTTCAATTTCCTGCTAATTTTTCTTCATATAAACCCGGGATGGAAAATGACAAATTTACATATAAACCCGAGTTGATATTATCCCGCTCTACCGGGAAACTTGATAGGCGAGTTTCCCGGTTCTCATATAAAAAGGCCCTTATATACATGAGTTCCAATGTTTATCTTTTAAAGAGATTCGTGCATGCCTGGAAAAAATCAGAAAATTGACAGGCAAAAAAATGCAGACCTTAGGTGAAGAAAGTCAAATTATGGTTAAAAACTTTTGTACTGTATATGTGTTCTAAATCTAAACTACATGCAAGTTATATATATATTTTAATTTCATTTTCAATAGATGCCTCTACCTGAAATAAAGTTTGGAATGGACTGGTACACGGCTTACCGCCTGCATTATTTTGTCTGCCGATTTGTGTAAGAGGTTTGGGCATTATAAACAACACACGTCACGATGAAAGTTAGCTGCATGGTTTTTAGCCAACAAAATGTTTCTTAGAAATGTAATGGATAATTTAGCTAATTTGCCCGCATAAGATTTAAAGAGAACACAGCCAGCTTGTCATCAAAACATTTATAAAAATAGAATCAAACATTGACTAAAAACATTAGTTTTGCACCCAAGTAGGGTAATGACTTTAACAACATTGATATATATGGCTACTAGCTATTAATTAAGATGTTCACGTAATTTGGACGGTATACGCTAGCTAGCTAACTATCAGCAGTAGATAGATAGATAAAATTAGTATCTTTTTAACATAGTTCTCAAACGAGCCCCCTAAAGTTCATGCAAAACGTTAGCTGGTCTTTTTATCCACTCCACAAAATAAATCGACCGCCATTTTTGTTGTACACTTGTTTACATGAAACTCCCGCGCGGGGCAGAAATAAATTTTTGCAGGGCAAGAACTGTTCATAAATTATTTTTTGGGTATAATTATCATAAATTATAAGCCACCAGCCTGTTCCAGGGCCCTTTCGCCGCTATCAACTTCATCAACAAGGCAAAATCCCCTGGGAACGAGGTTGCGTGAATAGCTTTAAAAAAGTTCTCTATGTTTATCTAAAGCTTGTTCAGTTAAGAACGTAATAATTACGGAAGCCGAGAAGGGTCAATCCACAAATATATTTCAAATCCACAAATATACTTCAAATCCGAATTACAAATCCACAAATATATTTCGAATACACAAATATATTTCAAATCCACAAATATATTTCTAATCCGCAAATATATTTCTAATCCGCATAAATATTCCTAATCCACAAATGTTTTTCAAATACGCAAAATTATTTCAAATCCACAAATATATTTTAAAAATCAATTATCCCAGGGCCCTGCCCCTGGATCTAAGGCCCTGCAAAAAGTCACATGTGCGCGACATGATTTGTAAACAAACATGGCAGACCGTTTTTGTTCGTCATGTGGGAAGAAAATCGAATTTTGTGACGATTATTTCTGCTTGTATTGTGGAAAGGAAATAAAAAAGAAAGCAGAAAATCCTGTCCACAGCGAGGCATTGTCATTGATAGACTATCAACGAATTCAGTCAAATGAATGAACATCACGATTCTGAAAGAAAATACAGTCAACGAAGAACAAAGTACTGGTGGTGATCGAGGAAGTAATAGTAGTAATGTGGTTTTTAAAAGCAAGAAAGCAAAGGTTGTTGTATCTTTACATAGTAAAACATCTACGGAAAGTGTTGTTATTAATGTTGGAATTATAAGAGAGAATGAACAAGGATTGCTCCATTGTGTTAGAGGATCTAAGTTACCTGTGCGTATTGCTAGGGATGCCTCAGCAGCTACTGTTTTGAAGGCTGCAAACAAAAAGCATGCAGACCATGACCATTTTTTCTTTGGTCTAGAAGAATATGTCTTGCTATACCCCGACCAGAAGGTGGTCGATACCTGGGACAAAAACAGCTTTTACTGTTGACAAATACAAAAAGGAGCTAGCTAAGCCATTTTCAAAAGTAGACCTTTATTTATGCAAAGGATACGATTTACAATCTGCAACAACTCGGAAACTTCTTGATGCCTTAAAAAGTCCAATTGATATTACTTTGGATACTTTGAGCGAAAATGAGGACAATAAAAATTTTAACTCCGACATATTCTTAAATGAATATAGTGCCGATCCTATACATGAAGAGCAAGCCAGCGGTAGTGGTACTGGCAGTGTGAAATATGGTTGGTGCCCCATATGCAATAAAAGATTTCCATTTTCAGTAATTGAAGCACATGCAGATTAGTGTTTAAAGTATAAGAACGATAGAGTGATTTTTAATGTATTTACATCAGCTTACAGAAGAAGTATGTATATAACAAAAAGAAACTATATTCCCGCAGAAATAATATTATTGTATATTTTTCTTGCTTCTAACCAATCATGAGGAGGCATAGTGTAGCCCAACTGTCCAATGGCATAGTTGAAATATTAAACTAGTTCTTCGTCGCAGTCATTAAGAACATGTTCAGCTTCCTCATGTACGTTTCTTTGTTGAAGAAGGCTGTCAATAAGATCGCTATTGATAATCTTTTCACATTTTCGATAGCCAAAACTTTCTGGAAGATAAAACATTTCATCTAGTATTCCGCATATTTTAGCGTTCCTTGAATTTCTTATAGTGTGTGAATTCCACTCGTCTCTCATTTTGTCTAACTCTGATTATATTAACCAGGAATAGCAAAACCAAGCGCATTCCATTTGAAAATGATCACCTAAACGAAGTGCGTCACTTTCAACCATATCTTTGAAATAGTCAATTACCCAAGTTGTGTACGTTCGCTTAAAATGAGACCATAAATTTTCAATCCTTTGGTTAGACTGTGAAGTTCCATATTTATGTGCATTAACATCGTTATGAATAAGTGACTGGTAACTTGCCATTATACCATTTTCAGTACCACAATCAGTATCCTCACTATATCTGGACAAATTTTAAATTCGTCAAGAGCGTTTAGGAAAAAGTGAGAAGGTATTACAGGATTATTATTGGTGCGACTAACTTTTAACCAAATGTTTTTGCGGGCAAACTGTCTACACACCCATGAATATGGAATCCAAAAGGCTTCAACTTGTCATAGCCATCGGCGTGCCATACAGCATTTGGGCCGGGTGAATTGTACACTCTACGTATAAGTTTCCGCGCCTTTCTGTTATGAGAGCCTTTAGGATCGATTTCCCTAACAACTTTCTTAACCCCGTCACGTTTTACTGAAACGCCGTGTATCACACGTAGCTTGTTCCAAATGCTACGATAACCCTTCACTCCATTTGTAATTAAAATTTCGGTTTCGATAATTCGACGAATTGAAGAATCCACGTCAGGTTTTTCATTCTTTTTTAAGCCCATCGCTCTTCGACGGCGTTTTAAAGTGCTGACAGTGATATCAATCTCGTGGTAATGTTTCAAATACATAACTATCTTTTTGTACTCAGTTCCCTTATTAAAGTAATATTTAATAACATCTTCCACACATTTGTTGTGTGTTGCAGTTTCAGTTTTTATTGCACGTCTTTCCATTCCACAATTAGGACAGAACAACTCCATTAAGTAGAATTCTCTTCCACAACGAAAACAAAAGCATGCACTTGCAGCCGCCATTATGCCATTATGGCCACGAGGCTTCGCTGATCGAAATACACGTTTTTTTTTTATAAGCAACTGCATTTTTGGGTTCAGCCTGGGGTTGCTAAGGCCTTTTTGCAATTTCAGCCTCAAAGTTGCTTAATGGTTGGAGACGGTTGGGTGTTCAATATCTTTGAAAGACTAAAATACAAAGTTAGTCACTTTGTATTTTAGGGGCTTTATTATTTTGTTATATATATGTAGGAAATATATATATGTAGGAAAAGATGTTTTATGTTGAAAATATCCTTTCTGTCCCCTTCTTGTGGAAGACTGATCTAAGTGGTTGCTAAGTGTGTAGTAGAATTCAGCCTAAGTTGCTTACCACTCTGCCAAAACTCAGCCTAGGCAGTTGCTTAGCAGTTGCTTAATTTTTGACCATATTTCAGCCTCAGTTTTGCAGCAACCAGTTGCTTATAAAAACAAAAACGTGTAATTTGTGGATTTGAAATATATTTTCGGATTTGAAATATATTTGTGGATTTGAATTATATTTTCGGATTTCAAAAAAATTCTGTTACTGATTTGAAATATATTTATGGATTTGAAATATATTTGTGGATTTGAAATATATTTGTGGATTTGAAATATATTTTTTGATTGACCCTTCTCGGCTTCCGTAAATAATTCCACTTTCAGCGTTAAATAAATACTGTTTATCGGTAAAAAAAAAGTCGGCAAAAGAATTAGTCGGCAAAAATAAAAAGTCGGCAAAAATATTAGTCACTTGGACAAAATTTAGTCACTTTTTGCGCCGACTCACTTTTTGCCGACCAATTTCCAGATGAAAATGATCAAGAAAGTTTAGATTTTGAAGGTTTTTTTAAAATAAAACAACAACAACAAAAATGTTTTTAGGTATATAAAAAGTTTAAGTTTAGTCAATTTCAAGAATAATTGCATACAACTGATAAAAATTAGCAACAAGGCAAAAAAGTTAGGTCGGAAAAAAAAAGTCAGAAAAAATTTTAGTTGTCAAAAAATATTAGTCATCTCGCCAAAATTTAGTCACTTTTTGCCGACTTTTTTTTACCGAAAAGGTATTTCGAGATTTATTTTTGCAGATGTCAAAGATTCAGTAATCTTAAGAGAGGCAATTTTTTTTACCCAACTGCTGTCCAAAATAAGGGGAAAATACCCTTATTTTGGACAGCAGTTGGGTAAAAAGAGATGGCTCTCTCATATCAAAAAGACAAAAAACCCTGGGAACGAGGGTGGGTATTTTCAAATGAACAACAAACTCAATGGCTTCTTAGGTTCGAAGTACGTAGAGATTTTGCGGTAGAATTGTTACCGAGATATGAAAAATTTTGCGGATAATTGATTTATAACTTTTTTGGCGGAACTCATGAGTCACGCAAAAACTTTTTTTACAATTAATTAGCATTCTAAAGGCAAATTTAACCCCGTGAAATGAGAAAGTTTACTCTCGCGATATATTTAATATTTTTGAAAATTCAGAATTAAAATTATAAGCAACAAGATTATCGTGTAATTTGCTAAAAATTCGAATTATTTTTTTTGTTGCGTTCTCTGACATTTTGTGACACTGTTTCATGGTAGGTTGAACACAATTATTTTAAGCATTTTGAGCATAATAAACACTTTCTAAGCATAAGGTGTATGGAAAGATGAAACGATGCATCGTATTTATAGCAGGTCAGTTAACGTTTCTCTTAACATTTAGGCTGACATTTGACTAAAAGTGAAACATTTAGCCTCGAACTGGTGTTTAAGCGTAGAAAATCTCACGAAAGAAAGTAGAAACCGTGAATAGCAACCTCGTCCCCAGGATCTTGTTGGCCCCTGAGCCGTTATTACGGAGTGGCCAACAATGACCCTGGAACAGGATGGTCATGTGACACAAAAATGCCCAGATATACTGGGCATTTTTGAAATTCCAAAGATAATGAGATGCAAATTTGGCGCTCGCCTTAAAAGCGAGATTTAGAAATGGCGGGCGAAAAAAAGGCACAACATCA
The DNA here is from genome assembly GCA_030067915.1 of Hydractinia echinata. Lineage (NCBI taxonomy): Eukaryota > Metazoa > Cnidaria > Hydrozoa > Anthoathecata > Hydractiniidae > Hydractinia > Hydractinia echinata. The sequence goes on along the minus strand of JASGCC010000036.1, from coordinate 447,486 downwards.
AAGGAACTTTTTTGTCAATGAAAGCAAAATTGTCAGAATATTACTGACTTTACTCTATTGATCTGGCTTAGCTTGATTGTTCAATATTGGCGAAAGGCCTTTAATTTAAAAAATGTTTTGAAAGTTTGTTCCCATTAAAATTCATGAGCTCTAGCTAGCCACCTGGACTGTGTACTATACTATATATAGGTACCTAGCTAGCTAACGCGACATCCTGAGACAGCTTTACTCAACCACATATTTATAAACGACATATTCAATGGCTATTTATTTTCCAGGAAGATGATTTAGTTGAGAACATGTTAAAAATTGTATGAGAAAATCTGGGTACTCGAATGTTGCACACAAATTTTTCTAAGATGGACAACAATTTTTCAAAGTTAATTTTTTAAAATCAAAGCTAAGAATGACAGGTTGTAGTGCTAAATTTAGGGATTATTCTTCGGATCTGGGTTAACATGCTTGACATTTTCATTGAATTCCGCTTTAAAATTTATGGAATCTTGCATTTTTCAACTTTATAATCTAAGTAAACTCCCCCTAGTAGCAAAACCTGATGTTTTATAATGAAATGACTACGCAAATCAACTGCAGTGAAAATGGTTCACTACAGTTGAATATTACAGTCAAACTCTTATAAAATTAAAATATAACAAATATGTAAGCTAAATCAGTTTCTCCAAATGTTTTTTGTTTTCTCTTTTAAAATTATCATAACAGAGACCCGAGAATAAAATCTTTATTCCTACCAGTTTTAAAATGTAAACTTTTGCCATGTTGTTCTTAATTATATATATAAACTGCCACCAAGACAAGAAAACCTTTTTTCGCAGATTAACATTTAGAGATTTTGCAAGATCTTATTTTGTAAAAGGGATAAATAATGGGTTAAGTTAAAGTTGGTTTATTATATACGTGTAGTGTATTAATTCCAAAAATTCAATTTGTACTTGGCCAAGATATGTGAAAATATCCCGGTGGAGCATAATCAATCACTGGCCCAAAATAAAAAATAGGACCTTTTGATGTTAAATTTTCTCAATATGGTACATTGGCCTTATAAGAATTAATTTGTTCTAAAACCTTGCTTGTCTGTTTGGTCCAGATTTAGAAGTTTTGTTACAAAACCTTTATCGGCCTCATTTAAAGAGCTCAAATTCTGCAACATAGAAAGTAGAGCTAATACAAAATCATTCTTTATGTCTATCCTTATATATAGAGAGATAAATAGGAATAACATTTGTGATATGACGAATTTGTGAGAGTTTTCTTCATTTAAAAGGCAATGCCAAAAACGTGCACTACAGGTTACATTCAAGTGCCTCACTTAATGTGCATCCCATGGGCCTGGTTAGTATATCAAATAAGCTCATTATATTTACCCACTTAGGGCCTTTTTATATGAGACCGGGAAACTCGGTCCATCGAGATATCCCGCATGACTGAGATCTCGGATATTTGCGGAAAAGGTACTTACTAAAAGCAGTAAATACCTAAACCACCCGAAACGAGCTGAAACCACCTGAAACCACCTGAAACGAACTGAAACCAGCTGAAACCAGCTGAAACGAGCTAAAACCATCTTAAACGAGCTAGCCAGGAGCATAATTTTTCTTACCACCCGCAAATTGGAATAGTTAGGTGGGAAAAATTACGCTGTCTTATGATTTTTTGCGTTAAAATTCTGAACGCGCTTTTTCATTGGTTAATTCTATTGTTCTTTGCTGACCCGGTCAATATCGGGTAATATAACTTCAGAAAGATGGGGAAAACAGACAGACAGAAAGTGTATATACACCACTTCTTAGACCGCCATCTTTATAATAAAATCACATGTACAAATCTCGCAAAGATATAAGCGGAAAACACAAACACATGGTGTAACCAATAGCAGAGAACAAAATGTAAACATAAATGGCGGATATATAACAATCCTCCACCAATAGTCCACAGTTTAAACGTATACAATGCGGTTCAAGTCATAGTCCTCGAAATGCTTTGGTAAACGGCGAGATCGTTCAGGTCGAGAATTGGTGTCCTTGTTCACATCTTCTGCAACGTCTTCAAACGGCTCAGATGTCTCAGGAACAGGTAACTGGACCCTTGGCTCGATTTCAGTAGCGGTTTCGTCAACTTCTGACGGTTCAAACTGTGGTAGCACAGCCAGAGGTGGGTCTGTCTCTACCATTGCTGAATCAGCTAATCTCTCGCCGGTTGCAGCTCGCATTTGATCGATGTGGCGTTGAACGATTTTCTCTCCCACTTCAACATCGTATGTCACAGGTCCTCTCTTTCTCGAAATATTTCCTCTCACCCACCGTGGTCCCTGACCAAAATTTCTAATCAGTACCTCCTCTTGGTCTAGAAATTGCCGCAGCGGTTTCAATCGATGACTTCGATTCTCAGAATCCATCTGTTTCCCCTTGACTGTCTGTTTCAGATCTGGTTTAACGAAATGGAGGGCACTCCTTAATTGACGATTGAACAGTAGTTCTGCAGGTGTCCTGCCCGTGGTGGTGTGTGGTGTGATGCGGTACGTGAACAGCAAACGGCTTACTCTGGTCTCAATGGATTGACCATTCGATTCTATCTTTTTAAGACTGTTTTTCACAGTTTGGACGGTTCTCTCTGCTTGTCCATTTGAAGCAGGATGGTATGGTGCAGAAAAAATGTGTCTGATGTTATTTCGCTTCATAAATTGCTCAAATTCAGTGCTTGCGAAACACGGTCCATTATCACTAACACAAACTCCAGGCAGGCCATGCGTGGCAAAGATTTTGCGCAGTTGCTCAATAGTCGCAATGGAGGTGGAGCTATTCATGACTATTACTTCCACCCATTTTGAAAGAGCGTCAACAACTATCAAAAACATTTTGTTCAAAAACGGTCCCGCATAATCCATGTGGATTGGCTCCCAGGGTTCGGATTGGGTATTCCCAGGAATGTATTGGTGCTGCAGCTGGCATTTTTTGGTGGATTTCACAGGTTTTGCAATTTTTGACGGTTAACTCAATCTCAGAATCCATCTTTGGCCACCACACAAAACTTCTCGCCAAACTTTTCATGCGAGTGATCCCTGGGTGAGACTGGTGAAGTTGTCCAAGCAGTTGTGGTCGTAACGAGCTTGGTATAATGACACGAGAACCCCACAGCAAGCATTGGTTGTCGATGCTGAGTTGATCCTTCCTCGAAAAGTACGGTTGTAATTCTATTTCTCGGTTTACTTTCCAACCGTTGGATATCAGGTCCAACACTTTGCTCAGGACTGGGTCACGACTTGTATGTAGCTTAACATCAGCGGAGGTTAGTGGTGCTTGCACTAGGTCCATCATGTGAATTGCACTTTCATTGTTCGACTAATCAGAACTGTCTGCTTGAAGTGGAAGGCGGCTTAGACAGTCAGCGTTGGCGTGATTGACACCTGGTTTGTACTCCAAGACGTAGTTATAAGCAGACAGCAGGAGGGCCCATCTCTGAACACGAGCAGCTGCAAGCGGTGGAATTGGTTTGTTTTGTCCGAATAGTCCCAAAAGAGGTTTGTGATCAGTTATAATTCTGAAAGACTGTCCATAAAGATATTGATGAAGCTTTTTGACTGCGAATACTATGGCTAAACCCTCTTTCTCAATGTGGGCATAATTCCTCTCTGCTGGAGAAAGAGTCCGTGAAATATAACATACGGGCTTCTCGGAACCATCATCCATTACATGGGCGAGAACAGCACCTATCCCATAAGGAGAGGCGTCACAAGACACAAGGATCGAACGTTGGGGGTCAAAATGCGTCAGCAACGGTGCTTTATATAGTAGAGCTTTCGATTCGGTAAACGCTTTTTCTTGTTCGGTTTCCAGTGAAAGGTTGTCCCCTTTCTCAGCAGACGATGCAGTGGTTCAATCATTGCAGAAAGGTTTGGTAGATAACGATTATAATAGTTGAGCATTCCGAGATAAGCCTTTAACTGGGTAACATTCTCTGGAGGGGCTGCATTCCTTATAGCTTTGACCTTCTCTGGTGAAGGCGATATTTCTTCCTTGGTAATGTTGTAACCCAGATAAGTCACCTCTTCTGCTAGAAATACGCATTTGACTTCCTTCAGTCGCAATCCAGAGCTTTCAATCACTTGTAGGACTGACGATAAATTTCTCAAATGTTCCTCATCATCCTTACCAGATATTAAAATATCGTCTACTCGCACTTTGGTACGTGGTATATTGCGGAGTCGCCTATCCATTTCCCTCTGAAAAATGCCGGTGGCGGAATGTACTCCATACTGAAGTCTTGTGGGGCGGTACAAGCCATGGTGTGTGTTGATTGTGAGGTATTCTCTTGTTTCCTCGTCCAACTCCAATTGCTGGTATGCATGACTCAAATCCAGCTTTGTGAGCTTTTCACCCCCTGACATTGAGGAGAAAAGATCGTCAGTTCGCGGAATTGGATAAGAGTCACAAGGTGCAGCCTGGTTTATTGTCTGTTTGTAATTGCCGCATATTCTGATAGTACCGTCCTCTTTCTTTACCGGTACGATAGGGGCTGCCCATCTTGAATATTCAACTGGTTCATATATGCCATCTTGTACAAGTCTATCAAGTTCAGTGTCGATCTTGTCTTTTAAGGCATACGGGACTGGTCGTGCTTTGCAAAACTTTGGTGCGACAGAGGAGTCCACAGGAATATGGACTCTAAAGTCCTTCAGCAATCCCATACTTTCCGTAAACACGGCGGCATGCTGTACTAATATTTACTGTAGATTGGTATTGCTAGAATGCTTGACCTGGAACAAACTGGGCCAATCTAACTTGGTTACTTTTAGCCAATCTCGACCTAACAATGAAGGAGATTCCCCGGGTACGATAGTCAATGGCAGTGTGTATTTCTGTTTTTGGTGTTCAACGTTTACAGCAGCTGATCCCAAGGGTGTTATGATTTCCCCTGTAAAAGTCTTTAACTTTAAGTTACTGGGCTGGATGGTCAACTCTGGAATGCATTTCCGTAATGTTTTTTCACTGATCACCGACATCGATGCACCAGTATCGACCTCCATCTTGATGGTTTTTCCTTCAATACCGACATTTACAAAAAGCGGTTCAACCCTGCTCCCTTCTAATTTATACAGGTTAAACATATCGGACTGTTCAACAGTTTCTTTGTAAACATTTCCTTCATGCTCGGACTCCAGTTGGTTTATTGGTTTCCGGGGTGGTCTGGATTTCTCATCATTTCGTTTCTTTTGACGACATTTTTTAACGGTGTGTCCTTTTTTGTGGCAATAATAACATTCAGCATCCTTAAATGGACACGTCTCTGCTGCATGTTTTGTCCCTCCACATCGATAGCAATCCCTCCCTGGGTTGTCTCTGGCTCTCTCCAAAGCGTGGACACTCTCTGAATCGTTGCCTGTCGCTTGATGTTGGAGAATGCTTTTGGAGTAGCTTGCGGCTGATTCCATAGAACATGCAATTCGTAGGGCTTTGGCTACTAAGGTGAGGTCTTTCTCACTCAGGAGCTTTTGTTGTATTTTTTCTTCCTTAATACCACAAACAAGTCTATCTCTTAACATGTCGTCCAGTGTTTCTCCATACTCACAATGTTCACTGAGTCGACGCAAAACTGCCAAGTACTGGGAAATTGTTTCAGAAGGTTGCCTATCACAAGTGTTGAATCTGAATCTCTCGGCTATCGAATTGTGAGTGGGATATAAATGATCTTTCATTAATTGTACTAGCTGGTCATAAGATTTGGAAGCAGGATCGTTATTTGACAAACCTCTCAACAGCTGGTAAGCTTTGGCTCCACATGAGCTCAGCAGGATTGCTCTCTTCTTGGTGGCATCTGCAATGTCATTTGCTATGTAGAACTGATTCACTCTCTCGATGTAATTGTTCCAGAGTTCCGTTGCCGGATCAAACTCTCCAATTTTTCCGTAGGTAGCCATTTCGGTAATATATCCTCGTCACCACTTATTATAACTTCAGAAAGGTGGGGAAAACAGACAGACAGAAAGTGTATACACCACTTCTTAGACCGCCATCTTTATAATAAAATCACATATACAAATCTCGCAAAGATATAAGCGGAAAACACAAACACATGGTTTTAAAGTGTAACCAATAGCAGAGAACAAAATGTAAACATAAATGGCGGATATATAACATCGGGATATTGGCTTCAATTACCCAAAGAAATATAATTAATAGTATTATTTAAGAGAGTAAAATCTGACCACTCCGACTTTGTGCTCAATGGTTGATTGCAATTCGGAGTTTGCTTGAGAGTTAAAAAGTCTTCTGGAGAGTTAAAAAGCACGTTCAAAATAACATCAGCCTTTTAAACATTTTCTTCCAAGGCATTTTCTCCATCAGCTGGTGGCGGTATTTCCCTAAAAATGAAAGGAAAATATTTATAAAGGTCTCCAAGATATAAATCCTGCTGAAATCACAATAGCCATCAAAAATATTTACTCTATCTTTATTTTTTGGGGCGCACTACTTTGGTGGTGTATATCCTGCTCATCTTCCAACTCGGAGCTGCTACTGCCACAAAGCTAAAACATATAAAAAGGAAATCAAGATAGCTCAGATAAACAGAAAAAAAACTTATGGTTTAAAAGTTAAGAATGTAGCTCTTTCCTTACATCAATAAAATCTTCGGTGGATGCCATGCTTTATCACTCAAGTCAATATAATCAATAAGCCCATACCATACGATTTATTGGGTAACTTTTCAGTTTAACAAATTACCATAAAGTTTCTAGTCGTATGATTAACAACGAATATGGTTACTGGCCATTATTCTAATGACATTCTCACGTGTAATTCTTACTACTCTACATATCAAAGATCTGCGATGGAGTGCCAGACAACAAAATAAATATGGTATCCTAGCTGCGAATGCACATCTATGCCGGATATCGTGTTTCAGGTTGTTTCGCCTAATTTTAGCTGGTTTCAGGTGGTTTCAGCTTGTTTCAGATGGTTTCAGCTCGTTTCAGGTGGTTTAGGTAGTTACTGCTTTTAGTAAGTACGTTGCGGAAAAACGCTGAAAATTTTCGGTCAACCGAGATCCCGGGCAAGTGACCCGGGATCCCGGTCAAACGGGATGGATATTTGTCCATGTAAACAGAAAAACCCAGTGGCAAAGTGCAGGAAAAAGTTTATGGACGAAAAAACATGGCAGCTTTCTCAGGAAGGACTTGAGAGGAGCAAATAAATCCATTGATTTGCATTAATAGTGATAGCACAGTTGTTTCAAACATCAACAGTATCGCTATCTCCTTTTTTCTGTTGATGGAAGCCATATTTGTTTATATACTCACCCCGCCGCCACTTTCAATTTCCCGCTAATTTTTCTTCATATAAACCCAGGATGGAAAATGACAAATTTACATATAAACCCGAGTTGATATTATCCCGCTCTACCGGGAAACTTGATAGGCGAGTTTCCAGGTTCTCATATAAAAAGGCCCTTATATACATGAGTTCCAATGTTTATCTTTTAAAGAGATTCATGCATGCCTGGAAAAAATCAGAAAATTGACAGGCAAAAAAATGCAGACCTTAGGTGAAGAAAGTCAAATTATGGTTAAAAACTTTTGTACTGTATATGTGTTCTAAATCTAAACTACATGCAAGTTATATATAGATTTTAATTTCATTTTCAATAGATGCCTCTACCTGAAATAAAGTTTGGAATGCACTGGTACACGGCTTACCGCCTGCATTATTTTGTCTGCCGATTTGTGTAAGAGGTTTGGGCATTATAAACAACACACGTCACGATGAAAGTCAGCTGCATGGTTTTTAGCCAACAAAATGTTTCTTAGAAATGTAATGGATAATTTAGCTAATTTGCCAACATAAGATTTAAAGAGAACACAGCCAGCTTGTCATCAAAACATTTATAAAAATAGAATCAAACATTGACTAAAAACATTAGTTTTCCACCCAAGTAGGGTAATGACTTTAACAACATTGATATATATGGCTACTAGCTATTAATTAAGATGTTCACGTAATTTGGACGGTATACGCTAGCTAGCTAACTATCAGCAGTTTTGCAGGGAAAGACAAACACCCCACATATATCAATTTAATTATCAAGATTTATATCATGTAGAACTAAAATTAGTATCTTTTTAACATAGTTCTCAAACGAGCCCCCTAAAGTTCATGCAAAACGTTAGCTGGTCTTTTTATCCACTCCACAAAATAAATCGACCGCCATTTTTGTTGTACACTTGTTTACATGAAACTCCCGCGCGGGGCAGAAATAAATTTTTGCAGGGCAAGAACTGTTCATAAATTATTTTTTTGGTATAATTATCATAAATTATAAGCCACCAGCCTGTTCCAGGGCCTTTTCGCCGCTATCAACTTCATCAACAAGGCAAAATCCCCTTGGGACGAGGTTGCGTGAATAGCTTTAAAAAAGTTCTCTATGTTTATCTAAAGCTTGTTCAGTTAAGAACGTAATAATTACGGAAGCCGAGAAGGGTCAATCCACAAATATATTTCAAATCCACAAATATATTTCAAATCCACAAATATACTTCAAATCCGAATTACAAATCCACAAATATATTTCGAATACACAAATATATTTCAAATCCACAAATATATTTCGAATCCGCAAATATATTTCGAATCCGCATAAATATTCCTAATCCACAAATGTTTTTCAAATACGCAAAATTATTTCAAATCCACAAATATATTTTAAAAATCAATTATCCCCTGGATCTAAGGCCCTGCAAAAAGTCACATGTGCGCGACATGATTTGTAAACAAACATGGCAGACCGTTTTTGTTCGTCATGTGGGAAGAAATCGAATTTTGTGACGATTATTTCTGCTTGTATTGTGGAAAGGAAATAAAAAAGAAAGCAGAAAATCCTGTCCACAGTGAGGCATTGTCATTGATAGACTATCAACGAATTAAGTCAAATGAATGAACATCACGATTCTGAAAGAAAGAGACAAATACAGTCAACGAAGAACAAAGTACTGGTGATGATCGAGGAAGTAATAGTAGTAATGTGGTTTTTAAAAGCAAGAAAGCAAAGGTTGTTGTATCTTTACATAGTAAAACATCTACGGAAAGTGTTGTTATTAATGTTGGAATTATAAGAGAGAATGAACAAGGATTGCTCCATTGTGTTAGAGGATCTAAGTTACCTGTGCGTATTGCTAGGGATGCCTCGGCAGCTACTGTTTTGAAGGCTGCAAACAAAAAGCATGCAGACCATGACCATTTTTTCTGTGGTCTAGAAGAATATGTCTTGCTATACCCCGACCAGAAGGTGGTCGATATGATACCTGGGACAAAAACAGCTTTTACTGTTGACAAATACAAAAAGGAGCTAGCTAAGCCATTTTCAAAAGTAGACCTTTATTTATGCAAAGGATACGATTTACAATCTGCAACAACTCGGAAACTTCTTGATGCCTTAAAAAGTCCAATTGATATTACTTTGGATACTTTGAGCGAAAATGAGGACAATAAGAATTTTAACCCCGACATATTCTTAAATGAATATAGTGCCGATCCTATACATGAAGAGCAAGCCAGCGGTAGTGGTACTGGCAGTGTGAAATATGGTTGGTGCCCCATATGCAATAAAAGATTTCCATTTTCAGTAATTGAAGCACATGCAGATTAGTGTTTAAAGTATAAGAACGATAGAGTGATTTTTAATGTATTTACATCAGCTTACAGAAGAAGTATGTATATAACAAAAAGAAACTATATTCCCGCAGAAATAATATTATTGTATATTTTTCTTGCTTCTAACCAATCATGAGGAGGCATAGTGTAGCCCAACTGTCCAATGACATAGTTGAAATATTAAACTAGTTCTTCGTCGCAGTCATTAAGAACATGTTCAGCTTCCTCATGTACGTTTCTTTGTTGAATAAGGCTGTCAATAAGATCGCTATTGATAATCTTTCCATATTTTCCATAGCCAAAACTTTCTGGAAGATAAAACATTTCATCTAGTATTCCGCATATTTTAGCGTTCTTTGAATTTCTTATAGTGTGTGAATTCCACTCGTCTCTCATTTTGTCTAACTCTGATTATATTAACCAGGAATAGCAAAACCAAGCGCATTCCATTTGAAAATGATCACCTACAAGAAGTGCGTCACTTTCAACCATATCTTTGAAATAGTCAATTACCCAAGTTGTGTACGTTCGCTTAAAATGAGACCATAAATTTTCAATCCTTTGGTTAGACTGTGAAGTTCCATATTTATGTGCATTAACATCGTTATGAATAAGTGACTGGTGACTTGCCATTATACCATTTTCAGTACCACAATCAGTATCCTCACTATATCTGGACAAATTTTAAATTCGTCAAGAGCGTTTAGGAAAAAGTGAGAAGGTATTACAGGATTATTATTGGTACGACTAACTTTTAACCGAATGTTTTTGCGGGCAAACCGTCTACACATCCATGAATAGGGAATCCAAAAGGCTTCAACTTGTCATAGCCATCGGCGTGCCATACAGCATTTGGGCCGGGTGAATTGTACACTCCACGTATAAGTTTCCGCGCCTTTCTGTTATGAGAGCCTTTAGGATCGATTTCCCTAACAACTTTCTTAACCCCGTCACGTTTTACTGAAACGCCGTGTATCACACGTAGCTTGTTCCAAATGCTACGATAACCCTTCACTCCATTTGTAATTAAAATTTCGGTTTCGATAATTCGACGAATTGAAGAATCCACGTCAGGTTTTTCATTCTTTTTTAAGCCCATCGCTCTTCGACGGCGTTTTAAAGTGCTGACAGTGATATCAATCTCGTGGTAATGTTTCAAATACATAACTATCTTTTTGTACTCAGTTCCCTTATTAAAGTAATATTTAATAACATCTTCCACACATTTGTTGTGTGTTGCAGTTTATTGCACGTCTTTCCATTCCACAATTAGGACAGAACAACTCCATTAAGTAGAATTCTCTTCCACAACGAAAACAAAAGCACGTACTTGCAGCCGCCATTATGCCATTATGGCCACGAGGCTTCGCTGATCGAAATACACGTTGTTTTTTTTATAAGCAACTGCATTTTTGGGTTCAGCCTGGGGTTGCTAAGGCCTTTTTGCAATTTCAGCCTCAAAGTTGCTTAATGGTTGCTTCATCTGTACAAATTTCAGCCTTAGTTGTTTACGAGTGAACTTGTTGAAGACGGTTGGGTGTTCAATATCTTTGAAGGACTAGATGACTAACTTTGTATTTTAGGGGCTTTATTATTTTGTTATATATATGTAGGAAATATATATATGTAGAAAAAGATGTTTTATGTTTAAAATATCCTTTCTGTCCCCTTCTTGTGGAAGACTGATCTAAGTGGTTGCTAAGTGTGTAGTAGAATTCAGCCTAAGTTGCTTACCACTCTGCCAAAACTCAGCCTAGGCAGTTGCTTAGCAGTTGCTTAATTTTTGACCATATTTCAGCCTCAGTTTTGCAGCAACCAGTTGCTTATAAAAACAAAAACGTATAATTTGTGGATTTGAAATATATTTTCGGATTAGAAATATATTTGTGGATTTGAATTATATTTTCGGATTTCAAAAAAATTCTGTTACTGATTTGAAGTATATTTGTGGATTTGAAATATATTTGTGGATTTGAAATATATTTTTTGATTGACCCTTCTCGGCTTCCGTAAATAATTCCACTTTCAGCGTTAAATAAATAATGTTTATCGGTAAAAAAAAAGTCGGCATAAAAATTAGTCGGCAAAAATATTAATCACTTGGACAAAATTTAGTCACTTTTTGCGCCGACTAAATTTTTGAATTTGCTCACTTTTTGCCGACCAATTTCCAGATGAAAATGATCAAGAAAGTTTAGATTTTCAAGGTTTTTTTTAAAATAAAACAACAACAACAAAAATGTTTTTAGGTATATAAAAAAGTTTAAGTTTAGTCAATTTCAAGAATAATTGCATACAACTGATAAAAATTAGCAACAAGGCAAAAAAGTTAGGTCGGAAAAAAAAAGTCGGAAAAAAAGTTTGGTCGGTAAAGCTAGTATAGGGGGTCCGTATACCCAGATTTTTTCAAAAGTCACGGTCAAACTCTTATAAAAAATAACATACAGAATTTGATTTGTGACGTCACAGCTGTTCATCACACCCCATCCCCACAAAATCCCCACAAAATCCGCTGACCATCAGCAAAAAATCTAACGCATGCGCAACGTGACCAGCATGCATGTCATCATGCTCAACTTGAGTAGAAAGGTGAAATTCCCTACTCAAAGTTCTGTCCGTTTGTTCGAGGGTCTCTACTCCAGAAGTGTAAAAGAAGAATGGAATGCTCAAAATGCTCAAAATGTAGCCACCTTTTATCTATGGACAATTTCAGGATCAAGGAGAATGGACAGCTGACAAGATGTTGCATCAAATGCCTTGATGTTCCACAAGCTGCTGCCTTCGCAAAACGTCGGAAAAAATATGGTAATGGTATAGTGTGTCCCTATTGTAAAGATCTTAAATTTGACTTTGAGTATAGGATAATCGACAAAAAAAGGCCAAGATTTAGCACAAATTGCATCGAGTGCCTGATCAAGAACGCGGGCAAAGCAGAGCTAAACCGACAAAAGTATTTCGCCTGGGTGTATCATGGAATACAACCATAATGCTTTTACTACATGTTTGAGTAGGGGAAATTCCCTGCTCAAACAACGACCACTTCAGAAAAAATCCGAAAGTCCAAAATCTGTATATAATAAAGAGAAATGAGTTGGTTCAAGAATGCAATCAGCAAGCTTTACAGCACTGTATCAGCGCCGGTAGCAGCAACTCGCAACGCTCTTGCCGATCGATTGCAGAGTGTGCGGGATACTGTTACGTTTTATTACAACAGGGCAAAGGAACAAATTTCGAGAGGGGCAACGCTTCACGATGAGGTCGAACAGGAAGCACAAGAGGACTATCATGAAAGACAACCAAGACGAATATCAGGGGATCGAAGACCTCAAACACATGTTCCCTAGAGAGAAGAAGCAGGCCACAGGTATTGAAGACATCCAACAACTATTTGACGAACACGACATGAATATGTTGGAGGATGGGGATCGTGTCAAAACATGGCGGTTCAACAAGCATTTGAACCAACCTCTGAAGGACGCTATTATGCAAAAAATTGAACCCTACATGGAAATGCGCGTTAGGATTGTGTACAGCTTCGGGTGTGATATTCACCAAGGTAGGGGTGGTGTGTCTGAATATCACAAAACCAAGAGCTCCGGGTCACTATCAAGTATAGCGGAAATCGAAGCATTCATTGAAGACTGCGAGATGAAGCGTCTCGATTTGGAGGATGGCGAGTTTTGGACCAAGGCTTATTTACCACCTGTTAGAACCACCGAGACCCCAGGAGCCTATGAAGGGAAAATTGTCTTTGATCACGTACAGATCAAGGTGATAAGCACGCGTGAACTTCTCCTGGGATGCGGCCCCCTCCCGGATTGGCTGCGAAGCAAGACTGCATCTACGCTATGGATGGGAAAATAGAACGAACGGACAACTTATGCTTTTGGAGGTGCTTAGCTGTAAGAGAGAGAGGGCAGACGTAGTATGGGGAATAGAGTTTCTTCCAAAACAGCCCTCACATTAGCCCGGAATTACTATGGGGACCTTAAGCTAAAGCGTAAGGACGTGCGCCCTACGAGGCTGGTGGATCTTGAGGGCGTCGCCAAACAATTCGGGATCAACATCAGAGTCTTTGAGCCTAAGACAAACTCCGGGAAGGCACCATGGCGACTCGTCTATGGGCAAAAGCAGTACAAAAAGGGTTTTGACAGTATCAATCTTGGTATGCTGGATGGGCACTGTTTTTACATCAAGGATTTAGACGTGCTGGCCCAACAGAAATGGGAATGTGAGGTATGCAAACAACTGTTTACCAAAAGCAACCACCTATCACGGCATAAGAAGAATGAATGCGAGGGTGTCAAGACAACGATTATCTGCAAAGGAGGGAAGGTGAAACGTATGCTGAGCAAGGCTGAGCAGGTCTTTTATGATGAGGGTTTTAGCTACGATGCATCTCGATGGATCGAATACATATCGAAGGAAACTGGAAGACATATTCATCATGCACTCTGTAGTCATGGTGGAGAACGCGTTATCCGCGAGGGTAAAAAGGAGTGGAAAGTTGATGGCTGCGAGCCTATCACAAAGACCGTCTATGAATACAATGGTTGTAAATGGCATGGATCGCCAAAAAAAAACAAACACGTGTAATTTGTGGATTTGAAATATATTTTCGGATTTGAAATATATTTGTGGATTTGAATTTTAATTTCGGATTTCAAAAAAATTCTGTTACTGATTTGAAATATATTTATGGATTTGAAATATATTTGTGGATTTGAAATATATTTGTGGATTTGAAATATATTTTTTGATTGACCCTTCTCGGCTTCCGTAAATAATTCCACTTTCAGCGTTAAATAAATAATGTTTATCGGTAAAAAAAAAGTCGGCATAAAAATTAGTCGGCAAAAATATTAATCACTTGGACAAAATTTAGTCACTTTTTGCGCCGACTAAATTTTTGAATTTGCTCACTTTTTGCCGACCAATTTCCAGATGAAAATGATCAAGAAAGTTTAGATTTTGAAGTTTTTTTTAAAATAAAACAACAACAACAAAAATGCTTTTAGGTATATAAAAAAGTTTAAGTTTAGTCAATTTCAAGAATAATTGCATACTACTGATAAAAATTAGCAACAAGGCAAAAAAGTTAGGTCGGAAAAAAAAAAGTCGGAAAAAAAGTTTGGTCGGTAAAGCTAGTATAGGGGGTCCGTATACCCAGATTTTTTCAAAAGTCACCTTCAAACCCTTATAAAAATAACATACAGAATTTGAATTGTGACGTCACAGCTGTTCATCACACCCCATCCCCGCAAAATCCCCACAAAATCCGCTGACCATCAGCAAAAAATCTAACGCATGCGCAACGTGACCAGCATGCATGTCATCATGCTCAACTTGAGTAGAAAGGTGAAATTCCCTACTCAAAGTTCTGTCCGTTTGTTCGAGGGTCTCTACTCCAGAAGTGTAAAAGAAGAATGGAATGCTCAAAATGCTCAAAATGTAGCCACTTTTTATCTATGGACAATTTCAGGATCAAGGAGAATGGACAGCTGACAAAATGTTGCATCAAATGCCTTGAAGTTATACAAGTTGCTGCCTTCGCAAAACGTCGGAAAAAATATGGTAATGGTATAGTGTGTCCCTATTGTAAAGAACTTAAATTTGACTTTGAGTATAGGATAATCGACAAAAAAAGGCCAAGATTTAGCACAAATTGCATCGAGTGCCTGATCAAGAACGCGGGCAAAGCAGAGCTAAACCGACAAAAGTATTTCGCCTGGGTGTATCATGGAATACCACCATAATGGTATTACTACATGTTTGAGTAGGGGAAATTCCCTACTCAAACAACGACCACTTCAGAAAAAATCCGAAAGTCCAAAATCTGTATATAATAAAGAGAAATGAGTTGGTTCAAGAATGCAATCAGCAAGCTTTACAGCACTGTATCAGCGCCGGTAGCAGCAACTCGCAACGCTCTTGCCGATCGATTGCAGAGTGTGCGGGATACTGTTACTTTTTATTACAACAGGGCAAAGGAACAAATTTCGAGAGTGGCAACGCTTCACGATGAGGTCGAACAGGAAGCACAAGAGGACTATCATGAAAGACAACTAAGACGAATATCAGGGGATCGAAGACCTCAAACACATGTTCCCTAGAGAGAAGAAGCAGGCCACAGGTATTGAAGACATCCAACAACTACTTGACGAACACGACATGAATATGTTGGAGGATGGGGATCGTGTCAAAACATGGCGGTTCAACAAGCATTTGAACCAACCTCTGAAGGACGCTATTATGCAAAAAATTGAACCCTACATGGAAATGCGCGTTAGCTTCGGGTGTGATATTTACCAAGGTGGGGGTGGTGTGTCTGAATATCACAAAACCAAGAGCTCCGGGTCACTATCAAGTATAGCGGAAATCGAAGCATTCATTGAAGACTGCGAGATGAAGCGTCTCGATTTGGAGGATGGCGAGTTTTGGACCAAGGCTTATTTACCACCTGTTAGAACCACCGAGATCCCAGGAGCCTATGAAGGGAAAATTGTCTTTGATCACGCACAGATCAAGGTGATAAGCACGCGTGAACTTCTCCTGGGATGCGGCCCCCTCCCGGATTGGCTGCGAAGCAAGACTGCATCTACGCTATGGATGGGAAAATAGAACGAACGGACAACTTATGCTTTTGGAGGTGCTTAGCTGTAAGAGAGAGAGGGCAGACGTAGTATGGGGAATAGAGTTTCTTCCACAACAGCACTCACATTAGCCCGGAATTACTATGGGGACCTTAAGCTAAAGCGTAAGGACGTGCGCCCCACGAGGCTGGTGGATCTTGAGGGCGTCGCCAAACAATTCGGGATCAACATCAGAGTCTTTGAGCCTAAGACAAACTCCGGGAAGGCACCATGGCGACTCGTCTATGGGCAAAAGCAGTACAAAAAGGGTTTTGACAGTATCAATCTTGGTATGCTGGATGGGCACTGTTTTTACATCAAGGATTTAGACGTGCTGGCCCAACAGAAATGGGAATGTGAGGTATGCAAACAACTGTTTACCAAAAGCAACCACCTATCACGGCATAAGAAGAATGAATGCGAGGGTGTCAAGACGACGATTATCTGCAAAGGAGGGAAGGTGAAACGTATGCTGAGCAAGGCTGAGCAGGTCTTTTATGATGAGGGTTTTAGCTACGATGCATCCCGATGGATCGAATACATATCGAAGGAAACTGGAAGACATATTCATCATGCAAGAGATGTAAAGAGGTACAGAAAGCTTGTGAAAAATGTACGAGGAATGAGGCCTACGAGCTCTTGCGAACGGGGACGGTAGGTGGCCCCGCGATCGTATTCTGTAGATACCACGAGAGGGACGTGACGGGTATAAGATCTCACGTATACAAGGAACCCCACACTTGTAAGACCATACTAGGTTACGATGCAAACATGCTGTACCCAAGTACCCTGATGCAGGATTTTCCTTGTGGGAAGGAACAGCTGATCAAGGTGGCTACACCAACATCAGTGCATAACTTAGAGATACTAACGCGAGGTGTGCTAGATGGATCGCTCTTCGGCTTTGCGCAGGTGGATATCGAAGTACCTGAAGATCTGCGTGAAAAATTCAGCGAAATGTCTCCACTATTCGTTGTGAAGGAAGTACCTGACTATCAAATCCCCAAGCACATGCACGAGTACTTGAAAAGTACGGGCCGCAAACGTGTTCCAGGTACGCCTAAACTTCTAGGGTTGCTGAAAGCCGAAAAAGTCCTACTGTATACCCCCCTACTAAAATGGTACCTTGACCATGGGCTAAAGGTGACTGCTTTTCACCAGTTCCTCAAGTACACTCGAGGTAAGCCCTTCGCATGGTTTCCAGAAGAGATTGCGGATGCACGACGACAGGCCGATCAAGACCCCGACAAGCGTATTGCGGGGGATACGGCCAAATTGAAGGGCAATTCCTTCTATAGGAAGATGATCGAAGACCTAGCTCGTCACGCAAATACTACATTTACACGCAATGAAAAGGAGGTTGAAGCAGCCCTGCGAAGCCCATACCTTGAAGATCTCGAAGAGATCGGAGATGCATACGAGCTTAGAAGGGGCAAACACAAGTGCAGTATCGATAGGGCCTATCAGTGTGGTATTGCTGTGTGTCAGCTAGCCAAGCTTCGTATGTTGGAATTTTATTACGATTTTCTGGACAAGTACGTGGATCGTCGGGACTTTGAGTACATTTACATGGACACTGATAGTGCCTATTTTGCAAACTGGGGAAGAGTTGCGGGATGTCGTTCGCCCCGAACTGCTTGACGCTTACGACAAGGATTTGAAAAACTGGCTCGTCACTGATAAGTACTCAAGTCGCGAGGGAGGGATATTCAAGCCAGAATTCATCGGGTTCCGGATGGTTGCCACGACAGGCAAGTGCTACTTTGTGGAGGGTAAAAAGGGTACGAAATTTTCGTGTAAGGGTATGTCAAAGAGACAAAATGCCTTGACCTGGTCAAGGTACATGAGTGCGCTAAAGGGGGGTCTAGACCTAGCCAAAAACGTAGATTTTCGGGTGCACAATCAGGGCATGATAACGTACGAACAAAACAAGCTCGGGCTCTCGGCGTTTTACCATAAAAGAGTTGTACATGCTGATGGGGTACATACCTCCCCACTTATGTTTTAATTGCTATTCAGAAATGTTGTAAGCATTTTTGAATGACGAGGTTTTCTAGAAACTGTCCAAAATTTTGTAAGGTAATACCTTTACAAGACAAAAACAATATGGAAGGAACCAAGAGCTGCGCAATATGTAAGCAGGTTTTAACACTGGACAACTTCAAGGTCAAAAGGAACGGACAACGAACAAAGATATGCATCAAATGCCTTGATATAAAGAAGCAGCATTGTGCCAAAAACAAGTGCACCATGAAAAAGAAAGAAACCAATGTCCAACATGCGATCCCCTAAGTTATCGCTGTAAGCTTACTTTGCAAAGGATTCGTTATGCCCTAAATTGGGATACAGAGATAGCATCCCAGGAATATCTAGGCTGTGATATTGTCACATTCATGAAGTACATCCAAGCACAGTTTAGGGGTGGTATGAACTGGGGGAATAGAAGGCAGTGGCAGTTTGATCATAAGATAAAGTATAGGGAAAATGGGGAATATCCTAGCGAGGAAGAACAAGTAAACAGGCTGCACTACACTAACATACAGCCTATATGGGTTGTAGATAACCAAAAGAAGTAGTAGTAGGGAGTCATTATAAGTACAAATTACCAAAAAATCACGGTCAAATTCTCACAGAAAATAACGAGTACAGAAACGCTTGTCACGTCACAGATTTTTCATCACACTCCCATAAATATCATCACACCCCATCCCCGCAAAATCCGCTGGCCATCAGCAAAAAAAATCATCATAAATCCCTTATAATGCCATGTTTATCCATGCATATCAAAAGCATACTGCAAATGAGGTAAATTCCCTCCCCTACAAAAAAAATCCGCTAAACATCATCAAAAATCAACGCATGCGCAGTAATGTGATAAAAAAAGCATGCGCAAGTGGAGTAAGGGAAATTCCCAACTTACTCAACTTTTTGACCACTTTACAAAAATCTGAAATGTACTTATAATAAATAGAATGAGTTGGTTCAAGAATATAATCAGCAAACTATATAGCACCGTGTCGGCACCAGTGGCAGCAACTCGCGACGCTCTTGCCGATCGACTACAGAGTGTGCGGGATACCGTGGCCTTCTACTACAACAGAGCAAAGGAACAAATTTCGGGAGGGACAACGCTTCACGACGAGGTTGAACAGGAGGCACAAGAGGACTACACGGAGGACATCCAGGGCCCTGAGGACGATATCCAGATGCTGGAGGATGGGGACCGTGTCAAAACATGGCGGCTCGGCAAGCATTTGAACCAACCTCTAAAGGACGCTATTATGCAACAAATTGAACCCCACATGGAAATGCGCGTTAGGATTGTGTACAGCTTCGGGTGTGATATTTACCAAGGTGGGTGTGGTGTGTCTGAATATCACAAAACCAAGAGCTCCAGGCCACTATCAAGTATAGCGGAAATAGAGGCGTTCGTAGAAGAATGCGAGATGAAGCGTCTCGATTTGGAGGATGGCGAGTTTTGGACTAAGGCTTATTTACCACCTGTTAGGACCACCGAGACCCCGGAAGCCTATGAGGGCAAAATCGTTTTTGATCATGTACAGATCAAGGTGATAAGTACGCGTGAACCCCTCCTAGGATGCGGCCCTCTCGCAGATTGGCTGCGACACATGAGGTGCATCTACGCTATGGATGGGAAAATAGAACGAACGGACAACTTATGCTTTTGGCGATGTCTTGCCATACACTACCGTGTAGACAGAAAGCAGCGCGAGAAGCATATCACAAGGCCAGCTCTCACCCTGGCCCGGAATTACTACGAGGACCCCAAGCTAAAGCGTAAGGACGTGCGCCCCACAAGGCTGGTGGATCTTGAGGGCGTAACCAAACAATTCGAGATCAACATCAGAGTCTTTGAACCCAAGACAAGCTCCGCGAAGGCACCATGGCGACTCGTCTATGGTCAAAAGCAGTACAAAAAGATACTATCAATCTTGGTATGCTGGATGGGCACTGTTTCTACATCAAAGATTTGGACGTGCTAGCCCAACAGAAATGGGAATGTGAGGTATGCCAGCAACTGTTTACCAAGGTTTCCAACCTATCACGGCATAAGGGGAACGAATGCGAGGGTGTCAAGACGACGATTATCTGCAAGGGCGGGAAGGTCAAAGGTATGCCAAGCAGGGCCGAGAAGGTCTTTTACGATGAGGGTTTTAGCTATGATGCATCAAAATGGATAGAATACATGTCAAAACAAACCGGAAGGCATATTCATCATGCCCTATGTGGTCATGGTGGTGAACGCGTTATCCGTGAGGGTAAAAAGGAGTGGAAAGTTGATGGGTATGAACCTATCACAAAAACTGTTTACGAGTACAACGGCTGTAAATGGCACGGATATCCCTGCCTGCCCGAGAGAGCCAAAGCGGACAAGACTCGTTACACTGCAACCCAGTCCAAGGAAAGGATGATACGGGAACAGGGTCACAGCTCGTGACCCTGTTCCCGTCACCCTTGTCCCTCGTCACAGCTTGGGAATGTGAAAAACCACCCAAAATCAAGAGGTACTTTCAGAAGGAATTCAAACTCTACCCCCACTATATTGTATTTGACTTTGAGGCCCTCCTATCACCTTTAAATTACCAGCAAACCTCTGATCTAACATACCTTTCGAGGCATGTTCCGATAAGTGTTGGCATTGCCGATAGTTTGAATGGGGACCCGACGTTCATCGAGCACGAAAATCCCAAGGTCTTGGTTAAACAGTTTGTGGGGGAGCTGGAAAAGAGGCATACCCTGATTGTGAAGGAGGTCGAGAGAATGTACCCGAAGCCTGACGACTTTGACATGCTCCCCAAAAAGAACCAGGAGTTGTGGAATGAGTGGGTAAGCCAAGTATCTGTAATCGGGTTTAATTCTGGCAAGTACGACATCAACCTGATCAAGCTGTATTTTGTCGAAGAGATCGCGCAAGGCGATAAGATCAAGGTGGCAAAAAAAGATAACGACTACATGTTCCTCACCACCTCGAGGTTTAAATTTCTCGACATCAAAAATTTCCTTGCTCCTGGTCTAAGCTATGACGGTTGGTGCAAGTCGTTGGAATGTAAGCTGCAAATGCTCGTCTTTCCGTATGAATGGTTGACGAGCCACGACAAGTTGAACCATGTTGGGCCTGTGGCTCACGAGGGTTTTATAGCCGTCTAAGTGGGAGAAACACACTATCTGGCGAGGAGTACGAGACATTCCACGCTGAGTTTTACAGGCGAGGCTGTGTCACCATGTTGGACTGGCTGCGCGAGTACAACCTAGCCGATGTGGAACCTTTCATTGAGGCCGTGGACAGGACGAGGTTGCAGTATTATGGGGATGGGATCTATATTTTGAAGGACGCGGTAAGTATCCCGGGTGTATCAATGCGCTACGTTCTGAACAAGTCCCTACGGCTGAACCCCAAGCTAGAGCTATACGCTCCAGGAAACCCATGCAGGCATAGGTGCGAGGACTCTTGCCACGCCAAGAGTTGTAAGAGTTGTAAGGAGGTACAGAAAGCATGTGAAAAACGTACGAGGAATGAGGCCTACGAGCTCTTACGGACGGGGATGGTTGGCGGTCCCGCGATCGTATTCTGTCGATACCACGAACGAGACGTGACGGGTACAAAATCTCACGTATATAAGAGCCCCCACAAGTGCTAGACCAATCTAGGGTATGATGCAAACATGCTATACCCAAGTACCCTTATGCAGGACTTTCCTTGTGGGAAGGAACAGCTGATCAAGGTGGCTACACCGACATCAGCACATAACTTAGAGATACTGACGCGAGGTGTGGGAGATGGATCGCTCTTTGGGTTTGCCCAAGTTGATATCGAAATACCCGAAGATCTGCGTGACAAATTCAGCGAAATGGCTCCACTGTTTGTGGTGAAGGAGATACCCGACGATCAAATCCCAGGGCACATGCATGAGTACTTGAAAACTACGGGTCGCAAGCGTGTTCCGGATACGCGTAAGCTTCTGGGGTTGTTAAAGGCTGAAAAAATCCTACTGTATACCCCCGTGCTTAAATGGTATCTTGACCATGGTATGAAGGTCACTGCCTTTTACCAATTTCTCAAGTATGCTAGAGTTAGGCCCTTTGAATGGTTCCCTGAAGAGATTGCCGATGAACGACGACAAGCCGATAAGGACCCCGATAAACGTATTGCGGGAGATACGGCCGAGCTAAAGGGCAACTCGTTCTATGGCAAGATGATTGAGGACCTAGCGAGACACGCAAATACTACGTTTACGAGGGATGAAAAGGAGGTTGATGCAGCCCTGCGAAGCCCGTACCTGGAGGATCTTGAAGAGATCGGGGATGCGTACGAGCTCAGAAAAGGCAAACACAAGTGTACCATCGATAGAGCCTACCAATGCGGTATTGCAGTGTACCAACTAGCCAAGCTTTGGATGTTGGAATTTGACTATGCTTTTCTGGACAAGTATGTGGATCGCCGGGATTTCGAATACATCTACATGGATACTGACAGTGCGTATTTTGCCATATCTGGGGATGTCGTTCGCCCCGAACTGCTTGACACTTACGACGAGGATTTGAAAAACTGGCTAGTCACCGATAAATACTCGAGTCGAACAGGAGGATTATTCAAAGCGGAATTCATTGGGTTTCGGATGATTGCCCTGACAGCCAAATGTTATTTTGTGGAGGGTAAAACTGGTACGAATTTTTCATGTAAGGGCATGTCAAAAAAGCAAAATGCTGTGACTTGGAGCAGATACATGAGTGCGCTAAAGGGTGGTCTAGACATGGCTAAAAACGTAGGCTTTAAGGTGCACAACCAGGGTATGATCACGTACGAACAAAACAAGCTGGGGCTCTCGGCGTTTTATGACAAAAGAGTTGTACATGATGACGGGGTACATACCTCCCCGCTTATGCTGTAAGCATTTTTGAATAACGAGGCTTTCTAAAAGCTGTCCAAAGTTTTGTAAAGGTAGTACTTTACAAAACAAGTACAATATGGAGGGGACCAGGAAATGTACAAAATGTAAGCAGACTTTACCACTAGATAATTTCAGGGTCAAAGGGAACGGACAACGAACAAAGCTATGCATCAAATGCCTTGATATGAAGATGTCGTCAAGGGAACGTATCAAATGCCCCCATGAAAAACAAAGACACCACTGTCCAACATGCGATCGCCCGGGCTATCTCCATATGCTTACTTTGAAGAGGATTCATAGCGCCCTAAATTATGATAGAGAGATATCATCCCAGGAATATCTAGGGTGTGATATCGTAACATTTATGAAGCACATCCAAGCACAGTTTAAAGGCGGTATAAACTGGGGCAGCCGAGGGCAGTGGCAGTTCGATCACAAGATACCAATAAAATACAGGGAGGATGGAGAATATCCTAGCGAGGAAGAACAATTGAAAAGACTACACTACACCAACATGCAACCTATGTGGGTTTCAGATAATCAAACGAAAGGTCATCGATATATCTCCGAGTAGGGCGTAGCCCGGCGCGGTTGATCAAACACACTTGCTATAAATGGAAGTGTGTTTGTATATTGCGGTAATTCTATCCTATCTAAAATTTCAACATACAATAAACAGAATGTCAGAGCTTGCACAAATATTCGACACGGCCTCTGCAGAATATGAACATGTGGAACCCCCACCCAATAAACGCCAGGCTTTGAAAGAAGCCCTACGCAAAGGCAAAGGACATCTTCTGCCAAAAAATGTACCGAGGGGTTTGTTGACAAGGCCCCAGAAGAGGCCATCGATAAAGTAAATACTGAGTACCTTCAACGTGAGCTTCAGGAGAAGGGTGAAAAGACTGCTCGGGCACTGTCTACCCACGTAGTCAGTCTGTATGCAAATTTGATTGGGAATATTGTGGATATCGACAATGTTGACGAATTGCGCAGGGATATTGAGGAGGACCCCATCATCAGGGATAGCATGACAGACTTGGGGATTCTTGTGTACTGTACGATTGGTAGATGTCTAGCCCCAATTTTGGTGATGGGGCACACGGCGTGGCATATGAGCAAAAAAGAGGAGGAGGTGGAGGAGAAGGAGACCAAGGAAGAGCCTTGGGCGGTATAATATAAAATGAGTGAAGATCAGAAACAAGAAGAGAGGGTAATTACAAAACAAGTAAAGCATCCGGGAAGGGTTGCGTAGGGCCGCAGGTTGGCGGCACTGATGAAGAAAAGGAAGGAAGAAATGAAACAACAAGAGGGTACCGTAGAGCCTGGAGTCAAAGCCTCTTCTGGGACCAGTTCCGTACAGTCAATAGACAATGTCTACATTTATGGTGTGGGTACGCTTGCCATATTGGCGATAGGAGTAGGCGTCTGGTATAAGTTTGGTAGAGGTGAAAATGAATCTAGCAAGACATCAACTAATCCAGAACCTCAAAAAGGCAAAGCCCAGCCTCATATTGAAATGTTCAAAATGTTATAATATAAATGAGTACAAGCAACGTAACCCCTAAAGAGAAGGAGATTTTAGATATGTTGTATGAAACCGTTGTAGATCTTAGTTTCACCTTTGCCTATACCATGGCGGGTAAAAAGTTCCTTGGTATTACGAGGCCGTCTACCAAGATGGATACCAACGATGTTCTTAAGATGGTAGCGTACTTCGCAGCAAGCAGGGCGAGTCGTGAAATGGCCGTCAAGAAAGGGTGGTTACCCGCAAGCATAGTTCCCAAACCTAAATAGACCGTTAGTAAAACTCGTGTTTGTCCCTAAGGACAAAAACGAGTCAATATGGAAGGAACTAAGAGCTGCACACACTAACACTATCTTTCCCCGGACAATTTCAGGGTGAAACGTAATGGTCAAACGCTAAGGCAATGCATCGCCTGCCTCGCTGCTAGCAAGGCTTCAAGGGATCGCACAAAGTGCCGCCTGCGCAACCGGCCACTACATCAAAACAAGGAGGTCATAGCTATCTGCATGGCCCATATCTGATGAGAGCCTCGACAAGCGGAGACAATCCCTACTTGAATTGGCTATTTCAGGTAGGCACAGGAAGCATAGTTTGTGGCTCTTAACGCAGTCTTATACAGCTCTCCCAAAAACTTGAGGAGGCAAAAGAAAGCCCTGTTTTTTGTGGTATCCCCATGAAAGATCGGACATGAAAATGATAGACGAAGAGACGAACATGATATCTGATTGGGATGATATAAAGGCTGAGTTGAAAAAATCCAAACATGCATGCCTGTATGTGAGACTGGAGCATCCTAAGACTTGGAAGATTCTCGAATGACCACTTCACAAGAAATCCTCTGAGTAAGCATTGGTATATAGAAAATGTCGTCGCAAGTTATGTTCAACGCAGGAGCAATTGAAACTCTGTCCAACAACCGGGATCAACCTATGTTTAAACGCGCTGATCTTGGCAGGTTTTTAGGTATTGAAAAGATTGCGGAGTCATATCGGGATATTCCTACTCTTGCGCGTCATGAGATATGGTTGGTTACTATCCAACCACAAAAACAAGACCAAAATAGCCATGACAAATTTTTCACATTGGACAATGCATTGGAGATTGTGCATCGTTCCAGAAAGCCCAAAGCTGTAGGGCTAATCAAGTGGCTCGCCAGGGCAGGCGTCCAGAAATTACAAGATGTACTTAAGGAGCATCGTCAAGCCCTAAAGGATAGAGACGCGACCATGGCGGTGATGGCGGGCGATCTGGAGGATAGGGATGATGAAATTGTCTTTCTTGGGGATGAGCTAGAGGATAGAGATCGACAACTTACAGTGCTCAAAGAACGGTATGTACCACATGCCCAAGATCGTGGAAAGGACAACATGATCATGATATACCGAAAACATACCACGCAGGACGATGACGAGTATCATCATCTTCCATACTACTGTTCGCGTGTGCGAGACGTATTCTCCCCAACAAAAGGAGATGGCTCAAAGACAACTACCTTAATGCGGAGGAGATTGTCGTCATCGAGAACCCCAACGGTATACACTCCTTTAATCGGTTTGAGGAGGATGGGCATGTGGAGCGTTACGGAAACCATTCCGGTCTTATTGACCTTACTCGGGATGACCTGTATGACCTAGGTGTTCCGGTACTGGAGGACTAGTCAGACGCTAATTTTACTACCCGCAGGAGTAGTAAAAATTACCACTTTGGAAAATATACGACCCTTTTGACTGTATGTTAAAAGCTATCGAAATATCAAAAGATGGAAGAATATGTACAAAAAAATCAATTTACAAGGGATTATGATATCCGCGTACCTGTACTGCGATGCTGCATAAAGGCAGGATCAGTGACTGGTTATTGCCCTACCTGCCTGGAAATTTTTAGGTATCGAAATGGAGAATACTACGAGAGGTTTGAATACCCTACCGACGAAGATCTTTTAAACACGGTATGGTCAGGGAAAAAAGCATGGGCAACATTCGCAAGGAGCGAAATTGACGAGGATCTAGAGACCGATATTCAAAGCCTAGGACTCCATATTGTTTCGGTCAATTGGAACAAGTATGGTGCACTCTGCTACGAGGTCATCAAAGATGAGGAGTTGAAGTTGTCGGATTTGGCTGACATAGAAACAATAAGCAATATCCTCAATTTTCCTATACCGGATAATAATATTGATATTCAAGGTGAACCTGATGCTATCAAAGGTATCGTATATGGATACCCGTTCTATACCGAGCCTCCTTTATTGTATGTAAGAGATCCGAGTAAAGAGTTGGAGGATGAACCTTTGGAGGTACTCCTGAAATTACTCTTTACCACTCCTTAACCTCCTCTGGAGGTACTTCGACATCCTCTGGCACCTGCATCAATTCTTCCGCAACAAAACTACGATCAGGCCCGTCTTTCAAATAGTACAGCACGCGACTGCCTACTACAATACGATCCAACCTATACATTTCCTGCTTCAAAAGGCGTCGGTGGCGCGTCTTTTCGAGTCGCTATGTTCTTCCCCCGGTTGTTAGAGATAGAGATACAACCCGTCCTCTGGTAAAGGTTTTTCTTCGGGGTATTCTTCGCCTTTTGCAAGCGGTGCATCCTCAAGCTTGATCGCCCTGCTAGGCTTCAAGGCTGTCATGGCAGTCTTGGTATTATTGAGGCCTTTCACGATAGTGTACAAGTTTTTAACCCAAATGGTACTAGTATCCTCAGTGACCAGCTCTGGTGCATCCTGGGGTTTAAAGAGCCTTTCCGCGAGTACCTTGTTGTAGGACTCTACAAAGGCTGTAAACGTATGGTGATACTTGGTGGTGGCCCTCTTAATTTCCACCCCTTTACCTTCTAGCAATTTTGTTGCATCTGACTTGAACTCAGAACCATTGTCACACTGAAAAATCTTGGGGTATCGCAAAGGTCCTGCCTTGTAGATGTCCTTGATCATCCCCACAACCTCACTGGCCTTTTTGGTACGCAGGGGTCTCGCTACCTTGTACCTCGAGGCCACGTCAATGCCTGTCAGGATGTACTTGTACGTATTGCCATACAACCGATCATGGGGCATGTACAGTAGATCAAACTGATGTATTTCGTTCAGGACCGTAATGGTGAAGTGTGAATAATCGATCTTTTTAGGCCCCTTGATATGCCGTAGCCATAACAGTTGACGAGAAAACCAGTGGGTGACCTTCTTTTTTGATAGACCGGCTTCTGCATCGAGTAGTATGATAGCTTTTCTTCCGCCCCAGAGATGTTCCGGCATGTAGTAGATATGGCTTAGCTTTTCAGCCTCCTCTTCCGTAACAGCGTGCGTTTTTGACATGTTTTTATTATATGTCAAAAACGTTCCTACAAATACCTATAGGCTACAAATCCTAGCAGGGACAAGGAGCCAAGAACGAAGGTGAGTTCACCGTCTTGTTGCTTCTTGAAGGGCGTATAATAATCCGACAATTTAGGCTTACCCTCCTCTGTTGCAATATAATACTTGTACAGGTCGCCATCGAGCTCTTTTAGGCTCTTGCCGGCCTTTATTTCTAATTCCCGTTGTACAGCAAACCAGTCAAGTTTAGCTTGTCGATCACGTATCCATTGAGCCTGAGCCTCATTGAGCTTTTCCATGGCCTTATCATGTCTTTTTCGTTCCGCTTCCCCGTGTCCCGAAAGTTTACTAAATAGATATTTGGTCTCACTGAATGCTAATGCGTTGATTGCCGCACCTGCCACAATTACAGCGATCGTTGCCATTTATTAATATTCGGCGGAGTGGAAGCGCCCATCTAAGATGTTCAACTGCGCATCCATTAGCAGGTATACGTAGCATCTAAAATCCCCGGTTCCATCGGCTTTCTTGGTCATATGGAGGGTTATCCCATCACTAAACCTCATCAGGGGCCTTCCCGAACCATGTAGGGTAGGGTCAGGGCTTGATCGAAAGTCGATAAACAGGGCGTACCGTTCATTGAAAAATTGGCCAATTGTGACGTTAGAGTCGTGACTACCAAGGAGGTTCACGACCTGCTCGAGGTGGTCTTTGGGTAGCATCGCGTGCGAGTACAAATCATTAGGCTCGCCCTCAACAGTGACGCTTATCTTATCAATTTTTGGGTTATAAAAAGCTCATTTTTACCAGTATAGGCTTTCACTTTTGCAGGGTCTACAAACAGTAGCAAGACACCCTTTAGACTCTTTGCCGGAGTATCGATTTGGAGGTTGTATGAGGTATCAGCCTTTTTCATGGTCACCACCTTGCTCCGTAGTATCCTTTCGTATGGTAGTGCTAGTCTTGCATACCTTGACATCATGGCACGCGCCAGGCCTTCGTGACTAATCTTGTCAAACTCCAGCTTGATGTTGGTGATCTTGTATGTTGCATCGGCAGCCTTTGCCGCCGTAGATCCCACGGCTGCCGTCCCTCCATCTTTGATCACGTCGCTATGTGGGGCAAAATGTAGGACAAACTGTAGCCTGTCATGTAGCTCTGCCGGGTAAAACGGTAAGTCCCTTGTCAATTCAAAGATTTTACCAAGGGGAATGCAAAAAGTGTTACTATACGCTGCAACGATGTCTTTCTCTTCATCTGTCCCGACGTACTCAGTAGCCTTGACCTGCAGGGCTCTGATGGTACCATCATTTGGGTTAATACCCTCAAGAATTAGGTTGTTTTCTCTGTCAAATTTGGGCAGCCAGAGGTCCTGGTACACTGCCAGGATATTGTAATCAGATATATTCTGTACCTCATTACCATCCAGTGTAACTCGCAGATTTCTCACCAGTCTTTTGCCGATATTGCTGACTAGGGTACGCTTCGTATTGGTCCCCGTCAGCGTCAGGTCAAATAGAAGCTTGAGACTTCCTGGAAAGATGACGTCATTTTGGGACATATTTGGGATATCCACGTACAGGTCCTCGTTCTGATTAATGGTGCTTGGTATATGACTTATCTGTACCCTCTGACGGCGTCCCTTGATGCCAAAGAGCTGCTTCTCTTCCGCGTAGGGATCCAGTGTCGTTCCGAATACGTTACTCATGTTTTATTATATGGAAATATTATAATAATAAAATGGCTGATAATCCAGGATTTACACCTGAGCATGACATAGAGGATAAGGGGGTGGTGGGAAGGATGATAGGCCCGATGATGGTACGCAACAACTTCTATCAACGCAGCAACTTCCATCAACGCCAGGGCCGTCAACCCAAGGAGAACAACAGGGTGCTCCAGGGTCTAGGCTCGGGAAGTAGAGGAAAGAAATACTAAGATCAAAGATCGACGACCTCTACGAACGTCTTAAAGCAGCGGGCCCGAGGCTGGGGAAGCTTACGGTGATACCTTACGATGAGTTTAGGATGGAAAGGGAACGTCTTTTATTCAATAATATAGACCTTACGGCATTAATTACAAAAAAAAGGGTGGGCTGCGAGCTGTCGGTGTGATTATCACGAATTTGCAGGCAGATCTCCTGCGAGCCCTGGGTTTCCCAGACTATCTCACTACTACACCCAATGGAGGTAGGGAAGCGGCTCAGGCACTTGGGCAACAGGGGGATGAACTTATGAGGAAGGACAGGGGTGATGCCATTTCGATGCAATCTATAGAATCTATAGAAGAATTTTTAGATGCCACGGAGAGCTTTATAGAAGATACTTCATTTGGTGGCGGACCTGATGAAATTATAGCTGAACGTGAAAGAAATGGGCTTAACCTCGACCTCCAAACTATAAGAGGAAGCATGAAACTATTGAAGGCTAAGATGATCACATATGATAGCGAGATTGACAAGGCAAAAGCCAAGTTAAAAGAACTCGAGAAGAGGAAGGCCGGAAAAGACGGAGGGCAATGGAATGAGAAGTACCTTAATGATGAAATGGCAAAGCTTAGGGAACAAATTGAAAAATTGAATGATGAAAAAGAGGCTATGCTAGATGCACATGGCAATCTTACACGTAAAATTTACAGCCAGTTGAAAGTCATCAAGGATACGCTGATGAAGATCGCCGGGGATGACACGTCTTTGCTGGAGAAACTTAAAATCTTGTTCAAGGAGCAGGGTCTGACCTTGGCGAGTATCGTGTCGGCTGTCGGCCTACTCATAAGCACCATTGTACTCGCCGTTACGGGAGGAAGTGCCGCAGCAGGTGCCGCAGGAGGAAGTGCCGCGGGTGGTGCGGGAAAAGGCTTTGTGGAGAAGCAGCTGGAAAGATTGGCAAGTTCCTTAAATATCTGGCAGGCAAGGCAGGCGCTGCATTACCCGGGATTATTGGTACCGTAGTCTCGTTCTTGCTCAGGGTAGCCGCAACTATCGTGGAATATGCAGTCAAGCATCTGTACATGGCCATCGCGGCCGCTGCTGGGTTTGTTGTGGTCTACGTTGGTAAGACGAAAAAGGCCTAATATTATCTATTTTTAAGCCATACCAAGGCAATGATGAGGCCTACCCCCGTCGTGATCAATGCGACCTTGGTATCCTCATGTTGGTTTTGTGGGGGTTGTTCGGGAGTATGTATAAGAGGTGTAGCATGCCTGGGAGATATAGCATGCCTAGGAGGTGTAGTATGTATAGGTGCTGTGGTATGTATAGGGGGTATGGCATGTATAGGTGCTGTGGTATGTATAGGTGCTGTGGTATGCATAGGGGGTATGGTATGCTTGGGGGGTGTACTATGCATAGGGGGCGTAGCATGCTTAACAATAGGCTTGTTATTAACATCTACTTGGGCTCCCACATTGACATTGGCAGGTGCGATCAGGATATTGTTGTTATACCCTACAATTTTACCTATACGTAGATTTATGTCCGAGGGTAGCATGTAGACGCTTGGCATGACGGCAAAATTCACTGGCGTTCTGGCATATTGCAACACCTTTTGGAATTCCGTGATGTCATTCCCTACATTTTCCTGGCGTTGTACCATGGCTTCAAATTTCTGCATTAAAATCTGTCTTGCTGTGTAGTTGTCCGCACCGGACCCGAGTAGGGATGCCTTTGCCCCCGCCTTTGCCCCCGCCTGTGAGCCAAGCAATAAGACCACGTAGACGCGAATACTCTCACTTAGCTTGGTCAGGCCTTCCGATGTCAGACCTTGACTTGTTGGGATGATGAATTTGGCCCAATCACCATCAACCTGTGGCCACCATCTTCCGTTAGTCAATGATGCCGATACTGATTTGGTCTTATATAGACCGTTAGGGTCGGCACCGTACTCGCGACATACCTGCGCATACCCAGAGGTTGAATAGGGACTTTTGTACCTGGAAAACCCATCGTTAAAAGACATGGGTACTTTCATTCTAGCAAGAATACGACGCATGTGGTAGTATACACGAAATTTAAAGATCGAGTTGACAAGGGGCACGGAGCCCGTTAGATGCTTGGCGGAGATGCCTAATGCAGTTCTTGCGCAATGGGTGGCGAAATTCACCTGAATATTCCAGTAGTCCAGGGCTTGTCCTTTTGTCCATCCCTGAATAACAGGGTCATTCAGGTAGGTTGTTGTAACCTTGACGGGGTATTTAGTAAATTCAGGGAATACCACGGGAAGAGACACATACAGGTCCTGATGCTCTAGGCTTGTTACACCAAGAGGCCATTCACCCCTGTTGGATTGGTACTTTGCATTAGGATTGTACGAATATATGTTCATCTTTGTTTTAAAACAAAGATGAAGCAACTATACAGGATACGAGAATTGCCCTGAAGTCCATCAGCATTAGACCTACGTCTGAATGTTTACAGTAACAACGACTTCGCCATCCGTAAGACAGGACCTGATCAGACAGTTACTCGTATTGAAATCATGAACGGCTTCTACAAAATCGAGGACCTGGCAGCTATCGTCAACAGTCAGGCAGGGGATAAGATCAAGCTGTTTGTCCTGAAAAATGGACTCTGCAGGCTACGTGTCAGTGTAGGGCATACTGTTGTTATTCATCGCAAGCTGCAGGAGCTCTTGGGTCTACCCTACGATCCTAGTAAGAAAGACTACCAGGCGGGTGACTATGATTCCGAGTACAAGACTGACATCTACCACAGATTGAGACTTCTTTGTCCTCAGTTAGATGAGGACGACTGCTTGTTAGATGGCAAAAAGTCTACAATTTTGGCTTTACTCCACACCAAGGAACTAAACGCTTGGGGTGACATGCTGAGTTGGACTTTTGAGACCCCAATTATCTACCTCAGAAAGGGTTGACAGATCGCCTCGAGTTAATGCTAACGGACGAACATCACCATGAGAAGAATGTCTCGTTCACCGGGATAACGATGCAGCTGCTTATAGAATAAACGATGAGCGATATTAGCAAATTATATCCTAGTTTGCCGAGCGCGCCTGCACAAACTGCTGATATGCCTGAGGAAAGCCAGGTCTATAAACTTAAAAAGATCGAAGAAATTGAACAGTACCTTAGAAGAAAAATTAAGGAAAGGGATAGGCTTGTCAAGAATTTTAAGATGCATGAGACCTGGGTCCGATACTGCGACCATGGTTTATTAGGAATAAGTGTGATCACATCCGGCATCGGTATTGGTACATTATTATCCGGATTAGGGGTACCCCTGGCGGTGGCAATGGGTGGTTTGACTATCGCCGTAGGAGTTGGACAGGCAGGTCTGAGAAACGCTGGTAAGAGACTTGGTGTGAAATCAAAGAAGCACGATAATATCAGGCTGATCGCTGAAAGTAAGCTTAACTCCATAGTTGATCTCATCTCAAAGGCTATAGAAAACGGGGTTATCAGCGACTACGAATTCAATATTATTATGCAGGAGAAACAAAAATATATACTTTTAAAGGAACAAATTAGGCAGCGGTTCAATCGTATTGTTGACTCCATCAATGAACAGGAGCGTGCTAGGCTAGTTGCAAAGGGTAGGCAGGAGGGTAAGGATGAGTTTTTAAAAAACGTTCAATCTGCACAGTATGCAAACGGTATTTAGATTCCCCACCTGAGTATGAGCCTTAATTTTGTACATTTTATAGGCCTTGCATGGCCTATAAAATATAGGGCTTTTTAATCCTCACCCAGCAGCCATTTATTCAGTTTTGTATATCTACATTCCACAACATGTACCTGTGGGTAGTAGTTTTTACCTTGCACATACACCGATGATATCGCCAGCACACCACTAAGTTTGCAGGGCTCATCATAGGGTACCGGTTGACTATGGAAGTTGGTTGTGATTGCGTCCTTGTAGTATTTGAGCTTGGCGTTCACGTAACGGTCCTTTTTCACGGGCTCCGTCGTCAAATTTTGAGATATCAACCACTCGACCTTGTTCCAAATTTTACGATATTTTTCCACCCAATCGGGATACTCTTCAAAATGAATACTCATCGCTGGTACGGCACTGGTATAGTATTGACTAACTCCATTAGACCAGACCCCGGGCGTCTTTATCCTCAGGGCTACTATAAGGTCTCGGGTATGGTATCCTATGATGTACCGCTGATCATTGTCCTTGTTGGAAGGAACAGGGTCTGATACTGTAAGATAATCCACGTTGATGTTGGTAAAAGTAGTCGCAAAACTATAGAAAATAATGGGGTTGACAATTTCATTTTCAAATTTCAGCATCTTGTTTTATTGTATTTCAAACGACTTCAGAGATTGCATGTCATTGTACATACGCAGCCACCCCCGTTATATATGATATATTCTTGGTAACAATACCAGCACAGCATTTTAGCCTGCACCACAAACCTGCGCCCACAGCTACACTTGTCATACTCATCGAGTACGCGTCACAGTCAGTACATTGTTCCATTTATTCTATGGTATCCTACAACAAAGGTTGTATGATAACCTTGACTTCAAGCCAGCCCCCACAGATTTTTAAGGTCTGCCTTTTCATCCTCCGAAAAGCACCAATCTATGACTTTATCCGGATGCCAGGCTACCGGGGCTAGCTCCTCCTTAATTCTGGCCTTGTCCGCTTTCCTTTGGCGATAGGCTTTTCGCCATTTAAGTTTGCTTTTCCTCGCTAACATTTTCTTACTAACAAACCAATCCGGTGCACATTCGAATAGGTAGGTAGACCTTTCAATGGCCCTATTACACATGTCCTGAGTCTTGAATTGATCCGGCACGTACATGAGCAGCCAGGGATCTTTTTCAACGGCTTTGTTGCACATGTCCTGTGTCTTAAACATACCGGGCACATATTTGAGTGCATAGGGATCTTTTTCAACGACTTTGCTGCACATGTCCTGCGTCTTGAATTGATCTGGCACACATCTGAGCGCAAAGGGATCCTTTTCAACAGCTTTATTGCACATGCCCTGCGTCTTGATATGATCTGGTACATACTCGATTAGCCATGAATCCTCCTCAACAGCCTTGCTGCACATGCCTTGCGTCTTGAACTTATCGTGGACATATTTGAGCACCGGTTCAAGCTTTTCAACAGCCTTGCTGCACATGTCTTGCGTCTTGAACCGATCCGGCACATGCTTTAGCATCCAGGGATCCTTTTCAACGGCTTTGTTGCATATCTCTTGGGTCTTGAACCGGTCCGGGATAAACGCGAGCGTATAGGGCTTCTCCTCAACATCTTTGATCCAATTTTCCTGGATTGTAATATCGTCCTTGATATGTTGAATCAGATCCTTCTTGCGCAGTCCCTGAACACCTCTACATAATCCACGGCTTTTAGCAATTGCGCGCAATTCTTTTACAGTGTGCGCGTTCATTATTTCTTATAAGTACATTTCAGATTTTTGTAAAGTGGTCAAAAATTTGAGTAAGTTGGGATTTTCCCTTACTCCACTTGCGCATGCTTTTTTTGTCACATTACTGCGCATGCGTTGATTTTTGATGATGTTTAGCGGATTTTTTTTGTAGGGGAGGGAATTTACCTCATTTGCAGTATGCTTTTGATATGCATGGATAAACATGGCATTATAGGGACTTATGATGAATTTTTTTGCTGATGGCCAGCGGATTTTGCGGGGATGGGGTGTGATGATATTTATGGGAGTGTGATAAAAATCTGTGACGTCACAAGCGTTTCTGTACTCGTTATTTTCTGTGAGAGTTTGACCGTGATTTTTTGGTAATTTGTACTTATAATGACTCCCTACTACTACTAAAGAAAGGTAATCGATATATCTCCAAGTAGCGTGGTCAACCAAACACACTGTCAATAAATGGAAGCGTGTTTGTATATCGCGGTAATTCTACCCTATGTGATAGTAGTACTATTTTTTCTAAAATTTCAACGTATAATAAATAGAATGACAGAGCTTGCACAAATGTTTGACAAGGCAGACTCCGCAGAATTTGAACATGTCGAAAAACCTACCGATAAACGCCAAGCTTTGAGGGATGCTCTGCGCAAGGTTAAAGGGCATCTCTTGCTTAAAAAATGTACAGAAGGCTTTGTCGACAAGGCTCCTGATGAGGCCATCGATAAGGTAGATACCGAGTATGTTCAACGAGAGCTCCAAGAGAAGGGGGAAAAGACGGCCAAAGCGTTAACTACTCACGTAGTTAACCTGTATGCAAACATGATTGGAAATGTTGTGGATATTGACAGCGTTGACGATTTACGTAAGGACATTGAAGAGGATCCGATCATCCGAGACGCCATGGCAGACGTCGGGATCCTTGTGTACTGTACAATTGGCAGGTGTTTAGCGCCTATCTTGGTGATGGGGCATACAGCTACACATATGTCCAAAAAAGAGGGGGAGCAGGAGGGTGCAAACGAATGAGGCAGCATCTAGAAGAACTTTCATTCATTTTAAATAAATGAATGAGGAGAAACAAGAAGAGAAAGTTATCACGAGATCAGTAAAGCATCCGGGAAGAGTTGCGCAGGGTCACAAGTTGGCGGCACTGATGAAGAAAAGGAAGGAAGAAATGAAACAACAAGAGGGTACAGTAGAACCTACAGTCAAAAAGAATTCCATACAGTCAGTATACATCTACGGTGTGGGTACGCTAGCTGTGCTCGCGATAGGGGTTGGAGTGTGGTATAAATTTGGAGGCAAAAATGGTGGAGAACCCCACAAGCCCACTATCCATCCTGAGCCTTAAGGCAAAGCTCAACCCAAAATTGATATTTTTAAAATGCACTAATAAATGGCAAGCAACAAAGTAACTCCTAAGGAAAAAGAAATCATAGACATGCTCTATGAGACTGTCGTCGATCTATCTTTCAGTTTCGCTTATGCTCTTGCAGGTAAGAAATTCCTGGGCATTGCCAGACCCTCTGCAAAAATGGATACAAGTGCCGCTTTAAAAATGACGGCTTATTTCGCCGCGGGCAGGGCAAGCCGCGAGATGGCTGTATCGAAGGGGTGGATCCCCGCAAGTATCGTTCCGAAACAATAAATGCTAGACATGGCCAGAATGGATAAGGACCGTCCGGTAAAATTTGTGTTTGCCCTAAGGACAAACACAAGTCAATATGGAAGGAACCAAGAGCTGCTCAAAATGTAAACACTATCTCCCCTTGTACAATTTTAGGATCAAGAAGAAGGGTCAACGAACAAAAAGTTGCATCAAATGCCTCAATGCTAGCAAGGCGTCACGGGAACGTGCACGGTGTCACCATGAAAAGGGGAGTCAGATTTGCAGCGAGCATGGTAGGATTGATGTAGCGAGAATGGATCAGCAAATTAGAGATTCTCAACAAGACGAAAATTACCTGCGTCTTTACACCTTGTTTTCCCACAACATTGTGGCGCGGTACGTCGAGCTTTTAAAAACACCCATCCTTACCCCTACAATGTTATACCCTGTCTCTGAGGAAAAGGCGCGCCTCATCGAGAGATATTGCAAGGTACTCCGGTATTTAGAGGGTAAGATAGTGTTTGAGTCTCTACCCCTCGTCTACAAGACCCACGCGCCCATGATGGCGTTATGCCCAGCCTGCAAAGATTTTTACGTGCCGGTCAACAACCACAGCGGCGTGTGGAGTTGTTCCAGCTGCTTTTCCACTATCCCTAAAATCGAGAAAAAAAGGGCTTTTTAATAAAATGTTGAATGTTGTCAAGGAACCACACACGGCTATCTTCACTGGTCCGACAAGTTGCGGAAAAACGCAACGTGTTCTAGACCTGCTCGAGAACAATTATAAGCGAAGCTACTACAACATAGTCATACTATGGCCTACACTACAATGGAATAGGACTTACCTTGAGAGAGCCTCACTTTGGAAAGATGATTACGTGTTCCTGATCAACCCCAAGGATCAACTCTTTGAATGGGTTCAACAATTGTCGTCGTTACTGGCGGGTGAAGAGACCTTATTTATCGTCGACGACTGTATTGCTGACGAGAGCCTTGATAAACGGAGACAACCCTTGCTTGAGCTTGCCATCAGTGGTAGGCATCGGAAGCATAGCCTCTACCCAAAAATTTGAGAAGGCAGAAAAAACAGCTTTTCCTGTGGTACCCCCACGAAAGGTCTTATATGAAGCTAATCGATGAAGAGACGAACATGATATCCAATTGGGAAGAAATCAAGGCTGAATTGAAACAGTCCAAGCATGCATGCCCATATGTAAGGCTTGAACATCCTAGAAGCTATAAAATTCTAGAGTGAGCATACAAAAAATCCAACTCTACCTGAAAATAGAACAAAGATGTCGTCGCAACTCAGCCTTTTCAATGCAGTGTCAGCCGGAGTCATCGAGACTCTATTTAACAAACAAAATCAGCCTCATTTTAAACGTGCTGATCTTGAGAGATTTTTATGTATTCCAAATGTTAGGCAGTATAGCCTTGATCGCCATATGATAACATCAAGGGCGAAACTAGAGGGTATAACCGGTATAGTCAGCGACTACACCCGGTCAGGTATGTTAGGAGGGGGAAAAAATCCACATGATGTATTCATCACGTTAGATGGTGCCCTGGAGATTGTCGTCAGATCAAAAAAAACCAAGGCCGTAGAGCTTACCAGATGGCTAACTCAAAAGGGAGTGGAAAAATTGCAAGAGGAGGTCAGGGAGCCGCGTCAAGCCCTCGAGGATAGGGATATGGCCCTGGCGGTCCTCGGGGATGATATAGACGACAGGGATCGGCAACTCGTGGAGTTGGGGGACGAGCTTGAGGACAGGGATGAGCAACTTGCAATGCTGCGGGCCGATCTCGAGGTGCAGACCCAGCAAAATGCGAGGCTTCAAGAACGTGCCGTGCCTTACCTCGAAGATCCTCAAAAAGACAACAGTATGGTTGTGATCCGGAAGAACAACAACGATCCCTTTCCATACCTCGCCATCTGTGGTCAACAAGGGTATGTGGCACAAAAGATTCGAAACAAACTTGTTGACTACCCCAATGGTGAGATTGTGGTGCTAGCAGAGACTCCAAATGCCATTGTACACTACAACTGGCTCAGGGAGCGTGGGTGTATCGAAGTCAACCCGGAGCGTGTTAGACATTTTAGGCTTGGTGAACATTATACCCACCAACGTCTCTTAGAGCTTGCGGAATAGGCGGTCTACAAGGGGTGGACAGATATGGTTTTACTAAAGTGTAGGGCACCACCTTACACTTTGGAAAAATATAAATTTTTGACCCGTTTGGTCTCATGGTAAAAGCCATTGAAATAACAAAATATGGAGAGATACGTACAACAACAAAAAATGGAAAAATTCGTACAACAACAACAATTTTTACATAACTACAATATACAAGTACCTGTATTACGATGTTGTATTGAGGCAGCGTCAGTGGCTGGATTTTGCCCGAAATGTGTAGAAAATTTCAGGTTTTGAAATGGACTCTACTACGAAGGGTTTGAACACCCCGATGATGAAGAGCTTTTAAAGAGAGTGGCGTCAGGTGAGAAAGCTTGGGCAACATTCGCGAGACTCGAGATCGATGAGGATCTAGAGGCTGATATTCAACGCCTGGGGCTGGATATCGTTGATGTGTCCTTGAACAAGTATGATGTACTATGTTACGAGGTTGTAAAAAATCAGGAATTAAAGCTATCAGATTTAGCTGACTTGGTAAAAATAGGCAATATCCAGAACTTTCCGAGAGAAGATAGACAATTGGCTTACATTGATCTTGATAGTGAACCCAATGTCAAAAAAGGTATCGTTTATGGGTACCCCTTTTATACCCTACATCCCTCAGATTATTTAAGGGATCCGAATGAAGATGTTTAACGAGAACTTTTTTTTT
Source organism: Hydractinia echinata (assembly GCA_030067915.1). Taxonomy (NCBI): domain Eukaryota; kingdom Metazoa; phylum Cnidaria; class Hydrozoa; order Anthoathecata; family Hydractiniidae; genus Hydractinia; species Hydractinia echinata. The sequence continues at coordinate 407,614 of JASGCC010000036.1, read as the reverse complement.
TTTTTTTTTGTGGCTTAACAAGACCACAAAAAAAAAACTTACCACTCCTTGACATGCTCCGGAGGTACCTGTACGTTTTCAGGGATCAGCATCAACTCTTCCGACACGAAGCTTCTTTCGGGCCCGTCTTTACAGCACACGACTACCCGCTACAATACGATCCAGCCTGTACGTTTTCTTACTCCAAAAGGCATCGCGCGTCTTTTTTGATCACCATGTTCTTCCCCTGGTTGGAGGAGGTAGAGGTACAGCCCATCCTCAGACAAAGGTTTTTCTTCGGGATAGTGTTGGCTTTTCGAAAGCGGTACCTCTTCGAGTTTAATAGCCTTATTAGGCTTCATGCCAATCATGGCAGTCTTGGTGTTGTTGAGACTTTTTACGATGGTGTATAGGTGTTTCACCCATGTACTACTAGTCTCCTTGGAGACCAGCTCTTGGGCATCTTGGGCCTTAAAGAATCTTTCAGCGAGTACCTTGTTGTAGCTCCCTATAAAGGCTGTAAAGGCGTGATGGTACTTGGTAGTAGCCCTTTTAATCTCCACCCCTTTGCCTTCTAACAGCTTTGTCACATCTGACTTGAATTCGCTACCATTGTCACATTGAAAAATTTTGGGATAGCGAAGAGGTCCTGCCTTGTAAATGTCCTTGATCATGTCCGCGACCTAACTGGCTTTTTTGGTACGCAGAGGTCTCGCTACCTTGTACCTCGAGGCCACATCAATACCTGTGAGGATATACTTGTAAGTACTACCATATAGCTTGTCATGAGGCATATACCAGAGATCAAACTGATGCATCTCCTGAGGTCTTGTAATGGTAAAATGAGGATAATCGATACTTCTCGGACCCCTAATCTGCCGGAGCCATAAGAGTTGCCTGGACAGCCAGTGAGTGACCAGCTTTTTGGATAGGCCGCTCTGCTTCGCTAGCAATTTAACGGCTTTCCGTCCGGTCCAGAGATCTTCCGGGGTGTAGTAAATTTGGCTTAATTTTTCCGCTTCTTCTTTGGTAACGCTATGTGTTGTTTTTGACATGTTGTTTATTACATGTCAAAAAAAAGTGCTACAGATACTTGTAGGCGACAAACCCTAAAATAGTCAAGGAGCCAACAATGAAGCTAAGTTCACCGTTTTGTTGCTCCTTCGAGGGTACATAGTAATCCGACAATTTTGGTTTAGTCTCTTCCGTTGCAATATAGTATTTATACATATCGTCTTTGAGCTCTCTATGGCTCTTCCCCGCCTGTATTTGCATTTCCCTTTGTTTATTGAACCAGTCTATTTTGGTCTGCCTATCCTTTACCCATTGAGCCTGACCGGCTTGTAATTTCTCTACCGCCTCATTATGTCTCTTGCGCTCAGCTGCGCCATGCCCCGAAAGTTTACTGAACAGGAAGTTCGTACCAGAAAAAGCCAACGCGTTAATCGTGGCACCTGCAACAAGAACACCAAGAGTTGCCATTTATTCTGAGTGTTTTTTTACACTCCTTGCACTTAGCCCTCCGCTTTTCATGGAGGCAAATCTGACTCCCCTTATAGTCCTTGCAGTGGGCCCTCTGCCTTGCATGGTGGCAGATGTTTCCACCCCCGCATTCCTTACACTTAGACCTCTGCTTTTCATGATGGCAAATCTGACTCCCCTTACAGTCCTTGCAATAGGCCCTCACCTTTTCATGGGGCACTTGTTTTTGGCACACTGCTGCTTCATTTTATCCAGGCATTTGATGCAACTTTTTGTCGGCTTTCCATTCCCCTTGATCCTAAAATTGTCCAAGGGGAGATAGCGTTTACAATTTGAGCAGCTCTTGGTTCCTTCCATATTGTTTTGTGTTTGCCTTTACGACAAACACAAATTTCGGTCACTAATACTCCACAGAGTGAAATCTACCATCTAGGGTGTCATTTATTCTGAGTGTTTCTTACAATCCTTACAGTGATACCTCCGCCTTTCATGGGGGCAAATCTGACTTCCTTTATATTCCTTACAGCGATACCTCAGCCCTTCATGGGGGCAAATCTGACTTCCCTTGCAATCTTTGCACTGGGCCCTCCGCCTTTCATGGTGACAAATCTGATTTCCCTTGCAATCTTTGCACTTGGACCTCATCCTTAGATGTTTGCAAATCTGACTCCCCTTACAGTCTTTGCAACATCCCCTCTGTTTTTCATGGGGACAAATCTGACTTCCCTTACAGTCCTTGCAATAGGCCCTCACCCTATCATGGTGGCAAATCTGACTCCCCTTATAGTCTTTGCCTTGATCCCTCCGCCTTTCATGGGGGCACTTGTTTTTGGCACGCTGCTGCTTCTTTTTATCCAGGCAACCTATGCAACTTTTTGTCGGTTTTCCATTCCCCTTGATCCTGAAATTTTCTAGGGTTAGAGCGTGTTTACAAATTAAGCAGCTCTTGGTTCCTTCCATATTGTTTTGTGTTTGCCTTTACCACAAACACACATTTCGGTCACTAATACTCCACAGAGTGAAATCTACCATCTAGGAGGTTTAGCTGGCCATCTTGGAGGAGGTACACATAGCATCTAATATCCCCGGTTCCATCGGCTTTTTTTGTCATGTGCAACGTAATGCCGTCACTCAGGCGTGTCAGGGGTCTTTCAGATCCATGAAGAGTACGGTCAGGGGAAGTTCGGAAATCGATACACAGGGCGTATCTTTCTGTCAGGAATTGCCCAATAGTCACATTAGAATCGTGAGTGCCAAGGAGGTTTACAATTTGTTCCAAATGATCCTTGGGTAACATGGCGTGCGAGTACACCTCGTTGGGCTCACCCTCAACAGTGATGGATATTTTTTCGATCTTGGGGTTGTAGAACACCTCATTTTTACCGGAGTAGGCCTTTACTTCCCCCGGGTCAGCGAAGAGTAATAGTACGCCCTTTAGACTCTTGGCAGGAGTGTCAATTTGGAGGTTGTAACTGGTATCTGCTTTTTTCATAGTTACCACCTTGCTTCGGAGTACCCGTTCATAAGGTAGCGCGAGACGACTATACCTTGACATCATAGCACTCGCGAGAACTTCGTGATTGACCTTGTCAAATTCCAAGGCAATGTTGGTGATTTTATAGGCGGCGCCTTGGCTACTACCGCAGTAGATCCAGACCCTGAGGCGGCTGTACATCCGTCTTTGATCACGTTGCCATGTTCAGCAAAATGTATGATAAACTGGAGCTTATCATACAGGCCAGGCTGGTAGAAGGGTAGGTCGTTAGTCAGCTCGAACATTTTTCCTAGAGGTACACAAAACGTGTTACCATAGGCCGCGACAATGGCCTTTTCTTTATTCGTGCTGGCATGGTCAGTGGCTTTCACCTGCAGGGCCCGGATTGTACCATCATTAGGGTTCAACCCCTGAAGGATTAGGTTGTTCTCCCGATCTAATTTGGGTAACCAGAGGTCTCTGTAGACCGCCAGTATGTTGTAGTCACTTATATTTTGCACCTCGTTGCCGTTCAAGGTGATACGTAGATCTCGCACTAATGCCTTACCAATGTTGCTGGCGATCGTGCGTGTCGTGTTTGTTCCTGCAAGTTCCAGGTCGAACAACAGTTTGATACTACATGGAAAGATGATATCATTTTGTCCCATGTTGGGAATATCCACGTACAAGTCTTCATTTTGATTTATAGTCGACGGTACGTGGCTTACCTTGACGCGCTGCCTTCTTCCTTTGATAGCCAGCATCGTTTTCAGTTCTGCGTAGGGGTTAAGTTTAGCTCCAAATGCGTTACTCATTTATATTAGGGGAGGATTTTTGTTAGAAATAAAGTGGATAATCCAGGATATGAACACGATTTCACGCCAGAGGAGGATCTTCCCGAGGATAGACCTGAAGATACCCGGCAAGGCCTCCATCAACGCCAACCCGAAGAGAACAGCAGCAGGGTGCCCCGGGAGGCACCACGATAAGGCAGAGGGGAGAGATATTAAAATCAAAGGTCGAATATTTATACGAACATCTTAAGGGGAGGTTGGGGCTGCCTAATGGGATACCTTACGATGATTTTAGAATGGAAGGAAATCGTCTTTTTTTCAACGGTGTAGATATTACGGAAGCTATTACAAAAGGGAAGGGTGGGTTGCGAGCTGCTGGAGAGATCATAAGGTATTTGAAGGTAGAAACCGTGCGAGCCCTAGGTTTCCCCGACTATACTACACCCAATAAAGGCAGTAAAGCGGCAGCCCAGAATCTCATGCAAAAGATTGATCACATCGAGGGGAAGATCGATGATATTGAAATGGATGATCTGGATCAGGTCGAGAAGGTTGTGGATGCCACGGAGAGGTTTATCGAAGATACTTCGTTTGGTGGAGATGATGAAGGAGGTATCACTGAACGCGAGAGAAGGGGAGTTAACCTCGAACTTCAAACAGTAAGAGGTAATTTAAAGAACTTAAAAAGTAAGATGATATTATACGACAGCGAGATCGGTAAGGCGGAGGCCAAGGTGAAAAGGCTTGAGATGAAAGAAGCTGAACCCGGAGTATCCGAGGAACAGCAAACTATCTGGAACGAAGACATTGCAAAGGTCAAGGAAGAGATTGAAAACTTGAAGGATCAAAAAAAGGCCGCACAAGAAGCACACGGTTTACTATCCTCCGGCATCCATAGCCAGCTGAAGGTCATCAAGGACACTCTGATGAAAATCGCCGGGGAAGACACGTCCCTACTTGAAAAGCTCAAGATCCTCTTCAAAGAGCAGGGTCTGACTATCGCGAGTATCGTCTCGGCTGTTGGTCTACTGATTTCCACCATTGTACTCGCGGTTACAGGGGGAGGTGCCGCGGTGGGCGCAGGAGGAAGTGCCGCAGGGAAAGGGTTTGTAGAGAAGCAGTTGGAAAGATTGGGCAAGTTCCTAAAATACCTGGCAGGTTAAGGCAGGTGCTGCCCTTCCTGGCATCATTGGGACGGTTGTGTTGTTCTTTCTCAGAGTAGCAGCAAAGTTGTCGAATACGCAACCAAGCACCTGTACATGGCAATCGCTGCTGCCGTTGGTTTTGTTGTGGTTTATGTTGGGAAGAGGAAATAGGTCTAATATGTCGATGAAACAAATTAGACCTTACTTTAGCCAGATATAAGCAATGATGAGGCTTACTCCTGCCGTGATTAAAGCGGCTTTGGTATCCTCATGTTGTTCACCCTGTGGGGCTTCCCTGTGTTCAGGGGGTGTTTTGATAACTGCCGCAGGTTTGATGGCCCGCTCCGTATGCTTAGGGGGTGGTTTGATAGTATGCTTAGGAGGTGGTTTGATAGTATGCTTAGGTGGTGATTTGATAGTGTGTTTAGGAGGCTTCGCAATAGGCTTGACAATAGGCTTCACACTATTCACATCAACCCGGGCCCCAACATTGACGTTGGTAGGGGCGATCAGGATATTGTTGTTATAACCATCAATTTTACCTATACGCAGGGTCATGTCTGAGGGTAACATGTACACGCCGGGCATGACGGCAAAATTTACCAGGGTTCTGGCATATTGCAGCACTTTTTGGAATGATGTTATGTCCTCCCCTACGTTCTCTTCCCGCCGCACCATACTTTCAAACTTTTGCAACAGAATTTGCCTGGCTGTGTAGTTGTCCGCACCGGACCCGAGTAGGGATGCCTTGGCCCCCGATTGCGACCCCAGCAACAAGACCACGTAGACGCGAATACTTGGTAAGACCTTCCGACGTCAGACCCTGGCTTGTTGGTAGGATAAACTTTGCGTAATCCCCATCAACTTGAGGCCACCACGAACCGTTGGTCAATGATGCACCGACATCCTTGAAATTGTACAGACTGTCGGGGTCCGCACCGTACTCACGACATACTTGTGCGTATCCAGAGGTTGAATAGGGATTTTTGTACTGACTAAACCCATCGTCATAAGGCATGGGCACCCTCATCCTAGCTAATATGCGACGAATGTGGTAGTACACGTGGAACTTAAAGATGGAGTTGACAAGGGGTACGGAACCCGTCATATGCTTGGCGGATATACCTAAAGCTGTTGTTGTGCAATGGGTTGCAAAATTAACCTGGATGTTCCAGTAGTCCAATGCTTGTCCAACCCATCCCACTAGGACGGGGTCATTCAGGTAGGTTGTTGGAACCTTGATGGGGTATTTTTTAAACTCAGGGAAGACCACGGAAATGTGTGATTCTGTAGACACGTACAGGTCCTGGTACTCCAGGTTTGTTATACCAAGATGCCATTCTCCCCTGTTGGATTTGTACTTTGCTTTGGGGTTGTATGAATATATATTCATCCTTTTCCTTAAGAAGAAAAGGATGAAGCAACTCTACATTAGCGATATCGAAAAACCCACCATGTTTGAGGATTACCTAGGACAGGATACGAGAATTGCCCTAAAGTCTATTAGTATCCGGGCTATGTGGCTGAACATTTACAGCGACAACGACCTCACTATCCGTAAGACAGGGCCTGATCAGAGGGTTACCCGAATTGAGATCATGAATGGTCTCTATAGGATCGAGGATCTCGCGAGTATTATCAACAGTCAGGCACAGGAAAAGATCAAGCTGTTTGTCCTGAAAAATGGACTCTGCAGGCTCCGTGTCAATGACGGGTATACGGTGGTGATTAACAGACCACTTCAAGAGCTCGTAGGCCTACCTGCTCCAGCTGGTGGTAAGTATTATACAAAGGGAGACTATGATGGCTTTTACAATACTAATGTTTACCAAAGATTGAGACTTGTCTGCCCCCAATTGGATGAAAAGGACTGCCTGCTTGACGGTAAAAAGTCTAAAATTATCGCTTTGCTCCCCGCCAAAGAGTTAGACGCTTGGGGGGATATGTTGACCTGGAGTTTTTACACTCCAATTTACCTTCCTTTGAAGGGGTCCACAGATCGCCTCGAGTTTATGCTTGACGGACGAATTTCACCACGATAAAAATGTTTCGTTCGCTGGAATTACTATGCCTTTACTGATAGAATAAACTATGAATGATATAGCCAAATTGTACCTCGATTTGGCAAGTGCTCCCGAGGAAGATGCTATGCAGGATGAAAGCCAGAATTATAGACTTGACAAGATTGGAGAGATTGAAAAGTATCTACGAAGTGAGATTAAAGAGCGGGACAAACTAGCAAAGAAATTCAAGATGCATGGACCTGGGTCCGATACTGTGATCATGGATTGCTAGGTGTTACGATAGTAACTTCGGGTGTGGGTATAGGAGCCTTAGCCTCGGGTCTTGGTGCTCCATTGTGCATTGCCATGGGTGGAATTACGATTGACGTGAGTATAGGACAGGCGGGTCTACGGAATGCTTCAAAGAGGTTAGGTGTGAAATCCAAGAAACACGAGAATATAAGGCTACTCGCGGAGTCTAAATTGAACTCTATCATCGATTTAATCTCAAAAGCCATCGAGAATGGAGTCATCAGCGACTACGAGTTTAGTCTCATTATGCAAGAGAAGCAAAAGTATATGCTGCTAAAGAAACAGATTCGACAACGGTTCAAACGTATCGTTGACTCTATTAACGAAAGGGAGCGCGCCCAGTTAGTTGCGAAGGGAAGGCAGGAAGGTAGGGATGACGTCTTAAAAAAACTTCAATCTGTACAGTATGCAAGCAGTACTTAGAGTCTCCACCTGTTTACAGGCCTTAGTATGTTTTATAACCCCTGTGGAGGTTATAAAACCCTGGTTTTCCTATAACAACCATTTATTCAGGTTTTTATACCTACATTCCACGACATGTACCTGTGGGTAGTAGTTGCTACCTTGAACGTATACGGATGATATCGCCAGCACACCACTGGCTTGGCAAGGTTCATCATAGGGTACCGGTTGACCATGAAAGTTAGTCGTGATCGCGTCCTTATAGTATTTGAGCTTTGCGTTGATATAGCGATCTTTCTTGACCGGATCCGTCGTCAATTTTTGAGATATCAACTCTTCGATCTTGTTCCAAATTTGACTAAATTTGGCCGATTTAGTGGTAAAAATTGGTGACAAGTTAATTAAAACAGAAAGCGAAGTTAATTTACTAGGAGTGACCATTGATAATGGCTTGAATTTCGACTCTCACATTTCTAAACTTATCAAAAAATCATCAGCACAATTGAATGCACTGTTTAGACTTAGCACGTTTTTATCTCACAAAGCCAAATTAGCGCTGGTACAAAGTTTTATATACTCTAACTTTAATTATTGCCCTTTAGTATGGAATTTCTCTTCATATAAATCTTTGTTGAGAATTGAACAAATTCAGAAGAGAGCTTTGCGATTCTTATTAAATGATAATGATAGTACTTACGACGAACTCCTTTTGAAAGCAGGAAAATACCAAATGAGCGTCTATAGACTTAAAACATTATGTACAGAAATATATAAGACTTTGCACGAACTCAATCCGACATACATTAAAGATATCTTTAAATTTCATAGGAGTGGTAGACCAGTGAGATCACAAAATGTTAATAATTTAACAGTCCCAAATATAGATACCGTTAGTTTTGGAACAAAAAGTCTCTCTTCCCTGGGGCCAAAAATATGGAATAAATTACCCAATCACTTGAAATCCTCAGAGTCTCTTAGTAATTTTAAAAATGCGATCAAAAGTTGGAATGGAAGTAAATGTTTTTGTGAGGTATGTAAATTGTCCCAAACACGCTTTTAGTTAAATTTTACTCTTTTTTGTATATATAAAAATTTAAAATATTTTGTCTCATTCAATTAATATTATTTAATATTATTTCTATTTGCACTTTAATTTCAGTCCGTTTTGATTAGCACTACTTTATAGAGCTATGTATATAATTTTTCTTTTCACGAAACTTGTATATAATGTACCGACTATAAATAAATTTACAACAACAACAACTATATTTTTCAATAAAATCAGGGTACTCTTCAAAATCAAGACTCATCGCTGGTACGGCACTGGTATTGTATTGACTCACTCCATTTGGACCAGACTTCAGGTGTCTTTATCCTCAGAGCTACTATCAGGTCCCGTGTATGATACCCCACGATGTACCGTTGATCCTTGTCCTTGTTGGCAGAAATGGAATCTGACACTGTCAGATAGTCCACATTAATATCACTGATGTCGGTAAAAGTAGCAGCAAAGTTGTAGAAATTTCTGGGTTTCACAATTTCGCTCTCGAATTTAGCATCTTTTATTGAACTTTTAACAAGGTCCGAGGATTGCTTCTGCTCGCACACGCGCAACTACCTCCGTTATACGTGATACACTCCTGGTAGCAGTACCAACACAGCATTTTAGCCTTTATCATGAGCCTTCGCCCGCAGGTGCATCTATCATATTCGTCAAGCACACATTCGCAGTCATTGCATTGTTCTTCCATCGTTTTATTCTAAATTACAAACACGATCCTCCAAATCTTTAATTGATCGTTCATTCTCCTTATCCTTCGACGATTCTTGCACTAATGCCAACGTCATAAGTGGTAGAGAGATACCAACGCCGGCCAATAATATCATGACTACTGCATTTCCAAACATCTCGAATTTTGATTCACAGTTGATGCACATTTATTATAGTCATTTTTTTTTGAATTTGTCAGCGGATTTTGCATTGTTCTTATCTTACAACCCCAAAAGTTTGTAAGATAAATTACCTAGGGCTCCTATGAACCTACCCCGATGCCAGGAATTCCTTTTGCGTCAAGTCGCCCCCAAATCTGACGAGGCGTCTCCAGTCCGGGGCGGGCAAGCCTTTGTATATACTTTTCAACAACCACAGCGACATGTCGTACGCGCTGCCATACACCTTTCGCTCCTCCACGTAAGTAGCCCTTGTACACGTACTCGCCGCTGTGTTCGACCCTATGAGCAGCCATGTTTTCTTTGATATGAAAAAAGCCAGATTTCGTCGTATGTTTTGTACTCACCTGTGGGGGGTTGTATCTCATGGGGCACCTGACGCCTATTTTGTCGCACAGTTCTACAGAGCACCAGTAACACAGTACCATTTTAGTATACACGAACAACGTCCGAAGATTGCCGGCGCCTGTTGGTCACGTTGCTGTATTGTTCCATTTAGGGGGGCTATGGGATAACAACTTACTCTTTCCCCCACAACTTTTCGAGATCTGCCTTTTCGTCCTCTGAAAAACACCAATCTATGACTCTATACGGATGCCAGGCCAATGGAAGCAGCTCCTCCTTAATTCTAGCCTTGTCCGCTTTCCTCCGATGGTAGGCATCGAGTAGTTCAGGCCTAATGTTCATGCTGCCAGACATGTTCCGGGTGACAAACCAGTCTGGCACATGCTTGAACAAACAGGGGTGTTTTTCAAACACCTTATTGCACATGTCCTGGGTCTTGAACCGATCCGGTACATACCTTAGCATGTCGGACTCCTCTTCAAAAGCCTTGTTGCACATGTCTTGCGTCTTGAACCGGTCCGGTACAGAATTGAACATCTCAAAATCATCTTCGGCAGCCTTGTTGCACATGTCCTGCGTCTTGAATTGATCTGGCACATCCGCGAGCATAAGGGGGTAATTTTCAACAGCCTTGTTGCACATGTCTTGCGTCTTGAATTGATCCGGCACATACCCGAACATGTCGGGATCATTTTTAAAGGCTTCGTTGCACATGTCTCGCGTCTTGAACCGGTCTGGCACAATATCAAACAAATATGGTATCTCTTCAACGACCATATTACATATGTCCTGCGTTTTGAAATGGTCCGGGATATATTCGAACATGTGGGGTATTTCTTCAACTATCCACTTGCACATGTCTTGGGTCTTGATATGATCCGCACGATATCGAATATGCTGATGCTCTCCTTGACGGCTATATCATACATTTGTTCCGTCTTGACCCTGTCTGGTACAATATCAAACAAATGTGGCATCTCTTCAACGACCCTGTCGCACATGTCCTGGGTCTTGAACTGATCCGGGACATATTCGAACATGTGGGGTATTTCTTCAACTATCCACCTGCACATGTCTCGCGTTTTGATATGATCTGGGGCATTCTTGAACCAACTCATTCTCTTTCTTATATACAGATTTTTTACAACATTGTGAAATTTCGAGACGGTCAAGATGTATGTTGCATATGTTCTGCGCATGCGTTGATTTTTTGCTGATGGTCAGCGGATTTTGTGGGGATTTTGCGGGGATGGGGTGTGATGAACAGCTGTGACGTCACAAATCAAATTCTGTATGTTATTTTTTATAAGAGTTTGACCGTGATTTTTGAAAAAATCTGGGTATACGGATCCCCTATACTAGCTGGTAATAAAAAAGTCGGCAAAAATTTTAGTTGGCAAAAACTATTAGTCATCTAGCCAAAATTTAGTCACTTTTTGCCGACTTTTTTTTACCGATAAGGTATTTCGAGATTTATTTTTGCCGATGTCAAAGACTCAGTAATCTTAACAGAGGCAATTTTTTTTACCCAACAGCTGTCCGAAATAAGGGTATTTTCCACCCTCGTCCCCCGGGTTTTTTTCCTTCTTGATATGAGAGATGACTCTCTCATATCAAAAAGACAAAAAACCCTGGGAACGAGGGTGGGTATTTTCAAATGAACAACAAACTCAATGGCTTAGGTTCGAAGTACGTAGAGATTTTGCGGTAGAAATTGTTACCGACGGATAATTGATTTATAACTTTTTTGGCGGAACTCATGAGTTACGCAAAAATTTATTTTACAATTAATTAGCATTCTAAAGGCAATTTAACCCCGTGAAATGCGAAAGTTTACTCTTGCGATATATTTAATATTTTAAAAATTCAGAATTAAAATTATAAGCAACAAGATTATCGTGTAATTTGCTAAAAATTCGAAATTATTTTTTGTTGTTGCGTTCTCTGACATTTTGTGACACTAGCCGGGGTAAGCGCCACAAGTAAATGTGTTACCCAGCATTGAAAAGCCTGTGGAGCAATTAATAAGAACCGTAAACTGTGCCACACATTCAGGTGGAGCACTGTAGTATAGGTATGCAGTATGTCGTAAACCTGGTGAAGCGCACAGAGTGTTTCGGGTATAATATATTTTTCAAAAAAAAACTTTCCTACACAATTAGCTTAGTCTACAACGCGTTGTTACCCTGTCATAGTAACAACACCTGACCAAACATTGTTATTGTTTAGAAAATGTTCGCGGTGAAAGTTAAAAATGATTGTTACTCTGGGCTGCGGGCTTAGTACAGTTAAACAATGTCGCACATTCATGTAGGTACAATACCTTTTTATAAAAAAAACTTTATCGCAACTTCGGTTAAGCAGAAACACAGGAAACAGCCCGTCGTTAACACTGGACTGAGCGCTTAGTACAGGTAAACCGTGTTGCACATGTGTTTATGCTTAATACATTTTTAGCACAGTTTATTCATGGTGTTAACTCCGTCATAGCAAAAAAAATTAGTCAATATTATTTTATTTTGCAGAATAAGTTTCAGTAAACGTTAACATATTCATCATGACACCAGAATGAGCCTTTAGTACAGGTAAACTGTGTCACACATGTCTATAGACGTAAAAGCCTTTTCCCAAAATAAGTTAACACAACTTCAATTTAAATAAAAATACACAAAACAGCCCAATGTTAACACCAGGTTGAACATTTATTACAGGTGAACCGTGTCACACATGTGTTATAGCTAGGCGTAATAGCATTTTTCAAAAAAAACTTTATCACAGCGGTTTAAATAAAAACACAGGAAACAGCCCACCAGCTAAAAAAATTACTTTGCGGATTAAGTTTTCATGACAGTAATAAAATGTGTAGTTACCTAACTATATATACATCATAGAAATTAACGAATAAGAAATTTGTTGTAGCTAGCTAAAAACTGCATTTGGCTACTTTCACTTTTAAGCCAGAGGTAGGTCAAGAGCTAGCTTAGCTAAACCACAACCCCAACATAAAATTAAATATTGATATACCAAAGTGAATAAAAACTTTAAAAGAATGGGAATAAATACGGCTAGGTATAGCTAGCTAGCTAGCTTCAGCAGAATGCTATACCTCAAAATCTACGTTCCTAGCTAAAATCTTAAAATTGGTTTGTTTAAGATTTATACATGGCTAGAAGAACGTGAGAAATATAAAGGGGTGAAACGTTAAGGTGTAGCTAAGTGCTTCAAAGAAAATGGGAAAAGATTGGGAAAAGATAAAGTGTGGCGCCGTTGATTAGTGGTTATAGCTCCGTACTCTGTGCGGGAGACCGGGGTTCGATTCCTCTTGACGGCGATTCAACATGGGCGAGTGAATGTTGAACCATACCCCCGGGTTAACCCAAGCCATGTGAGGGAAATTGGGAAGATGGCACACTGTGTGGGCCGTTGGATGTTGCCGGGAGTTGTCTAGTAAAGCGCGGGCCCTAATTGGGTCTGCGTAGCTCAAAATGAGCATTAAATACTCTAGGACTCTCCATCAAGCCATAGCCCCTCCTGGAAATAATAGACAGGGTATATCCCTCGATATTTGTGAGGCTAGCCATGTAAAATATGCACATCTATCTATCAATCTGTAAAAGCAATGTAAAACCAATTCGTCCTCATGGCCTCGTGGTTGCGACATTCTGATGAACTCGTGAAAGCCCCGGCCTAAAATTAAACCCCAGGTTACGCAAACACGTGAAACGAATAAGATTTCTGATTGGTTAATGAAGTTAAAGTCCGGCGCAAAAGGGTTGACAGGCTTATTACTCCCAATTAATACTCCGGATTATTGGTTCGGATTAATGGTCGGGGTGGCTAGGTCGAAAATGTGGACTTTTTGCAGTGGCGAAATTCGTGGTAAAAAAGGACGTGACTTTAAAAAGATGTATAAAAAGGTTGGTAGGAAGATGAAAAGGTTATGAAAAAACAAGTACTATGGTTCTTTCAGCATTGTTCAGGCGTGGTTTGAGGGAAGCAAGCGAATGCGCAGCTAAGCTAAGCCATTTTGCATGGAAACAGACAGACAGACGTATACAGGTAATTAATAATATAGACTAAGCAGCGCGAACGCCGAGCACAGTCAAGGTGTGACAGTTGAAACATGTGTGCTTAATCAAGGTGCCATACTAGTAGCGCTTAGTACAGTATACAGTTTGATCAGTGGCGTATACCCGTAGTTTCATGAATTTCAATAACTTTTGAACGAAAAACAAATTTATCACGATAGCAAAACCACGTCGATAGTTGTAAGTAAAATAAAAGGAGCTTAGTAGTAAAAAGTTTGCACAACATAACCTAGTAAGAAACTTTCAGTCGCATTCCAAAAATTGTTTAAAACGGCAGAGCTCTGGGGCTAGTCCAGGTAAACCACGTTGCACAACCGTACAGGCGTGATTTCCGAGAAAGTTTAAAAATTAATTGTCACAGTGGGCTGACCCTTAGTACAGGTAAACCACGTCGCACATGCGCATAGGTGTATAACAGACTCTTCCAAAAAAACAGTCTGTTGTTAACACTGGGCTAAGCGCTTAGTACAGTTAAACAAAGTTGAACAGGCGTATAGGCGTAATACCCTTTTCCATAAAAACTTCATTGCAACTTCGGTTTAAATAAAAACACAGTCTGTCGTTGTCCGTCCAGCTAAAACAATCGCTCCGCCATTTTATTTGCAGAAAAAAGTTTTCAGGAAAATAATAAAAGGTGTATATAGCTAGCTACCTAGCTAATTACATTTAGCATAAGAATTATTGTTGTACCCAAACTGCATTTTTATACTCTCACTTTTTAGCCAAATATAGGAGCTAGCTAAATGGCTACAGCCTCAACATAAAAATAAATGTTGGCTAGGATAAAAAGCTCTTATACCATACAGAATAGTAATAAGTAAGGATCTAGATGGCTAGCTAGCTAGGTAGCAAAATCTTCGTTCCTAGCCAAAAATCCTAAAACTGGTTGCGTTAAGATCTGTACGTGGCTAAAAAACGTGACAATATATTTAGGTTAATATTGAAAACAAACAGAAAACAAATATTACAAAAATGTAAAGCTTTGAGAAGATAAAAAAGTCAAACAGGCCTAAAAACCTCCCACACATTACACATGACCATTTTAAAAATCAAAATGGCCTTCGTTCATTCAGCCGCGCGAAAATATATATATTGGGTTTTTTTTAAGCGAAAATCTTGGATTCTTTCTGGTCGCGAAAATCTTGGATTGTTAAGAATCTCTTGGATTGTTTTTTAAAGAATCAGGCGTCGTGATTGGTATACTACGCGCAAGGCGGTCAAAACAAAGTCGGTACAAATATATCGCATTTGTTATTTGTGCGCATTTTAAAAATTTCGTGTTTCCGCCACGGGACACGGCTTTCGCGGACACACAGACAGACGACGGCTGTTATAATAGACTGTTTCATGGTAGGTTGAACACAATTATTTTAAGCATTTTGAGCATAATAAACACTTAAGCATAAGGTGTGTGGAAAGATGAAACGATGCATCGTATTTATAGCAGGTCAGTTAACGTTTCTCTTAACATTTAGACTGACATTTGACCAAAAGTGAAACATTTAGCCTCGAACTGGTGTTTAAGCGTAGAAAATCTCACGGAAGAAAGTAGAAACCGTGAATAGCTTTAAAAAAGTTCTCTATGTTTATCTAAAGCTTGTTTAGTTAAGAACGTAATAATTTCACTTTCAGCGTTTAATAAATAATGTTTATCCATCCTCTAAAATTAAGATTTTGCAACGTGTTAAAAACGTTTTTTCTGGAATATTTTTATGAGGGCAAAATACTCTGATTAAATAACTATCTTTATGGCCCAGGTCTCTTGGTTACAATCGTTACAGTATACGCATCCTCGTCCCCAGGGTTTGTTGCCTAAGGGCCGCTAGCGCTTACTTGACGGCTAATCTCGCCGCCCGCCTCGATGTCAAAAAGGCAAAAAACCCTTGGGACGAGGTTGAGTATTACGGGGTTATCAAGTTTATATAAGATAAGTGCTCTGGCAATAAGGTTGTTTTTTTTACATTTGAACAGAATCTGGAAGGCCCTGGCCTTGACTGGTCATGTGGCCAATTAGATTTGTGATGTAAGAAATTGGACGGGTAATCGAACCTCGTCCCCCGGGGGAATCTTATCTTTTCTGATTCAGAACGGCGATAAAAAAATATAAGACAGGCGCTGGAAACTAGGTTGACGAGTGCCTTCTTTATGTTCTGTCCCAAAAGGCCACTTTCTACATGCATATAAAATAAATATTCCACGGTATTAAGGCACTGGGCGCTTATTAGAAATTATAACTGTTTACCATTTTTTATTTGGCGATCCCTTCAATATGTGGCCAGGCGCTATAATTCTTGAAGCTCTAGAATCGGGGTGGTCACCCTGTTGCGAAGAATTTGGAGACGTTTATTTAATAAGAAAATATAAGAACAACATTTTACTAGCTTTCTCTTTTTCTCTGAATAAGCAAGTAGAAATATCATAAGGCGGAATTTGTTGCATTTTGCGAAAACTTGTGTATATTTGGAATTAAGGTCACAAGAAATTTGAAATGTACTGTTAAATTAAAGAATTCTCAAAATTTAAGAACATAATAAGAACACTTCAGACGTGGCCAAATTTTCTTGTATTTACATAAGAACAAGTATATATTCTGAACCGCAATTGATTAAGCTGGAACCACTCCTTTTTCGCCATGTTGTGATTGCAGCAAAATTGTGAAATTAAAAATAATTCTCGCCTCGTGACAGTTTGTGCTATAACTTTCGCGGGGTGTTTCCCCTCCCGGAGCTTTCTGCATAAAGTATCAGCATTGCCTGCCAATTTTTTCTTATATGGGTTGACCTGTAGCTGTGGTAAGTAAACATGTCTGTGCCATGAAAAGATTCCGAAGCCAAATTTCTAACCACTCGGCCACACGCTAATTAATCTTTGTTTGCTTCGTAAAATCTTATTTTCATTTTTAGTTGTCTTGGTCGTGGTTTGCAATGCAGAAAAACTGAATTTGTTAAAAACGCTAGATAAGGAAACTTTCAAAGCCAATGAAACAACGAGAACAGAGACGACAAGTAAGAAGGTAAGAAGCTATGTTTTTTAAGGGCTTCTTTTATTGACATAACAAATATGGTTGAAGTAAAGTCAAATCACGTTCTTGGGCGACCCTTAGTTGCGTTACTTTTAATTCTAAACGGTTTAAATGGTGCCAGTCCTTTTACACATTTTCTTTATAAGCATCCGCATTTTAGGATCAAACCTTGTGTTGCTAAGGGGTAGAAGTTGTTAGCTGGTTGCTAAGAATCCAATTTTTTTACCGACACAGCACAGCCGTTGGAGCTTTTTCCATGACCCTTATCTCAATCAACAAAATAAATTCTCTCTAAAGCGCTGTTGTGCGGCTTTTTACCACAGTCCAAAGAAAAGAAGCTTGCTAAATGATGATAAAGAGTCAGAGAATGGATGTGTCGTCTGGGCGTTGCTAAGCAAGTTGCTTAATTTTTTGCCCAAGTTGAAACCTAGACCCTATGCAACTGGCTTGCTTATAAGAAAACGTGTAACATGATTGCACGAAAGTTAGAAAATACAAAGAAATCTTATGAGGATGATGCATATAAAATACCACGGTAAAAAGCAGCAGGTCGTTTAGAATATTGTGAAGGGAAGTGAAGGAAGATCACAAATCAACAAAAATTGAGGCGAATTTTAAAAAAAAATTAGAAATGGGATATGGTGGCAAGAAATTTTATTTTCTATATACGCTTGAGTGCATAAATATACATCAAGAACATGAAAAAGGATTATGAGAGCACTTTTTGTTTTAAAAAAAAGACATGGCAGCAGAAACTCCGGATTTTAAAAAAAGTAAAAAAGAGAATAATAAAGTTTGGACAGATAAAGAGACAGGGATATTGATCGAATTAGACGAAGAGAGACCGTGTTTATGGAATGTGTTTATTGAAGATTATAAAAATCGAGACAAGAGAGATGTTGCTATAAAAAAATAGCAGAGCAAATCGGTGCTTATGTTAGTGCTATTAAAGCGAAGATTACTAGTCTGAGAGCGCAGTTTAGGTCGAGAAATGTTTTGATTTCTCATTTCAATAAAAATGTTGCATGTTTTTTCTGTTGTGGGCAAACGATATGCAACATTTGATCGCAACATCGTGTAACATCGTCCAACATTTGTTGGGTGATGTTGCATCAAATGTTGCGTTCGTTTGCCCCGCGCTTAAGCAACTCATCTATAAGCAACTAAAGTTAATTTGAAAAATTATCAAGCAACTTTAGTTCTTGACAATTTTGAGTAGAAGCAACTCTTTAAATTAAAAAATCAAAACACTTAATAGAAATAAAACTCGCAGGAAAAATAAAACTGCAGTACCTTCTTTCTTACACATTACGTAATATAAAATCACTCAAAAATTACGCAACCATAAAGCAACTTTAGATCTAGATATTAGCCGACAAACAAACAACTTGAAATGTGACCAAAATTCTAAGTTGCTTTTAAAAAAAATCGTGTATATAAGAATATCTTGACCCTAAACGAAGTTATGCTTATAAAAAAGGTGTTTATAGTGCACACATCTTATGTTCTTAGGGTGACTCCCCAGTCACAATCATATTTGCGGGTGATACCAGTTTAGACAAACCAATCAGAAAAGACAATGGTTCATCTTGTGAATACTCTGGTTTATTAGCGAACGTCTCCAAATACTTTGCTAGTGTTGACTACAATATGGTGAATTTAGAAGCTCCATTTGTTGATCGGGTAACATCTAAGAAAACATTTTTACCTGATAAAGGTAGGTTTTCACAACTAGCTATTGTCTGTATACAGCCATTCAGTGTTGAAAAGCTGTTATCAATATGGGTCCTGTGTTCTGACTGGATACATTATGTATAAACCGGCATTGCCTACCCAATTTTCCCTCACATGGCATAGGTTGACCTGCAGCTATGGTAAAGGCACTTGCTAAAATGCCTGCGTTGTGGACCGAACCACGGACCTTGTACGAAGGGAACTCCATAACAACTACGATATCCATAACTACTAGGCTGTCTGTCCACCTTTTCTGTCTACCCGTCTGTCTGTCTTAATATAAACATTTGAAGCTGATTATTGTAATACTTGTTAGGAATACATAATATGGCATGGCCAGAAGGGATTGAAGCGTTAACGTCGGCAGGAATCAAAGGAGCAACCATTGCAAATAATCACATGGGTGATTTTGGAGGAGATTCAGTTTTGCTGACTCAACAAATTCTCCAAGAGAATAACATCGATGTGATAGGAATGACGACTGGTGAGAAACCACCATACAGCTCTCAGGTAACAAGCGTATTTGTCACCAAGAATTTTTATTTAACAAGAGGGAAGCTTAAGGTTCATTTCTTTACTTTGCTTTAGAAACCTCTCATAAAAGAAATTAAAGGCGTCAAGATTGGTTTCCTTGCATATTGCGGAGACTCGAATAAAGAATGTTTAAGATTTCGACCTGGGATCAAAGCTGGACCAGCTTTGTTAGACAAGAAGACTGCTGAGCAAGACATACCTAAGTTAAAAGTACGTACTATTGTACCTTTTTGCTTTTTGAAGGATATCGCGTGTTCAATAAGAAAAACTTGAAAGCTGCGGCGATAATGTCCTTTTTCTTGAGGCATAGCCCCGGCCCTAGGGCTTCTTACCGCCTCATGTGTCAAAAAATACGAGATGACCTCACGAAGTAAATCAAGTTTTATTGAGTAAAATTTAGTAAGGTAGGTACCTTCCAACCTCGTCCCCAGGGTTTTGTGGACCCTGAGCCGACAACAAGGCAAAATGCCCTGGGAACGAGGTTGGGTATTTTCAACTTATTTATAGAAATAGTGTGAAAATCAGCTGCAGAGATTGAATACGACTGAAAGCATATATATCCTTCTTTATTTTGTCTTTCCCACTTTTTTGAGGATCAACATCAATTATTTTAGGAGAAAGTGGATGTGGTTGTGCTGTTTCTTCACTGGGGCAAAGAATATATGGCCATTCCGAACGAGCCGCAAAGAGAAGTAGCAATATATTTGAAGAAACTAGGCGTTGATCTTATTATCGGCAGTCACCCGCATGTCATGCAAGGACACGAGTGGATGAATGACACATTGATTCATTATAGTTTGGGAAACTTTGTTTTTCATCCTCATTTTACATTTATGGGAGTAAGTCAACTGCTTTGAAAAATTCGAGTCTTCAACGCGCTGTTACCTCCCAAACAGCAATGAATTTCTCAATTGCTGCATATTAGATGAAAGACAATCTCTGCGACGTAAATTCATTTATCTAAAGGTTTAAAACGTTCTGCGATGTTGTATAAGACATGTGTGCGCATGCGTGCTAAACATACAGACATTTCACTGAATATAGGGCGTTTGGTTTTTATTCCGAGAATTAGTCAATAAAGAAACCCCCCTTGGCACGAGGAACAGCGAGATGGCGAAATACACACTTTTTATAAGAATATCAGAATTCCAACTAAATCAATCATTATTGTTATTTCTATATTGTCTGAACAATAGACTTATTGTTTTAACCTGAAATCCCAGCCTAATATTCTTATAAAGAATATTCTTGTTAAAGTAGAAACAAGTCAAACAAGTCAAACATTCCAGTTGAACTCTGAATGCACTTTCAAGTATACGGAAAGAAAAACATATTTTAGCACGTCAGTGCAATTTCTAACGTAGTGTCAGTCTCATTTAAAATGTCAAGTTATACCTAGCCCTCTTTAACAAAGTCCAACAATGCATTTTCTAGTAGGCGTGTACGAAGAAGTGAAAAAGTCATCCAGAAGCATTGTTCTATGAGATTTTTACTTCTTATATTTTTTTATATAGGCTCTTCATGGTAAAAAGAATAAAACCGCAATACACGATAAGTATATCCAAATGTCAAAAAAATCGCGAGGACCTGCAGGAATCACAGAGTTATTCAAAGTTGAACTCACAAAGTAAGTCTCATTAAGTCTCATAGTGGCGTAGAATGTTCTTATAGAACGCGACAAATAATTTATTTTATTTTTATGCCGTTTTGCGAAACACAACCCCCTGATTTAGTCACGTGACAAGACGAGATTGGTTAAAAACATTCAAAATAAATGAATTATGCGTGACGTCAAAATAATGAAAACTCGCGCGCTCTGTTAAAGTAAATGTTTTTATTTTCGCTATCTAAAAATAAATCATCATGATCTTAGGGTTTAAAATGGGAACTAAAACAACGAAATTTACCTTTTTTTGTTTTCAATATCGCATCAATACTTTGTCAATTTCACTAAATATTCTTTTTATTTAAGCATTTTTATATAAGCAAGCCCATCTAGAGTAAGGTAGTCTTGATTGCTAAAAGGGTACTTGATTTGCTTTGGTGGTTGGTTAACACCTAACATTTTCACCAATACAGTTCTTGAATTGCGACCTTACCTTTGTATCGCGTTTGTCATGATGTTCGAGGATCACCACATATATTTCAAGGTATATACATCTTGAATGGTGACGCCACAGTCCAATATGGGAAAGGCCTAAAGTTGCTAAGCTAGTTACTTGTTTGTTGATTCAGTTTCGATGTTTTTTCTTCCCTTTTAAATATTTGCAAGTATCGTCGGTAAATTTAACGTGTGACCAAGGATGTTTGAAATAACTTATGGGAATGAATGTGGAAACAAAATGTGTAATTAATGTTTGCGAATTTGCCTCTTTTTCGCAAACTTATATTTCGTTTTTTAACAAAACCTGATTTTTTTTTACAACCTTACAAGGAAATCTTTAGAAAATAATTCTTGTTTTTACAAAACTAAACAAAATAGTTATCAGTTTATAGATGCACTATAACTATTTATCTATTTCCTCCGTGAAATATTTACCCTCAGTCAGCGTATCGACCACACTTAGTCAGTACTTTTGACCTCGGGTAATATTTCACGGAAGAAATTGATAAACCGTTATATTGTATTTATAAACTGAAACAAAACAATTTATATTGTATTAATATTATATGTAGTTCTAGGTAAAACAGAGGAGAAAAAAATTCATATAAATCCAAACTCGGCCCCAGGGAATTTTTCCTTTATTCTCGCTCCGTAATAACGACACAGGGGTCACGAGACCCTGGGCCGAGGTTGATGTAAATCGTATTTCAAAAAGGAAAAAAACTAAATTTCACGGATATAGATTTTCGCGAAGCAAAAACAAGCTTTAGCTGTCATTTTTTTGAGGTTTTATCTACTTATTAGTTGACTCAACTAATTTTGTAAAGGGTTGTAGAATATACTGTGTTTTTCACGATTTCTTGCTGTTTATAGGAAAGGAATTAAAGACGCATATTATTTACCCATTCGTATTCATGTTGATCGGAACACAGCCTGTTTGTACCCGAGGGCAAAGATTGAAGACAACTGGTTAAAAGTTTGTGGACCAGAAGATGATAATTGCTATGTACCAAGGCCTGGTGAACCTATATATTAAGGATAAAAAAGATTTGTTAGTTTCCTTATGATTTGATTGTCGAAGCTATTGTTTAAAATTCTTTGCTTGATTCATGAAAATTTCCACACGCCGCGTGTGATTGGTTGCGCGTAAATACCAACTTTTCGCGTATTCAACTTAATTTCAGAAAGTGCTGGAAAATAAGAATGCGCGAAAATAGACTAATCAAATAGCCAGATTTAAAGTTTCGTAATCATATTTTTTCGTAAATCTGTAAAGATTGGCGCAGCATGTAAGCACTAATCACCAGTGCTAAAAGATCCGTTCGGCTTAAAATATATAAAATATAAAAGTTATGTTAAACTTTTAATTACGAAAGATGCGCGCGAAAATTAAATGGGCGCTAAACGTGGATGCGCGGCGCGAAGAATAAATGTGCGGAAATTTTATGAATTACCGAATTACCGTTTACCGAAGTGAAATTTCAAACTGCAGGACTGTTCACATGATATTTCTCCTCAAGTTGAATTGTCTCAGGACAATCCAGTGTTTATTTAGAAATTTGCATTGGTAAAGTTTTGCTTCGTCCAAAGTGTTGAAAAATCAAGTGAATACTCCTAAGAAATACATCGTGAACCGAAGTTACTCAAACCGATTTAAGTTTACTTCGGTTTTCACGTAAACGATCTTTTAATTAGAACTGTTGCCATTTTAATAAAAGTACACGTTTTCATCTTTTAAACGAGCTATAAGGTTGGGTTTCCTTATTATTGGATAATGCGGAAATTTGTAAAAAAAAGGGCACGAAATTTAAGAGTGGCAAAGAAAGTAATTTATTTTCGACAGATATTGTTATTATGAAAATATAAATGTTATTTCGCACTAACGTTGCGGGTGAGAAAAGAGTCATTAAAAACAATTCTTGGCAAATTGTAAGGGGATTCACATCTGTGGTGTTCGCTTTGTGGCAAAAATTAGACTTGGGTTTGATCTTTTGTAAACAATAATTTATATCTAAGACTATTTTATGAAACAACATGGCGTATTTTGTTTCAAGATTATATTGTGGATTTTATATCCAATTATTAGCTAAATTGATTTAGAAACAGAATTAAATTAGAAATTTAAAGTAGTTGCCACTAATTAGCGTATGCTGTAAGATGTGACTTTACATTCCATGACAAAACCTAGTAAAAATAAATTTACCTTGAGGAGATTATTTTTTTCGCGGGAATTAATTTTCGCAAACTTCGCGTGTATTTGTCAATTTCGCGAATATTAGTTTCCACGAAAATTATTGAAATACTCAGTATTCGCGAAATTTGCGACAATCAAGTCTCGCGAAATTTGGACTTTTTTCTTCTTTGGAAGTTCAATTTGTAGCAGTTTCCATTTACGTTTCCTGCATAAGCCCTTAAAACGCGGTTATAAGTTGAAACAAATAATGTTTATAAATTTCTTTCTCGCGAAATTCGGGAATTTTTATTCTCGAGTAATATCAGGTCTTAGCTACTAACTTCGCGAAAATGAATTCCCTTAAGTAGGTATGCATTTCAATTTTTAAATTGAGATATCTCTGCCACGATATTTGTTCTTGCTGTTCAAGGTTGTCTCCGGTTCCTTCCGATGTACAAGCATTTTTGTTTTAATTGAAGGCTAAATGTAGTTGCTAATAGTAAATATATTTTCTCTCTCGATTTTTTATTGATTCTGTCCACTTCAAGAGTTCTGTATTTGCTTATGTCAACAATATTATCTTCGTCTTCGTTATTTTCACAGCCTATACTCATTAGCCATTTAGCACACTTATTAACAAAACATTCGACCCATGTAACCCACTAAGGAAAATGATGCTTTCTGTATCAGATTGTGATAATCATTTCATGGCATAACTTTCTCATAGAAGCCCTTTGGGTCTGGCAAAGACGGTGAAGAGAGATCAGGGAATTTCTAATGCAGAACAATGTAGTGCGTACGAACTTTCTCCCAATGCTTTCCACGTTAGAGATATATTTCCGCAGCGTCTTTCTGCTTTAGGGAAGACTTTGTTCTTGCAAAACAACTGAACAACAAATGCTTTTGTGACGTTAAATGTTGACCTTGCTTTCTACGCCAATGGTGACATGCAGATAAGAATTCTTGTAAAAACAAAACTCTGCCCTTGCAAAATAAACATTAAATTTATACATCAAACCAATGTACGTTTGGAGTCTTTTTATTTTTTGGCAAATTTATGTCTGTTTATTGGTTTTGAAATATTGGCGGTTTAAATTTGATTACACCCTACCATTCTCCCCTTTTTCCCCATGTTGTACTTAAAATCCAGAGGCAGAAGCGTGACCTGATGTAAAAAAATATATGATCAATAAGGGGGGTGCGAATCGCAGCTAAGAACTTTGTCAGTTCAAATATTTTTTCTTCACACTAAAATAAGAAGCTTCAACAACAATAAACGGTACCGATTAGTTAGTAATGCAAGTGTGCAAACACATAACAACTGTTCAACCTAACGACACTGCGAGGCAACCAAAGTAAACAAAAACAACATAGTTGACATGTTTCTTGTCAACCTCGATTCCAGAGCTTTTTGCCTTTTTGATGAATTTGATAACGGCGAAAATGGTTGGCCACTCCGTAATAACAACTCAGGGGCCACAAGACCCTGGGGACCAAGCTGGTTTCTTGTCAATGTTTTTCATGCAAACTTCATGCGTAAGAAGAGCTCACAATATTTCACAGTTCTGGTACTAATTTTCGCGGATATTTGTTATCTTTAACGGTCATTTGAAGGGGGTGAGCGACAACTCTATTTTTGAATAATATAAATATTATCATGTCAGCTGCCATCGATGATTACAATCATTGCCCGTCGATGACAGCTGTAGCTGTCGAAACGTAGCCTAGAATAAACTCCCTTGTTCATGACATGATAATATTTATATTATTCAATGACAATGACTGAACAGATAGGGGTAATATTTTTAAAACTATATTTTTATGAAGAGTTTCACTTTATTATTTATTGTTAAGTCATGAATTTCACTTCTACTAATGTCCCCCCCCCCCCCAAAAAAAAAAAGTATTTGTTTTTGTGTTTGTCAGAAAGATGTGATACGAATTTATGAATTTATAACTTTTGTTTATAACCTTCATGCTCGCTCAAACAGGCCTTTCTGGTTCCATTTTTGTGAATAGGTAATGGCTATTTTGTAAACTTTTGTAAAAAATTTCTCCTGATGTTTTTCTTATAAAATGGACTGCGCAAGTGCTTACATTTCTTTAAATTTCATTAGATAAAAAGCTTGAGAGCAAAAATACGCTCTGAAAAAGTCGAATAAGTTCAATTTTATGAAGGAAGCTCGGGAGCATGTTTTTATGCTGATTAAGCAGTCATTTTACTTCATTGCGGATACTTGTAGGAAAAATTTCTCAAGCAGCGAAAAATGCATGCATAGGGAAATCTCACGAGAACAACGAAAGTGGATCCTGACAATGAATGTCATTATTGATATTTGCTGCTTTAAACTTTTGACCCGAGAAAATTTTATATTATGGGACATGGCATAACAATATCAAGTGACGTAAAGTTCACACGAATTAAGAAAATCAGATAAATGAGGTAAGAAAAAGCAAACAAACACGAAAAGTAAAACTTTAAAATGTAAACAAATTTTATTTGACTATAAACACCACACATAATGATCTAAAGAAAGAAAACACTTTTGCAATTGAAAAATGGCGAGCACGCTTGTTGTACACGAAGATTCCGAAGAAGAATTTCGCGTCGATGGATTTAAAAGAAGTACGAGTTACACTGTGTTGTTTTATGTGCTTGGTTTTTTAAGCGTTGGGTTGATTTTTCTTCTTGGATATTGGTATCCAGTTCGCAGAATGAAATTCACTCATTCTAAATGTGCTCTGGAGGAGGCGACAATTTTGCTGATTAAAAAGACACATGGGGGACAGTTGTATTTGAGCGAAATCAAAACAGTAAATTACAGTAAAGAACGCAATGAATTGAAAGATAAACAATTTTCTAATTTTGAATTGGAACTTTTATCAAGATCGTGTTTTAAATATTTCGAACATAAATTCTTGCGTTATTACTTTAACTCCAACTATGATAAAGCATTTGAAATTTCTGGACTAGATGAAATTCTCACAGTGCAGGAAATATATGAAATGTCACAAGGATTGTCGCGTGGTTCGTGTTTACAGAAACTCATTCTTCATGGAGAAAATTTTATCAATGTTCCAGTTCGCTCTTATTTTATAATCTTTATACAACTAGTTGCTGATCCGTTTTACGTTTTTCAAGTTTTTAGTGTTTCCCTTTGGTACAGTGACAACTATATATACTATGCTAGTGTAATCGTTCTGATGACATTATTCTCACTTATACTTAACACCTATGAAACTAAAAGCCATCTGCAGAAACTCCATGACATGGTAGCTGATGCATTTGATGTGAAGATTTTATCACGTGGAGAAAACGGAGTTGATGTAACTTCTAAATCTTCAAAGGATTTAGTTCCTGGTGATGTTCTAGTAATCCCACCAGAAGGTCTACATCTTCCTTGTGATGCTGTTCTCTTAAACGGACGATGTGTTGTAAATGAAAGTACCCTCACAGGAGAAAGTTTTCCAACTTCGAAAACAGGTGTGGATGGTATGACTTCAACGAGTGGAAATGTGTTGTCTGAAATATTTTCAATAAACAAGCATAAGAGACATACTTTATATAATGGGACAGAAATTCTACAAGCTCATTTTTATGGGGGAGACACGCGTATTCTTGCTGTGGTCATTCGCACTGGATTTTGTACGTTAAAGGGACGTTTAATTCGTTCAATCATCCACCCAAAACCAGTTCATTTCACATTTTTCCGAGACTCAATGAAATTTATTTTATTTCTTGGTTTCCTTGCATTTTTTGGTTTTGTTTATACCATCATCGTATTTATAAGACACGGCGAACCACCAGGTGTTATAGCTAGAAAATCTCTAGACGTATTTACAATCGCAGTTCCGCCGGCTTTACCCGCATGCATGTCTATTGGATTAATGTACGCTCTCCATCGTCTACGAAAACAGCAGATTTATTGCATCGATCCGGCACGTGTAAACGTTTGTGGTAAAGTCAAGATGTTTGTGTTTGACAAGACTGGAACATTAACTGAAGATACATTGATTGTTTCGGGCGTGGTGAGAGTGGAAGACAATGTTGCCCAACTGATGGAGCATTCTGTTAATACGATACGAGACTCTAGTCTTGTGAAAGGTTAGGTCATTGTTTAATCTTTCTCTTTGATCTATTTCTGTGAATTTGACACCCTGGACATCCGGGGTGAAATTCCGTGTAGATTATCATTTTCACATTGCTTCTCTATAATAATAGCCGTTGTCTGTTTGTTTGTCTGTCTGTTACGGAAACACGAAATGCGATATATAAAGGACGGACGATCTATAATATAACGGACGATATATAATATTTTCTACCACATTCTAACCACCATATTATAGCCATATTGGAACCATATCATAATAACATTTCAACCATATGGTATAAGGACGCACTTGAAGCCCAAAACATTTTTGGACTCCAAGCATCCGTTGATCCGGTTGAATATTCCAGTCATCTTATATTGTTCGTGTTTCTTCTTTTATAGCAATGGCTTGCTGTCACAGCTTAACTATTATTAAAGGACAAGTAATTGGTGATCCTCTCGATTCCTATATGTTTGACTTTACAAAATGGAAACTCAATGAACCAAGTGATGAATCGGGTTCTAAATACGAGCTACTCGCCCCTGTTACGGTTTTTCCTCCAGGCATAATATTTGCTCCTGATATGTCGATCTTGGACAGTAAGATCTTGGACAGTAAGATGGAGAGCGCGAAGGAGATCGGGATTTTCAAACAGTACCCGTTCGAATCGTCTTTGCAAAGGATGAGTGTGATCACAAAGCAACTCGATCGGTCTTATATGACTGTATATGCGAAGGGATCCCCAGAAATGATACTGTCTTTGTGCCAAGAAGAAACCAAGCCCGTCGATATTTTAGATGTACTGATGGAATTCACAAAAGTAGGGAGTAGAGTTCTCGCTGTTGCAACTAAAGATTTTCCTTTATCAACAAAATGGCATCATTTAAAAAAAATGTCGCGATCTGAAGTGGAATCTGATCTTCAGTTTCTTGGATTGATCATTTTTGAGAACGCTTTAAAACCAGCTTCTAAAAGTGTCATTAAAACTTTAGAAAATGCAAACATTAGAACAATCATGGCGACTGGCGATAATCTGTACACAGCAGCCTCTGTTGGCAGAGAAGTAGACATTGTAAAGTCTTATCAAAAGATTATCGAAGTTAAATTCAGTGAGGAAGATAAATTGACCTATGAAGTCTTGCAACGTGAGGAGAGTGAAGCTTCTAAAACTTTAGACGCAGTTGTAAATGTCGAGTACACCGATTTTGATTACACTGTTGCACTGAATGGTAGCACCTTTATGCGTCTAAGGGAGAAATACGCAGGTTTGTTGCCGAAAATTTTAATGTCAGCCTCTATTTTCGCTAGAATGTCTCCAGACCAGAAAACCATTCTTGTTGAAGATTTGAAAAAGATTGGGTATGGAGTGGGGATGTGCGGAGATGGTGCAAACGATTGCGGTGCACTTAAAGCTGCACATGCAGGTAAATATTGTGCGATTAATTGCTATTATTGACATGTTCTTCTTAACATTTTATCAGATCTTACGCGTTTTCCCTTGCCTTAAATAAGGAGATTTTCGCAGAAAATTTTCTCAAAACTAACTTCTGCAACAGTTTACAGGAATCCCAAAAATTATGCAAATGTAGGCAAAAATTGATCGGACCCAAAAACAAAATCCGCAAATTTTTTTGAAAACGTGATTTTTATTCCCAGACTAAATTAAATTGCATTGGATAGTGAAAGAATCACATCGTGTCAATCATAAGCTTGGATATGTCTGACACCAACCCAGTTACATTCGCCCCAATTCTCATTCTGCTCACTTACCACTAAAAAATGATTCTTCCTAACTTAACAAAAAATATCTTTTGATACGTATTAGTGGTGGCATGACAAAAGAGATCCAAACTTCACAACTTATCACAGTTTAAGCAATGCTATCTATCGTAAGAAAGGCATAAAGTTAATGCTAGATCAGCTATCAAGAATCCAGTTAAAATCCCTAAGCCACAAAGGGATCAGATAATGCAAATGGAATAACGCATGGAATGAGGTATATGAAATATGTAAGATATACAAAAATAATATGATTATACTTGCGTTCTGAGCATCTTCTGGCTAGCGAATTTTACCAAATGAAGAATTGCGCAGAGGCATCAATAATAATCAACATGATGATAATCTGCTGGAGAATGTATGTAACTATACGATGGCGATGGTGAGGAACTGAACGAAAATATGTTAAAAGGGGAAGATTTTGAATCAGATTAGAAACGGATGAAGAAAAAACTGACAAACACAAGAAAAGGATCAGTCCCCAAATAAAGCAGTATAATCAATCCCTCATTTCGTGATTATTCGTATGTCCTTCTCGTAAATGAGATCTTAGAAACGGTTTAGGACGTAACGAATAAATTCGTTTTCTGCCAATACACACTAAAGGTCAAATAAAAGATAACATACAAAGGTTCCGCAAGGAAGTGCTAAAACTGAAGCTGATGTTACTTTAAGGAAGCACCATTACCACACGAGAACAAGAAAGAAGCAGACGCTGCTACAACAAAAAAAGCACACATCAGCTGGTATGACGATAATGAAATGCGAAAATGCATTTGATAAACTCTACTGGAGACAAACGATGAATTAAGGACCTTTTTAAAAAATAATCCGCATGATATCATTTTCATAATTGAAGAACTTATTCTTTATCTTGAATTCAATGATATTGTATGTGTTAAATTCTCTGACAACAGCTGATATAGGATAATGTTTCTTGAAATGTCACAACGACTTTTAGGAAAAAGCCCTTTCTCATTCTTTTTTAGCAGATTGGGAGGGGTGTCAAATGTCAGGGATTGGGGTGGAACATAACACAAAAAATTCAGATTTGAGGAGGGGTCCTAATTAATTAAAATCGCAAGCGGAGTCCCTTCTTAATATTAGACAGGGAAGAGTATCTTTACAGCCTTCCTTCAGCGTTATCTCTTATCTTGCCTAACTTACAGTAGGTTCTATAATGTATCCTTTGTTTTAGGAATTGCTCTTTCCGACACAGAAGCTTCAGTTGCGTCACCTTTCACATCAAAAGTATTCGACATATCTTGTGTTCCACGGTTGCTCAAGGAAGGTAGAGCAGCGCTTGTGACGTCATTTGGTATTTTCAAATACATGGCATTGTATAGTTTCCTGCAATTCATTGGAGTTCTTATATTATACTCAAGCAACTCTAATTATTCCGATTTGCAGTTTTTATATGTTGATTTGTTCTTGAATCTGCCATTGGTTGTGACTATGATACAATCTGAAGCCAGTGATAAATTAACCAAGAAACGTCCACCTGGTAAATTAGTTCATCCAATATTTCTGGGAGGTATTCTTCTTCAAACTATCCTCGTGTTCCTTTTTCAATTTGGTGCATTCATTTACGTCAGACACATCTATTGGTACAAACCGCCTTCTTCTTTCAAAGAGAACGAAACAGAAGAACTAAATTTTGTGAGCTATGAGAATGTTGCAGTGTTAACCGTGTCATATTTTCAATACATCTGGTTATCTGCAGTGTGCGCATCAGGAAAACCATATCGCAAGGCACTCTACCTCAACTATAAATATGTGTTTATGTTTCTTTGTGCAACCATATTTACTATCTATATTTCACTGTATCCACCGGAAGCTATTCGAAAGTTATTCCTGATCGCGTCCGTACCAAGCTGGAAATTTTTGCTGTCGTTGGTGATGATTGCTTTTGGTCATTTTTACGTGTCCTATGTTGTGGAGAAGATATTTTTACCATCTGCAATGGTAAAACGTCTAAGCGATTATGTTCGTGGCAAGAAAGAGCCTCGTAATGAATATAAACATATTTATAACACGTTGAAATATAATTCTGATTGGCCACCGTTAGAGAGACTATCTTGTGATGAGAGTGAGACTTAATACGCGCTTTTGTAGCACTACCTGCGTTTATAAAACCGCGGGGAAAGCGCGTTTAAATTTTTTGTAAAACTTAAGACGCAGATAATGACATGTTTAATTAAACAAAACAAAAAATTTCAGTTTGTAGAAAAAACAATTTCACATCTATTGATACTTTTATGTTACTCGGTTGTATGTGTGTGTTTATTAAAAGGGCTACAAAACAGGCTGTTGATATTTTCTTTAGAGTGATCTACACAAAAGTAAAGCTAATGGATGTGAAAGAGTTTATGCGCACTAAGGACAAAGAAAACACCTAAAATCAACTTAAATATCACATTGGACATCTAAGTAAACTTCAAGATAGCTAGCTATATTCTAGCTAACTATCTTGAAGATAGCTAGATAGCTAGCTATATTCTTCTAAACTTTCCATAGAAGCATACAAAGTTATTGTACATAAAGGCATTTTTTTATAAGTCTTAATTACCTTCTTAAGCAGCATGCAGCATAGCGTAATACAACTTCTCCTGTTGTCTTTGTTTTTTCGGCAAAATAAACTTCTGCAGATTGTAACTTATTTTACAGCCAAACATAGCAACCACAAAAGTAGCAAATTTAGTCATTAAGAAAATAAATATTAATAAACAAACTTATTCGTATAAATTTTGGCAAGCATTTATTTGGCGATGGACCAAATTGATTTTTTTGGCAAGCATTAAATTTGGCGATGGCAAAAATATCTTAAATTTGGCGTGCATTTAATTTGGCAATGGCAATTTTGACTTAAATTTGACGTGTATTTAATTTGGCGATGAAAAGATTTTAGGTTGCGTACAAATTTTAACTTAAAAACTTTAGAGGACAGAAGAGATAGAAAAAACGATTTTTAAACAAGAACATGCTTTATATTAAAACAAAAGGAAGTGTTGTAAAATTTAGCCTAGTTTTGTTTTGTCACATTTTTTTGTCTGTAACAGAGTTGAATTTTTATGCACTGGATTTGGCGAGGGATAAAAAATAAATAAATTTGACGAGCATTTATTTTGACAAAAAATTTGGCGAGCACTTAATTTGGCGATTTTAAACCAAAATCGCCAAATTTAGTGCTCACCAAAATTTGTACGAATAAGGTAGTTGTAAAGTGCGTATAATTTCTTGTTATTTGGACTTTTTTTGAGTGGTCCTCCAAGATCACGCCCCTTTAATTTCAGCATGTAAATTTTAAGGACGGTAAGTACTTTTTTAATTAAATTTGCCATCGCTTTCTCAACTAAAAAATTATTTACCTTACTCTCTATTGTATTATATTAAAACTATTTCATTCACTATGTTGTCAATTGGTTTATGAATATATTCTAGTATTTTTAGCCTTTCTAATGTCATTTATTATACTTTGTTAAATAAGAACACCCCAATAGTCATGATAAGCTAAAGCATTGGCTGATTTTAAAAGCGTACTTTTTGCACCGTAGTTGCTGGCCAAGTGTAATAATTTTCTCCAAATCTGACATTAATATTTAGCAAACATGTTGTTCCACAGGTTTTCATTTAAAAGTTTTTCCTGTCGGATTAGCGTCGTAGGTAATTTTATACAGATGTTTCTTAAGGTACCACAATTTTTTTTTTTGCAAAGATATGAAAGCATAATTCGTAGTTTTTAAGCATAGCAACACTCACTAGAATTTTATGTGTAGTACTGCTTGTTTTCACTAGCTAGTACATGTACACACGAAACGCTCCTATTGCAATATTTGGTAGGTGCAATCCATTTTTTAGTCACTTCTTTATAGTTTTTTGAAAGAAACATTTTCAACTGTGTTCAACTGGGTTAACACATTGATAGAATTATTTGATTTCAGCAGTTTCTACGTTTATTAAACAATCGTTTAATTGATACGAATGTGGGCCATTAGCTTAAATAAATCTCCACGAAAATGTTACAATAAACTTTTTGCTAAATTTGTGAAATTATACTACATGCAAACACAATTTGTTTCTTTCAGCTACGCTTGCAGATATGCTTTCAACAGTTATCTTCAAAATCGTTTTTATTGTCCATGATTAGCAAAAATTTTGCGAAATCACGAAAAGATTTCTTCGGAAAAATAAATCTCTCAAATAGAAGTTTTGAAAAACTAAATAGCACTTCTGTCCTAGGCTGAAATTTCTTACATGATTTTTAGCTACTTTACCTCTTATTATTCTGGCTCAATTCTTCGTCGGCCATTCGAATTGACCTAACAACTGTCTTGAAAAGTAGTAATTACTAAGCACGTACGAACTAGAAATAACTAATAAAAATGTTTCTAATTCAAGGTGGCACTTAGATGAGTATTTGCTTGAGCTATTTGAAACTTTAGATAGGACCGTTCTCAAATGTTTAAATGGATACTATCCCGAGTTTATGAACTACTTCTAACGAATTATCATCAGGAAACTAGAAATAATGGTAGACTACTTCATATCTTGCAAAATTTCCAAAAATTAATCTGAAAAAAGGGTTTCTTATTATGGTTACAGTTTGATTAAGAACAACCGGCAAAATTTTACGTTTTGGTAGGAATGGAATTTTAATAATCCATATAATTTAGCAATACAACTAGATGCAACCTGTTCTTAGCTCCGATTTTAAAAATGGAGAAAATTGTTGTACATACTAGATAGAAACACTTTTTGCAGCTTGACAACCAAGCTCTTCTCATACAAATTCCAACGTGTTTTCCAAAAATCCACCACCTGGAAAAATAAAAGTCATTGAATATGTCGTTTATAAATATGTGGTTAAGATTTTAGTCAAGCAGCCTCTGTTATTCCACAAATGAACACTGGTGACGGTGTGAGTGTATCTTTATTTACAACTGCCGTAATTCAATAGTTGATTATATTTTATGCGACCACTGGAAAAACCATTACCCAAAGGGAAATTCAATCATTGGGATAAAAATAGCGTGACGACAGTGTTTTCGAAATACCCCTATTTATAAAATGTCATATTTCACCATGTGGATGTGATGTTTAGAAGAAAAAGCAACCCGTGCTGCGATGGGAAGAGATCTTGTGATTTAAGAAAATTCAGATGTTTCCCACTTATATTGCCGATATCTGTGGAAAGATTTGATGGGACAGGATTGAAGAACATTCCGCAAGAAATCATCCTTCCCGAGGGTGAAAGTTAACTAAAATTGAAAGTAAATTTGATAGGTTTGCAAAATTTAATCGATACTCTCCCTATTTGTTTTACACAAGTCGTTAACTATTCCAGATATAAGGATGCTACATTTTATTTTGTTATGATCACGTCCTTAGTATTTTATTTCGAATTCCAGGTATACATGGATGGGCACTATGTTACACCGTACTGTTAAACATAGACGGTAAAGTGAAGTTTTACGATTACCTGAAGAACGGTTCGAGTACGCCAAAGTGGAAGAACTTGTTGAAAGAATTTCAGCCACAACACACTCTTTTTGTACTTAAAGTGTGAAATCCTTGCACATATATTTTAGCTTCGAAAATGCATCTTTCTACCTTTAAATGTCTATTATACCTATTATGAACGCAATTTAGCCTAATACCTTAATATCCAGACTTCAATAGATCGGAAACTTTACGAAGTACAATGGGGCGAGTTAAATTGATGCATGGGGTCAACTTGGAGCAAAAGGAAATATAACTTGAAATAGACAACTTGGTTTACTATAATATGCGCTACATAATATGGAGTACTTGGTTTGAACCAACTTGACTTTTGGACTCAGGACGCGGGACCCTGGAAAATGCATATTTTCTGAGTTTTGCAGGACTGTGTATCGGATGTGTAAAATCAGGACCGTTTGGATGGAAAATATGATAAGTCGATGGTAGTCATTCCCAATGTGTGTTATATACACGTTTGAACAAAGAATGAACAGAAATTCTAAAAATAGATGTAAAATAAAAATAAAAATCATACACAAGGCGTATTTCAAAAATATAAACACGTTGAACAAAGAATAAAACAGAAACTGTAAAAAAGAATGTTAAAAATGGTAAAAACTAAGAAAGGTAAAATCGAAATCGTACACAAAGCGTTGTCTCGTTTTACGCACCATCAAAAAATGTGTCATGAATCATGAACACCATTTTTTTAAGCGAAGAGGAGAATATGAATGCAGTATTTTTTGTTGATATCACACTGGCAAACGGTGTTAGGGTTTTTATAAAGTTAAAGTTCTTCATCTTGTGAACAAAATAGTGTAAAGTATATGTATAAAAAGTATAACAAAAGAGTGTAAAGTATCAATATAAAAATTACATGTTTATGATTATATGTTTTCATGTGTAGTCATGTCATGTGTCATAGTCATGTCATGTGTAGTCATGCTAAGAATATTATTAAGAATATATGAGGTTGATATTGGTAAAAAAATTAAGAATATTGAGGCTGAAACGAAAAAAACACTATTCTTACAAAAAAAATAATTGTGCTTACACATGTTTTTCTTTTGATTTCATCCCGGGTTGAAATAAACTATAGTGTTTTTTGCAGGAAAAAAGAGCAAATCAGTAAAATTTCAGCCTTGCCATCATTCTCGACCCCAGAGCTCTTTGAGATAAACTTTCGTGTTTATCTCAAAGAGCTCTGGGGACGAGAATGCCTTGTCATTGTTCTTATTCTGTTCTTATTTTTTTCATAAGATTTCAGCCTCATTGTTGTTATAAAATTGTTCTAATAAAAAAAGGATATGTAAAACACTTACCGTGACATGTTCATTTTTTCTTTAATTTAAATGTTCGCTATTAATAACTCTAAAACAATCTCTGTAATCTGCTACAACCCAACTAACTTGGAAACTTAACACACCTGGATTCATAGCTCAAAAAAGTCATTTGATTGTTTCAACACCTTGAATAATAGAGACACGTGTATGTGAAAAATACCCTGGGGAGACATATAGCTGGTGCAGCAAAATGTCGGCTCGTGACATAACGGTGCTAATAGCATGTTCATCTCTTTCATCTTTTTTTTTTCTTAAAATATCTTACTTCTTAAGCATTTTAAAGATCTACTATGTGTGTATCATCTTGTAAATGTTAGGTGTTTTTAGAGGCTGTTTACACGTACCCGACATGAAACTCATGCCGGTTTGGTGCACACAAAGCGTTCCTGCCGGCATGAAATGAAAATTTATTCTCAAATACATGCTGGCCATTGCACTGGCAAAATAAAATTTTCTTCAATAAACGAACATATAGCTTTTGATTTCTGTGTCATTCAGCTTCTTTATGCAGTACTTGTGCATATTATAAGCTGTTTTCATACCGGCATGAAACACATTTTGCGTTCACACGGTAATAACATGCTAAAAAAGCACCAAAAAGGAAATTTCATGCCCGTCTTAAGGACGGGCATGAAATCATGGCGGCATGAAATTTTATGTCGGCTTTGACGTGTGAACAGTAATAGGGTTTCCTGAAGACACCGAAATGAACTCATGTCGGCATGAAAAAATGCGTGTAAACGGGGTCTTAATCAGCTTTTCACAGCACCCACACTCAGTAGGAATACTTTTTTATAGAACAAAAATTATAAAAAATGCTGACTTTATGATTTTTTTTTATTATAGCGTGAGTCAGTATTTTGTATCATCTAAATTTTGCCGCATTGCGTCCCACTTCTCGATATCAGGATCCCGTGTCCCGAGTCCCGCGTCTCGAGTCCCGCGTCCCGACTCAACAGGGTCCCGCGTCCTGCGTCCCACTTTTCCGATATGCCGTAGAACAAGGATATATAAAAAGAAGACTAAAGAACTTGTTCTTTCTTGATTTCACTACCTTGGTTTAAAAACTGGCCGACTCCCTTAACGATTAAATTTAATTTAATTTTTATGTAATTAGGATGCGAATTTGTACACGCGACATGGTAAAATCGCTGGTACATGGTATACCAAACGAAGAAGAAGATCATCACGCAACGCAGACGGAAGGCAAGAGATTTGCCTAATGAAGATCCTCAGTATATTTAATATCAAGGTTTTTTCCAGCTGGAAAAAAGCTGCAAAGAGAGATAATGATATAATGAGACAAACTGTACTATACTGTTGTGCTTTAGAATAATTGTAAAACTATCCAATATCTATAACTTTGTAATGTAAACAAGCTTTATTAAATTTCGTTTAAGACATCATGACACGTGGTGAACAGGAGAATGAACACATTCTTGCAACTTCAAAAATGGCGTACACGCTTGTTGTGCACGAAGATTCCGAAGAAGAGTTTCGCGTCGATGGATTTAAAAGAAGTACGAGTTACACTGTGTTGTTTTATGTGTTTGGTTTTTTAAGCGTTGGGTTGATTTTTCTTCTTGGATATTGGTATCCAGTTCGCAGAATGAAATTTACTCATTCTAAATGTGCTCTTGAGGAGGCGACAATTTTGCTGATCAAGCAGACACATGGGGGACAGTTGTATTTGAGCGAAATCAAAACAGTAAATTACAGTAAAGAACGCAATGAATTGAAAGATAAACAATTTTCTAATTTTGAATTGGAACTTTTATCAAGATCGTGTTTTAAATATTTCGAACATAAATTCTTGCGTTATTACTTTAACTCCAACTATGATAAAGCATTTGAAATTTCTGGACTAGATGAAATTCTCACAGTGCAGGAAATATATGAAATGTCACAAGGATTGTCGCGTGGTTCGTGTTTACAGAAACTCATTCTTCATGGAGAAAATTTTATCAATGTTCCAGTTCGCTCTTATTTTATAATCTTTATACAACTAGTTGCTGATCCGTTTTACGTTTTTCAAGTTTTTAGTGTTTCCCTTTGGTACAGTGACAACTATATATACTATGCTAGTGTGATCGTTCTGATGACATTATTCTCACTTATACTTAACACCTATGAAACTAAAAGCCATCTGCAGAAACTCCATGATATGGTAGCTGATGCATTTGATGTGAAGATTTTATCACGTGGAGAAAACGGAGTTGATGTAACTTCTAAATCTTCAAAGGATTTAGTTCCTGGTGATGTTCTAGTAATCCCACCAGAAGGTCTACATCTTCCTTGTGATGCTGTTCTCTTAAACGGACGATGTGTTGTAAATGAAAGTACCCTCACAGGAGAAAGTTTTCCAACTTCGAAAACAGGTGTGGATGGTATGACTTCAACGAGTGGAAATGTGTTGTCTGAAATATTTTCAGTAAACAAGCATAAGAGACATACTTTATATAATGGGACAGAAATTCTACAAGCTAATTTATATGGGGGAGACACGCGTATTCTTGCTGTGGTCATTCGCACTGGATTTTGTACGTTAAAGGGACGTTTAATTCGTTCAATCATCCACCCAAAACCAGTTCATTTCACATTTTTCCGAGACTCAATGAAATTTATTTTATTTCTTGGTTTCCTTGCATTTTTTGGTTTTGTTTATACCATCATCGTATTTATAAGACACGGCGAACCACCAGGTGTTATAGCTAGAAAATCTCTAGACGTATTTACAATCGCAGTTCCGCCGGCTTTACCCGCATGCATGTCTATTGGATTAATGTACGCTCTCCATCGTCTACGAAAACAGCAGATTTATTGCATCGATCCGGCACGTGTAAACGTTTGTGGTAAAGTCAAGATGTTTGTGTTTGACAAGACTGGAACATTAACTGAAGATACATTGATTGTTTCGGGCGTGGTGAGAGTGGAAGACAATGTTGCCCAACTGATGGAGCATTCTGTTAATACGATACGAGACTCTAGTCTTGTGAAAGGTTAGGTCATTGTTTAATCTTTCTCTTTGATCTATTTCTGTGAATTTGACACCCTGGACATCCGGGGTGAAATTCCGTGTAGATTATCATTTTCACATTGCTTCTCTATAATAATAGC
This sequence comes from Hydractinia echinata, assembly GCA_030067915.1. Taxonomy (NCBI): domain Eukaryota; kingdom Metazoa; phylum Cnidaria; class Hydrozoa; order Anthoathecata; family Hydractiniidae; genus Hydractinia; species Hydractinia echinata. Next base: position 368,243 of record JASGCC010000036.1, on the reverse strand, counting down.
CGTTGTCTGTTTGTTTGTCTGTCTGTTACGGAAACACGAAATGCGATATATAAAGGACGGACGATCTATAATATAACGGACGATATATAATATTTTCTACCACAACCACCATATTATAGCCATATTGGAACCATATCATAATAACATTTCAACCATATGGTATAAGGACGCACTTGAAGCCCAAAACATTTTTGGACTCCAAGCATCTGTTGATCCGGTTGAATATTCCAGTCATCTTATATTGTTCGTGTTTCTTCTTTTATAGCAATGGCTTGCTGTCACAGCTTAACTATTATTAAAGGACAAGTAATTGGTGATCCTCTCGATTCCTATATGTTTGACTTTACAAAATGGAAACTCAATGAACCAAGTGATGAATCGGGTTCTAAATACGAGCTACTCGCCCCTGTTACGGTTTTTCCTCCAGGCATAATATTTGCTCCTGATATGTCGCAAGAGACGATCTTGGACAGTAAGATGGAGAGCGCAAAGGAGATCGGGATTTTCAAACAGTACCCGTTCGAATCGTCTTTGCAAAGGATGAGTGTGATCACAAAGCAACTCGATCGGTCTTATATGACTGTATATGCGAAGGGATCCCCAGAAATGATACTGTCTTTGTGCCAAGAAGAAACCAAGCCCGTCGATATTTTAGATGTACTGATGGAATTCACAAAAGTAGGAAGTAGAGTTCTCGCTGTTGCAACTAAAGATTTTCCTTTATCAACAAAATGGCATCATTTAAGAAAAATGTCGCGATGTGAAGTGGAATCTGATCTTCAGTTTCTTGGATTGATCATTTTTGAGAACGCTTTAAAACCAGCTTCTAAAAGTGTCCTCAAAACTTTAGAAAATGCAAACATTAGAACAATCATGGCGACTGGCGATAATCTGTACACAGCAGCCTCTGTTGGCAGAGAAGTAGACATTGTAAAGTCTTATCAAAAGATTATCGAAGTTAAATTCAGTGAGGAAGATAAATTGACCTATGAAGTCTTGCAACGTGAGGAGAGTGAAGCTTCTAAAACTTTAGACGCAGTTGTAAATGTCGAGTACACCGATCTTGATTACACTGTTGCACTGAATGGTAGCACCTTTATGCGTCTAAGGGAGAAATACGCAGGTTTGTTGCCGAAAATTTTAATGTCAGCCTCTATTTTCGCTAGAATGTCTCCAGACCAGAAAACCATTCTTGTTGAAGATTTGAAAAAGATTGGGTATGGAGTGGGGATGTGCGGAGATGGTGCAAACGATTGCGGTGCACTTAAAGCTGCACATGCAGGTAAATATTGTGCGATTAATTGCTATTATTGACATGTTCTTCTTAACATTTTATCAGATCTTACGCGTTTTCCCTTGCCTTAAATAAGGAGATTTTCGCAGAAAATTTTCTCAAAACTAACTTCTGCAACAGTTTACAGGAATCCCAAAAATTATGCAAATGTAGGCAAAAATTGATCGGACCCAAAAACAAAATCCGCAAATTTTTTTGAAAACGTGATTTTTATTCCCAGACTAAATTAAATTGCATTGGATAGTGAAAGAATCACATCGTGTCAATCATAAGCTTGGATATGTCTGACACCAACCCAGTTACATTCGCCCCAATGCTCATTCTGCTCACTTACCACTAAAAAATGATTCTTCCTAACTTAACAAAAAATAGTGGTGGCATGACAAAAGAGATCCAAACTTCACAACTTATCACAGTTTAAGCAATGCTATCTATCGTAAGAAAGGCATAAAGTTAATGCTAGATCAGCTATCAAGAATCCAGTTAAAATCCCTAAGCCACAAAGGGATCAGATAATGCAAATGGAATAACGCATGGAATGAGGTATATGAAATATGTAAGATATACAAAAATAATATGATTATACTTGCGTTCTGAGCATCTTCTGGCTAGCGAATTTTACCAAATGAAGAATTGCGCAGAGGCATCAATAATAATCAACATGATGATAATCTGCTGGAGAATGTATGTAACTATACGATGGCGATGGTGAGGAACTGAACGAAAATATGTTAAAAGGGGAAGATTTTGAATCAGATTAGAAACGGATGAAGAAAAAACTGACAAACACAAGAAAAGGATCAGTCCCCAAATAAAGCAGTATAATCAATCCCTCATTTCGTGATTATTCGTATGTCCTTCTCGTAAATGAGATCTTAGAAACGGTTTAGGACGTAACGAATAAATTCGTTTTCTGCCAATACACACTAAAGGTCAAATAAAAGATAACATACAAAGGTTCCGCAAGGAAGTGCTAAAACTGAAGCTGATGTTACTTTAAGGAAGCACCATTACCACACGAGAACAAGAAAGAAGCAGACGCTGCTACAACAAAAAAAGCACACATCAGCTGGTATGACGATAATGAAATGCGAAAATGCATTTGATAAACTCTACTGGAGACAAACGATGAATTAAGGACCTTTTTAAAAAATAATCCGCATGATATCATTTTCATAATTGAAGAACTTATTCTTTATCTTGAATTCAATGATATTGTATGTGTTAAATTCTCTGACAACAGCTGATATAGGATAATGTTTCTTGAAATGTCACAACGACTTTTAGGAAAAAGCCCTTTCTCATTCTTTTTTAGCAGATTGGGAGGGGTGTCAAATGTCAGGGATTGGGGTGGAACATAACACAAAAAATTCAGAATTGAGGAGGGGTCCTAATTAATTAAAATCGCAAGCGGAGTCCCTTCTTAATATTAGACAGGGAAGAGTATCTTTACAGCCTTCCTTCAGCGTTATCTCTTATCTTGCCTAACTTACAGTAGGTTCTATAATGTATCCTTTGTTTTAGGAATTGCTCTTTCCGACACAGAAGCTTCAGTTGCGTCACCTTTCACATCAAAAGTATTCGACATATCTTGTGTTCCACGGTTGCTCAAGGAAGGTAGAGCAGCGCTTGTGACGTCATTTGGTATTTTTAAATACATGGCATTGTATAGTTTCCTGCAATTCATTGGAGTTCTTATATTATACTCAAGCAACTCTAATTATTCCGATTTGCAGTTTTTATATGTTGATTTGTTCTTGAATCTGCCATTGGTTGTGACTATGATACAATCTGAAGCCAGTGATAAATTAACCAAGAAACGTCCACCTGGTAAATTAGTTCATCCAATATTTCTGGGAGGTATTCTTCTTCAAACTATCCTCGTGTTCCTTTTTCAATTTGGTGCATTCATTTACGTCAGACACATCTATTGGTACAAACCGCCTTCTTCTTTCAAAGAGAACGAAACAGAAGAACTAAATTTTGTGAGCTATGAGAATGTTGCAGTGTTAACCGTGTCATATTTTCAATACATCTGGTTATCTGCAGTGTGCGCATCAGGAAAACCATATCGCAAGGCACTCTACCTCAACTATAAATATGTGTTTATGTTTCTTTGTGCAACCATATTTACTATCTATATTTCACTGTATCCACCGGAAGCTATTCGAAAGTTATTCCTGATCGCGTCCGTACCAAGCTGGAAATTTTTGCTGTCGTTGGTGATGATTGCTTTTGGTCATTTTTACGTGTCCTATGTTGTGGAGAAGATATTTTTACCATCTGCAATGGTAAAACGTCTAAGCGATTATGTTCGTGGCAAGAAAGAGCCTCGTAATGAATATAAACATATTTATAACACGTTGAAATATAATTCTGATTGGCCACCGTTAGAGAGACTATCTTGTGATGAGAGTGAGACTTAATACGCGCTTTTGTAGCACTACCTGCGTTTATAAAACCGCGGGGAAAGCGCGTTTAAATTTTTTGTAAAACTTAAGACGCAGATAATGACATGTTTAATTAAACAAAACAAAAAATTTCAGTTTGTAGAAAAAACAATTTCACATCTATTGATACTTTTATGTTACTCGGTTGTATGTGTGTGTTTATTAAAAGGGCTACAAAACAGGCTGTTGTTATTTTCTTTAGAGTGATCTACACAAAAGTAAAGCTAATGGATGTGAAAGAGTTTATGCGCACTAAGGACAAAGAAAACACCTAAAATCAACTTAAATATCACATTGGACATCTAAGTAAACTTCAAGATAGCTAGCTATATTCTAGCTAACTATCTTGAAGATAGCTAGATAGCTAGCTATATTCTTCTAAACTTTCCATAGAAGCATACAAAGTTATTGTACATAAAGGCATTTTTTTATAAGTCTTAATTACCTTCTTAAGCAGCATGCAGCATAGCGTAATACAACTTCTCCTGTTGTCTTTGTTTTTTCGGCAAAATAAACTTCTGCAGATTGTAACTTATTTTACAGCCAAACATAGCAACCACAAAAGTAGCAAATTTAGTCATTAAGAAAATAAATATTAATAAACAAACTTATTCGTATAAATTTTGGCAAGCATTTATTTGGCGATGGACCAAATTGATTTTTTTGGCAAGTATTTAATTTGGCGATGGCAAAAATATCTTAAATTTGGCATGCATTTAATTTGGCAATGGCAATTTTGACTTAAATTTGACGTGTATTTAATTTGGCGATGAAAAGATTTTAGGTTGCGTACAAATTTTAACTTAAAAACTTTAGAGGACAGAAGAGATAGAAAAAACGATTTTTAAACAAGAACATGCTTTATATTAAAACAAAAGGAAGTGTTGTAAAATTTAGCCTAGTTTTGTTTTGTCACATTTTTTTGTCTGTAACAGAGTTGAATTTTTATGCACTGGATTTGGCAAGGGATAAAAAATAAATAAATTTGACGAGCATTTATTTTGACAAAAAATTTGGCGAGCACTTAATTTGGCGATTTTAAACCAAAATCGCCAAATTTAGTGCTCACCAAAATTTGTACGAATAAGGTAGTTGTAAAGTGCGTATAATTTCTTGTTATTTGGACTTTTTTTGAGTGGTCCTCCAAGATCACGCCCCTTTAATTTCAGCATGTAAATTTTAAGGACGGTAAGTACTTTTTTAATTAAATTTGCCATCGCTTTCTCAACTAAAAAATTATTTACCTTACTCTCTATTGTATTATATTAAAACTATTTCATTCACTATGTTGTCAATTGGTTTATAAATATATTCTAGTATTTTTAGCCTTTCTAATGTCATTTATTATACTTTGTTAAATAAGAACACCCCAATAGTCATGATAAGCTAAAGCATTGGCTGATTTTAAAAGCGTACTTTTTGCACCGTAGTTGCTGGCCAAGTGTAATAATTTTCTCCAAATCTGACATTAATATTTAGCAAACATGTTGTTCCACAGGTTTTCATTTAAAAGTTTTTCCTGTCGGATTAGCGTCGTAGGTAATTTTATACAGATGTTTCTTAAGGTACCACAATTTTTTTTTTTGCAAAGATATGAAAGCATAATTCGTAGTTTTTAAGCATAGCAACACTCACTAGAATTTTATGTGTAGTACTGCTTGTTTTCACTAGCTAGTACATGTACACACGAAACGCTCCTATTGCAATATTTGGTAGGTGCAATCCATTTTTTAGTCACTTCTTTATAGTTTTTTGAAAGAAACATTTTCAACTGTGTTCAACTGGGTTAACACATTGATAGAATTATTTGATTTCAGCAGTATCTACGTTTATTAAAAAATCGTTTAATTGATACGAATGTGGCAAATTCCCTAACAAGATTAATTATTCGCGGGATTAATTTTCGCCATTAGCTGAAATAAATCTCCACGAAAATGTTACAATAAACTTTTGCTAAATTTGTGAAATTATACTACATGCAAACACAATTTGTTTCTTTCAGCTACGCTTGCAGATATGCTTTCAACAGTCTTCAAAATCGTTTTGATTGTCCATGATTAGCAAAAATTTTGCGAAATCACGAAAAGATTTCTTCGGAAAAATAAATCTCTCAAATAGAAGTTTTGAAAAACCAAATAGCACTTCTGTCCTAGGATGAAATTTCTTAAATGATTTTTAGCTACTTTACCTCTTATTATTCTGGCTCAATTCTTCGTCGGCCAATCGAATTGACCTAATAACTGTCTTGAAAGTAGTAATTACTAAGCACGTACGAACGAGAAATAACTAATAAAAATGTTTCTAATTCAAGGTGGCACTTAGATGCTTATTTGCTTGAGCTATTTGAAACTTTAGATAGGACCGTTCTCAAATGTTTAAATGGATACTATCCCGAGTTTATGAACTACTTCTAACGAATTATACATCAGGAAACTAGAAATAATGGTAGACTACTTCATATCTTGCAAAATCTCCAAAAATTAATCTGAAAAAAGGGTTTCTTATTATGGTTACAGTTTGATTAAGAACAACCGGCAAAATTTTACGTTATGGTAGGAATGGAGTTTTAATAATCCATATAATTTAGCAATACAACTAGATGCAACCTGTTCTTAGCTCCGATTTTAAAAATGGAGAAAATTGTTGTACATATTAGATAGAAACACTTTTTGCAGCTTGACAACCCAGCTCTTCTCATACAAATTCCAACGTGTTTTGAAAAAATCCACCACCTGGAAAAATAAAAGTCATTGAATATGTCGTTTATAAATATGTGGTTAAGATTTTAGTCAAGCAGCCTCTGTTATTCCACAAATGAACACTGGTGACGGTGCGAGTGTATCTTTATTTACAACTGCCGTCATTCAATGGTTGATTATATTATTTGAGGCGCAATATATGCCACCACTGGAAAAACCATTACCCAAAGGGAAATTCAATCATTGGGATAAAAATAGCGTGACGACAGTGTCTTCGAAATACCCCTATTTATAAAATATCATATTTCACCATGTGGATGTGATGTTTAGAAGAAAAAGCAACCCGTGCTGCGATGGGAAGAGATCTTATGATTTAAGAAAATTCAGATGTTTCCCACATATATTGCCGATATCTGTGGAAAGATTTGATGGGACAGGATTGAAGAACATTCCGCAAGAAATCATCCTTCCCGAGGGTGAAAGGTAACTAAAATTGAAAGTAAATTTGATAGGTTTGCAAAATTTAATCGATACCCTCCCTATTTGTTTTACACAAGTCGTTAACTATTCCAGATATAAGGATGCTACATTTTATTTTGTTATGATCACGTCCTTAGTAATTTATTTCGAATTCCAGGTATACATGGATGGGCACTATGTTACACCGTATTGTTAAACATAGACGGTAAAGTGAAGTTTTACGATTACCTGAAGAACGGTTCGAGTACGCCAAATTGGAAGAACTTGTTGAAAGAATTTCAGCCACAACACACTCTTTTTGTACTTAAAGTGTGAAATCCTTGTACATATATTTTAGCTTCGAAAATGCATCTTTCTACCTTTAAATGTCTATTATACCTATTATGAACGCAATTTAGCCTAATACCTTAATATCCAGACTTCAATAGATCGGAAACTTTACGAAGTACAGTGGGGCGAGTTAAATTGATGCATGGGGTCAACTTGGAGCAAAAGGAAATATAACTCGAAATAGACAATTTGGTTTACTATAATATGCGCTACATAATATGGAGTACTTGGTTTGAACCAACTTGACTTTTGGTCAACTTGGTTTAAAATTCAACTCGATGTACAAAAGCCGCAAGGTAATTGAAAATGAAGTTTATTTTACAAGGATATATAAAAAGAAGACTAAAGAACTTGTTCTTTCTTAATTTCACTCAAAAGTAGTACAGTAAATTTACCTTGGTTTAAAAACTGGCTGACTCCCATAACGATTAAATTTAATTTAGTTTTTATGTAATTATGATGCGAATTTGTACACGCGACATGTTAAAATCACCGGTACATGGTATACCAAACGAAGAAGAAGATCATCATGCAACGCAGACGGAAGGCAAGAGATTTGCCTAATGAAGATCCTCAGTATATTTAATATCAAGGTTTTTTTCAGCTGGAAAATAGCTGCAAAGAGAGATAATGATATAATGAGACAAACTGTACTATACTGTTGTGCCTTAGAAAAATTGTAAAACTATCCAATAATCTCCGATAATTGTAGTTGTGTATTAGCTACCTCAAATTTAAGAATAAAAGATTCCGCCTCCGCCGGCGGAAATCAAAAAGAATATTATAAACTTTCTCCCCATGGTATCCATCAACTTTGACTTCCGACTGAATAATCATTATTAATGACGACACAAAAATTCCGTGCAGAGTGAGAACAATTCAACTTTGTGGTGGAGAGTGTCTAATTATTTTTTTTAAAAGAACGATTAAAATATTTCAGACAGCATTAGCAAATATAGTGACTTTGATCATCAAGAGAAAGTATTGATGTTTGCTTAAGAAGAAAGAAAGTTTCATTCAACATTCATTCTGTGTTTCGATTGTGTTGAGTTCATTGTTTTATACGAATGTTTAAACATTAGGGTAGTACTAGACGTGTTTATTATTTTGAAGAAATAAAGGTTGAGATTGTTCTTTTTACGTTTGATTGAGTAATCTTTAAAAGCGGTGCAAGGCTTCGATTAATGAACGAAAGGATATTTTCGCGAACGAGGTCAAAATCCGTGAAACTCGCAAAGTTTCTGCTCGCGGACGTTTGTACGCCAAAAGTCACGACTTTTATCACATGTCAGCCTTTGATATGATTTCTAAAAAGATTTTGTGGATTTCATATAAACAAGAAAACGATGCATAAACAAAAAACGGAAATAAGCACAAAGATAAAGCAGTAAAACTTGAGACAACTGTCAACATTCAATTCATTTACGCATACAATTATGAAATAAATTCGTCAACTTCAAGAACTTTGTAAACAAAACTTTCTAATGTAAACAAACTTTATTAAATTTCGTTTAAGACATCATGACACGTGGTGAACAAGAGAATGAACACATTCTTGCAACTTCAAAAATGGCGTACACGCTTGTTGTGCACGAAGATTCCGAAGAAGAGTTTCGCGTCGATGGATTTAAAAGAAGTACGAGTTACACTGTGTTGTTTTATGTGCTTGGTTTTTTAAGCGTTGGGTTGATTTTTCTTCTTGGATATTGGTATCCAGTTCGCAGAATGAAATTCACTCATTCTAAATGTGCTCTTGAGGAGGCGACAATTTTGCTGATCAAGCAGACACATGGGGGACAGTTGTATTTGAGCGAAATCAAAACAGTAAATTACAGTAAAGAACGCAATGAATTGAAAGATAAACAATTTTCTAATTTTGAATTGGAACTTTTATCAAGATCGTGTTTTAAATATTTCGAACATAAATTCTTGCGTTATTACTTTAACTCCAACTATGATAAAGCATTTGAAATTTCTGGACTAGATGAAATTCTCACAGTGCAGGAAATATATGAAATGTCACAAGGATTGTCGCGTGGTTCGTGTTTACAGAAACTCATTCTTCATGGAGAAAATTTTATCAATGTTCCAGTTCGCTCTTATTTTATAATCTTTATACAACTAGTTGCTGATCCGTTTTACGTTTTTCAAGTTTTTAGTGTTTCCCTTTGGTACAGTGACAACTATATATACTATGCTAGTGTAATCGTTCTGATGACATTATTCTCACTTATACTTAACACCTATGAAACTAAAAGCCATCTGCAGAAACTCCATGATATGGTAGCTGATGCATTTGATGTGAAGATTTTATCACGTGGAGAAAACGGAGTCGATGTAACTTCTAAATCTTCAAAGGATTTAATTCCTGGTGATGTTCTAGTAATCCCACCAGAAGGTCTACATCTTCCTTGTGATGCTGTTCTCTTAAACGGACGATGTGTTGTAAATGAAAGTACCCTCACAGGAGAGAGTTTTCCAACTTCGAAAACAGGTGTGGATGGTATGACTTCAACGAGTGAAAATGTGTTGTCTGAAATATTTTCAATAAACAAGCATAAGAGACATACTTTATATAATGGGACAGAAATTCTACAAGCTCATTTTTATGGGGGAGACACGCGTATTCTTGCTGTGGTCATTCGCACTGGATTTTGTACGTTAAAGGGACGTCTTATTCGTTCAATCATCCATCCAAAACCAGTTCATTTCACATTTTTTCGAGATTCGATGAAATTCATTTTATTTCTTGGTTTACTTGCATTTTTTGGTTTTGTTTATACCATCATCGTATTTATAACACACGGTGAACCCCCAGGTGTTATAGCTAGAAAATCACTGGACATATTCACAATCGCAGTCCCACCAGAACTACCAGCATGCATGTCTGTCGGATTAATGTACGCTCTCCATCGTCTACGAAAACAGCAAATTTACTGCATTGATCCCGCGCGTGTGAATGTTTGTGGTAAAGTCAAGATGTTTGTGTTTGACAAGACAGGAACATTAACTGAAGATACATTGGCTGTTTCAGGCGTGGTCAGAGTGGAGGATAATGTTGTCGAACCGATGGAGCATTCTGTTAATAAGATACAAGACTCTACTCTTGTGAAGGGTAAGAATGTTTATTGAAAATGAATACAAAACATATATGCAGGGTTTACACTATTCAATAAGTTAAGCAACTTAAGCAAATTATGTTACGCAACTTCAACTGAAGTATATTGCAATTATCATTTATTTCCTGTTCCTATTTTCATGCTCAGGTGCCATGGTATAGTTTAAATTCATTTTGTTCTCTTGCGTCTTAAAAACATTTCCTTCGTACGTTGCGCTTCCAGTTCACATCACCAAAGCCATGAAGCAAGTATGCAGGAAGAGCAAAAATGAAACAACAGATAAAACAGAGAATAAATTTTTTTTGACATTCTTGCTTTAATACATGCTTCATGCTTCACTTCGACTTCACTAGCTTCATAAGTGTTCATACAGTGCATGCTTCGGCTTCTAATTCTGCTTTTGCTTCCTAGATGTGAACCAGAGATGATTGTTTCTTGTTAAACATGTGATTTACTAGAAACCGGCGTAACGACAATTTTGTTTTTTCATGAAAGTTTACGTTTATGTTGAACATGCTTCTTTTGTTTACTGTGCAAAATTTCATCGAAAATAGAAACAATGCAGGGAAAGGGGAGGGGGCGGTGGGGAACCTAAAATGGAAAAATTTCAGAAATACATATCATCAAACATAACGTAACTGTGCAGAACAAAAAATCTGTGCTCGCACTTTTCCAAATGTAAATCAAACAACTACCAGGTGGCTTCCTGTTTTGTAACTTTATAGCTGTCACCAGATTTTACTTTGGCTGTTACTAGTCATGTAAAATAAACATAGGTTACGTTTATATTCTTTGCGAATAAAATCCATGGATATCTTTAAATGTAATTTATATCTTTCATTATTATAAAATATTATCTTTAGTCTACTATTTAAACTGTTTGTAGGTACATTTCAGACATTTTACATTCTTGTTGTTAACTTTTAGCAATGGCTTGCTGTCACAGCTTAACTATCATTAAAGGACAAGTAATTGGTGATCCTCTCGATTCCTATATGTTTGATTTTACTAAATGGAAACTCAATGAACCAAGTGACGAATCCGGTTCCAAGTACCAGCTACTCGCTCCTGTCACGGTTTCTCCTCCAGAAATAATTTCTGCTACTGATGTTTTACAAGAGACAGTCTTTGACTGTGACATAGAGAGCGCGAAAGAGATCGGAATTTTGAAGCAGTACCCGTTTGAATCGTCTTTACAAAGAATGAGTGTGATCACAAAACAACTTGGCCACTCCAATATGACGGTATATGCTAAAGGCTCTCCAGAGATGATACTTTCTTTTTGTCAGGAGGAAAGCAAACCAGTCGGTATTTTGGATGTACTAATGGAATTCACAAAAGCAGGAAGTAGAGTTCTCGCTGTTGCAACTAAAAATTTGCCTTCATCAACAAAATGGCATCATTTGAAAAAATTGTCACGATCTGAAGTGGAATCTGAGCTGCAGTTTCTTGGATTGATAATTTTTGAGAACGTTTTGAAACCAGCTTCTAAAAATGTCATTAAAACTTTAGAAAATGCAAACATCAGAACAATCATGGCGACTGGCGATAATCTGTACACAGCAGCCTCTGTTGCCAGGGAAGTAGACATTGTAAAGTCTTATCAAAAGACTATCGAAGTCAAATTCACAGAAGAGGATCAATTGAAGTATGAAGTTTTGCAAAATGAGGAGAAAGAAAGTTCAAAAAATTCGAATGCTGTTGTGAATGTCGAGTACGCAAATCTTGACTACGCGATAGCTCTTGGTGGCAATACGTTTATGCGTTTGAGAGAAAAATGCGCAAATGTGTTACCAAAAATTTTAATGTCAGCCTCTGTTTTTGCCAGAATGTCTCCAGATCAGAAAACCATTCTTGTTGAAGATTTGAAAAAGATTGGGTATGGAGTGGGGATGTGTGGAGATGGTGCAAACGATTGCGGGGCACTTAAAGCCGCACATGCAGGTAAATATTTTGCAATTAATTGCTATAATTTACATGTTCGTCTTAACAAGAACTTATCTTTTGCTATATTGGCAAAATTAGGTTCAGCAACAGTTTACATATTTCCTCTTTGCAAATTTCGCAAATATACGCAAATATTTATCAGGTACAAACACAAGTTCCGCAAATTTTTGGAAAAATGTGGTTGGATCGAAAATATATTTGAGATTTTTTAAGACGATGAGTAAAACGATAATGTTTAAAGAATGTATTTTACTTTATATTTAATGTGACGATATAATTCGCGTTTTTGGGAAAATGCTTTTTCCTTGGAAAATATGTATTAATGCAAAATTAAATTAACAAAGTAGCGTTCCAATCAAAAGCATAAGTTCCTCATTTTCTGATCAGAGCTCCTAACTCCAAAGTTTGAATAAAAAACTTCTAATCGCAAAAAAGACTTCTCCGCGAAAATTTCTTCTCTTAACCCTGTGGTGCGTGAGAAAAGACCTTTCTTTTTTTAGTCAACAAATAATCAACTTCTCTTCAGCTGCAGTTGGTTCATGTTTGGTATCGCTGGGTAGCCCAATTCATCTTCTATCTAAAACATGGGAGCACTTTTCAATATAACCTACTCCTTAGGAGTTATGGCGGTCCAACGATAGCCTGTTTTTGCCCCATTTTTGTATTGATATTTGGATATTTCCGGGACACGTCCTTTAAGAATTAAGTTGTTGTAAGCATATTTTTGTTTCTATAATCTACAGTAGTAATTCCTATAACATGCAAATTCATCTCATGTATTTTAGGGATTGCTCTATCTGACTCGGAAGCTTCAGTTGCGTCACCTTTCACATCAAAAATATTCGACATATCTTGCGTTCCACGGTTGCTCAAGGAAGGTAGAGCAGCGCTTGTGACGTCATTTGGTATTTTTAAATACATGGCATTGTATAGTTTCCTGCAATTCATTGGAGTTCTGATATTATACTCGATCAACTCCAGTTATTCCGATTGGCAGTTTCTGTATGTTGATTTGTTCTTGAATCTACCATTGGTTGTGACTATGATACAATCTGAAGCCAGTAATAAATTGACCAAAAAACGTCCACCTGGTAAATTAGTTCATCCAATATTTCTGGGAGGTATTCTTCTTCAAACTCTCCTCCTGTTCCTTTTTCAATTTGGTGCATTCATTTACGTCAGACACATCCATTGGTACAAACCTCCATCTTCTTTTAAAGAGAACGAAACAGAAGAACTAAATTTTGTGAGCTATGAGAATGTTGCAGTGTTAACCGTGTCATATTTTCAATACATCTGGTTATCTGCAGTGTCCGCATCAGGAAAACCATATCGCAAGCCACTCTATTTCAACTACAAATATATGTTTATGTTTATTTGTGCTACCATATTTACGACCTACATTTCACTGGCTCCACCAGAAGCTATTCGAAAGTTATTCCTGATCGCGTCCGTACCAAGTTGGGAATTCTTGCTGTCATTGGTGCTGATTGCTTTTGGTCATTTTTACGTATCCTATGTGGTGGAGAAGATATTTTTACCGTCTGCAATGGTAAAACGTCTAAGCGATCATGTTCGAGGTAAGAAAGAGCCTCGTAATGAATATAAACATATTTACAACACTTTAAAAAATAATTCTGATTGGCCACCGTTAAACGATTTATGACACTACCATTTTTTCTGTTTGAGCGCTAGTGTTAGTCGAAGTCTCTTTGAGTTTTTCCCGCTCGAATTACGCGTTGTGACAATTAGCTTTTCGATAGTCCTTTATACGTTTTACGAAACTTATTTTCTTTTAGTATCCACTCGTTTTGATTTTGACCTATTTTTAACAGACCTTTTATTTTCTACAAGTAACTTGTTGGTGCTTTGTAATTTTTATTTGTATCCTTTTGTTGAAATTAAAAGAAAATATAATAATAAATCAAAACACGAAGATTTTGTTGTACCTCACAGTGAAACACAATCTATAGCGGATACCATCTGAACCTAAAAAAGTGTCTGCTATTGAGACGCGTCTGCCACGTAAATGTTTTTCCCAAATTTCATTAGAAACCTACTATTGGGTGCTCTATTGCGAAGTAATTCGAACACGTAAGGAATCGAAAAATTTGTTCGAATTAGCTAATGTTCAAATTATCGGATAATAGGGAAAAATAAGTATTCGGATATAATTTCTAAAAATTCTTTACTAAGCACTAGAATGTATTATAAGAATTTGTTACTTATCTTATCTTATCTTAGTTTGTTTCTTCGTCTGGGCAAAGTGCTTGTCGATAATGCGGCCAACGTGAATTGCATATGATTGAACCATCTCTCCCCTTCATTTGAAAATAAATTGAAAAGTTGAAAGAAATTTTAAATGTAAAAAAAGAAAAAATGTCTTTACTTTCATTACAGTTTTAGATTAAAAAACGCTAAAACGCAAAAAGTTCTAATTAAAGAGCGTTTTCTAGCCGAAAAAAACTGTTCGTATTATTAGCGAAATGTTCGAGTTAATTAATTAATTAATGTTCGAAATGCAGAATGTTCGAATTAAGCGGCATTTGAATTAACGGATGTGTACTGTATATATATTTCATTCCAAAAAGTAAAACAGAATCAAAATTTCCCTGCGAATTTTTATTCGTTTAGCCCTAAAATTGGCTAAAAAAATAATATAACAAAAATCAGAGAATCCTTAAACGAATATGCAAAACATTGTCTTAAATATAGACAAACCTCTTACAAGATTTATTTGATATTTATCCATTATTGATCGTGTAGAGAGGTAATTCTAAGGGTGACGTAAATTTGGACCTTGAAATGGTGTTACGCTATAGAGAGATGCCCGCCACAGAGAAGAGTCCGCTATAATAAAGGTTTTTTTGAGAGTTTAATATAACTGTCACTCCATCCGTTCCTGAGAAGTGTCTGCTGTCCAGAATAAAATAGCTTTGTATACACAAAAATATAATAACTTACAGCGTCTTCCTCTTAAAAACTCATTCAAATTTGCTTCTTTGATTTTTTACCTACACATAATATAAAAACCTTTTAAAAATATTTAGATAATAGATATATAATATATATGATAGATAAAGGAACAGACTTTGTTTTGAAATGTAGTTACACAGTACTCTATCACATGTTTTCACAAAAGTTTAACTGTGCTTTTACATCAGCTCGAACGATTTCGCTGGCACGGTGGGAATTTCCTAATAAACTCCCATAAAAAACTCTCTAATACTCGAACCCCTATCACTCGAATCTCTCCTTAACTCGAATGTTTTTTTTGGTCTCTTCGGGTATTTCCTCTCTATAACTCGAACGTCGCAACATGTATCTAGAACTTTATATGACACAAGCAGTTTTTTTGCATTGTTTTGGCTCTGTAAACGTAAATAGAGTCTTAACTGATTCAAATGTTTCATATCTACATGTGTGAGGGGTCTTAAATGATTCGAATGTCATTCGAACAAAACGTAAAACGATTCTTTGGATTGAAGTTTTACAATCATGGCGTCTGTTGCTGGGACAAAACGCAAAGCAGAAAACAAGTCCTGCAAAGCCATTTATGCCAAATTTATATAAAAACTTGGAAAAACTCCCAACTCTCTATTACCCGAACCTCTCTATAACTCGAACGGTTTCCGATTCCCCGTGTCTGTTCGAGATATAGAGTCCACTGTATATACATATTTTCTAACAATGAAGTGTCTACATGCAAGAGACAAACATAGCTAGTATAGTGATTTTAAAAAACTTACACTAAATTTTGAAATATTTCCATTTTCTTGCTTTTCTTCTGTTTGCCAAAAATAAAATTTACAATTTCACCAAAAAACAGATTTCAGCGCGAATGAAATTAACAAAAAAATTAACGCGGTCACAAATATGTTAATTTCCTAGGATCAAATATATAAACAAACTTTTTTTTCATTCGATCGAACTAAAGATCGATCAAATTAAATCGCGTTAATTCTTTCGCGCTTTATTATAGCAAGAAGATATATTTGTTAATTAATTAATTTAGTCCCTAACTCAAACCTGTAAGGAACTAAGAAAACATTTTCGTCAGCAACTTGCTTGCTAAAAGCGAGAGTTAGCAAATACCTTGTACTTTGAAATTTACCAGAGAAAAACGTTTACACCTTGAGAACATTGAAAGAAAAGTAAAAAATATTTGGGGAATATTGTCCGACGAATTATTTAGTCAGGGAGTGTCGAGGACAAGAAATAATGAGTATGTACAAAACGAGTGAACTAAAAAACTTGCGCCAAAGTTTTGACCAGACACAAATGCAATTTAACCTGGTCGGCAAGTTTCTAACCGCTTAATGAACCTACTAAGAACCGGATATCATATTACCTTTATCGCCAGCATATTTGTGTCCCTTTTTTTTGCGTTTTGAATGTTATCAAGTGCAAAACTATCTCTCTGTTAGGGGGGGGGTACAACACAGCACGCATAATACACAAAGGTTGGTGGTAACTGTGTTTATTGTGAATAAAAAAATTAAAAAATTGTAAACAAAAAAGTTATTGATTTAATATTTTATCCACTTATCTTGTCAGTATGTGTTGAAATAGTTAAATATAATGCTACTTGCTTAAACTCAGAGCACAGCAAAAAACACCTACAGCATGTTTCATCAATCACTACAGAAATTCAGAAAAACTGCACAACTCTACACTGCAAGCTCTTCTTTTTCAAAACGTGCTTCTTTTTTTGAATATTTTAACAACGATATTGCAAGAAAAAAGTAAATATGTAGGAAGTTTTTAAATATCTAATCTAGGACTGACAGCGACCTCAATCTAAGTGCCTCTCCCTGGGAACGAGGTTGGGCTGTTACGTTAAATTATGTTAACAAGGTCAAAAAGTTCAACCTTCTTATCCTTTCATTATCTCACAGAACGAAAAAACAACGCTGTAATCCACGAAATACCAACGCTCTTCGTATTTCTATGCACATCATATAGTTTACATCGCGAAAAAAAGTACAGTTGCGAAGCGTAGATAAATTTATTGACAGTAGTACTGCAACTCAAATATGTTTGCTATGAGAGAGAGAGGTCTCAGCTAATAAAGGTTCTTGGGAAATTGCCTTACATTGGTTTAAAAACAAGCGTTGGTTGTTGTCTGGCAATAGGGTAATTTTGGAAGAAGATTTTTGTTTATCCCTAATTCTTCTGCAAGTAAGTTTTGTCCTAATTTATCTTGAACTCTCCGTAAGGGGGGCATCTTCACCCTTTTCGTTACACAAGTAGTCTGGAAGAAAAGAATCAAGAAAACTGTTGCAAAACGCTCTGACATGTCGTTTAGCTGGGCAAAGTGATCATAAAGACTTTTCCTAGAAAAAAAAAGAGCCTAATTACATTACTCGAACCTACCCCTTAAATTTCTATGAAATTCTTATATTCGGAAAAATATAATAAATCTCGTTTGGATTATCCTTAGAACTTGAAACTCACAACACAACTTCATTTCATCATGGAAAATCAATCTTTTTATCCTTTTGTGTCAAGTGTCAAATTTGATTTAATTTGGAAAGCCTGCCAAAATTAAGGGGAAAGGGGGCGGGCGGAATCCCCCCATAATATGCTTAAAAAACCCGGACTGAATAGGGTTACAAACAATCGCAGAAGCAGAAGTTCCTTTGTGTATACTTTATATTAAACTGAAAAAAAGTATATTTCCAAACTTAATCATAAAAATAAATTACAGATAATATATAAAAAGCATTAGCAAAAAATATTTTCTGATTGTTTAATAAATTCCCATTCGGCGTGGTAGTTAAACCTTCTCCAACTACTGCAACGAATGCTGGTGAATGTAAAAATGCTAAAAATAAATATTGCGCACGTGCAGATTCATGGTCGATTATTCGAGTGACCATGACGAATGAAGTGTGAACCCGCCTTTACACAGTGTTGCCATTCTATTAATAGAATCAAATTTGAGGTGATTTGATGATGAATTTTGATGACAATTTTCAATTTTTTTGAGATGACGGTGTTTTCATGAAAATATTATATATTATATATTATTATACCTTATCGGTAAAAAAAAAGTCGGCAAAAAAATTAGTCGGCAAAAATAAAAAGTCGGCAAAAATATTAGTCACTTGGACAAAATTTAGTCACTTTTTGCCGACTAAATTTTTGAATTTAGTCACTTTTTGCCGACTAAATTTTTGAATTTAGTCACTAATAAAGAATAATTGCATAAAACTGATAACAATTAGCAACAAGGAAGAAAAAACGGCAAAAAGATGGTCGGAAAAAAGTCGGAAAAAAAGTTAGGTCGGAAAAAAATGTCGGCAAAAAAGTTTGGTCGGTAATAAAAAAGTCGGCAAAAGTTTTAGTCGGCAAAAAATATTAGTCACCTAGCCAAAATTTAGTCACTTTTTGCCGACTTTTTTTTTACCGATAAGGTATTAGGATATTTGAGGACTTTTCATATTCTTCTAAAAAAACCTAACTCAAAAAAATAAAAACTTAATATACGCTGTACCCGGAGACAACTTATAACAGAGAAGGCCTACCCAGAGACAATTTATAACAGAAAACGCCTACTCCGGGACAATTTATACCAGGGGCGGCCATTCCTTGTCGTTATGCAATGCATTCAAAATATGCTTATACTTATTTTTAAATTGTTTTTTACCCATTATCCAACGACTACAGCGCTTTGCAAAATTTGACCCTAACAGCACCTTTTCAACAAGGCATGTTGAAAACAAACTTCCAAAGCCAATTACGACGAGAATGATTTTAAACTTCATGCTTGGGATATCTGCTAACTTGAGAAACTTTTGTACTGCAATTGGTGGATATACCGTGACAAAAATCGTAACCGCTGCTGTAGTCACGAAGGCTATGCAATACCAAATATTTTTATGCCAAGGAATATGATATGGCTTGCCGTTGTAACACAAAACCGATATCGAGATAGTTTGGAAAAACACCATGCTTGCGATAACAACATTTTCGTAACAGACAAACTTTATATCTTTGATGTCGTTTTCTTGAAATTGATCAGGAGGCTTATACCATGGCATCTGTCTCACGTAGAAAAACACAGCGAGCTGGAAGCAACATAAAACAAGTGTGTGTAACAGTATGCTGCTGACAAGTATCGGATGAAGGAGTTTACCAACTGGTCGTTTAGCTGTCAGAGTTTCGCTGGATTTTGATTGGATCAATGCGAAGCATAGGAAACAGGATAAAAATAAATCCATATATAAAAATTCGAAATCTGAGAAATTCGATTCTGCGGAATATAAAATCAGAACTCCCATGAATTGCACGAAACTATACAATGCTAAATACTTGAAAATAGAAAATGACGTCACTAGCGCTGCTCTCCCTTCTTTTACCAACTGCGGAACGCAAGATATGTCAAATACCTTTGACGTGAAAGGGGAAGCGACAGAAGCTTCTGCGTCGGAAAGAGCAATTCCTGAAAATAAAAAATGGGATAGAACTTGCTGTATGTTAGGAAAGACACAATAAGCGAAAGCTATAACATACGTCTGACCTGACCAGATAAAACGTTCAAACACAATAACATGTAGTAAGATAGTCGATAGTTGCAAAATATTTACCAGCATGCGCAGCTTTAAGTGCACCACAATCGTTCGCACCATCTCCACACATCCCCACTCCATACCCAATCTTTTTCAAATCTTCAACAAGCATGGTTTTTTGATCTGGAGACATTCTGGCGAAAACAGAGGCTGACATTAAAATATTTGGTAACATTTCTGGATAATTAGTTCTGATTTGTTCGTATGTGTAGCCACTTAACACAATGGCGAAGCCAAGGGAGCCGCAGTAGTTCGATGCTGAATGAGCATTGGAACATGATGACGAAATATGAATGTGATCTTCAAGAATCTGATAATTCAAAACATCCTCTTCAGTGAATTTGAGTTCGATAGTCTTTTGATAAGACTTTACAATGTCTACTTCTCTGGCAACAGAAGCTGCTGTATACAGATTATCGCCAGTAGCCATGACTGTTCTGATGTTTGCATTTTCTAAAGTTTGAATAATATTCTTCGAAACTGGTTTCAAAACGTTCTCAAAAATGATCAATCCAAGAAAGTCCAGGTCAGATTCCACTTCAGATCGTGACAATTTTTTCAAATGGTGCCATTTTGTTGATGAAGGTAAATTTTTAGTTGCAACAGCGAGAACTCTACTTCCCGCTTTTGTGAATTCCATTAGTACATCCAAAATACCGACGGGCTTGGTTTCTTCTTGGCACAGAGACAGTATCATTTCCGGAGATCCCTTGGTATATACAGTCATATAAGACCGATCGAGTTGTTTTGTGATCACACTCATTCTCTGCAAAGACGATTCAAACGGGTACTGTTTCAAAATTCCGATCTCTGTCGAAATTATGCCTAAAGGAGAAACAATGACAGGGGCGATTTGCTCGTATTTTAAACAGGATCCATCGCTTGGTTCATTGATTTTCCATTTGGTAAAATTAAACATGCATAATTCAAGAGGATCGCCAGTTACCTGTCCTTTGATGGTAGTTAAACTGTGACAGCAGGCCATGGCTATAACAAAAAATAACACAAGCAATGCAAGACGATAAAAAAGGTGTGATGAGTAATCAAAATACAAAACAAAAACAACGCAAGACACAAAATTTTCCATACATTACTCTAACATAATCGCAATCACTGAGAAAAGAAGATTTGCTCTTCAAGGATATAAGAAACGGAATCTCACCCTCCACAATGACAGTGTAAACTAATTTGATAAGTTGCTTAACCAATTGGGTTGTGTAAACCCTGCACATATGTTTTGTATTCGGTTTTTAATAGGTAATAAAGCTTGTATTCATTTTTAATAGGCATTCTTACCCTTCACAAGAGTAGAGTCTTGTATCATATTAACAGAATGCTCCATCGGTTGAACAACATTGTCTTCTACTCTGACCACGCCCGAAACAGCCAATGTATCTTCAGTTAATGTTCCAGTCTTGTCAAACACAAACATCTTCACTTTACCACAAACATTTACACGCGCAGGATCGATGCAATAAATCTGCTTTTTTCGTAGACGATGGAGAGCGTACATTAATCCAACAGACATAAAAGCAGGTAAGGTAGGCGGCACGATGATGGTGAAAACGTCAAGGGAGCTAACTGCAATCCTGTGCAGTGGTATCCGATCTTTTATAAACGAAACTAAAGAATATATGAAACCCACAAAGCCAAGAACAGCTAGAAATAAAATAAATTTCATCGAATCTCGAAAAAATGTAAAATGAACTGGTTTTGGGTGGATGATTGAACGAATTAGACGTCCCTTTAACGTACAAAATCCAGTGCGAATGACCACAGCAAGAATTCGCGTTTCTCCCCCATAAAAATGAGCTTGTAGAATTTCTGTCCCATTATATAAAGTATGTCTCTTATGCTTGTTTACTGAAAATATTTCAGACAACACATTTCCACTCGTTGAAGTCATACCATCCACACCTGTTTTCGAAGTTGGAAAACTCTCTCCTGTGAGGGTACTTTCATTTACAACACATCGTCCGTTTAAGAGAACAGCATCACAAGGAAGATGGAGACCTTCTGGTGGGATTACTAGAACATCGCCAGGAACCAAATCCTTTGAAGATTTAGATGCTACATTGACTCCGTTTTCCCCACGTGATAAAATCTCCACATCAAATGCATCGGCAACCATATCATGGAGTTTCTGTAGATGGCTTTTAGTTTCATAGGTGTTCAGTACAAGTGAGAATAATGTCAACAGAACAATCAGAGTCGCAAAGTAGTAATAATTTTCGTTATACCAAACGGTCAAACTGTACGCTTGAAATACATAAAACGGGTTTAGTGCTAGCGAAAGGAATATAGCGAAGTATGAACGGACAGGAACATTGATAAAATTTTCTCCATGAAGAATCTGTTTTTGTAGCCACGAACCACGCGACAATCCTTGTGACATTTCATATATTTCCTGCACTGTGAGAATTTCATCTAGTCCAGAAATTTCAAATGCTTTCTCATAGTTGGAGTTAAAGTAATAACGCAAGAATTTATGTTCGAAATATTTAAAACACGATCTTGATAAAAGTTCCAATTCAAAATTAGAAAATTGTTTATCTGTTAATTCATTGTTTTCTTTACTGTAATTTACTGTTTTGATTTCGCTCAAATACAACTGTCCACCATGTGTCTGCTTGATCAGCAAAATTGTCGCCTCCTCAAGAGCACATTTAGAATGAGTAAATTTCATTCTGCGAACTGGATACCAATATCCAAGAAGAAAAATCAACCCAACGCTTAAAAAACCAAGCACATAAAACAACACAGTGTAACTCGTACTTCTTTTAAATCCATCGACGCGAAATTCTTCTTCAGAACCTTCGTTGACGTACAAAACTTTGTTTTCTTCGTCCAGCGAGCCTGTGGTTAAAAGAGAATGAAAAAACAATTGATAATTTTTACACATTTTTCACATTTTTTAAAATTACACATCCTTCAAGTTAAATATGGTGCCGTGGAAACCTGGGAAAAAGAGGTCGTAACTACCTTAATTGATGAGTTTTAGCGAATATTAATTTTCGGGAATTTGACGAGTTTTATACGTATTCGCGAAAAAGTTGTCCGCGCGAAAATTCCCGGAAAGATCAATTCGTGAAAATGTATCTTTGCGAAATTTACTAGAAATTACTTTTTCTCGCTAAAATTAACCCCGTGAAAAAGCCACTTGGGAAAAGAAGGATTTTTCGTTTGTTTGTTAGTGTTCTTGGTAAATTTTCTTTGTTTGTAGTTGATGAAAACAAGGGCCGGCCAATGAGTAAGTTCAATTAAAGGTTACCCTATCTCAATAAATAGGCCTAAAATTACTTAAAATTTTAAAAAATGCTAGATTAGTAAAAATAATTCTTCGCAAAAACCCTAAAAAATGGTTAATCCACGCCTGATTCGCGAAAATGGATTTTCGTGTAATACATGTTTTTGGACCTCGCTAAAATAATTCTTCGCAAAAAATTAATCAACGTAAGGTTGTCCGTTTAAGTGCGACTCTTGTACAAATGTTGCATTGATATCTACCTTGTTTAAAAAAACAGAAAGACAGACAATATTTGTGTCAATGATGTGTACAAGAAGCCATATTTTGTAGTTTCTTGGCTAACTAATAACAAGATTCCGATATTTTTTTCCTGATGCATTCCCAAGTGCATTTTAACATGCTCATTTAACTCTATTTGGGAGGAATCACCACCCTATTTTGAGAGGAAAGTGGGAATTATTTCATGACTTTTATTTTTCCTTCTTACGAGAAGATGTGAAAAGTTTTATTTCTATCACTAACACAAATTTTGTCGGATCTCGTTGAAAATTTTTTTAACAAATGAAATCATTTTTTTCTTCATCATAACAGTTCGAACAAGTATTTTTATATGTTTTGATCTAATCATACTTTTCATTGACATTTTTAAATAATTTTTGTTGTTGATCCTTTTTCTTTTCCCTGAACACAAATGTACGCACACAAAACACCTATTAGCTAACCTAAAATTTCATATCTTTTGATTTGCGTTCAGGGTCAGAGAAAAAAGATCTTACAAGGAAATTTCAATTAACGTGTCTGTATAATTAGATATGGTAAAAAATATATTTTTCTTACCATATTTCACGTGCTTATACTTCATTTTTAGTGTTGATTCTCTGACGCAGCTTTAATCTTTTCTTCTCTTTTCGTCTGAAAAGTTGCTTTCATAGCAGAAATTGCAAAATGGCCTGGATAAAATAGACAAGGTGAGTTTTAAAGTCAGACGCAAATAATCTATCATGCTTTTCATAACAAAATTTAAGATGACTCCTACTAAAGCCTTAGCAATTGCACAATATTAGTATTGCCGCTTGGAGTATCCAATGTTGAGTTTACGCTTAAAAAGGTGATTATGTCTTTTTTGGATTTAATTATCCGGCATAAATATACCACATTTACTTCCCAAAAATTGGTGATATTTTGCATCGCCATAAGCATATTCAAGCTCAGATAGTGAATTTTTTTAATCACATGCTAAACATATTGCCCAGCCTTCGTAAATTTTTCTGATGTGTTTTTTCTTGTGCTACGAATATTTTTTTTGCCTTGTGTAATTATACCTTTAGTTATGTCTCTGTTCCTAACGGGACCATGTGATCTCATCCCATAAGGAAACGTTGTTAATTTGTTTTTGCAAAAGCATAACGTAAGCATAATCTAAGCCTGATTTCGAATTTTCACAAAATATTTAAAGTAGGTAAAATCTCAAAAAAATGGCAGTGTTTTTCTTGTAATCTAAACCCTTGAACTTTTATTCTTCCCTCCATAAGTTTGGATGTGCTTGTTCGTCACCTCAAGTAAAGCAAAATGATGAACAAAGCAACTCACCGACAACTACTAGCGATAACACTGCAAATATTCTTCTCCCATGTATGTTCATTATTAAGTCAAAAAGACTAACCTGATTTAATTCTGATCACTATAACATCACTAAAATATAATTGAGAAGTTGCCATCGGATAAATCAAATCTTATATAAAAGTATCTTTTATAGAGACTGTAATTGCCCAATTAAGATTGTTGTATTCTACTGAGAAATAAAAGCAATCTTCAAAAGCAAGCAATTAAAAAGTATGCTCTAAGTTTAAAAACAGGAAAATATTCAACTGAAAAACAAACTAGAAATACAGGTAAACAAATAAACATAACATTTGTTTATAAGGACAGTTGAGAATGACAGCGAGCACAGCAGGAGAGAATCGAAAAAGTACCAAAACACGTGTACAGGGGAAGAAATTTTTTACTTTTTGGGGGAACTAATTTTGGTGATTTAAGGTTATTTATATGCAAAATGCAGAACTCGTGACTGGAAGCTCTCACAAGAAAAATAATTCTTGTGTCTATTTATGAAAAATATTTATCTTAATTTTGTGTTGTATTTTTTATTATATATATATATTCTTTTTTTATATTAAAACATTATCAAAATCGAATATCACATAAAATGCAAAAAAAGATTTTGTGATCCACTAATTTTTTAATATAAAAATGCAGAACTTATTTTTGCAAATATGGTCCAAAATCACAAACATAAATTCTTCAAAAAGAAGCTCTACCTGCTTAAGGATACGGTAACCCCCTTTAGGGTCATTTTTTTAAAAATCAAAAGAATCAAAAATATTTATTGTTAAGAGTGATAAAATGAGGAAAAATCTATTTTATCTTTTAGTGTTTTCAATAGTGTGCTCAAAGTTTAAAATTCCTTAAATATATTTAATCTGTATGATAATTAAAGAGAGTTATGCAGAACGAATAAAAAATTGCATCTCTGCATATAACATTGGAAACATTCACACTTTAATTATCTATACAAATTTATTATTATTTACCATCTATACCTTTTTAATTTATTTCTTTATTTTTTTCGTTTTTATCCTGTTATGTTATGTTATCCTGTTGTCTGTTTAACAATAACTAGACCCATAGTTCTACGAAAACACTTTACCTTTAATTTAAATAAAATATTCATCAGTTATTAATTATTCATAATGTTTAAGTGGGTGTAACATTTCTTCCTTATGATTTTCGCAGGTAAAAGCAAAGATCTTTGATTTGCTTTTTCTCGAAATAAACTTTTCGGTCGTAACGGTATATATTTTTGTCGAACACTCACCCCCATCTTCTCGAAATTGTACGAAAACAAGTTTGTTGCGATAATTATATGTCTGGCTACAGAACTTTGCTTTTTCTAACGCAGAAAGTGAGGAAATGTCGAGTTATTGATCTATCATGCTTAAAAATAGATAAATCAGTTATAAAACAGCTATTGTAACACAAAATATGCTATATTTTCGGAACCAGGTGTTGTTTTGAGTAAAAAAAGCAAAGTTTTTTAGAGCTGAATAAGAGCTTCGCAATCATATGTTTTTCAAAGAACAAAAATTTTACTGAGGGGAGTGTTCGACAAAATAAACTGGAAGGGTGAATTTTTGTATATAATTTTTTTTCTCCTTTTTGGATTATTTTTATGGAAATATTTTATCATCACTCTAGAGATAATTTATTTGGCTTTCAGAATATATTTGTTAGGGTTAATATAGCGAGCAGAGGAGATATTTTAAATATACTGAGTATGTGTCTCCGGTTACCGTATCCTTAAGTTGTTTATAGACAGGCAACTCGCCTGGTTAGACAACAAGTGGTATATAGCTCAAATAGGTGACATGTGGCTTGTCATTGTACACAGAACAACTTCAACATGGATCAAATCTGTATTTCTTTAGAAATGTCTGACCAAATATTGTATATAATTGAATTATGTATTGACAATTTAAAGCACAAATCTCCTGGAGATTGGGTTTGTTGTTTGAAATAATGGAATTTAGTATGCAAAATTATAAATAAATGGCAGATGATACATCATCTAAGCAATACATAACTTAATTAGGCTACTTATGGAACCAATAATATTTTTTGTAGCTTACAAATCACCTAGTTAGTCCGAGGTACCTAACATAAGCCACTGTAGCCTGGTGTTTATACATGGTGTAATCCACAAATTTAAAATAAGGTCTGCTAAATCCCAAATAGGAATTCCATCAAGGTGGTCTTGGGTATTATTGAAATCTTATTCCTTTAAAACTTGTATAAAATGGGTTATATGTCCCATATGTTGTAGTAAAAAAAAATAGCTCCTTTAAGGATACGGTAACCCCCTGAGACACATACTCAGTATATTTAAAATATCCCCTCTGCTCGCTATATTAACCCTAACAAATATATATATTCTGAAAGCCGAATAAATTATCTCTAGAAGGATGATAAAATATTTCCATAAAAAAATCCAAAAAGTAGAAAAAATATTATATACAAAAATATACCCTTCCAGTTCATTTTGTCGAACACTCCCCTCAGTAAAATTTTTGTTCGTTGAAAAAAATATGATTACGAAGCTCTTATTCAGCTCTAAAAAACTTTGCTTTTTTTACTCAAAACAACACGTGGTTCCGAAAATATAGCATCTTTTGTGTTACAATAGCTGTTTTCTGACTGATTTATCTGTTTTTAAGCTTGATAGATCAATAACTCGATATTTCCTCACTTTCTGCGTTAGAAAAAGCAAAGTTCTGTAGCCAAAGATATAATTATCGCAATAAACTTGTTTTCGTACAATTTCGACAAGATGGAGGGGAGTGTTCGACAAAAATATATACCGTTTCGACTGAAAATTTTATTTCGAGAAAAAGCAAATCAAAGACCTTTGCTTTTACCTGCAAGAATCATGGTTACACCCACTTAAACGTTATGAATAATTAATAAGTCATGAATATTTTATTTAAAATTAAAGGTAAAGTGTTTTCGTAGAACTATGGGTCTAGTTATTGTTAACAGACAACAGGATAACGTAACATATAACATGACAAAAAAAAAAAAAAAATAAAGAAATAAATTAAAAAGGTATAGATGGTAAATAATAATATATTTGTATAGATTATTAAAGTGTGAATGTTTCCTATGTTATATGTAGAGATGCAATTTTTTATTCGTTCTGCATAACTCTCTTTAATTATCATACAGATTAAATATATTTGAGGAATTTTAAACTTTGAGCACACTATTGTAAACACTAAAAGATAAAAAAAGATTTTTCCTCATTTTATCCCTCTTAACAATAAATATTTTTGATTCTTTTTTTAAAAATATTAGGAAAATATGCCAAGGAATCAAAATTGAAAGAAATATTTTTTTTAAAAGAAATGACCCTGAAGGGGGTTACTGTATCCTTAAAAGTTGGGAAATTTGAGGTAAATTTCAATTGAAAATAGCCGTTTAACGGCTACTGAGAACACTGGAACATCTGGTATTGTGATCCTGGTGCAAGATGCAGTGCAAATTGAACAAAAAATAAATATTTTTTGGCTTTATAAGATGGAGGCTATCGACAAATGATTCCTGTCTTCTTTATGAGCATATGGCCAATTCATACTTGAACCCCCTCCTTTTCTGTATGGGCCATAAAAATCTTAAAAAAGTAGTGAAATCCTAAAAAAGTGAAAGAACATCCTAAGTTCTGCTCCGATTTTACGCTAATCCTGTAGCTGATAAATAATTATATCTTTTCTACCTATTTGTTTGTTTGATAAGTACTGTGAAAGCTGGAAAAGTTTTATGGAAACTATTATATCATCCTCCATCAGTGTTGATTAAGGCGTGCGTATACAAAAAAAGGTGTGATAATTTAAAATGGTATTAATTCACCAAAACTTTATTTCGATACATCAATGTATATATTTTTAGAAAACTTGTATGATTTCCTATATAATGGTACATATAAAAATTATTAAGAAAAAATAAAGTTTGAAGGTTTAATAGACACGAATAAAAAACGACCCCTCTCCTACAAATGAGATCCCATTTACAAAACTACTAGGTTGTTATATGTTTGCTGTTTGCTTTTTTGGGATCACAAAACATTAATCTAAAAACGATTTTTGAATTTTTTCTTAACATTTTTTACTTTTGGAGATATTTATTACATTTTTTTCCACAATTTTACTCAAACTCACGAAATAAAAAATCGTTTTTAGATCAAACATTTCTCTCCACGCTAGAGGTGATCTCCACCTCAGAGCCTTTATAATTTTGTAAAAGAGGTTTGAAACGTAAGAAGTACTCTCTTAAAAAATGAACGCTGTGAAAAAGAGGTTTAAAGTTTTTTACAGAATTCTTATACTTCTTCTTCTAAATAATTGGTCACTATGGTAACGACTATTAGCTAACAGGTTTTTTTAACATCTTTTTATGCCAAACGTGTTTGCTCACATTCGCAATCACACACAGTCCTGTATGGGTAAAACAAAAACAATTTGTAGAAACAAAAATCACAAAAAAACTGATGACTTTGAAAAGTATATTCTTATGGGAAATGTTGTAGAAAAACTTCAAAAGAATTTTGTAAAAACAAGAACCCCCAAAACAACTGATTTTAATTGTAGTAGTAGTCAGTGATGTTTACTATGGTTTTGTAGGCACTTGATTTCTTTCTATCATAAATATTCATCTAGAAATATATTCTTCCAGTCGGAATCACGTGGTATACACAACTTTCGGTGGAGGGAGAATCAAACTCTCACAGAAGAAGCTTAGATTAAACAAAAACTACACAAGCATCTGAATTAAAGTAAAGCTAAATTAGCAAAAACTCACTAAAAACTACACAATATGAAAGGTTTGAATTTTTTAGGAAAATGAGTGGCATATTTGGATTTATCAGCAAAAATTATATATAGGATAGGAAATTTGGAATACCAAAAGATTAGAACAGGATTTATTGTAATTTAAATTTTTCAAATATTGTAAGAGACCATGATATTTAACTGCAGTGAAACATTTTCACTGCAGTTGATTTGTGTGGTCATTCCTTCATAAAAACATCAAAAGTTTGGCTACTAATAGAGGCAGTTGTACCTAGTGTATAAACTTGAAAATTTGCATGTTTGCATACATTTTGGTGCTGAATTCAAAATTTTAAGCATGCTAACCCGGATCCAAGAATGGGTATGTATACCACGTTTGGATATTACTGGGCGTAAAAGAAATCCGAAAAGAATTTAGTCTCTGTTTTTGTCACTGTATTGGCCCCTTAGATAGATAGATAGATAGATTAGATATATGTGCATATTTTACATGGCTAGCCTCACACTATTTACTATTTGATGGTCTCCTCACATTTATTGTCCTTGTAAAATGATCTACAAATATGGAAATAAATACTACTACTACTACTACTACAAATACCAAGGGATATACCCTGTCTATTATATTTCCAGGAGGGGCCATGGCTTTTGATGGGGAGTCCTACTGGAGTATTTAATGCTCTCTTTGAGCTACTCAAACTCAATTAGGGTCGGCACTCTGCCAGACAACTCCCTGCAACATCCAACGGCCCACAGTGTGCCATCTCCCCAATTTCCCTCACATGGCTTGGGTTAACCCAGGGTTAACCTTCCCCCTAAAACAGCCATCATATGCTAAAAAAATGAAAACCTTTTGGCCACATCCACCGGCTATATCACACATAATTTGTGCATTGCTAAAGGATGTGCTTTAGTAGTTGCTCTATAGCTAGCTAGCTAGCTAACTAGGTACTAGCCACATTTTTAGCTGCTTTAACTCCTGTCCCTGCGCAAAGCAAAAACAAGAAGAGAGATGTTGGGGCAAAGGAGGTAAAATGTTTGGTTAGCAAAAAGGCTTGTATATAGCTATAGCTAAATATACTCAGTCTTATAGGAAATTGTGGTTAGGAAAAAAACTTCTACACAATGGCCATAAAATATGGCCTCGAGGTTCAAGAAAATGAAATGAAAGAGGACACCATAACTACAACAGAAGCACAGACATGTGACCTTGTGTGTTTATCTGTACGAAACGAAGTGGGGTGCTACACAGAGTCAAATGAAAAAGATAAAATACTTTTTGCCCTACATGGGGCACATGGGTTTACTATGCAGTACGCTGGCAGAATTTTTCGCGATGTCAAAAAATCGCGTAATCAATATAGAAAGTGTTGCGGAGCGTGGGACTGAGCACCCTAGGTTCGCAAGCGAAAATTTTTAGTGGCCCTTATTTTGAACAGATTCCTTAAAACACGCTTTGTATCGTTTAATTAATCGGTCACATTCATTTTTTGTAAACGATTATATACATGTTTGTTTTTATAAGAAACCAGTTTATAAGAAACCTTAGGCTCAGAAAGACCAAATTTTTAGAAATCTCCAACATTAAGAAACTTTTATACATATAGCTAATGTATAACAGAAAAATACGTACAAACATAGCTAGAAAATGTTGTTCATATATATCAAAACCATAGTCCAAACGCTTGAGGCTCAAATTTTAAGAAACTCCATCCAGGCTAAACCAAATGCTTAGGTTTCTTTTCAAAAATATGTAGCTAACTAGCTATGGCAAGAAATATCTCACTGAAGGTGTCTGCTAGCTACCTAGTATGTGGAACTAGCACTAGCTAGGTAGCTAATACATAGACTAGAAAATATCAGTATAAGTCTGTTAGCTAGCTTTAGGCTATCATCATCAAAATATGTTATATGTTCGTTCCTGTAAAAATGAGTCGGTCGGGCTGTCCGATTTTTCCGGGTTTTTTCCGACTTGCCGACTCGGGTTTTTATTACCACAAGCAAAGGGGTTCATTGTATGTAAAAAATAATATACTAGCTACTACATAGATAGCTAGCTAGCTCAGATTTAAATGACTACAAAAACTCAAAGGCATATAGCTATTATAAATCTGGATGGCTTCAACCTCTCGCCTATCATGATTTATCGGGAAGTAATTTTTGCATTTTTAAAGGTACATGCAGAAAGTCGCAAGCGATTAACGATCCTTTCCATAAACTATGGTTAATTCTGGAAAAAAGTGGTAAGATAATGTCGTGCCATTGTACATGCATGGCTGGAATGAGCCAGACATGTAATCATGTTGCGGCTGCTTTATATCGCATTGAAGCTGCTGTCAGAATTGGACTTACAAATACAGCTTGTACAAGCACCGCTAACGAGTGGCTTCCTAACAGAAAGCAAGTAGCTCCAACTAAAATTAAAGACTTGAATTTTAGCAGAGATAACTTTTCAGACAGAGGAAAGAGAAAGCGCCCTTTAGTATCGACACCTAAAAAGAACTTTGATCCTCTTCAACATTGTGGCGAGAAATTACTTTCTCTTAACGAAATAGCAGACGAATTAAAAGAAATTATTCCTGATAGTATTTTATTTACTGCTGTACCAAAACCAGAAATTGACTTTGTTAGAAAGTGTTTAAGTATTTCTGATGTAACTCAACCATCAGATGTATGCAGTATAAGTGACATACTTGCAATGTCAAAAACAAAAACTGAATTTGAATTTCTTGTAAAAAAATTCGCAAACATCAAAAATCACTATATTTGCAAAACAAAATCTTCCGCGAGTTTTTTTGATTTTTTCTGCCCTTTAACTAACTCATCCTTTTTTTTTTGGTGGGGGAGAGGGGCAGAAACAACCTCGTTCCAAGGGCATTTTGCCTTTCCGTAATAACGGCTCAGGGGCCACAAGACCCTGGGGACGAGATTGGGGCAGAAAAATTTATCTAACAGCAGAACAATTCTAGTGACGAGGTTGGGATTAATGAATACCATAAAGAAAAGATCCATATGGTGATTGAGAGATTCCAGAGAAATTCTAGATCGATGCTCTCGGATACATGTGGATCTTTGATTTGAAGACAGAAGCGAAACAACGCCAAACTCTTGCCGAATAGTTAGTGTGTTCTGGGAAATTCTGCGAAATTCTGCGAAAAAAAGAATATATTGGAAAAGTAAATTGGTAATTCTTAGGTTAATTGCTAGTGTCGTGAGAATGGAGAAGAAAGCTGTTAATGGCACATCAATCTAGATCAAGATGGTGAATATGTCGGCATTTGGCGCTTTCGTGAACCATGGGGGACCCGTAGTCGACTGGTGACTTTGTAGTAGAACGTTCGCTACTAGTGTGGAAGGTTCAAAGCCCGGCCGAATCATGCCAGAGACTATAAAAGTGTAAATCGACACTTTATGCCTAACTCGGATCCGGGTTAACATCATCAAATTTTAAAACAGGAAAAGAAAATTTTGGAGGAAAATGATGGAAGCATTTGGATTTATCAGCAAAAATTTTATAAGATTTGAAATTGGAAATTGGAAATACCAAACAAGGGATTATTAGAGCAGCATTTGTTGTAATTTAAAGTTTTCAAATTTTGTAAAAGAGTTTGACCGTAATATTCAATTGCAATGAAGAAACATTTTCGCTGCAGCAGTTGATCAACCTCAATCCCAAAACCTGTAGCGTTTTTTGATATGGACAAAATACGCTACAGGCCTTGGGATCGAGGTTGGCAGTTGATTTGAGTGGTCATTTCTTTATAAAAAATCAAAAGCTTGGCGACTAATAAAAGCAGTGGTACTTAGTTTATAAACTTATAAATTTCTATATTTTCATAAAATTTGTTGGTCATTTTTGTTGAAAAAGATCAAAAAATTTAAAGCGTGTCGGGCGGTTGTCTAGTTAAGCGGCTGTTGCACGACTTCCGTAGCTTAAATGACGACAGCTTTAAATGCACTAGGACATCCTCATTGATGAAAGTACCATTAGGAACTGAAGAGGCTGTTCTGGGCAAAAAATAATAATAACAAATAATAATTGTAAGAGAATGCAAAATTTGCACACCACGTACTCGAAAGGTATACTGCTTCAGTCGGTCGAAGGGTCAATCTACTCGCGCTGTTTTGAACACAAAGCCACGGTTATGTAAAGAATACACGAAGTAAAAGCCGGACGAGTATATTTTTTTTTGAGGATACCCAGTCAGTAGTTTAGGGAAGCAAAATGATGTAAACAGTTAGTCAGCTTGCTACATTTTTACCTTACGTACAGTAGCTATACTTTATTAACTTTTTGTTGTTGCTTTATTGGTTTTATATGCTATTGATCCTCTGTAGAAAAAAATTAAATTCAGATTCTTGCTGCTAAGAAGCTCTTAAGCTCTCCATTTCTTGAAATGATCAAATTATTTTCGCTAAAAAACCAACAAACAGAATCCAATAGGAGTGGCAGTGGTGGGAAGCGAGCTTCAGCTGCACAGCTAAGGGTTCAAAAGGGTGAGTTTTTAGCACTTAAACTTCATATTAATACTCTTAAAACTGTTTTTCTGATAGCCAGCTACGTTTTTTAACAGTCAGGAATAACGAATGATCAAGGGATCCCTCTCTTAATTGAGGTATGTTTACAGTTTTTTGACTGTGTGATCCGTAGTTTTAATGAGAAGTTGCTAAATACCACTGAAAACAATGGCAAGAGATATGCCTCAAACTAACTTCTAACCTGACCAACGTGACATTTTCTGAAGGACCTCAGGAATTTAGACTGGTCATATTTTAATAATTATGATGACCTTGATGAAGCATATGAGAAACTGAATAAAAATGTTAAAACAGTGGCTGACAAACATGCCCCTTTCAAAACACATAGATTTCCTGGCCGTGTTGAGGCATGGGTCACTGATGAATTAATAATAGCCATCAAAGAAAGAGACTTCTTGAAACGGAAAGCATCAAAAACAAAATCCATCATAGACTGGGAAGCTTTCAAACAAAAAAGGAACCAGGTAATAGGTCTCAAAAACGAGTACTATAATGACGTTTTGCAGGACTTTCAAAAACGGCCAAAACAACTTTGGAAAACCCTAAAAAAACTGGTTCCTGATAAGTCAGGCAATACTACCTCGATAAAACGAGTAGTCCAAAACGATGGTACAGAAACTTCTCACCCCAAAGAAATTTCCAACACATTCAATTCATTTTTTGTCAGTGTTGGTGCCAAACTAGCCTCTAAATTTTCTTCTGACACTACTAATGTTAATCCACCTGTTAGCAGACACGATTTTCGGTGGGCTCGTATTGAGACCAAAAGTGTCGAGAAAATAATTAGTTCACTAAAACTTAATAAAGCTACAGGCTTGGACGGAATTGGTTCACGACTGCTAAAAGCAGGTTCGTCAGTTTTAAGTATTTATTTATCAAGTCTTTTCAACAAATCTTTATTTACTGGTTATGTACCTAAATGTTGGAAGACTAAAAGGGTCTCGCCTATTTTTAAAAGTGGCAATAAAACAGATCCTACTAATTATCGGCCTATCTCCATTTTGCCAATTCCTATGAAAATTTTTGAAAAGTTAGTGCATGAGCAAATGTCTCATTTTATTTCTGAGCACAACTTCCTGAATGACAGACAGTCCGGATTTCGAAAACTCTTTTCCACAGAAACTGCAGTAGTCGATGTCTCTGATTTTATTCTTATTGAGCTCGACCAACATAACTTTGTTTGTGCTGTGCTCATTGACCTTAAAAAAGCTTTTGACACTGTTGATCATAAAATTTTGTTAAAAAACTATGGTGTTTTGGCATCAGAGATGCTGCCTTTGACTGGTTCGAGTCCTACTTAACGGGCCGAATGCAGCTGACTCTTGTAAACGACACAGGATCAGATCTGCTTCATGAAGACGCTTTTGGGGTGCCGCAGGAATCTGTGTTGGGGCCCCTGCTCTTTCTTTTGTATATTGATGACTTAAAATCTGTCATCAATTCAAACTACCACCATCTATATGCAGATGATACAATAATTATTTCGTCTCATAAAAACTTGGATACCCTTGTCTCCCAGGTCGAGTTAGAACTTTCGCAAGTCGACCTCTGGCTGAATAATAACAAAATGACTATTAATACGGACAAAACTGAAACAATCTTTTTCGGCAACCACAGCCAGTTAAAAAAAGTTGAGAACAAAACTATCAACTATATGGGTATTCCTTTGAAGAGGAGCGAAAAAGTTAAATATCTTGGGGTAACATTTGATCAAAAAATGCAATGGGAAAAGCACATTAATGACATAAATAGAAAAATACTAATTAAATATTCTAAAATTAGAACCATAGCATCCTGTTTAACACCTCACACAAAAAACCTTTTAATTAATGCACTTGTCATGCCATATTTCAACTACTGCTCCTCGGCATGGGCTTGTGCCACCCAAGGTAGATTGGGAAAACTAGAAAAACGATTAAAATGTGTCCGTACCTTTCTTGGGAAAGAGAGGGAATATTCAATGAATAATTTACTCATCAAAAACGATGCCATATTAGTTTTCAAAGCCATGAATCACATTGCTCCTGATTATATGCGCTCAAAATT
The DNA here is from genome assembly GCA_030067915.1 of Hydractinia echinata. Classification (NCBI taxonomy): domain Eukaryota; kingdom Metazoa; phylum Cnidaria; class Hydrozoa; order Anthoathecata; family Hydractiniidae; genus Hydractinia; species Hydractinia echinata. The sequence continues at coordinate 332,120 of JASGCC010000036.1, read as the reverse complement.
ACTTTTGACAAAAAACTGTCATAATCATCAAACAAGAGGAGCTTCAAAAAACAGGTTCACACTTCCCTTGGTCAACACGGAATTTGGCAAAAAAGCCTTCCCATTTAGAGCTGCAAAAGTGTGGAATAATCTTCCAGACCAAGTGACCTGTGATAGAAGTCTGCTTTCGTTTAAGACTTCCATCTCTAATGTATTTGGCAAATTCTAATGGAGATCACTTTTTAACTTTTTAATTTTTGTTTTTTATTCTTTTTCTTTTCAATTTTCACAGATTATAAATGTTACTATGTTTGATTGAGCTGAGGCAGTCTAAGGTTTATCATTTTTTGTTTCTTTTTTGTTCTAGTGGCCCCCAGTGGAAACAATCCACTAACTATAGGTTTTTGTGATTTTCTGGGCTAGCCACTTTAAATATTTATTATTATTATTATTATTATTATTATTATTATTATTACATTATAGTCTGGTAAGCAAAGATGATAAAATTATAGTGGGCTAAAATTTTATCATCTTTGCTTGCTGTGAAAAACTGCAAGTAGAGTCTCAGAGACAAAATAATTGTCAATTAAACAACAATTTCGAAATGACTGATGCACGTAAAAGTAACAGAAATTTACAACTTTTACTTTTCAAACCTGATGGATTTGGCTATCATGAAACTATCATGTATACCACTTATGGGGTGTCATTCTGGTAAATACCTCAATTAAGGGATCCCTTAATTATGCGTTATTCCAAACTAAGCAAAACCCAAAAAGTCCTTTTCCAGTTCAGGGTGTGTCACACCTAGTTGAGAGAAATCGCTTGGTCAAGTGATTCAGCTCCACAGGAAATTAATTTATTCACCGAATTAGCAAATAACAAAACCTTGATCAAGCGAACAAGCTTCATTGGAAATTGGTATCATTATGTGCATTAACTTCATGTTGGTTTCATTATCATGGCGCCTTAGATTAGTGGTTATAGCTCTCGTACTCTGTGCGGGAGACCAGGGTTCGATTCCTCTTGACGGCGATTCAACATGGGAGAGTGAATGTTACCATAGCCCTGGGTTAACCCAAGCCATGCGAGGGAAATTGGGAGGATGGCACACTGTGTGGACTGTTGGATGTTGCCGGGAGTTGTCTAGTAGAGCGCGGGCCCTAATTGGGTCTGCGTAGCTCAAAATGAGCATTAAATACTCTAGGACTCTCCATCTAAGCCATGCCCCCTCCTGGAAATAATAGACAGGGTATATCCCTCAATATGTGTGAGGCTAGCCATGTAAAATATGCACATCTATCTTACCATAGCCCCGGGTTAACCCAAGCCATGTGAGGGAAATTGGGGAGATGGCACACTGTGTGGGCCGTTGGATGTTGCTGGGAGTTGTCTAGTAGAGCGCGGGCCCTAATTGGGTTGCATAGCTCAAAATGAGCATTAAATACTCTAGGACTCTCCATCTAAGCCATGGCCCCTCCTGGAAATAATAGACAGGGTATATCCCTCAATATGTGTGAGGCTAGCCATGTAAAATATGCACATCTATCTTACCATAGCCCCGGGTTAACCCAAGCCATGTGAGGGAAATTGGGGAGATGGCACACTGTGTGGGCCGTTGGATGTTGCTGGGAGTTGTCTAGTAGAGCGCGGGCCCTAATTGGGTTGCATAGCTCAAAATGAGCATTAAATACTCTAGGACTCTCCATCTAAGCCATGGCCCCTCCTGGAAATAATAGACAGGGTATATCCCTCAATATGTGTGAGGCTAGCCATGTAAAATATGCACATCTATCTTACCATAGCCCCGGGTTAACCCAAGCCATGTGAGGGAAATTGGGGAGATGGCACACTGTGTGGGCCGTTGGATGTTGCTGGGAGTTGTCTAGTAGAGCGCGGGCCCTAATTGGGTTGCGTAGCTCAAAATGAGCATTAAATACTCTAGGACTCTCCATCTAAGCCATGGCCCCTCCTGGAAATAATAGACAGGGTATATCCCTCGATATTTGTGAGGCTAGCCATGTAAAATATGCACATCTATCTATCTATCTATCTATCTATCTATCTATCTATCTATCTATGCATTAATAAGATTCACTTTCCATCTGGTAACCTTTCTCGATAATGCACACTCGTAAGTGTCATGATGAAGATTCAGCTTGTTACACAGTTATTGTATTATTTTACACATCTTTAATTCAGTTTCACTATGGAAAAGTTGGAAAATATAAAAAATATTGCAATGCCTCCTGATGAGACTGAAAACTATCTTCAATCTTGGTCACTAATAGTATTGCTATATTAAAAAAAACACAATGAAAATTTGTATTTTGCAAATGTGACCTGGTCTTTACGCATGAAACTGAAAAATTTGGTTTTGACTATACATGTACAACCACACAGAAATTGTAATGTCTGGTTGAGGTTGAATTTGCTCTAACCCTAGGTGCACAATAATTAGTTCCTGCAAAAATTATTGGAAAACTCACTATTCGCAAAATTTCCAAGAATCAATTCCTGCATAATTTGTTTTTTTATTCTTGAAAAACGATTTATATACACTTTCTTCCAATTTACCTAGAACTACATATAGTATAATATGAATTTCAACTTTGGCAGTCCTACATAAAAACACAGCATCAATTGAGAAACAAATTGTCAATCTAATTCTCAGAAAGATTTATTTCCTATTGAAATTACTACCTGTGTTGATACTGACAATTTTATGCAAATGCCAATTATTTGACACTCCTGAGAAGTAATATCATCTAGATTTTGTGACTGCTTTAATTTTTTGTTATAGATTTATCGGAGTTGCAATTACCAAAAACTTGTCAAACTGAGTTTCCAGATAAAGATGATTTATTAAATTTCAAATTAACAATACAGCCCGATGAGGTAAGCCATCTTTTATAAAATATATAAAAAGCCTTTTTTACCAATTTGTCCAGGCAATGTTAAATATAGTGATTTCTGAAACCGCATTGCATCAGTTTTTTGTGAAAAAAATGATATTAGTCAGGTGTCTGCTTTTCTTTTTGTTTGCAACATAAGACTCAAATCCTTCAGAGAACGAAACGAACTTGTAAGCAAGAGCCAGCCTGAGTAAGTCAAAAAATGCAAGCAACAGGGATTATAAAACAGCAATAATTTAAGACTTTCTTTGTTCTAAAAGTCATTCAACATTTCGTGTAACAACACATGTGATTAAAATTTTATTTTTATATTCGCAACAGTCCAACTGAGATTAATAAGCATCAATAAGCAACAAAACCTTCAAAATAAGAAAAAAAGGCAACATTGAATTTCAACCAAAATTTTGTGAAAAAGCGTGTATGTGTGACAGAGTATGTTTGAAGGTCTTGCTGGGTGATTTTGTTAGTTATTTGTTTCTCTTATTATTAATCTAAAAAAAAAGGAAAAATCTGCATTGTATGTATGTTATATTTTTAATTTACTTTTCTTTTTAGGGTTTTTATAAAAATGGTCGTTTTATATTTTCATTTAAGGTATAACTACTTTATTTATCATTGAGAGTTAGTTTTGCCAATTTAAGCTTTGCTTTTTGTCAGTTAACGTAACCGACCCTGGGAACAACTTAGTGAAACATTTAAGGGGAAAAGGGTGTACCGTTAGTAATTTGTTAGCTACTAGCATACTATTTAATGTGAGCCTAATGTTATGGCCACAGCATAGTCAGGTGTGTCTTTAAGAAACAGTTTTAAATTACTTTTAGAGAAGAAATAATTGCACAAGAAAAAGATTGCCAGGAGTAGCATTTTGCAATCTTTTCTTCTGCAATTCTAGAAAAAAAAGTTAAATTTGCAATCTAAATTTTCTGTCATTGTTTTGCAATAAAAGGTTTAAGAAATCCCTCAATTATTTGCATTGAAAGAAATTTTCATAGGAACAAATCCTAACAACCAAGATGAAAAAAAATTATCAATCGATTTCGTGGAAAATTCATGGATCATTGCTTCAATTCGCAATTTTAAATTCCGCAATTTACGATCTTTTCGACCATGAATTTGCAATCTTTTCTTGCGGTAACTTTTCTTCCCTTAAGGTACTGTCACATTTAATGTTAAACCCTGCCAGGATTAAGTAGGGTAAGAAACAACAGTTTCAATTTTTGTTTTTGTTTGTTTGTTTTAAAATTAAAACAAACAAACAAACAAACATAAATGAGTTTATATTTATTATGCAGGGTATATATAAAATTGCTAGATTTTGCAACAAGAACAAGTATATATATATTGGCTGATAAAAATACAATGAAATATAAAATTATAGGTTGGACCGAATTATCCACACGAACCACCAAAAGTAAAATGTGAAACCATGGTATAGCAATATCTTTTTACAGCATCTAGCTTATTCACTCTCTTCTAGTGGATTTTCATGGAAAGCTAATCTTTAAACTTTTTATCCTAATTTTAGGTTTACCATCCAAATATTGACTTAGAGGGAAATGTGTGTTTAAATATCTTAAGGTAAACTTTTACTCAGATACAATTATGTCAATAGTTCATGACACTGTATTTTTGGGGTGGCGATAAATCATGGGAAATTCAAGGATTTGGTTTTTTTCATCGAGGATCTCCTTTTATATTTTGATGACTGCCTCTTCCAAAAAAAATCTTTCTAAGGCACTGTTAAGAGTTCAGATAGGTGTTTTGGGTCAACTCTTTATTTATTTTTGTCCTCTATTTTGTGTGGGGATAAATTTCTTACGCGTATTTTTTCTACTTCACATCTAGAGAGGACTGGAAACCAGTACTTACTATAAATGCTATAGTTTATGGTATACAATACCTTTTCCTGGTAAGTCTTGAGATTTTATTTTAATTTTGTGTTCTGGTCGAATGGAACGTTTTAGGTTTGTTAAATTTGACGTTGCATTTGCTAACGAATTTTTTGACGTTTTATCGGTTCTGTAGAAATCCTTTTTTTTTTTTTTAATTTTTTTTTCGTTTTTTAGGAACCAAACCCAGACGATCCTCTAAATAAAGGTAAAGGAAGGAAATAATTTTTTGATTTATTGATTTTTTGATTTTTTGACATATCCAGCTTTATAATTCCGACCCCAACAAGGTAACAGGAAAAAAACAAAATCTAAATCAATACTTTAGGGAATATATTTTCGCGGTTAGCTGTAACTGTTTTTTTCGCGGAATTATATGTTGCGATAAGTTCAGTTAATTTTTGCGGTAATTTAATTTCGCGGATAGAAAAATTCCTGTTTTGGGAGGAATATATTTGACCAACTCCTTGGTTTGACTCAATGGACATACTTTAATAATTGTGTTCATTATAGCCATGAAGTCAAAAAACATTGTTTTGAAAATTAAACTTCAAGCCCCACTTTGTATATTACCTTTATCCTATTCTGTTAGCTTACCCGTCGCTTATTTTGTTCACCCGCCCCTCTTTCAAATCGTCGATTTCGAAAAATTTCAGGGGAAAATTTTGTGGTGTTTTAATTTTGTGAATGGCTGAATATGAAAATTTTAGCGGAGAATTTAATTTCGGAATATTGTTGTAAAATCTGCGAAATTTAGTTCCCACGAAAATTATTTCCCCCCTAGTAAATGTCAGCTAACAATAATGAAATTTATTTAAACGAGACAATAAAATTTTCAGCATTTTCTTTTAGACGCGGCTGAAGTATTACGTCAAAATCGTCGACTATTTGAACAAAATGTTCAACGGACTATGAGAGGAGGTTACGTGGGAAGCACGTATTTCGAACGTTGTTTGCGATGATCATATTATATAGTAAAAAAATGTCTTTTTGAATGTTAAAGGGTCAAGGGATGTTAAATATCCGGAACCGATTTACAGGTGACGACGTTTGTTTGCTCGTCGGAACAAACATAATGAAAAGAATATAGCACGGTTCATTCTGGTGACACACGTCTTAGTTGTCATGATACGGAAGAAATTTGTTTTTATATATATTTATATATAATATTAATTATAATATTAATTATTATTATAATATTAATTTCGATTGTTATGGTAAGCTGGGACGCCATGTCTTGAAAATGTTTTTTTCTAACGTTGGAGTGGTCGCTCAGTATTTCTCATAGCTGGCTCAATATTTTCATAGCTGGCTTGATAATTCTCATAGCTGGCCAATATTTTATAGCTGGTCAATATTTTATCATAGCTGGCTCAATAATTTTCAAAGCTGACACAATATTTCTCATAGCTGGCCAGTATTTTATCATGTTAAAAGTTAGAAATTAAAACAAAGTTATGTTGGTTCTGCGAACTATCGCAGTTGTTAAATATCTTTGCCTTTCCCGTGCGTGTTTAGGATCATTTTTCTACTGCTATTGGACAAGCCAAATGAGATTAGTTGGAATTAATTAAACGAAACAGTCCTAGCAGTTAAATTTTTTTTCGCAGTCCATTTTGCTTCTGATTGTTGGTTAGAATAATTATTTTTTTTAATAAAAATAATGTTAGTTTAGTTACGTTGAGATTTTTCAAAAAAAAAGAACAATTTGATGATCTTGTGTATGTACAGTTTACTGCTAATAAGTTTAATCCCCTTTTTCACAAATATCTAAGAAAGAATGCGCAGAAATGAATTCTCGTCCCTAGCGCTTTTTGAGATAAACCTTGGCGTTTATATTACAGAGATCTGGGGACGAAAATTGAATTCATCAAAAATAAAGGATTTACACAATGTGATTATTTTTCCTAACGGTTATCTTGATTGGTGATGACATTTCGACGACCATTAAAGTATATTTCTTGGTTGTGCTACAATGAATTTTTTTTTGCTAAATCTTCATGTCACCAACGGTGCTGAGGTTAAATGTTTGATTTCGGCTTTAAAGTTGTGAAGAAGTTGTTAAAAAGAACTTCATGTAAAGGACGACTTTGCAAGTTACTTGTCAATCCTCATATTATCACGACCTATAATATAGCATAAGACTTCTGTCAGTTTTTACATCTATCTATAGCATGACAGGATTTAATTATTCTATCCGTGTTACTTTCACGGTGATGAAAAAAATTAATTTTTTTTCTGATATTCTGTGTGAGGAAATGCAGACGCAGGGGATAAATCGCGAAAATTTCCCTATTAAAATGTAGAATTCATGTTTGCGAATTTGTCTCGTATTCGCAAACTTTTTTTAAACAAGAACAGACATTCGCAATTTATTTCACATTTTACTCTATTTGCCAACCTCATTCCCAGGGATTTTATCTTTTTTATATCAGATATCATATTAAAAAGGCGTAAATCCCTGGGAACGAGGGTCCCTATGTGTGACTTGTGAAAACAGTATCTATTTAAGGTTATTTTGCAGTTCTTAATTCTGCAATTTTTATAAAAACTTGCTTATTGGCAATTTTTTCCCCCACAATTAAATTCCGCAATCTTTTCGTCCATATAATATTTCTTCCCCTAAGGCAAATTTTTCACATTGAAGAGGAATCTGAATAAACCTGGAAATCCTTGTTGGCGCACACCACAGAACTTCTGTTTTTGATCAGAATGGTGACATGTAACCCTAACCATATTTAAAGGCTGAGATACACTATCACACATAATCATTGAAATATGATCTTTAAAAGTATAGAATTCTATCACAATTCTATCAGAAATCTTTTTTACATTATGTTGTTTTTCACAATCTTTTTCAGGCGATAATTACCAACCTCGTCCCCAGGACTATTTGCTTCTCAACGGCTATGCGCTTTTTGATATATCTACACGGTAAAAGGTGCTGAGGTCGAGCTTGGATGATTGCAAAAATTACCGCGTGCAGTAATAATACCTTTTTCCAATTTTGTATTTTTATTCATCGGAAATACAGTATAATCCTGTTTCGGGGGGGGGGGGGGGGGGGGGGGGATATGAAACTGTTCAAAAAGAAAATACTAAATGTTTTTCACCCAGTACAACCAAAAGATAAGAAAATGCTCATTATCCATTCTCGTCCCCAGAGTTCTTTGAGATTAAAAAGGTTTATCACAAAGAGTCCAAGAATTTACACAACAGTAAGCAAAAAAAATACACGAATTGTCGACCTCGTTCCGAGGGAATTTTACCTTTTTGATAAACTTCATATAGCAGCCCGATTCGTAATAACGGTTCAGGGACCAAGAGACCCTGGGGACGAGGATGACGATTTGTGATGCTGTTGTAAGAGTTTAATATTTGCACATTCCGTTCAAAGACCAAAATTCGAAGCAAGTAGAAAAAATAACAAGCGCAAATGGCCACTGCTTCTGGAAAATCTTTGAAACCCATACATGGAAAATGCAACCTACGATATTAGGAAAATAATAAAAAAAAATGTTTTGAATTGAGTGAAATGTTATCTTCCAATTTCATATAATTTACATCTTAAATTTAATACATATAAAAGTTATTACAATATAATATTATATCTCGAAAATTCTTTATAACTACTACATAGAAGAAATTCGTGTTAATGTTCACACCACACCGATAAACCACTATGATAAGCCACTATGGCACACAACAAAGGATAATCTTACATCAACTTGTTCCAAATTCGTCTTATGCAATTTCTTCATAGTAGTAATACTTGATACAATGATAGTAAAAATAATTTTGCGTGAGGTGGATGTATATATGTTTGGTAAAATTATTTTGCAAGATTTAGCATGAAAATATTGCGAGTAATGGATGCCAGTAGCTATTCAGCCGATGCATGCATGCCATGCAGTAAGCAAAATAGCAATGATCAAATATAAAAAATTATTATTTTAGTAAAATATATACATAAAAGTAAAATAAATCTTATACAATAGCTGTATTTATTTAAAAAAAACGTTAAAAACTGGTAAAGCTGAAAAACCCTGCAAAATAAAACCTGCAAATATAACTCGTGAAAAAAGATCAGTCATATTCCATCACTTCTTTTTTACGCCCGCCTTTAAAACCAACGCTACTAAGGTTGGGCGTAAAAAATGAACTAATAAGCCATTCTTTCATAAGTAATTTATTATCAACTTTTGTGCAAGAAAATTGAACATCAATCAGTAAAGGAACTTTCGTCGTACAAAAAAGTAAAAAAAAAAAAATACGTCAAGAGGAATTATCACTTCTGGCAAATTTGATAAGCCTCGCTTTCAGGTTCATACCACGTGAAGAAACACTCTTTCCCGTAGGAGCAGCCGTTTTCGGAGCTGATGAAGAGGAAACAGTGCATGTCGGTGATTTAATTTCCGCGGCTTTTCTTATGATGGTAGCCATGTCTATTTCGTCATGTGGAAAGTTCTGGAAGAAGAAAATAGTTATGGAAAGGATCAATAAAAATAGTTCAAATTATCTAATTAACAAATATTTTTACGAAAAATCAAAACTTACAGCTTATGTGTTAAAGGAATTATATACCACACAAGGTGCACGGATTTTCAAGGGTTGGTTACATAAACTCGCATTACTCTAGCATTGGGAGCATATAAAAAGTACGTTTGTACGTCATTCATTCTTTACTCAGCCACCCTATTTCATTCCTTGTTCGCTCAAATTGGCTTTTGGCATGACCTCCGAGAAAAAACTGGGTTAACTATTTTTAAGAAAGCAGAGCATGCAATTCAAATATTCCAGGATACTGAACACTAATGATCTTTTTATATATTTATTCACGTGATGATGCATACGTGAGAAGGAAAAACACCCAAATTCAAAATAAGAGTGCTAAAGTAATCCTTTGTAGGTCTTATGTACATGCTTCGTATACAACCAGTTACCTGTATTAACTTCATAGTTTTAGCGAAATCTGTTGCCAAAATTTGATCACGAACCAAACTAAAAAAAGGTTTTTTTGACAAATTATGCGTGTTAACTTGGTGAAAATGTGCTAATAAGTGAAACTTCATCATATCTTAATAAAGCTTGTTACTAACGCCAGTTTCGAAGTTTGCCGTAAATGCTCTAAATCGCCCAGTCTCTGCTGAACGCCCGTCCCCAATAAACGACCCTCCCTGAAATATTGGAAAATGTAATAACGTCTAGTCTCTAATAAAAGGCTGTCTCTAGCAAACGCCCTCTTCTTGAGGCAAAAGGAGAGTTTATTAGAGTTTCCTCATTCAAGCAATTTAAGGGAAATACAGACAAGGAGTGATCTTTAAGGCTTTTTACTATATTTCAAATAGGTAAAATTATAAAAATAAGGATACTGACTTTAGTTTATTAGATAGAGACATTGAAGATGACTTTGATGTACTGTAAACAATTATTTAAAACTTTTTTGTCATGGATTTGTGATGAAAATATAGTATGTTTAAAATTATTCAAATTTCCAAGTTTTTCAATAAACGTCTAGCCTCTATTTAACGCCCGTATCCAATAACTACCCCTTAGAATCTCGAAAGTTAATTAAACGACCCGGGCGTTTAATAGAGCATTTACGGTAGTTTGATTTTCCCACTTTACGCACGTGGGCTGTGTTTAACGAAAACAAGCTTATTATTATTTTTTCTAAAAGAACATGATGCAAACGAAACTCCTCCCCACTCGATTACCGAATTTGGGATTCTCTAAAGTTGTTCTTTGCATTGAATGTTTTTAAGGACCTGGTGGTACATATGCTATAATCTGTTCGTTCGATTCAGGAACGTAAAATCCGCGATAATTAACCTGCCTAAGGTACTTCTTTAAAACCGAAGCTTTTTGTCTACCAGCAAAAAGTAAATCAGCCTTTAGCTGAACGAAATTTGTAAACAAGTTTCTAAAACTAAAACCAATTTACTTACATTAACATGGCGCAACACACGTACAAAAGAAAGTCAAATCTATTTGGATCTGCAAATAATGAATCCCACAACCTGATTACATCTAAACGACAATATGTTAAGATACTTTAATGGAGACCCGTCACAAAATATTCATGATCACGAAAAAATAATATGCAATTTTTAAATGCAAATATTAAAGTATAAACGTTCACTTGAAAAATCGTCTATTTAGAAAAGGGGTTGATTAAAAGATTCCATTTCAATGTCATTGGAAATACACTTGAGATAGAACTGGATCCTCACAGACACATCGACATACAGCGTATGAAAGCGAAATTAAGATTTCTTCGAATCCAACTCACTGGCGTGGAACAAAATCCGCGCAATTTAGAAAGAAAGAAAAAACTATTCCGCATGGTCAAGTATATTTTATAAATTTCCTCTTGAATGCATCAGGAGAGGATTACCTTTGAGAATATATACGAGTCGGAGATCATGACTTATTGTTTTTCCTAAATAAATCATAAATAATAGTCCTTGTTTTATATTTTGCGGCAACGCATTATCGCGAATACAGCACAAAATTTCCTAATCAATCTTTTAAAGGATTAAATAGTCTTCTTGTGTAACTCAAAGATAAAATCAACTCCCATTGTCATTCCTGTCAACAAAAGAACTGTCTGACAACATTCGACATCAACACGTGGTAAAAAACAGACCTGGCAAGTTGAACTCTTGCGATAAAAGTAAAGTGATCCATCGAAACGCAAAAAACTGTGGCTTCATCTGCTTCGATTCCTAAAAAGTAGTTAAATATCGTTTCTTAGGTCTTTGAAATAGAATAATGAGAATAATGAGTAACTAAATTTCACATTCTCAAATAATTTTAAACTAGTTACCAGGTCCTTCCAAAGTTCGCCATCTTTAACTTGAAGCAGACATAGTAGCTTGTTCATATCTTGTCCTACATAAAAAATAAAAAAATAACAAACAATCCGAAACCCATTTGACAAGACATTTTCTTCGGTTTATCAAATAGAGCACGTGGGCAACCTATCTTAAACGGATTATTCCGGGCGCGGCGGTTGGTCGTAGTTATGATGTATATCTGTATCTCTTTAATTGCCGCCCCATAAGGGGCGGCTCTTAGTCCGCCAGGCGTGAATAAAAAAGATTTTTTTGCTGAGCGAAATGTTGCGTTTCGTGCTGTGCTACTTGATTTCGTGTAAACAAACTACTTAAGTAGTACAGCTTCGAAGTAGCACAAACTTTAAAATAAACGAGTAGAACCTAAGAAAAATTAATTGTGAAGCTGTACTTAAAAGCCAGGTTTGTGACATCAAACTGTCATGGCGGCGACCATAGAAAGGTTTGAGTGAGTATCACTGTGTAACTGACACTGATGCGATGATGACAGTGATCTGGAAGAATCTTTTAATGATGACAACTTTATACATTCTTGCATTACATAGTTGTGAAAAACACTTTGTTGATAATGTTGATAGCTAGCTTGATCAATTTCCATGCTGGACTCATCATTTGAACACTGCTAAAAAGCCTACACTCTCTGGAGGTAGCTAGCTAGCTCTATGTCTATGTAATGTAAGTAGCTGCAGTATTTTAATTGTTTTTCTTTAAGTGAAGTTCTGTAAAGTCCTGTAAAGTAGTCACCTGAATTTCAGCTGTGCAAAAACAATGTGTAAGTTTGGATTTGGGAAAGAGGGAGCACTCGCATTTTTCCAAACGTCCAATTAACGTTCGGCTGAACCTCAGAAAATGTACACAAAAAAATTTAATAAAATATAAACTGCAACACGGTTACGCACTTACTCACCGAGTCCACTTGGACATTCTCATTCTTTGTGTGTAGAAGTGCGTATTTTTTGCGTTTGCAGCTTTTATATGATGTTTGGAGATTTTTGTTTTTTTAAAAGTGACTATCTGCGTTTGCGTTCTTCACGAAACCACCCACCCACTACCATGACAAATGTCCATTTAGCTCTGCAGCAACAAAGGTTTATGGGGTTGTTTACAAAAAGTAATGTAGCTAGCATGCTCAAAGAAAAAGGAGGCAGAGAGGTAGTCTAAAAGCGTATCAAAGTGTACAAGGAGAAAGGGGTCTTCGAAGGGCTTACATATCTACGCTTTAAAATATTATTGCAGTTTTTTTATTTATCTTTTCTGCAAAAAATGCGTGGTTATTTCAACTTTAACACCTTAGACCTGCCGTAGTTACCCATATTATTCTTTTTCAAGTAACGTGTTATAATTAATAATCATTAAGTTGATTTTTCGGGGAGGGGTGATCTGTACGTTCGGGAAAGGGGTAAGTCAAAAGCAAAGCATACAATGGATTATAAGATTGACGATTTATAGTACGTATGCATTTTTGAATAGACCCATTATAGTAGTTGTTGACAAATGATTTTTGTCTGTTTTACCCGCATGTGACTGATTAATCCTTGAACTATAACTTCATTTTTGGATTGCTTACTTGATCAATTATATATTTTTTAGAGTCAAAAAAAGGACAAATTTGATGGAGATCCTAACTGGAAAAATAAAGGACGTACTTGTAAATGATTAAAGGAAAAGTCCTTCTCATTACAACCAGTAAACCACAAGGTTTTTTGGCTTGAAGTTGCAGAAAAACTTGCCACCATTAACATGAACTGATGCATATATCAATAGATTTTGTTTTTGCAGATTTAGTAGTTTGTTTAGCAGATTTTATAGATTATGCCCTTAAATTTTTTAACCTATAAATTTGATTTAAAAATATTAAAGCTGCAGGTCTACTATTATGGTAACCGTTGGCCTGATTTTTTTTTATGTTTTATGTTGTATGATATATACTTTTACATTTTTTATGCGTGTGCCTGAACAAAGTGTTATTTTGTCCTAAAAACTAATTTTTTGATTGGGATTTTTTAATTTCTTTTTTAAATAAATATTTATAAATTTTTATTTTAAATGCTTCACAGACAGACTAATCATCGCTTTGGAAAATAAGGGGTGCATATGTATCATCTTTGAAAGAACAACTGTCGTATCAGGGTAAACAAGAAGCCCTGCGGCTTAAAGATTTCCGCCATTAGCTATAATACATTATCTTTCACCAAAAATATCCAGCCTCAACAATTCCTCTTTAAATTAAAATTCATGAATACGTGCTTGCGAAATTGTACAGAAGGAAATGACGTAATTATTAAAGGGAAACGTTAATAACATCACGGCACGAGCTTTAACTTTCGATAGCATATAAACTTTAAAATAAAGTATTGTTCATTGAATAATAAAACAATTTGTTGCACTGTTAGGATTCTTATTGGCTTAAAACTCATTTTAGCCTCGTTCTCAGAAAAAAATCTTAGCCTGGATAAGTTTCGGGCGTCCAGCCTAGCTGCGCTGTCTCTATCTATCTCTCTATCTCCTTATCTCTCTATCTCTCTATCTATCTCCTCAGGCGATTTTAAAGATTCCGCCTTCGCTGGCGGAAATCAACAAGGGCGGCAAGTAGTTGCAACTATATACTAGTAATAGCCGTATTCCGTCTTTCTGTTCGTGCGTCTGTTTGTCCTTCTGTTACGGAAACACGAAATGCGATATATAAAGGACGGGCGAGCCGGTGGATTTTTCCACGGGTTAACGTCTAGTCTCTTTAATAATAGCCGTATTCCGTCTGTCTGTTGGTGCGTCTGTTTGTCCTTCTGTTACGGAAACACGAAATGCGATATATAAAGGATTTTCCACGGGTTAACATCTAGTCTCTTTGATAATAGCCCTATTCCGTCTGTATGTTTGTGCGCGAGAAAAAAGTCGTGTTACGGAAACCCGAAATGCGATATATAACGGACGAGCGAACTCGTGGAATTATCCGCAGGCTACCGACTAGTCTCTATAATGATAGCCGTCGTCTGTCTGTTTGTCTGTCTGTTATGGAAACACAAAATACGATATACAAAGGACGGACGACCGCGTGGATTTTTCCACGGGTTGACGACTAGTTAATATATAAGGGTTACTAAAGGTAAATAAGAAAATAATAAGATTACCGATTCCATGTGCGGAGTCATCTAATGTTTTAATGAAGTTATCTCGTATCTCACCCATCAAATTTGTGAAACAAAAAAATGCGTCCGCTTCTGCGTGCTCTAAACAAGAATACAAGATGCAATTCTAAAAATTACACAAACCATTACGCTACAACAAACCACCGCACAACCTTAAATCTATGCAGCATTTGTTATCTCAATTGAGGCAATTCCACTTAGGTGACATTCCTGATGTAAGTCATTTTTTAGAATTAAAGAAGGCAGGTCCGCTCCGTGTGTCTGCCAATCACATCAAGTCTTCCATCTTTTTTGGCAAAAGATATCTAACATGACTGTTTAACTCTTCAAAACAAAGAATTAATAAAAACCCTACCTTGCCATTTTAAATCAGGATCCGACGCAAATGTATAATATAAAGGTCCTATGATTTCATTCATACCCTAAGAAAATTTTTTTATAGTAGAAATGCAAGAAACACACGTCGACACAATAAAAGGGCGTTTTACTTTGTCCTGTGCCTCATTGGTCCTTATTACGTTTTTATTTTATTTTTGATGTCTTTCCCATGACAACTCTTATAGCTGTTTATTTTCAATGTCACTACGTTATAAGGTTGACCTCATCAACATAATATCAATAAAAGGCAGGTGTTGACTTTGCGCCAGCTTAATCAGGGCCAACAAGGACAAGAAAGCCACTTCAGTGTTAGAAACACTGTTATCAATGTGGGTCCTGTGTTCTGTATGTATCCACCGAGTATACACCGACATTGCCTACCCAATTTCCCTAACATGGAATGGGTTGACCCGTAGCTGTGTAAAAGACACTTGCTAAACATGCCCGGGCTGTGGAGCGAACCACGGACCTCGCGATTACGAAGCAAACTCCATAACCACTAGGGCATGTACCATGATCCCCAATCCATGTATTTGATATTTTTTACTCGCACTCTAAAAAGTCATGCTTCAAATATCAGAATTGCAAGTTTGTTTAAAAAGAAAGTCAAATGCTACCTCACTTAACTAGTACTTGCCTAAAAGGTGTTATGCACCGGAGGATTAAGGCGAACACAGATCGCACACAACCATACCTGCACGTAAGCTAAACCAGGATTTAATTTCGCATAGATAAATAATATTCGTTCGACAACCTGAAATTATAAACAAAAACCATAATTTTGATTTTATAATACCAGTGGGTTTTATACCAGTGATGAGAAAGAAGAGAGGTCAATCTAACCTGCCAGTGGGCTTCTTGACCTTCAGGAAGGACGGTATATTCTTCATTGTTATTTTTCTTTTGTGTCACCTAAATACGGTTAACAAGACAACAGGGATAAGTGATTAATTTAGTCGCGAGAATAATCATGCGGGAGGGAATAACTAAGCTTTTCATGTCACTTTCTGAATTACTCTCAAATACGAAATAAGCACGCTATGTTAAGGTGAATTTCCACTTAAGAATAAATCGGATAAAAGTATCGAATTGGATAGTTGTGATTGGTCAATAAAATTTTCCGTTCCGATGCGTTTAGACCCAAACTAAAAGTTGAAATTATTTCAACTTCTCTTGTTAATAATCAAGGCTAATCAAATCAAAGTACTATTTTTGTTCCGTTCCATTCTGATTCTTTTTGGTCTATAGTGTAAATTCAACTTTAAAACATATTACAACTGCGCAAGTCCACGCTAATAAAACACTTATATAAATATAAGGCATTGGCAGCTCAGTGGTTAGAGCAGTAGAAATATGACAGAATTTGTTATCTCAAATGACAGCTTTTAACAATCTAAAACCGCATTTGCGATATTTCTTTGAACAGAACAGTAAACAGGAATTGTTGAATTAACAGAAGTAAATATACAGCACTACGTTTGAAGAAGAGATTACCATAGCGAACATTTTAAATAAGAAAAAATATTTATCAACACACATACATTTCGCACTCCCCCTTTACTTGTTCCAATGGTTGATGACTCCAAGATACATCTTTCTACTCGTTTTGTTAATGTGGGAAGAGGTCCAGGGTCATCTAAATAAACAAAAAAACACACACCAGTATTCATATATAAGACTAAAGCTGTCACCACCAGATGAACAAATATTTTTACTAAATATTTTCACAAAATTTCACAAACTTACGCAGAAGATGATGAATCGAATACGACGTCGGTCGTTGGAAAAACGAGATGTCGGGTAATAAGCGTCTAAACAAGAAATCAATTATGGTTTTGTGAATGGAATACATGAATGCGATGATGGGCGAATACCAGGAAAAAAAATGACGTGCTATCCTTAAATTGATTGTTCATAAAAAGAAGTAGTGTTGATTCGGCTTCAAACACAGGCTATTAATAAAAAATTCTCCTCTTTTTTACTTATTTTTATTCCTCCTCACACTATATTTTTTACTCTTGAATTAGTAACTAAATTATAATTTCAATTAGCAACTTATGAATCGCCTATATTACAGAAGCAAACACAATGATTGCAGGGTCAAAACATTAAAAAACGTATAAAAACTATTCCATATTTTAGGAGATAATGCTAAAGTTTTAGGAGGAAATTACTAATAATCAAGCCTTTTTTTTTCATTTCAAATTGCAGTAAGTAATATATCAGTCCTGTTGCAAGACGAACAAATGCTCAATTTTTCGTCACATGAGACGTAATAACAAAAGCTACTAAAAAAAAATTGATTCCACCATAATAAATTTTAGGAGATTTCAAGAAAGAAGGAGGAATCAATATTTTGAGTCCAAATTTAGGTTATTTAAAAGATTTTAGGAGAGCCTTCGTTTTTTTAGGTTATTTAGGAGATTTTAGGGAAGTGGCCACCTTGATGAAAAACAATCCATAAACAATTCCAACAAAACCACAAACTGTGAAACACTGGGCATGAGACAGATAGATGTAAACTGTCACACCATGGAGGTATAAATATATACCTCCATGGTCACACTAACCTCACATCTCGATCGATTTGTAACAATATTTCGTTGTCTTTAAAATACGTGATCCACTGGCTGCCAGGATTCATATTCAGTGGCTACAGAATAAGTAAAAATTAATTTATATACATATTTTTATTATTACCTACTATTTTCTATTATTTTTACTATAGTAGTATAATTTGTACAAACTTTTCACATAAAATTTACTTAGTTCTTTCTGCTTTGTAAGAAAAAAACATATATCACTTCAAGCTACCAAAATTTATACAGCCATAAAATAAGAAAGCCATTTTAACTAGCAGTTCTTTTTTTTTAAAAAAAACTTTTTGTTATTGATACCACTTTGATTTTATCATAAACAATTGTATAAATTTATTTTTATTGCAAATAAATGTATAGAATTTCCTGATTTGGGCCAAAAATCATCCAATTTTTTAGATTGCTCTTATTTTTCTAGTTTAAAAACACTGTATTTCAAAAGAAAAATTCTTTTCAGCATTATCAATCTTACATGGTCCATGTTATCATTTTCCTTACTCGAATCATCTGGGTGCGTGACAATTTCTTCAACGTAATGTTTGTATAGCGACCTACGAAAATAGATGGGTGATTCTAGTTTTAATATAATACACAGAAAATAAATTAAGCCACCTATACGAGAATATCAATCAATTGTAGAGACCAACAGATGCACTTTGCAAAAAGAAAAAAATATGGGAGTGGCTGTTTATTTTAGATCACATGTCTTGAATCGTAACCTTCACATAAATATGATTTAAAATCCTCCATATCTGCAGGCTTCTCACATATCAATTACAGGAACAATTAATTGCATGTTAAAAATAAAACGTAAAACATTAAAAAAAATGTATAATGTGATATGATCAAATATTAATAATAAAAATAAAAAAAATAAAATGTAAAACACAAATAATTTACAATAAAGCAAATTTGGTACAATAACTTTTATTTATCATAAAAGTAATTGAATTATAAAATTAAAATGTCACTGTTTTGAAGCACTCTGCTTGACTTTTGCACTTAAAACAAAAGATAGCCTAAAACAGCTAAAAAAATGTTTAAAATTTAAAACTGCTATAAAGAATCTGACACAGAATCTTTTTGAAAAAATGGATGGTTTAACAATCCATGGTGTGCCTCGGGCATTTGAAGGTTCCAGAATAAAGCGTTTATTTTGGAGTGTGGTCGTTTTAATAATGACTATCACGACAAGCATATTTCTTAAAAATTACATTGAAGCTTATTACAATTACAATGTAATCACAACCATATCAACCAAAGGTTTCAACTGGCTAAAGTTTCCAACTATTTGGATTTGTAATGGCGCATCGCTTGGTCCTAATGTGGATTACAACAAAATTCCACTAGAGACAGGCTTCCAGAGTTTGATGGATAATTTTACATTTTTCTGCATGTTCAACGAGAAGCCCTGTAAGCACAATATTAGAAGACCTCATGGTTACTTCAACAGCTGCATGGTTTTCAATCCTGATGGAAAAGCAAAGCAAACACAACCCCTTCACAGAGGTGGTTTGTTTTTGCACATTTTCGTGAATACAAGCGAACAATATCAGAGAAGAAAAATGAGTTCACATGTAAACAGCGAGCAAAACAATGGAATAATTCTGACAATAGTGGCGCCTGAAGTATTCGTCAAACCAGATCACTCAAAGATACGACTGTCTACAGGAACTACAACCATCATAGGCATAGCTAAACGTCGATATAAGCGTCTTCCTCACCCATACCCTTCGAACTGTACGAAAGATGGTAAAGAGTATGACAAGTTTCCAGGTAAATACACAAAGATTGGATGTTATATAACATGCTATGCACCAATAATAAAGGAAAAATGCAATTACACCATGGAAGAATGGAGGTTTGTAGTAAATGGATCATTTCAACCCACTCACACAGTAAACTGGAGATGTGTTGGATATTATTATAATAAGTTTCTGCAATATGGAATAGATAATTGCCATTGTTCAATACCATGCGAAGAGGACAAGTACAAAGTCACAGCAATGTCAGTTGTTCCATGGCCAAGTGAACGAGACAAGGTAGCATACATCCAAGAAATCTCTAAAGTTTATCCAAATGAAGTGGTTGATGAAACCTTTATCAACAAACATATTGCACGCATAGAATTATCATATGATACATTCGAAGTTCAAAGCCTTGTTGAGCATGAACGATACGGGATTGGAAGCCTCTTATCAGATTTTGGCGGCATAGCAGGAGTATGTCTGGGTGCATCTTTCATCTCGTTTCTAGAAATCTTCCACGCATTATTGACTGTTGCGTACAACATGTTAGTACACAAACAACAACCTAAAAATAACCTTGGTAAAGATTAAAGTGCCAGAATTGTTGTTGTTGTATGTGACATTAAATCAACAAATAATACTGAGCTTCTGTGATTTTTTTTAATCATTTTGTGATTATGCTTGTAATTATGGAGCTTTAAAAAAGGAAGAGTCTAAAAAAAGATATTTGTTTGTACAAGAGTTTATGGACAATGTATTCCATAATCCACACAATTTATCTTCCTTTTTTGTTGTAATTATAGCAACAACCCTTCTAATTCCTAATAGCGCTTAGCAATTGCCATTGCTAATACTTGCATGTTAAAAAAGTAGCCAAATAACAATCCCATTAACAATTTTTTGTTGGCATGAAAAAAAATCGAGAATCAGGAAAGATTGAACATAAACTAGCTTTTCTAATTACAAAATTCAATTCTTGGGAGTGTTAAAAAATTTTGATCGTGTTTACAGCCAGATACAAAATAAAATCACCTGGTCATGGACAGGACACAAAACAATACTATAGGAAATCATCATCTGCAACTTTTACGTTACAACAACTAGTCTTTTGTTTTAAAGGGAAACTAAGGTCAAAAATTTTTTTTTAATTAAAACGTTTATTATACTACTTAAAAAAGATACCTTAAATTTTTTTTCAAAAAAAATGTATTTTTATGAGGATTTTAGAGTAAAAAGGTTATTATTTACATCTCCGTTAGAGTACATAAAAAACTCGATGGAGAGCAATGACGTATGATCCGCGAGTGAGTAAGTGAAACCATACTATAAGGTTCGCCTGATTTGATGTATGAAGACATAAAAGATGAATTTCACTTCTTAACTATAATTGTACATTTTGTCTTTACTACTCAAAATGCCAAGTTGCCTGGCATATGGATGTTCGCAAACCACTGGGAGAGTAACTGCTAAAAAAAGTTTTTTCATGATCCCAAAGCCAGTGAATACAACTGAGAAACTTCGCGCAGCACAATGGTTGCATAATATTGGTACTGGATTGAATGTAGAAACATTTCCATTTGGGAAAAATAAAGTTGTATGCGAAGACCACTTCCATCCTGACTGCATAAAAGATGATTTAAAAGGACGTCTAACGGGGATACCATCGAAACGGAAAGAGCTACTTTGTGGAGCAGTTCCTACGATGGCCCTGAAGGCTCACATTGTGTGCGGTGTTCTTAATCATTTACTCCGTTCATTGCTTAGTGCGCGCTCTTCTTTAGTCAGTGCGCGCTCTTCTTTGAATAGTGCGCGCTCTTCTTTAGTCAGTGCCAGCTCTTCTTTGGTTGTGCGCGCTCTTCCTTTGTTTGCATTGCACACTGCTACTGCTACATTTTTTGCGCGCTGTGCCAAAAAGACCGGGTCGAGGGACGTAGCACATAAAACGACAGAGAAAGAAGTGGATGTTAAAAATAAAAAGAAAGGTTTGAAAACACAGAAGTTAAAGGTTCAAATCAGATATAGTAGATTTCTTTGTGTTAGTGGGCAGGTACTTGTGAAGCAGTGTGATGGTGACCATCGTTTTGTATTTTTTGAGGCCGATGAAGAGCAAACATTTGATAAGTTGAAAGAGAAGGCCTTGAAAATATTCTTCAACGGAGTTGGACGAAATAGCTACAATGAAAAGGAATCTGATGTAGTAGCTACAATATATGATAATTTTGGTGAAAAATTTTTTAACAATGTCTTCGTTTCGTTTTGAGATACGCCTGCGTAAATTTTTTCCTTCAATCTTCTTTTAAGTGTTGATAAACTTTTGTAAATATTGTGTTGAATGGCTAAAAGAAACCCAAAATTTCAGCATTTGTATATCCATCTAACAAGTACGACTCGACTAGTTCCTCCATTATGTCTGAGGTAAAAGGAACGCCAGAAATAAAAGTATTCCTTTATAAGATAAAAAGTTAGTATAAACTACTGGCCAGCAGGCTTCATGGTGTGCGTGCGTGTCAATGTGCTGTTCTGTGTGTGTAAATGTGTGTCCAATTGTTTTCAGTTTTTGTTTTGTTTATTGTTGTTGTTTTTTTTTTATTTATTTATTTTTTCCTGGTTATTTAATTGATATATATATATATATACCCCATTTCATATATACCTAAATTGTCACTGATCATAGTTCTTTAATCAAAGGTGGCCTCACATTTTTCTAGCTATGCTATAGTGTGGTCTCCTGGATAATTTTTATAGTTGTGTGGATATCATTATTTTTATATTTATATTGTATTTTTGTTTTTGCTGTTATCCTTACAAATGAATAAATGACTACTTACTTACTTACTTACTTACTTCATAACTCTGCCATAGTCTACTTAAAGTCAGGTTCAGAAGAACAACTCTCGTAATTTGCGCGGAGAACAGCGCGAAGTAAGTCAAGAAGAGCTCGCATTATATATCGAACATCGCGCGCGAAGTACGCGAGAAGAAGAGCGCATTAGGTCGTTGAACACCGCGCAATGTGCTAAGAAGAGCTCGCACAGAACCAAGAACACCGCATACAATGTGAGCCTTCAGGGCCATCGTAAGTTCCAACTATTTTTAAACACAAAACTTACGAATTTATTATCATGGATGGCACTACCGTATTAAAGCGTGATTCATCTTTAAAAAGAAAAATGCAGGAAGAATGCCTACATGTGAGTTGCAAAAATCATGTTTTTTAATTTTAACCTTTTCTGGTACAACTCTTTTAGCGAACATATTTAATTAGATAGCCTGGTTTCTATATTGTAATTAAAATATAAATGTGTTTCGTAATTTTTTTTAAGTAGTGAAAATAAGTGGAAATGTTATAAAAATTTCCATGAAAAATTCTTAATAAAATTTGGAAAAACGCACGAATGGTATTACTTTTTATTATCATATGTTATTTTTGTTATCAATGTTAATGAAAACCAGGTTAAGTTTTCATGCGCACCTGGCTGGACTTCGAAGAAAAATATAAGGGTTGATCTACACTTCATTTTTTTATTCTAGACCGTAAAGAAGTTACTTAGTGAAAACAAAGAAACCACACTTTCACAGACATTACCGACATCATCATGCGTCACGGAAAATTCAAGTGCAAACTAACAATTGATCTTTGTTCTAATGAAAATGAGGTAAGAATATAAATCCTGGAAACAAGGTTGGTGACATTGAAAGATGTATCCAAGTATAATTTTTTGTTTTAATTTTAGTCTATTGAACAGCGTTTCAAAAGACATTGGAATTCAGTGTTGTATTAGAAACGCCGTTTCAAATGTTGCAGCTCAAACAGGATGTGAAGAAAGAAATGATTTTAGCGCCCAATTCCCAGAGATATATTCACCAGATACCTGTCAACTGGACCCCACTTACAAATTAAAGGTTAAAGCTACGTCAACTCCCAAAAAGAACATTTTTGAAGTAAATAATGTAAACATTTTGGAAACTACCACAGATATATCTATCACTTCACTATCGCTTACAGCAGACAGTAGTCAGTTAGAAGACGCCATTGAGGAGGATAAAGAACATGTGCCTGGTAATTGCTCAACTGAAGACGACATGGAGGAGGATGAAAAAGATCTTATAAAAGCAAAAAGGTTTGTAGTTTACGAAAGCATGTTGGAACAACTATTTAGTTTTGTTCGATGTCATGAATGCAACTCCTCAGTCACCGTTGAAAAAAGCCATGTCGGCACAAGTATGCATTGTAAATTCACATGTTTGCTGCACACTCATGTCTTCAAATGGAATACCCAGCCTCTACTCGGGAAACTACCAGCATTTAATTTGCTATTGTCTGCGACAATTTTCTTTTCTGGTGAAACATATGATAGGATGCCAAAGCCATTAGAATTTGCTGGAATGAATTTCATCAATCACACAACATTTTATTCTATACAGAGAACACTTGTTATTCCCACTGTCAACAAACAATTCGAAGAATGCATCAAAGAAGCGCGTCTTGAATCAAATGGTACGGACAACGCCATTCTTGGTGATGGAAGATTTGATTCACCTGGTAAATCAGCAAAATATTGTACTTATTCGTGCCAGTCTCCTACAACAAAAAAAATCATTGCCACCTCAACTATACAAGTTTCTAAAGGAAAAGGTTCGGCACCACTCGAATTACAGGGCTTCAAGAACTGTCTTGCTGAATTAGAGGAAGATGGATACAAAGTTAATACTGTAGCTACCGACCGCAATAGGCAACTTGCAAAATGGCTGCGTGTAGAAAGGAACGATATCAGCCATAAATTTGTTCCATGGCATTTTGCGAAAACATTAAATCAAAACTGAGACCACTTGGCCTAAGAAAGGGATGTAAAATTCTGCAGGAATGGATCAAACCCGTCGGTAATCACCTATTTTGGTGTGCTGAAAATTGTGACGGAGATGCAGAAAAGTTAGTGGACATGTGGAAATCATTGTTACACCACGTGACAAACCGTCAAAAATTCAAATGCTACAAAAAATATAAGCGATGTGCTCATAAAAGTTACACTAAAGAACAAGTAAGACGGAAAAAGTGGGTCGAAAAGGATAGTCCTGCTTATAATAACCTGGAGAAGGTGATTATGGATGCAAAAAACCTAAATGACATGGTACATTTGACGAAACCTTATCACACTGGAAGTTTTGAAGTATTCCATTCCCTGATAAATTGTTATGCACCCAAACGCCAAGAATTTGAATTGAACGTGATGGCCTCGCAGGTAAATTTAGCTGTTCTCGATCACAACTGTAACGTAGACAGAAAGCAGGCTGTTATCACTAAGGAGAGAAGTGGTTGTGGCGCTTTGGGCGAGAAGAGATGGCGATATTTATCAAGTAAACTTTCAAAGGAGTGGATTGCGAAGCCAATCATGGAAGCAAAATCTCATGATTTTATTGAAAAGTTGCTTATGGAGGTAGTGCAACGAAAACTAGATGGCCAAAACATCTACAAGAAAGTAGAAAATATAGAAGGCAGATTTGACACTCCAAGGAATATTGCGTATACAGATCGTCCAGAAAAATTGAGTATACTTGAAAAAAATAAAAAAGTAAAACGATTTTCTAAGTAGATTTGATTTGTTTGTTATACACTTTTTTTTTATAAGAACAAGGAAATTTGGCTTCAGCCTGAAGTGTTCCTATTTTTTTCACTCGTTCAGCCTCATTGTTTTTATAAAAAAAAGTGTATACGTAAACTAAAATTACAGATTTTACAAATCTACAAAAGCTTTGAATCCTGTATCTTTTTCTGGGAAACTTTCACGAATTTTTTTCACAACGCATGCCGGTATAACAACTCTACATCCTTTTCCCAGTGTTTCATAGTAATGCACCCAAGCCGTATATTGTCTGTATGCTGAAAAGCGTAGTTGTCTAAAAAGAATATAATATGTTTTGTTGTTGTGGAACCTAGGCCTTACAAAATGTTGTATATATATTTTTAAATATTCTTTGACTCACATTCAGTAAACGAACTTTTATGTAGATAAAGAACGCATTTTTTTCTTCGCATATGAAGTAATATTTTATATTTGTTTTGAAAGGTAGTATAATAAGCTTACTTGTTTTGAAAAGATTTTATATCCTTGAAATTATTTTGATATCTGCGATGTCTAATGCTTGCTGTCTCTAATACGGTGCGATTTAAACAAAGAATATTAAAATCTTTATGCAAGGTAATACATGTATTCTCTCCCAGCTTTTCTCCCAGTAAAGTTGTAAACTCCAAACAACACTTGCATTCTTCAACAGTCATTAACTCGTGTATATCACATTTTTTACACTTACACCAATGTAAGTTTTCTAACCTGCTTGAGTCTAAATCCTCATCCTCGTCGTCGTCTGAAATATCATTCGCAGTTTTTGATGAACTAATGTTTTTCAACTGACTTTCAGTATATTCAGGTTCGTTATCATAACACCCTTTGCAAATACTTTCATCTGTTTCAGAACTATATACTTCGCTATGTTCACTAGCACAACTACTTTCTTCGCTGCTATCCATGACTAAGTGATTTTGAGTCTCGCGGCTCATACGTCATAATTCTGTATGGTTCACAAGGAACCGTGAATGGAGTACACGGTTAATTTCAGAAAACCTTAGAACTTTAATGGGCTAAAACAGCCTAAATAATGAAAATTAAGAGTTAATTTTTTTTCAATAGTTTATTTAGATGTTATACAACGTTCTTTAATTTTTTTTAACAACATTTTTTTTTGACCTTAGTTTCCCTTTAAATGATAAAATTAGAAGAAACTTTTACAACTAAAACTAATAATCACAGGCCTAGTCACAGTAAAACACAGAACAATTCTAAAAGGCAATTGTTAAAGTTTATTGGTAATTATTGTGGGGAACTGACAATAAAATTGTTGCGAAAAATTAAAGCATTGCAAGCTGTTTTATAATTTATGACAAACCCCTATCCAGAGTTTTTTTGGGACTACCGTTTTCTTATACCCAACTTTTGCTTAGGTTAGTATCTAGTATTTTGGGTTTTGAGGTCCCTAGATCGCCGGAAAATGGCTTTGCAGCACTCAAAACAGCAAAATTTTGTACAATTATTACTTGCATTTTATTACATAATTTTAAATATTTTTTCGTTTTTAGTCTTTGTTGCTGATAAATACCTGTTAAAACTTTCTTCACAGAATTAATACTTACAATATAAATATATAATATTGATGTATTGATTTCGACGGGAAACCGTTCACTAGCCTACGTTCACAGACGTAGTGTTGGGTCTATAACATAGGCTGAAGCTATCGTTCACTCGATTTATTTTTAAATGGCCGAGTGAGTAAAGATGGTGGTAGGCTCCTGAATTCAAAACATTCAAATGTTACGAATGTGATCGCACGTACGTCAAATCCAAGCAGTTAAATCGTTTTGAAGGATCGCAAATTTGCTGAAGAAAAACATACTACTTAGAGCTTATATTTACTTAATTTACTAGTTTTTTTTTTCTTTGCATTTTTAATTTTTTTGGGATAAGAATTTGGGATCCCATACCGGTAAACCGGTAGCAAAACCTCTCTGGATACATCGGTGGTAAGATCGTAAAAAATATGTAATTATACAGCACATTGCTACTTTACATAATCATTGCCCAACCTAGAACAGGGTGGCCACAACAAATTTTGAAATTAAGCACTATCCCTGCGAGGGTATACATAGCTGCTTACTGTTTTGTTTCCAAGCATTTTTATTTCCTTCAGGCAAAAATGTGATAATGGAAACTTACTTTAATCAAATTCATGTTGTATAATTTTTTTTTTTAATTTTATTTAGACCTGCCCTGGAAAAAGTGTTTTTAAAAAATTATAGACATTTTTATCAGGCCATCCTTACAAAAATTATTTGTTTGCTGGTTTTTGTCCGCCATCTGCAATTCTCTGTCTGGGGCTGGTATTTTTTAACATTAATTTATTTTCCAATTACTTTGCCGATTTTCAATCAAATAACAGTTTTTCTTTAAAGCATTATTTAAAAATTTAGCAAACAAAGCTATGAACAAAAATAATCTGCTGAATGACTGATTGACCCCCCAACAAAACTACACACTGGAAAACGACAAACCAATAATCTTTATAACAATAGCAATTTTTTTTTTGTCGGCTTAACACAAATCAAGCTGTGAATAACAAATGCAATTTAAATTTAATAGACTTTGCTGCGATGTACAAAATCCTGTGAATTATCCATGGGTGAACGGCTAGTTGCATATAACAATGGCCTCAGGTATGGGCTTCAAACACAGCATGCTTGGATAATATTTGAAACCTTTTATCATTAACATAGATTTTGAAACATTTAAAAAAAAGTTTAAGATTCAAAAAGTTGAAAACAACAATGAATAACATCATATTGAACATAAAGGTGAAATTTTACCTTTGTTTCTCTAAAAGTATATTCCATTCTGATCGGTCAGGTGGGAGGTAGTATAGTAACAACTGAAAGGTTAAAACAAATAAATACGAAATAAAAATATTGATTATCTGACAGTTTTTTTACAATAAACAAAAAAATTAATTACACTCACTTTCCATGCCAATGATCTTAATGATGGTTTGTCTGGAATTCCTATAAATCAAAGAAAGATGCAATTGTAATTTTACTTCTTGCATTGAGAGTGTTTTCATTTCTACATAATGCATGTTTTTCATTTTATTCTTTCCAATGCAATACAGGATTCCAAAACTTTGAAAGTGATTTTAAAAATATTTAAAATATATTATTGGTACCTGACAGCATATTGTTTTTTAAAATATATATCACGTTTGTTGGTTTATTTCAATCTTGAGACCTGTCACAGAGCCCTAAATAATAGGGTCACCTGCCACAAATAGGGTTACGTGCCACAAATAGGGTTGCGTGCCACAAAAGAAGATTGTAGTTAGTTTGAAATTATTTAACGAAAAAGTAAGGTCAGGCGAGCTGCAAGAAAAACAAATATTTAAAAAGCAATATTTTGCATCAAACAAAAAGTGAATATATCATTATTTGGAATTTATCTTGTGAATCTTGTAAATTATATACCTTGAGATCCCTTAACTTAATTTGATACTTCATTTGAAAATGAGGACTAGGAAAGCAATAAAGATAGATAAAAAAAGTAAAGATTGTAGAAACAAAAAAGGAAACAATGCTGAAAACATAGAGATGTATAAGAAAAAAATTCGTTTTCGCAATATATCGGAATTTTAGGTTTAATATATATTTCAGTAAATTTAAACAAAAAATAAATGTTGGTGGTTCTGTAATGAAATGCACTAATAGTTAATCTTCAGAAGGTCATGGTTTTATACCTAAAAAAATTAAAAATTGCTTTGCAATAATTTTTGTACGTAAGTTTGTATTAATTTTAATTGTAGGGTTGTGTTTTAAGATCTGATTTTTTCAACTTGGGCATTTTTTTAAGAGGATGGTTTTTTAGCTGGGTGTTTAAATGAGCTTCTGCAATAACAAAAATTACCTTCAAAACAAAATTTTCTACACTTTTTAATGTCAATACGTGGTTCTTTTAACATCAGTTCAAACTGCTCCAGCCTAAAACAATAAAAATAAGTATACATTAAAATATACAGTACAGGCAAAAAGGGTTATATAATATTGTTGTTTCACATTTACATTGTCTTGTATAGAAAATGGAAAAGGTTAGCGCTGTTAAGGTTGTAATCAATGTGCTATACATCACATTGTCAACATTCAGCAAGCCTATCAATAAAGAAAATAACACCTGAGCAATAAATCGCCCCACCCAAAAAAAAAAAAAAGTTACAATAATTTAGACTGGGCGAGCAATCTGAATAAATAGAATAAGTTTATAAACGCATATTTTAGAACAAAATCTTTTTTATCTATTTTATCTTTTCTTTTTTATATATTTTAGTTTTTTAATGCAAATAATAGGAAAGATAACATTGATTTCCATGTGAGATGAATTGATATTGCTCAGTCAGACAAAATTTTGTGGAATTGGGGGAGCAATTTATGGCTCAGCTAGTTTCTCATTTCTTAGAATTGGGCGAGTCTTTGCCTGAGCAAGAGGATCGCTCTTCCTTTATTGATAGGCCTGATTCAGGCTATAGGACTCATCAACAGACTAATTTCGCCTCTGCAGGCTTGGGCATGTGAAAATGGAGGGTGTATGATCACTGCAACTAAAGTATCTATATAACCTGAGTTTAATGTTTGAGCATGTCTAAGTGTTCCACATAATTATTTTTTGGCCTACAAAGTTTAGAACAGTTCCAGCTACAACCATATGGTTCATGACTGTTGCCTTTCTGTAAACAAAGTTGTGGGAAAGTTATTTTTATAAAGAACATTGCTACTAAAAGCTGCTCACTTTAGCGTCAGTGATCACACCCACACACCTGGAATTATTTCAAGGTTCTCTAGATACAGCCCGATTGCATAGATACCACCCTCTCTAGATTTCACGTGTATGATTCTGCTATCTTTCTTGGAACTTTTAAATGTGATTAAGCTCTAAAGTCTTGATAACCTTATATAATCTTTCTTACACAACACTCCTTAAAACGTGAAAATATTTCGTTCTAAAATGAGAACACAACCCTACTAAGTTTAAAAATTGCCGTATTTTGTTTTGAAATGACAAGAAAACAACTCTACGAAGCTTAAAAATCACCATATTTTGTTCTAGAATAACAATATTTTATTTTAAGATGATGAAAAAATGGCCCTTTAAGCCTTTGGGTGATTCTTTAAATTTGATGTTTCTTCTGTGCAATTTGACTTTTCAGAACCCTTAGAAATAAATAAAACTTTACAATAAAAGATATCTTCCTATGCTTGCTTCTGTTAGTTCCAAATTTCATCTTCATTTTACATTTTTGTTATTGTTTAAAGACCACTTTTAGTGGTTTGAAGTCAAATTGACATTAACGGTGTGGATAACTGGCTTTGGGATAAAAAACATAAAACTGACCTTTCTCCATGGCAACTTGAGTATGGCCGCTATATGGATATGAACAAATAATAGAAAAGCAGACACGAGTTACTGTAGAAACAAAAACATTAATTGGCGTGATTCAAACAAGCAGCTCAATTAATATTTACAAATCAGCTGTTATTCCGGCCGGAATGAGCAACAATAATATCATCGGCTGTGTTCGAAAAAGTTATAAATTCAAACGACATCCCAAAACAATCATTCAGGCTTGGACAGGAATGGCGCACGCCTCCGTAAACGCCATTATTGTTTTTAGCGTGTGTATGATCGCGCACCTAGAAAGTATTTTGACATGTTCTTAAAAGGTGGGGACGATTTAACCAGTGAACTCCAAACACTGGAGACTGCAAAAATAAGCACGTTTCTGAAGCTACATCTCCCCTATTATAACTTTAAAAATTAAAAATCGAAACATGCAAAATAACGAGATAATTCAAATATAATCTGTCTCTTTTAATCAACCTTCGTTCGGCCTCTATTTCATTTTGTTTTTATCTGCCATGTGCCATCATGGAAGTTTCGTAATCATGATCACACTTACCACAAGTAATAAATGTGTCAGGCGCCGTTAAAAAACAAAGAAGGCTGCGTATTTTAATAAGCCAATTAAATTGCAAAAATGCCGTCACTAAAGAAAACTTAAAACATAAAAAACAAAATAAGTTTTTAAGTTTGTATTATTATTATTACTAGTTGATAAGGCCCATGGAGAAATCCACTGAGGCAGGATAAAAATGAGAAAGAAGCGTCATTTGAATTTTGATGACGTCAGCAACCCATCCACACAAAAAATGAGATATGAGGGTTTAAAAGGTTTGCTGACGTCAGCAAAGACCTGCTAAAATACTAAAAAGTTTTTGTTAGAAATTTGTACACCTATTGCCTTCATCGCATTGATCTTCAACCACTGATTAAGAAAATGTATAGGATCATGTATCTTTGACAAAAGGTTGCAGAGATATATAGGGTTTGAAGGTTTTTTGATGACGTCATCAACCCGTCCATTCCGAAACGGTTTTGGGGACCCAAGTTTTGGAAAATTACCCAAATTGGTCCTAGGTGTCCCTAGTTACCCACGCGGTGAAAATCATTGACGTCACCACCTCGTTTCCAAGTTATTTGGCCTCAAAGTTTTAGGTGCATTGTAATGGCTTCATTAATTGATAATAAGATATTGACGTTAAAGTAGTGTTATTGATGTTGCACCATAACGTCAGAAAATTTAACATATTAGACATGTATTTTTACGGCAACATCAAAGGAAAATGAACACATCCACTTTGCCTGTTACAGACAGACACACACAGTCTCCGTATTATTATAAGAGATTTGTAAAGTCATTATTCAGATAAGTGAGGTAGTGATTCCCATTGATGGTAAAGTAGTCTCCACAGATCTTTTGGAATGGCCATTCCGGAGGTGGTGAGAGTGAGAGTGGTTCTTTGGATTGACTAGGCGTGTGTTGGATACACGTACGACAGTTGTCTCGAAAAATATGGATGGCAGAATTGAGTCCAGGCCAGTAAATGCATTCTGAAGATCGAGCTTTCATTCCAGTGCACCCTTGGTGGGCAGAATGCAGTGATGTTAACACCTCGGTTCTGAGACTCAATGGAATAATAATGCGTTTATCTAGTAGGGCGATGCCATTCCATGTTGAAAGCCTCCCACGAATGTTCCAAAATTGACGGAGCATAGGCAGTGTATCTTTTCGGTTATCTGGAAACCCGTCAGAGATGGCAAGTAGCAGGGCCTGGTATTCAAGGTCATCCTTCCCACAATGACGTACACGGTCTAAGGAGGTCACTTGAATGCCTTGTTCGGCATCGTAGAATGCTTGCATACGCCCATTACTGTGGCTTCCATTGCATCGTTTGGGGCGTGTTCTGTGTTGAAATCTGTTTCATGCAGGGGTTGTCGTATTTTATTGAGCAATGGGGATTCAGCAAATGCAATTTCAGCAATCGTGGGGAATCTGGATACAGCATCTGGACCTCGGAGCCATTTGCCTGGGCAGTGATGTATTTTAAAACGAAATCGTAGGGTTCTGCTTTTGAGTTTTTGCAGTCTTGGGTTTGTTATAGTTCCAAGATAAAAACATCCGTGCATGCTCCAGACTCCATGCTACTGCAAGGGCTTCCCCTTCTGTAGGTGAGTAGCGACTTTCAGCCTCTGACGTAAAGCGAGAACCTGCATATACCAAGTGCCATCCATCTGGGCAGCAGATAGGGGCAGTAATGGTGTCACAATTGCAGTACTTCTGTAGTAGAAGGTATCCAATGCCATCTTTACTCAGTCACTCTGTAGACAGGTAGGCCTGGCAGGATCAAATAATTTTATTCCATCTTCAACGAGGGATATCAACTGTATTTTGGACAGACGAAATAGTTCTTCCAGTGTATCATCCCAGTAAAATTTTGAATGTTTCTTAACTAATTCTCTAAATGGTAGCATAATTTTACTCGTTGCATAAGCCCAAGATGTTTGGTTAACTAGTCCAAACCAAGAGCGAGCCCCACTGATGTTTGTTGGGGTTGGAAAATCTCTGATGGCAGATAGAATATGCGAGGATGGTGCAATGCCTGCAGGATGGTATGTCCTTTATGACTTCGTCGTACCGTCTGGTATAAGCATCCCTAGATGCAACAAAGCCTTGTGGCATGCGGAGGTACATATACCGACCCCATTCGGTGATGAATGCGGTTAAGGGTTGACTTTGTTCATCAAGGGCAATGGCATGGTATCCGTCAACTCCATCAAGGATAGTCTTCTTTGTGTTGGGTGGCACCTGGCACGCTAGCTGGAAGGGGGAAGGGCAGTGGTGATTTTACGAAGGCAGTGGTTGTTCAACTGTTGAAGATCAATAGTTCTGCGGAGTTTTCCGTTTTTCTTTTCGGTAATAACCATTGTGGTGCACCATTCCACAGGAGTCCTGATAGGGACAGGTGCTATTATCCCACGACAGACGTCCTCGTCAAGACTAGCCTTGACCTCTTTTTTCCAGTGGTAGGGTATAGGTATGGGGTTGTGTCTGACATAGGGTTTGGCATCTGGCTGTAAGTGAATGTGTGCAGGTGGTGTTTTCATTGTTGGAAACGGATGTATTTTACTGAATGCCGTTGTAGAAAATTGATCTAGTAGGTATTTTTCTAGTTTTGTAACATTCTCTTCGGTAGCTGGATAAGGCAGATTACCTGGTCGTGGAGGCGGTGATGCACGGTGATGATGATTATTTTCTTGTTCGATGTTTGCAACATGAGAGGGAGTATTATCCATTGGATACGGGAATGAAGATGGTAAGATGTTTACTGCAGTGCAACCTTGGCGGCTAAAGTATATACGATCAATGTTGTCACATGTGTATAGTGGCTGTTTGGTTGAATGGTTACCAACAGTAAAGCGAACAGGAACCCATCCTTTGCATGTGAGTGTTGTTCCACCCACTGCACGAACTCGTTTGTGACAGTGTATTAGAGCATTTGCCGTTACTCCAAGTTGTCGTAGATGTTGTGGGCCAGCTAGGTATATACTGGCACCACTGTCTGGAAAGATTTTCAGTCGGCTGGGGTGGCCGGTATAGGCTTCACCTGGTAGCAAAGGTGTTAATGATGCGAGAATGTCAGTAGTTGTGCTGCTTTGGGTGTACGATTCGCTATTAGTGTCATAGGTTATGTGAGCAATCAAGGCTCCAGCAGTATCAGGCGTTTCCAACTTTTCTGAAGTTCTGAATGATTTCTTTCGGCATACTCTGGCAAAATGATTTGGGGTATTACAGCTTTGACAGATTTTCCCCCAAGCTGGGCATTTTACAGCCCTCTCCCTGCCGGTATGGTTGTTACTCCCGCATCCTGTACATACAGGTGTGTGTTTGGTGATGGGAGTTCTCTTTTGTTTCCGGTAATCGGTCCAACGTGCGGCCATGACATCAGATGTGTCTTGGAGTTGGGCGTGGTCTCGTAGAGCAGTCTTGAAGGCTTCAGCATGTTTCAGGATGTCCTCTAGTGTTGTTAGTTGGCTGGCCTTAGCAAGGACATCTACTTGTAGTGTTTCATTATTCAAGCCTCTGATAAATTGGTCTCGGATATGTGTAGGAGATAGATGGAGGTTGCAATGGGGACATGCAAACTCACAGTCTTGCGCAGTAGATTTGAGACGAACTAAATAATCTTTCAATAACTCATTTTCATGTTGTGAAATAGCGGTAAAATGCATACAATGGACAGTTGGGTTGGATCGTGTAGTCACAATTTGCTCAATGGCATCTAACAGTTGTGGTTCAGGCAATGTCAGGAAATCTGGCACGGTATTGATGATGCTATGTTGTGTGGTGTCATCACAGGTGTTGTACAACATTGATGTTAGATGGTTAGGTGCCATGGCTGAAATGTTTTTGTAGACTTCCCAGTCAATCTTAAACTTTCGGAACTGGGGACGTGTCATCTCAGAGTTTATTTCTGGTAGCTTGGCAGGAGGAGCTTTTGATTGTGGTGTACTAGGGATGGTGGTGAGAGCACTCTTTATCCGTGGAGTTAACTGTTTGATATGGTTTAATATTTTCAAGATATCTCCAATAACGGTAATCCCTAGGTCTGTTAGTAGGGGTTTGTCCAATGAAGGAAGCAGCTCCTCGTGGACTCGATTGTCATGAAAGCTTTTTGCATAGGTTTGACTGGCCGTATCAGGAATACCAATAGAAAGAAAAAATGTTC
Organism: Hydractinia echinata; assembly: GCA_030067915.1. Taxonomy (NCBI): domain Eukaryota; kingdom Metazoa; phylum Cnidaria; class Hydrozoa; order Anthoathecata; family Hydractiniidae; genus Hydractinia; species Hydractinia echinata. Next base: position 296,902 of record JASGCC010000036.1, on the reverse strand, counting down.
TCCAGTCAGATTCTGCTTGCAGCGCCATATTCAGATAAGTCAATAAGTAATAGAAGACACTTATTTATATAGGTACTAAGACCAGCAATATATTTAATCTAAAAGGACAATAAGAATGTAAATGTCAATTAGGTCTTAACAGTCATCAGAAGCGAATAGGAAAAAATATGCTTCGTTTATCCAAGTGGCTCAAATAAAACTTCAAAATTCATTCAGAGAATTTAATTACATTTTAACAAAATTTATACAGAAGAAAAATTATACCACATGTGGGTTTCGTTTTTAAAATTGTTTGAATAAAAATAACACTTGTAGCATTAAGAAAAAATCAATTAAATGGGACCTGCTATGGTTTTGAATTGTTTTGTCAAATGAAAAAACGTTTTCGTTTACTTGCAACACTCCAGGGTCTTAAAAAAAATTTTTATTATGAAACATCTCTGAGTGAGAGCATTCGAACTGGTAATAGAACGTCGGACGCTTGTGCTTGAAAATAATTATGTGTGTCTGTTCCGCCCGTAAGTGCAGTTTTGCAGACTTTCTTCATCCGTGCTCCGTCGGCATTCACCTCCGCATTAGTTAAGAACCGCATGGCTGGATTTCTTGTTAAAGACCTGGTTACTAACGACAAAGGGGTCAGGCAATAGAGATTCATGTCTACATAGTTCTTTTAACTAAGTCAGAAGTCGGTGAATTAGCTAGGATGGTCAGATTGGTTATGAATAGGCTTACTCCTGGATTAAAAGGACTAGGACTATTCAATAAATCCGTTTTTTGTTCTTAACCTTTTAAAACGCAAACTAAAAAAGCTTTTTCTTAAATTTTTAAAATGCGATCTAAAAAAACATTTCTATCACCGTTTTTCGTTCTTAAACTTTTAAAACGCGATCTAAAAAAACATTTCTATTGCCGTTTTTCGTTCTTAAACTTTTAAAACGCGATCTAAAAAAGCTTTTCTGTCAAAATTAAAGTTTCAATCTTTCTATTGCTTAAAAGCTTTTTTTAACCCGTGCAATTAACAATGCCTTCTCTCTAGTTTATTTAGTTTCCACGCGAAACTTTTATTTAATAAAACTATTAAACAATGGCTCTTCGTGTCACATTGATAGAGTTGATAACATTTGCAATTATGCTATTGGGAATGATTATGTTCATACTATCTAACAATAGTTACGCGCAGTTATAATAAGCTATTTTTTCTTCAAGAATCTTTTGTTTATTACACGCAAGTTAATGACTTACAAGACTCACAAGATAATTAATAAGAACAAAAGACAAACAACTACCGCCTCCGAGAAAAAGGTGTGAAACTTGAGCGTACGCGTACGCTTACATCTGGACTGTGCTGTAGCTAAAATGCTGTCATTTTGACGCCTAACTTCACTTTATGGCGTGTAGTCTGTTAGATAGATAGATAGATGTGCATATTTTACATGGCTAGCCTCACAAATGTCGAGGGATATACCCTGTCTATTATTTCCAGGAGGGGCCATGGGTTAGATGGAGAGTCCTAGAGTATTTAATGCTCATTTTGAGCAACGCAGACCCAATTAGTAGGGACTACTAGACAACTCCCGGCAACATCCAACGGCCCACACAGTGTGCCATCTCCCCAATTTCCCTCACATGGCTTGGGTTAACCCGGGGCTATGGTAACATTCACTCGCCCATGTTGAATCGCCGTCAAGAGGAATCGAACCCCGGTCTCCCGCACAGAGTACGAAAGCTATAACCACTAATCTACGGCGCCACATGGTTGCACTCGCCAACAAGATTTTGGCGTGTGATGGCCCGCATGCCAGAGATTTTACTCCTGTCCAAGCCTGATCATTTGTAGGAGTTTCGCGAAATATGACCTGGAATGTGTGAGGAGCAGAGACCTTACAGCCCAAGACTGGTCCAATGTTTATAATGCTTCAGATACTAACACAGCTTGGCACTTCATGAAAGATATCTTAATAAAAACGATCAATCATTATCAGTCAGGGAAAACTGCTAACTAAGAGTGTACTGCTAATTAGGAGAATCTCTAAATTAGGCGTAAGACGGTAGACTAATTAAGCACCACGGCGCCTATTTAGGATAAAATAATTTTTTAAGGCCTAGTTCAACCCCTTTAGTACAAAATCGAGCCATCAAATGAATTATTTTACCTTCGTAAATAAGGCCAGGGTCTTTAATAACGCAAAGTGAAAAAAACGCGGGAGCGATTAGTTGTTTTGACAGATTTTGTGCTATTCGCGCCTAATTAGGCGGAACACGCGTATGTTTATCCGCCAAATTAGGATTATATCTGCCAAATTTGGATTAAATCACAAAATGGTTATTTATTGATTTCGGCTCCGGCAAAATTTTTTGATTTTCTTAACAGAAGACTGTTCATCGGTTTCTCAGAGCGTGCAACCTTGGAAAGGCACGCGGTTTTGGCTTATCTGGGCTTATTTTATGTTTATGTTTTTCTGTAGCTTAATTAGACGCCCTTTAACCAAATTAAGCTGGTGCATGGTCCAAATTAGGAGTAGTATGTCTAATTAGCAGTACACTCTTAGTTAGCAGTTTTCACTGACTGATTATGTGCCGTTTATTTCTAAACGTGTTAAAAACAAGTCAGCCTATTTCTGATAAGCGTGGCAATGTGAGTATGGATGTCGCCCCTCTAAAACATACAACCAGACTTCCTGAAAATTCTTTGAATTGTCAAAATAGATTAATTAGTTAACTAGCTGCTTCATTCTTCTAATAAGATGAATATATTATATTGCTACAACTAATTGGTAAATTAAAAATTATCCTTTTATTAGGGGATTTTTATAGCTAGCTAGCTAGCTAGCAGCTAGAGCTAGTTTAGCTGTGACTAAAATGCAGTTTGAGCTTGGTGTTATAGCTTGTTGGTTAGCAAACGTGCGAATAAAATTAAATCCTGAATACCTTTCGTTTTTACTTACAACGTGTAAAGTCGTAATATTCGAATATAGTTATCTGCCTAAAAACTGGACAAAAAGCCAGCCAAAAGTGGACGAGAAGTTCATACCTTTGCTTGTAAGACGCCATCTTTGTTTATGGTTTTTGCCTGAATTCCCGGTAAGCGAAAGCCAAAACTGGCACAACATTACTGAGAGCAATCTTGCCCCGAGATCCCTGAGAGGCCCTTTTGAAAGTTACCCAATCCTACAGGATCAAACGGGTTGGGAGAGAGGAGGATAAGGGAAACTTATTATTATGATTCAATCAAGGTTTATTATTTCTTGAACATATAGGTATAAGCAATGTTTTCAGAAGATACTTTACCACACCCTCGTCCCCAGGTTTTTTTGTCCTTTAGATGATATGACAGAAGACGACGAAAATATTTTTCGACGTATCATATCAAGAAGACTTTACCATTATTGCGCAAAATGAAATTTGATGTTGGACATTTCTAAATTGCATGCAGGAATGAAGAAAATAAATATGCTGCTGCAGCAAGAAAACTTCAGTACCACATCCATGAGAGATGAAAAAGAAGTTTTTTACGCCTTTTTCTGCAATGCAAGCAGTCCGTGACGTATACCTATTTTCCGCGACCCCATAGCTTCGCTTGTGGCCGGACTCTCTTGTATAAAAGCCACGAAGCCATATTTCCCAAACTAACCAACAAAAAATTGACGTCATATGTTCAAATCACTGATTTTTATTCCTTATGTGCATTTTTTTAAAATAGTAAGCAACACTTTCTGTCTAGTCTGGTGATTCTCCAATTTATTTACAGCATGTTTTTAGGCTTATTAAATCCTTGAAAACATCCCAAATTTGACTTTGCAACGACACTAAAGTGGAAAATGAGAAAACGTGTTAGTTGTCGAGTCCTTTATATTGTGGCGCCGTAGATTAGTGGTTATAGCTCTCGTACTCTGTGCCGGAGACCGGAGTTCGATTCCTCTTGACGGCGATTCAACATAGGCGAGTGAATGTTACCATAGCCCCGGGTTAACCCAAGCCATGTGAGGGAAATTGGGAAGATGGCACACTGTGTGGGCCGTTGGGTGTTGCCGGGAGTTGTCTAGTAGAGCGCGGGCCCTAATTGGTTCTGCGTAGCTCAAAATGAGCATTAAATACTCTAGGACTCTCCATTTAAGCCATGGCCCCTCCTGGAAATAATAGACAGGGTATATCCCTCGATATTTGTGAGGCTAGCCATGTAAAATATTCACATCTATCTATCTATCTATCTAGTCTTTAGTCCTTTATGAAAAAGTTTTGTTTTGAAAATTTTGTTCGCTCTTAATTTTGGGCCTGAATTTTATACGATGCCTAATATTCCTTCAAATTTGTGGGGCCTACTTCGTGCATTCTTAGCAGTTATAATGCGCTCAAACAAAATACAGTTATTATAATTATAAAGATAAGAAAGTTGTTTTTTTAAAACAACACATATAAAGCGAAAGGTTATTAATATGCTACTACTAATTTAAAATATACATCTAGTACCATTGTTTACACGAAATAATCTATAAGTTACTCAATGCTTATTGAAACGTTTTTAAATTATCAATTAAATATAATTCTAATTTCTGATTTGTAGACACAATAGAAGCAGCTAGAGGACTGGGGAAAATATAAACAAATATGGCAACCACAGAGGAAAGAACTACGGGAAGTTACATATCTACCGTTTTAACATTTCCAAATAAATCACGATCAAGTTTTTCGTACATTTTCTTTAACTGTCGACCGGCTCCTACTTCGTATATGTTCTCCACAGCACCTGATGCGTATTTTCCGCGTAGCTTATTCAAGATCGTATTCCATAGCACAGGTTCGGCAATTTGTCGTGCCATTAATTCCACAACCTCGTTTTTATTTGTATATTTTTCTGCCGTAACATTCGAAATAAGCGTAGCATCGTTAGGAGTGATGTTTACGCTGCAAAGTGCGTCGTAAAACTCTTCTATTGCGGGATTCATGTACGGCGTATGGAATGCCGCACTCATAAACATTTTTGATATCTTTACCTTTGATTGGTTTTTCAGCTAAACAAAACGCAAACATTTTTCTTCAGCAAATTACTAGAAACATAAAGTGTCAAAAATCTAAATGCCATTTAAATTTATTTCTTGATTATTAGTGTGATGAAGCTATGAGGATAGAAAAGAGGATGAAGGCATATACTCACAAGAACATGTTCCCGGTTCAATACTTTTCCCACCAAATCATTGGAACCGCCTAAGGCGCCACTTTTATAGAAACGCTCTACTGCTAGTGAAATGTGTTTTTCTGGATTTCCTGCTTCTCTCGTTAAATCTGAACACATTTGATTCAGTTCATTAAAGTCAAGGCCATGCACAGCGACCATTCCAGACTCTGCCATCTTTACTGCTCTGTCCATTGATTCCGCTCTAGCCTTTATTACGTGTAATGCTATTTAATTAAAGAAGAGAATCTTTTTTAATTTTTGCGTCACGTTTTTATTATTATTAAAGACGATAAAAAAACTAAGAAGGTTGTGAAATTTGTCAAAATAGTATGTTTACCTTCTTCGAAAGTGATCCAATTTGCAATACATAGCGCGGAAACCTCCCCTACGCTATTCCCAATCACAAAACCAACCTATCATACAAAGAAATATCAGGTGTTACTGAGTTTACTAAGAAAATGATTTTTTGGTGACAAAATTCAAGCATCAGTGAAATAGAAATGGAGTAAAATAAAAGGTTTAGCCTTTTTAAGACACAAGGAAGGCAGCAAAAGCCCTTGGAACGAAGTTTGCAAAAACTTGTTGCTAAATCCAGAAGCCATTTTGAAAGATTTAATTTCTAATAAATAAAAAAAAGTTTGAAAGCTTACATTAAAATCGTCTACATCATGTTTCCGCTTCAACCCTTCTTTCAGCTTGTAATATCCCAATACTGATGCTACCATCACAGCAGGTTGAGTATATAAGGTTCTAAATATTAAAATAGTAAAAACATTCAATATTCCTTGTTAGCAATTCCAAAAATTTGACTACTTTAAAAATAATGTCAAATTGCAGGATATTTGGGTAGAATTGTAACTATATTGCTTTTTACGCTAAAATTTTGTTTATCGAATTGCGGAATTGATAGCATTTAGTAATAATAACGAGAGTGTAGGGTTTTCTCTTATTCTGAAAATCTCGGAAAAGTCCTTTGAAGCAACTGAGTGCTAGAATTTTAAATAAAAAACATTGACCTTTAACTAGAGAAAAAACCACAACAAATAAAGTAAACCACATACGCCGTGTTAACCGAATAAGAAGCTTTTTTACCCTAGGTTGGATTTTGAACGTTTAGTCTCGGATAATAATATTGGTACAAATTTACTAACCTGTCCAAGACTTCTTTTGGTCCCATCCGGCAAATCTTCACCAAATCATAACCCAATATTTCCGAAGTTATTTCGCGCAAAGGCTCTTCAATGCCAGAGTTTAAATTTTTTAACAACCTTGACCAGGGCATAGTATAGCGGTTTTTTCTCCAGTGAAAACTGGTAATGGCATACGGCTGGCTACTGCAGCATGATGGTGACTTCCAGATATTGTTAACAGACGTTTAGTTTGCAATACAACACCAACTATTCCTTTTATTTTCTACAACACAAATAAAGAGAAGCATATACGCAAACCGACATAGGAGGAACTTCGAAAGTAGCCGTACTGTCTACCTACACAAATGACCAAGATTGTAGGTAGGTTATGCGTTAAATATTGCAATATAAAAAGGATACATTTCGAAAAGAAAAATTATTATGCTTACCATTGCGCTAAGTTTTTGTAAATATCTAGCAGGTTAACAGAATATATCAAATTGTATAGACGTATACCAACAGGTAATATCTTGCTTTTAATAAAGTTCAGTTTTAGATTGTCAATAAAATTTTAAAATATTCCTTCTTCGATTTGCTTTATACGATTCCAGTTACTTGCTACTCCAAAAAAATGCAGTACTTTATATAGAAAATAAAGCTGGCACGTGTTACATGTAACGCCCCAACTGAATTGAAACACCTCGTACCCATACCTCCTAATCCATACAAATATGTCCAGATCCCTAGATATTTCACAAATGGCGTCAGCTCCCCAAACCTAAATAAAGCATGGTCCCCTAACACCCAAACCCCCATTCAAACCTGCTCAACGATATCCTAAACGCAGCACCAAACGAAAACATGTATGGTAGAAATGGCATCACTTTTGTTTGTAATCACACGCGCCAGTGCACAACGTTTGCACAAGTTTGCTCAGTATACTACACGAAACGGGAGATGTTTGCACAACACCACGAAGACAGGACGTAAGGATCACCCGAAGCATCTCGGTCGGTAGGGTCGGTGATCGTAGTTATATTTTTATATTTAACATTAGGACATTTGTATTCATATATTGAGTATCAAGAACGTGTATTTAACCAATAATTCGAGTGTTTTGTGAATGCTTTTATGCCCCCACTGCTTGAAGTGTTTAGCACTTCTAGGCCTTTCGATATACCGGAGTAAGGTCGTACCATTAGAAATTGAGCTGACATTTAAGTAGTGGACCTGGGCGGTGCAGGGAGTTTGCGCAGTTTGTTGTCGTCGTATCGGCTGACAATAAACACAACTCCCGCCGGAGCACACGGGAGGTAAGGTTAGTCCAAAACGCCTGAAGTATAGCACGATTAATTTGGACAAGCACGTGAATGCTAGTTGGAATTTCAGATTATGCATGATGACATAAATTCTCTTAAGCTGTCCCGTGGCTTCACACAAACGCGGAAACTACTTGGCAATGTATTGTTTTATTTGAGCCAATCACAGAGCAGAATATCAGAAGGCTTTCAAAGAAGTACGTACCGGTGGCCCATGACAACATAATATACACGTCTCAAACTAATAACAAATTGGAATTACTTTTCTAATTAAATACTAACAGTACTCTTCGTCATGTCTGGCAAGAATTATTAATCAAATAGACAAGAATTTGAGATACGTTCTTAAAATCATGCAAAGCATTACATCCCACAAATTGGATTTTACACCTGTTGACTTTGGGAGCACCCGATGATGAGATTTTAAAATATTCAAATGGAAATATCTTACGGTTAGGTATAATATGTTTTTATCTTTTTAAAAATCTACTTCTGTAGGATGTTTCTATAACCCAACTGGAACATCTGGTAGTAGCTAACGGCAACTGATGCTACATCTTCTAAAAACGCCAGGGCCTTTCGACAATAAAACGTTTCCCATAATATTCAAACAGTTATTTTTATAAATGCTTAGATTTGTCATTTTCTTATGCGTACCTCGAATTAATTTTCCCGTTTCAATTTTGGAGTGTCGTTATTCCGAAATGTCTTACTTTTATTCTGGTGAAAAATTTTTCATTTTATCCTTCGTTAAAATTAATGCTATAGACCACTTTCATCATGACGCGTTTTGTTTATAATCCCCAGACCTCTTACGCAAATCGACAGGCAAAATAATGCAGGCGGTAAGCCGTGGACCAGTCCATTCCAAACTTTATTTTTAGGTAGAGGCATCTTTTGATCTTGAAATTAGAATATAGCTTGCATATAGTTTAGATTTAGATCATATATCAGTGAAAAGATGCTAGTAACCACAGTACAAAAGTTTTTAACCATAATTTGACTTTCTTCACCTAAGGTCTGCATTTTTTTGCCTGTCGATTTTTCTGATATTTTCTACGCATGCGCAAGAATCCCGTAAAAACGTAAACATTGAAACTCATCTATAAGTTTTCGATTTTACGTGACCACAGCATATTTGAAACAAGATGCATACGCATACACTATCTGGCGATCACAAATGAACAGCTACATGACTTGAAAGTCACGCTATAAAAAAGTTGTTAATTTTAATTTGTTTTTGTCTGTTCTGCTTTCATTGGACATCAGATTAGCATTTTGAGGAAAATATCTGTTAAAATAATTTAGAGCACCTAAATTGGCCTAAGACCGATTTTTAAAAAAAAATGATTTTGTAAGGAAAATTTTTTTATCATTTACTGTGGAGAGTTAAACAATTGGAAAGGATATTTTGATCTGCCTTTGTTGTTATGTAGAAATAACTATAATAACTTGTCCACGGTCAGCTCAACACAGGCAACTGCGCAATATCAACCAGAAAAGTCAATTCTAAGAATTCGAGCAGTGAATAATATCACAAAGTATATTTTGGTGCTTAACCCTCGTTGCCTCTTGCAACGGACGTCTTATATAGAGAACACTTTTATATAGTAGACGTCATTTTCTAGATCTGTCTTATAGTGCACGCACCTGTCAATGATGTTTGTGTTTATCTTACTAAAAACAATGTTTTACATTTTTGTTTTCTCTTTCGATCTTTCTTATTTTCTTTTTTAGCCAGTTTATGGCCTTTCAAAGGACATAAAAAAACACAATATAGATGGCTTGCCAATGTTTGCAACACTTTGCGGATTTCTTTATAAATGCGCACGCATTCTTGCAGGAAAAAAAAACTTTATGGGTATATACTAGCTGTTATTGAAATATATGCAGACTCTTTAAAAACATAAGATCCAAAGACACTTTTTAACTATATTCACTTTTTTGACAACAGAGGCACCAATTTTAAGCGAATACTTCGTTTTTTTAATTGAATTTAGTTGATTTCTACGGTTTGTGGTTTATATTTCTACCTGCAGAAATGAGTTTCCAATCCATTGTTCTTAATGCAAAATAGAGGCCATTTTTTGAGGTTCTGATAGCGTCCGCCATGGAGAGGTTTCAGTCTATATGTTAACTTTTTCCACTCGTGAAAGTTTAAGACCGTAGAATTTGTGCCTTTTTTATTTTCGGAAGTACCTAAAATCCAACCTTTTTGCTAATTTTCGGCATAGTGAAAGTTTGTTCTTGCGTAGGTTTGTGTCCTCGTAATATGAGTATCTACATAGGTGTGCAAAACTAACTCCTTTGCTGCAGGGGTAGCGTGATAAAAAGCAGTTTTACAACAATGCAACTGCACAGTGAGTGCAATGCGCGTAAGACATGTAAACAATCTCCAAGATACAATCAACCAAACAGGAACCACATATTGGAAACTCCTCCTTGATGCTTAAATAACTTTTCTATTGTAACTAAGTAACACACCATCATACGTTCGAGATGCTGTAAAATACACACATGTGTTTACGTGTTCATCACCTGGATAGCTAGCTATACGAGAAAACTGGACGAACGTAGAGAAAATTTCCATTTACTCTGTTGTAAAAATAGGAATGCCTACAATAAATAAGGAACCATGTTGGAGATAATGCCTGTATATTATGTATAAAACTCTTTAATCTGGATTAGGAAAAGCTATTATATTGTAACTAAGTAATTTACTAATTACACAGTCATACAGTAAGATCCAACCTCGTTCCCAGCGCCTGTTGTCTTTTTTTTATCTCGGGACGGCGAGACGTATCGCCGTCCGATGTTAGAAAAGATACAAGATGCTCTGGAGACGAGGTGGAGTAAGATCGTAACTTATCAGGCGAAATATTGTCGGACAAATGGTGACAAGGTGACGAAAATTAGGTCGGACGAAAAATTGTCAATGAGAACGTCAGATCATTTATGTCTATGAATTTTCTTTGTTCTATTAATTTTTGCGTCTCAAAATTTTCTGGAGACTACAAAGTGGGATGGGGGGGGGGGACATTACTTACTTTATGCGTGTAAAATTGATTTCTTGTTGCTCCTTAATTTTCTTGCTGTTCCAAACCTGAACTTATGTTGTGTACGTGCTGCTTTTGTGATAATCCCAATTAGTAAGCCTGCTTAACTAAACTATAGCAGTCTTTCTCTATCATGGTTGATATTGAAAAGACTTGTGCAGAGAATTTTTTTGCCAATATAAGGGGTTAAAATCCCAATATTTTTCTGGTGCGTCATATGGAGTCTCATGATAACATATTAACTACATACTTGTTTAATCATCCCCTCTCCCTCACCATCCCAAACTTGAGTTGTTGTCACGAACCTGCTACAATAGATTATACTTGTTCGTAGTCTTGCACAAACATGTTGAATATAGATTGAAAATAAGACAACTTATGCTTTATGAAATAAAGTCTAATTTTAATGTAGTTAGATTTTATTTTATTTTTAAAAAAACAAAATTACCGTATTTGCTTGAAAGGACACCTATGTTCGAAGAGCGCCTCTCTACACTTCTTTAATTCTAATAGAAATTTCGTTGCCGTCATTTATATTGAGCAGTTACAGCATATTCTACTGGAACGACTAGACCGCGTTTTCGTTTTTCAATAATTATTCCTTCAATACGAATCAGTTAACTCATTCAAATATTGGAACGTGAATCTTGAGATTTCAATGGAAATGTGTTCATTTATTTATTTATTTATTTATTTATTTATAACGAATATTTATACAGGATTTTTCCATTCAAAAATTAGTAAAATATACAAAATATATATAATTACAAAATTTCTGTTCTTCCATGTGTCCTGTTTCCCAGCCCCCCAAAAATAGTAATAAAACTTAAAATAATAACTAAAAATGTGTTAGTAAAAATTAATATTTACAAATTAAAAAAACTCTTCATATAATTTTACAAAATCTTCTATTGATGTCGAAGCACGTATTTTCAGAGGAAGCTCGTTGAAAGTTTTTGCACCATTAAAAAAGAAACTTTTTCTACTTGATTCCAGCTTAATCTTAGGAAGTCGTAGTAAATGATTTTTATTTCTTGTGCTGTTTGTCATTTTTTCGAAATAATTTACAAAGGTTTCACACACGTCTCCATGAACACACTTGAAAACTTGAAGGCAAAGACGTTTCCTTAACAGATCTTTAATTGATGCTGGTTTAGATTTTCTTGGCACGTTCTTCTTGAATATAATACGATTTGCTCGCTTTTCTAAATTTTCCAACTTTAGCTGATACGTCTTGGTAGAATAACATGTAATGATTGAACAATACGTGAAAACTGGTATCAACATGGTCTTGTAAATTGTTGATGCAGTCTCGATGGTTAACTGAGGTCTGATTCTCTGAAGCAAGTATAATCTCCCTCTAACTTTCTTGTATGTCGACTCGATGTGCTCACATAGTGAAAGAGTTTGGTTCAATTTTACACCAAGATACTTGTAGGAGTTGGTGAAAGAGAGTGATTGATGCCGATAATCTATATCCAAGGTCTTATTTTTGATACGTTGAGTAGTGCCAAACAGCATGCATTCCGTTTTCCCTTTTTTCATATTTATAACAAGATCGTTCATTTCGAGCCAGTCTGCAACACGATTGAAGTCATCAGTCAACATTTTTTCGATGCTATCTTTTGTTTTACCAGAAACATAAATGACAGTGTCATCAGCGTATGTTAGTATTTTACAGTTTGAAAGGACGCTGCCAATGTCATTGAAGGTAATTAAGAATAAAAGGGGACCTAAGATCGAGCCCTGCGGTACACCACAGGTTACTGACTCAGGTTCAGATGTTTCATTATTTATTTTGACAGTTTGCTTCCGACCAAAGAGGTAGTCAGTGAAAAGTTCCTTTTCAATTCCTGTAACACCATGACTTTTCAGGCTTTCAATGATTTGTGCGTGACTTAGCGAATCGAAGGCTTTGCTAAGATCTATGAAGATTGCACCAGTTAACTCTCCATTGTCTATATTCCTTCTTATTGTGTCAAGAAATAGTGTGGCAGCAAGTTCCGTGTTTCTTTTCTTTCTAAAGCCAAATTGAGTTTCAGATAACAGTTTATTCTGCTCTAGAAATTTACATAACTGGTTGTGAATACATTTTTCCAGAATTTTCGAACAAACAGGCAAGACGGTAATTGGACGATAATTGTCCAAGTCATCTTTACGTCCTGATTTGTGAATGGGCGTCACTTGTCCCAGCTTGAAATCGGACGGTATTATACCAGATCTTAGTGAGGCATTGATGACATGGCAAAGAGGCTTTGCTAAGTGTTTTGCGCTGTCTTTCAACATGCCTGGTGGAAGATCGTCAGAACCACAAGCCTTACTACGTTTGAGTTTCTTGAGATGCATGAAAACTTCATTAACTGTGACCTCAGTGAACTCAAAGGTAGTACTTGTTTTCAAATTACTTTCCTTCGGTTTTGCCCAGATGAAATTTTTCAGTGGCATTGCCTTGGCTTTCAGTTTCGAAACGGTGGTAGAGAAGTAAGAACAAAAACGTGATGCGATAGATTTTGCATTTGAGTTTCTTATGCCGTCAATAATAAAAGATTTAACTGTTGAGATTTTTTCTTTTAAGGGAAAAATTCTTTTCAATGTTTTCCAAAATCGTTTAGGATCGTTTGCCGTTTCCTGCAGGAGTGTCCTACTATGTTCGTTTCTAGCCTTTCTAACAAGGTTATTTACTTTGTTTCTTTGACTCTTGAATTTTTCAAAGTCAGTGGAAGTTCTTGATTTACGAAACTTTCTGTTCAACGTGTCTCGGTAATTCATTTCCAATTTTATATCACGTGTCAACCATGGTGATTTTTTACCTTTGACTTTTTTGGTAATATTTGGGGCATGCTTGTTGAAATTCCGACTTACAATATCTCTCAATGTATCCCAGGCGTTATTAGGATTTCGTTCAGCATAAACTGAATCCCAGTTTTCATTACTCAAATCGCGAGATAATTCACCAGAATTGTAATTTGAATAATCTCTACATTTTATTGTTTCATACTGTTGTTTAATGTTATTAAGTTTTCTTTTGCACCCAATGGCATAATGATCACTCAGCGCGGTTGAAACGATTTTAATTTCCATTAGATTCTCGGGTTTTGTTGTCAAAATAACGTCAATAAGCGACTCAGTGGTGTCCGTAATTCTTGTTGGTCCCTTGATGGTTTGTATAAGGCCATTTAATGATAGTAAACCTTTCAACGGTTTATTGTTATTTTTTATAAGATAATTACAGTTAATGTCTCCCAGTATTATGAGTTCTTTGTTTCCGTTATTTATTTTTGTTAAAGTTTTTTGAAAATTATTGTTAAAGTTTTTACTGAGGTGTTTTGAGCTATTCGGTGGTCGATAAAGTATACCAACAATAAAAGACTTAGTGTAATCGGAAAATATTTCTAACCAAATGCATTCGATATCATAAGTTTCCAAATCGAGTCTTCTAACATAATTTAAGCTGTTGCTAATGTAAGCGCCAACTCCTCCTCCCTGCGAAACACGGTCTCTCCGTTCAAATGTATATCCAGAAATATTAATAAACGACGTAGGTAAAGAATCATTTAACAAAGTTTCTGTTACTCCAAAAATCTTGATGTTATGATTTTTAATAAAGTAAGTTAATAATCCCAATTTACTTGACAAACCTCGAATATTCTGGTGCACAATTGTAAAATCTTGTTCTTTCCATGGACCTGGACATTTTTCAATATCCCCAGCCATTAACAATAATAAAATTAATAAAAACACGCACACACGTCCGTCCGCCATCTTTCTTGAACTTTTTTGTACTTGTCATCTTTAACCGCCTGCTTTAAGTATCTCTACAAAATTAAATGAGCGAATACGGTATCCCAAATAACTAAAGTATCACGTTTTGTATTATAGTAAGTACAACCATCCTCGTCCCCAGGGTGTGTTGCCTATGTCAAAGTCGCTAGCGATTACTTACCGCCGGTCTCGATGTCACAAAGGAAAAAGCCCCTGGGTACGAGGTTGAAGTACAACAGAAATTCACATTAACAACATATACACAGAAAAATTGCATGCAGGGATCCAATAAGCGGGCCGTAAGGACCTCGGGAGAGGATGGAAGCGGCTGCACGGCCCACAATCGAGTTTATATAGGAAAAGGTTTTTCAGCCAATGTAGCTAAAATCTAAAAAAAATAATACTCAAAATGTTAACTTCGATCCGGGGACCTGTTGTCTCTTTTTGCATATCGGACAGCGAAACCAACACTTTTTGTCAGACCTATCAATGAGCGCAGTGTCGATGAGAGACAAAAAATCCTGGGAACGAGGTTGTCAAAATGTGTCTGTTACAAACCTGCAACACATTTTATACAAAACAGTTGATGGACTTCTATAACATATAGTAAAAACTATTCTGTAATGTAAATAGACCTTTAACCCAAAAATAAAGAAAATTTCATTATCCTTATACATGAAGTACTTGTAAGCTCCTCTCCATCACTTGCATCAAAAATTTTACCATTGTGCTAAATGCTAAATCGAGTTCGGTTTAGTGGAACTCAGCCTGAAAATGTATCAAGTCAAACCATCGGTTATGTGGGTTCCAGCTACCGGAAGTTAACCGGACATTTCTTCGTTTTTTATTGGGACAAGAACACATGGCACCTTGTAAGTTGGGGAAACTAATTTTTAGTAGGTACTGATTTTTTTTTAAAAATGCTAAATTTTTGGTTGACGCAAAAATTTAGCTTAGTTACACCTTATGAGATGAGTAAAGAAATTGTTTGTTGAGATAGCTAACATGGTGCTAACAATTTTTGTTGCTTTAAATGATTTGATCAAGAATGGCTTCACATCTCAAGCTAAAATTGTTGCCTTAAAGAAGCATTATTTCAATATATTGTCCTCTAATATAGCCTGCTTCACAAAATTAGTTCAAAATCGGTTTATCGTATATTCCCATTACTCACCCTGCACCAGCGCAGGAAAATTACTTAGATTAGAAGAGTACTTAAACTTGGTGACCTATCCAAGTAGTAGTAGGGGATGGTTATAGGTAGGTTTTCGCTCCTTTGACACCTTGACCCCCAAAAACCCCCACTAAAAACGCTCCCCCCTCCCTCCACACCTAGCCCTCTCAAAATCGGAAAATCCGATGGCATCCGAAAATAAATCCGATAACAATCCGATTCCGACAAACCCGACAATTCCAGCGTATTTCCAGCGCATACGCCGTTAGTGATATTGCTGACATCAACAAAAATCAGCGCATGCGCAGTTGAGTAAGGGAAGCCCCCTTACTCGACCGCGCTAGTTGAAACCGGCCCATAATAAAAGATGAGTTGGTTCAGGAATGCTATCAGCAAACTATATGACACCGTGTCAGCACCAGTAGCAGCAACTCGCGACGCTCTTGCAGATCGAGTACGGAGCGTGCGGGATACAGTTACCTACTACTATAACAAGGCGAAGGAGCAAATCTCAGGAGCGACAACGCTTCATGATGAGGTCCAACGGATCACCATCCAAGACGAATATCAGGGAATCGCCGACCTCAAACACATGTTCGGAGGGGGGAAGGAGCAAGCCACGAACCAGGATGGGATCGAGGACATCCAGAACATATTTGATGCGAATGACACGCAATTTTTGGAGGAGGGGAGACGCATCAAGACGTGGCAGTTCAACAAGAACCTCAACCAACCGCTGACGGAGGCTATCATGCAAAAAATCACGCCTCACGTAGACATGCGCGTCAAGGTAGTCTACAGTTTCAGCTGCGACATCTACCGAGGTGGTGGCGACGTGTCGGCTTATCACAAGAACAAGAGCTCCAAGTCACTCTCAAGCCTGGCGGATATCGAAGCCTTCATGGAAGAATGCGAGATGCAGCGACTCGATCTGGAAGATGGAGAGTTTTGGACCAAGGCCTACCTACCACCCGACAGAACTATCGAGACCCCCGGAGCGTACGAGGGTAAGATAGTCTTTAAGCACGTGCGGGTCAAGATCATCTCTACAAGGGAGCCCTTACTTGGATGCGGACCACTTCCAGATTGGTTGGGGGGTAAGAGGTGCATCTACAGCTTTGACAACGAGGATGAAAGAACGGACAACCGTTCCCTTGCGAGGGTTTTGTTTTGAAAAATAAACATGCTATGCGAGATATGGCTATGTCTCGCAATAATTCTTCCGTACGTCTTGATCGTGCTCTGCTTTTTGCGTTATAGAAGGATCCTAATAAACATGTCTAAAATCTCGGAAATTTTCGACGAAGTTGACACCCCAGCAGAAGCCTTCGAGCAACGTGAAAAACCCCTCGACAAACGTCAGGCTTTGAAAGATGCTATACGCAAAGGTAAACAGCATCTCCTACCACGCAAATGTACTGAGGGCTTTGTTGACAAGGCCCCCGATGGGGTGATCATGAAAGTTCATGCTGAGTATGTACAGCGTGAACTACAGGAGAAGGGGGAGAAGACGGCCAAGGCATTGTCCTCGCAAGCTATCAGCATGTATACCAAGGCTGTGGGGAGCATGGTTCAGCTCGACAGTGCCGAGGCCCTATCAAAAGACATCGAGGAAGATCCCATCATCAAAGACTCTATGGCAGGCTTGGGGACCCTCGTGTACTTAGCCTTTGGAAAGTTTTTGGCTCCGCTGTTGGTAGCTGCTCACACTGTTAACCACTGCCAGCTAACCGCGACCAAGGTGGGTGAAGAGCAGGAGGAGGAGGCTAAGGAGGAAGAGTCGTAGAGGTCTACAAAATTTGTTATAGCTCTTATAACAAATGAGTGTAAAACAGACACAAGAAGAGAGGGTCATTACAAAACAAGTAAAGCATCCGGGGCGTGTGGCCCAGGGTCACAAGTTAGCGGCACTGATGAAGAAGAGGAAGGAAGAACTGAAGCAACAAGAGGGGGCTGTAGAATCTACAGTCAAAACCTCTTCTGGAGCCACTGTGCAGTCAGGCACTATATACATCTATAGCGTTGGAGGTCTCGCTGCCATACTCGCCTGTGTAGGAGTTGGATTCTATATTTTCCGTAAACAACCGGCTCGCCAGCCTGCTGAAACCCCAGAGCCATCGCCTAGTGGCTCCACAGCAAAGCCCGAAGGAGTACGTGCGCACATACAAAAGCCCACGTCTAAGTCCAATATCGACATTTTCAAGATGAGATAAGCTTATAATAAACCATGAGTTCAAACGTGACACCGAAAGAGAAGGAAATTATTGACATGTTGTATGAGACCGTAGTCGATCTCGGTTTCACTTTCGCTTACGCAATGGCGGGGAAGAAGTTCCTAGGCATTACGAGCCCCAGCACCAAGATGGACACGAGCGATGCTCTCAAGATGGTGCCGTATTTTTCAGCAGGTTGGGCCAGCCGTGAGATGCCCGTTCAAAAAGGGTGGATCCCTGCGAGTATCGTTCCTAAACCGAAATAAGCGCCTACAAGGTTCTATCTGCTACCGGCAGACAGAATAAATGACTATAGACATCGTCAAAGACCCGCATACGGCGATCTGCACAGGGCCCACCTCATGCGGCAAGACTCAGCGAGTCCTGAACCTCCTCGAGCAAGAATACAGGCACCACTTTGAGAACATCGTCATTCTCTGTCCTACTCTCCGCTGGAACAGCACCTACTTGGAGAGACCATCGCTCTGGAAAGATGGCTACGTCTTCATGATAGACCCTGGTGATAAACTCTTCTATTGTATCGAGCAACTATCAAAGCTCCTAGCGGGGGAGGAAACTTTGTTCATCATCGATTACATAATAGCCGACGAAACCCTCGATAAAACTCGTGGGGCGTTGCTAGAACTAGCGGTCTCGGGCAGACATAGAAGACATAGCTTGTGGCTGCTAACGCAAAGATATAAGAAGATCCCAATAACAGTAAGGGATCAAATGAAACAGCTTTTTGTCTGGTATCCGAAGAATCGGAAGGAGTTTGAGCTCATACATGAAGAGAACGATGTAATTTCAAGCAAGGAAGAAATTTCCATTATTAAGGCTCAGCTCAAGAAGTCCAAGCATGCTTGCTTGTACGTGAGGCTGGAACACCCTCGAACCTGGAAGATTTTGAAGTGAGCGACCACCCCACTCAACAAAAACCACACCACGCATTACCCTGGGTGATGGGGTTCTAAACCCCACCAGGGAGCATCAAAACAATCATGATGCATTCGTCACCCTTGGAGGTGCCCTGGAGATTGTGCACTTTATACCTTCCTCCTGAATTTTGTATAGATTCGTCCATACAAAAGATTTTCGGATTCCAAAAACATTACAAGTAAAAAATGTCTTCACAGCTTTCCCTTGAATTTAACAATAGCAAACTATATACCGTGACTATCAACGGTCGCATCTGGACCCGTGCCAAGGAAGTAGTACATTGTGCGCTGGGGTACAAAAAAGACACGTCCCATACCATCCGCAATCACTGCAGTCCAGAAAATTACGCTCACAAGTGTCAACTCACCGGTTCGCCCACAGCGGGCGAACCCGTAAACTGACCATCCAACTCTCAAAAGTACGACTTCTACATCAATGAGGAGGGTATGTACGAGCTGGTTTTTTGAAGCCAGCAACCCAGGGCAAGAAGGTTTAGGAAATGCTGCTGCAACACGATGTTCCCAAAAATCCGTGACCAGCTACAGCGTCAAGCCCTTAAAGGATAAGGATATGGCCCTGGCATTCCTTAATGATGAGGTTGAAGACAGGGATAACCAGCTCATGATACTTGGGGATGACCTAGAAGACAGGGATCGACAGCTTGTGGTGCTGGGGGACGGCCTCGAGCAAAGGGACGTGGCCAACCTTGAAGACGTGGCCAACCTTGAAGACGACCTCGAACAAATGGATGAAGAAATCGTTGAACTACGAGAAAGACACGTCCCTCATCGTTATCCTTATGACAACATGCTATGCGTGGTTAACAAGAATGAAACTCAGGATCAACATCCCTACTACATGGTCAGATGTCAACGTAGACAGCAGGGTAAGAGCATGGGAATACTGATGAGAAATTACCCCAATAGCACTATACTCGGGAGATGTGACGATCCTAATGCGATACACACCTGGTGTCGGTTTAGGGAGGACATCCTGGGGGCTGCGAACTATTACAAGAACCATTTCAGCCTACCCGACGATGGTACCCGGGAGTTGTTTGAGGGAATGTTTGACATTGATATGGCTTAGCCCCGAGATTTTTTTTTTTTGTAGCCCCCTCGGGCCACAAAAACAGAGTCGCAGACTGCGCTAGCATTTACAATTCTTTGACATGCTCTGGAGGTACCTGAACATCCTCTGGGATAAGCATCAACTCCTCTGACACAAAGCTGCGATCTGGCCCACCGTCGAGGTAGTACAACAGACGGGTACCGGCCACGATACGGTCCAGCCTATACGTTTTCTTGCTCCACCGGGCGTCAGTGGCACGTCGTCTTTGATCACCGTGTTCTTCTCCAGGCTGTAGTAGATACAAGTAGAGACCATCCTCAGGTAGGGGTTTCTCTTGCGGGTGCTGCTCACCTTTCGCGAGCGGGACATCTTCAAACTTGATGGCCTTTGAAGGTTTCATGCCGATCATGACAGTTTTGGTGTTGTTGAGACTTTTCACGATAGTGTACAAGTGCTTGACCCATGTGGTACTTTGTTCATCAGAGACCAGCTCTTGCGCATCTTGAGGCTTGAACAGCTTCTCCGCGAGCACCTTGTTGTAGGCCTCCACGAAGGCTGTGAAAGTATGGTGGTACTTGGTAGTTGCCCGCTTAATCTCGACGCCCTTGCTTTCTAGGAGTTTTGTCACGTCTGACTTGAACTCGGACCCGTTGTCGCACTGGAATGTCTTGGGGTATTGAAGGCCTCCGGGCTTCGCGTAAATGTCCTTGATCATGTCAGCGACTTCGCTGGCTTTCTTGGTGCGTAGGGGCCTAGCCACTTTATAGCGAGAGGCTACATCAATGCCCGTCAAAATGTATTTGTACGTATTGCCGTACAGCTTGTCATGCGGCATGTAGGGCAAGTCAAACTGATGCATTTCATTAGGCTTCGTGATGGTGAAATGAGGGTATTTGATGCGCTTGGGTCCTCGAATATGTCGGAGCCAGAGCAGTTGACGAGTCAGCCAATGAGTAACCCTCTTTTTGGATAAACCGCTCTGGTCCCGCAGCAGTTTGATAGCTTTCCGTCCAGTCCAGAGATGTTCCGGAGTGTAGTAAATTTGGCTTAGCCTTTCAGCTTCTTTCTTGGCAACTAGTGATTTTGACATGTCTTTATTATACATGTCAAAAGCGTTCTTACAAATATTTGTAAGCCGCGAAACCTAGAACAGCCAGGGAGCCAACGATGAATGTCAGCTCACCGTCTTGCTGTTGTTTGGAAGGTGTGTAAAAATTCTTTAGTTGTGGGGCCTTCTTCTAGGAGGCAATGTAGTACTGGTACAGATCGTCATCGAGCTCCTTTAAACTCTCCCCCGCTTGCTTTTTAAGTTCCCGTTGCTTGCCGAACCAATCGATCTTGGCTTGCCTGTCTCGAACCCACTGTGCCTGAGATGCTTGAAGTTGCTCTACCGCTTTGTCGTGCCTCTTACGTTCTGCCTCCCCATGCCCTGAGAGCTTGATGAAGAGAAAATTTGAGCCACTGAACGCCAGCGCATTGATAGCCGCCCCCGCTACAAGAATACCGATTGTTGCCATGTTTATTGTTTGGCCTTCTTGCATTCTTTGCACCTGGATTTCCTTTTTTGATGTGCGCAGATTTGACTACCCTTGCAGTCTTTGCAATAGGCCCTCACCTTTTCATGAGGGCAGATTTGACTGCCCTTGCACTCCTTGCACTTGGCCCTCACCCTTTCATGAGGGCAGATTTGACTGCCCTTGCACTCCTTACAGAAAGCTCTCACCTTTTCATGAGGGCAGATTTGACTGCCCTTGCACTCCTTACAGAAAGCTCTCACATTTTCATGAGGGCAGATTTGACTGCCCTTGCACTCCTTGCACTTGGCCCTCTCCCTTTCATGAGGGCAGATTTGACTGCCCTTGCACTCCTTGCAATGCGATCTTTGCCTTTCATGAGGACAGATTTGACTGTCCTTGCACTCCTTGCAATAGGCTCTCACCCTTTCATGAGGGCAGATCTGACTGCCCTTGCACTCCTTGCAATAGTCCCTCTGCCTTTCATGGGGGCAGATTTGACTGCCCTTGCATTCTTTGCACCTGGATTTCCTTTTTTGATGTGCACAGATTTGACTGCCCTTGCACTCCTTGCACTGTGATTTTCGCCTTTCATGAGAGCACTTTGTACGCTTACGCTTTGAAGCATCTAGACATTTGATGCACTGTTTTGTTTGTTTGCCATTTTTCATCACCTTGAATGCATCTGGTGAAAGGCTCTTTTTACATTTTGAACAGCTCTTGCTTTCCATATTATTTTGTATTTTATCCCATGGGGTACATACAAAATGATGGTCACTACCATTTATTTTCAGTATTCCACAGCGTGGAAGCGCCCATCCAAAATGTTCAGCTGCGCGTCCATCAGCAAGTACACGTAACAGCGTATGTCGCCGCTCCCGTCGGCTTTCTTGGTCATATGCAACGTTATACCGTCACTGAATCTCTGTAGGGGTCTCCCAGAACCGTGTAGGGTATTATCTGGAGAGCTTCGAAAATCGATGAAGAGTGCGTATCTCTCAGTCATGAACTGCCCGATCGTGACCTCACTGTCATGGCTACCAAACAATTCAAAGACTTGTTCAAGATGATCCTTTGGTAGCATGGCGTGGCTGTATAGCTCGTTAGGTTCACCTTCAACAGTGATCGAGATTCTTTCGATCTTCGGGTTGTAGAACACCTCGTTTACGCCGGAGTAAGCCTTCACTTGCGCGGGGTCAACGAATAGTAGTAGCACTCCCTTGAGACTCTTTGCAGGTGTATCGATCTGGAAGTTATAGCTGGTATCAGACTTTTTAATAGTGACCACCTTGCTGCGGAGTACCCGTTCATATGGCAAAGCGAGTCTCGAATATCGTGACATCATAGCACTGCTAAGCCCCTCGTGGTGTACTTTGTCAAACTCTAGGGCGATGTTGGTAATCTTGTACTGAGCATCCGCTGGTTTGGCTGCCGTAGACCCTGATGCCGCTGTGCCTCCATCTTTGATGACATCACCATAAGGGCTGAAATGCAGGACGAATTGTAGCCTGTCATGGAGTCCTCCCTGGTAGAAGGGTAGGTCTGTCGTCAACTCGAACAGTTTACCGAGCGGGATGCAAAAGGTGTTGCCATACGCCGCCACGATCGCTTTTTCCTCGAGCGTACCGACATGGTCCGTTGCTTTTCCCTGGAGGACTCTGATGGTACCGTCATTAGGGTTGATGCCTTCCAGAATGAGGTTGTTTTCACGATCGAACTTGGGGAGCCACAAGTCGCGGTACACTGCCATTCAAGGTGATATGTAGGTTTTGCACCAGGGCCTTGCCAATGTTGCTGACAATGGTTCTCTTCGTGTTCGTACCCTCAAGCTCCAGGTTGAAAAGGAGTTTGAGAGAGCCTGGGAAAATGACGTCGTCCCGCCCCATGTTTGGTATATCGACGTACAAGTCCTCGTTCTGGTTGATCGTCGACGGGACGTGACTTACTTTAACACGCTGCTTCTTACCTTTCATGCCCAGCATAGTCTTGACTTCTGCATAAGGATCTAGCTTAGTTCCGTACATGTTTATTAGTAGGGTCTTGCGGGTTGAATAAATGCCGATTAATCCACCATACGAAGGAGACGACTTTACGCAAGAGGAAAACATTTCAGACGACGCGGAGCAGGATGGATCTTTCAGTAGGCCTGAGGACCTACCCATCCAGCCTGATGCGTTAGCGCCAGAAGAGCAGGGTCAACAAGACACCATGACAAGGCAGAGGGGAGAGCTACTAAAATCAAAGGTCGACGCTCTCTATGAACACCTTGGTGAGGAGCTGGGGCAGCCAAGCGCGAGATGGTACAACATGTTTGAGGCACGAGGAAACCAGCTTCTTTTCGATGGCATAGAGATCACGAAAAAGAATGGTGAATTGAGGAGCGTTGGCGAGATACGGAGGAGTTTAGGTACAAAGCGCTTGCAAGCCCTGGGGTTTACCGACTATACTACACCAAACAAAGGCAGTAAAACAAGGTCGCAGAAACTCCTTAACGAATTGAGTCACATTATCTCTGAAGAGAAAGCCGATGATATCGAAATGATGCCGCTGCTCGAGAACGTCCTTGATGAAACGGAGAGCCTGATCCAAGATACTTCATTTGGTGGTACCGAAACCTTCACTGAACGTGAAAGAAGGGGGCTTGACCTCGAACTTCAGAGTATAAGAGGTAACCTGAAAATCTTGACAAGGAAGATGGTCACATACGATAGCGAGATTGGCAAGGCGAGGGGTAAGGTGAAAGAACTCGAGAAGCAGAAAGCCGGGGCAGATGAGGGCAAGGTGAAAGAACTCGATGGAGAAATCAAGGAGCTTGAGGTTAAGATCAAAGAATTGAATGATAGAAAAAAGGCCACGCGGGGTGCTCATGACATACTTTCAAAGAAAATTTACAGCCAGTTGGGGACTATCAAGGAAACGTTGATGAAAATCGCTGGAGATGACACGTCTTTGCTTCAAAAGCTTAAGATCCTCTTCAAAGAGCAGGGGCTGACGATAGCCTCCATAATCTCAGCCATTGGTCTACTGGTTTCCACCATTGTACTCGCCGTTACGGGAGGAAGTGCCGGCACTGCCGGCGCCGCAGGAGGAAGTGCTGCGGGGAAGGGGTTTGTGGAGAAGCAGCTCGAAAGGCTCGGAAAGTTCCTGAAGTACCTAGCAGGTAAGGCAGGTGCTGCTCTACCAGGGATTATTGGCAGCGTTGTCTCCTTCTTTTTGAGAGTGGTAGCAACTGTTGTCGAATATGTGGCAAGGCATCTATACATGGCCATCGCTGCTGTCGTCGCTGTTATTGTGACGTATATTGGGAAGGGAGGGGGCAACCATCGTAGACGGTAGAGTACTACTCCTGTGGAGCCGCCAGGCGATCTAGTATGTTATCAAACACACTAGAACGCTGCGATTATTTTTTCAGCCAAATATAGGCAAGGATGAGGCCTACCCCTGTTGTAACCAAGGCGGCCTTGGTATCCTCGTGCACTCCTGTGGAGCCGCCGGGCGACTTCGCGTCATGCGGATTTTTCGACTTACCAAGGGGGCCCTGCAGCCGGGCCCCTGTGAGCCCAACTATTTCATGCTGATTTTGGTCGGCATTTGGGGTATGGGTGGCACCCTCCCCTGCTATTGCGCGTATTTCATGCCTTGGAAGTTTGCCTCCGGGCTTCGCGACGGCATGCTTGAGGGGTGCCGCACCCCTGACAATAGGCTTGTGCTCCTGCGGAGCCGCGAGGCGATTGTTCACATCAACCTGGGATCCTACATTGACATTGGCAGGTGCTATGAGGATGTTGTTATTGTACCCTACCATTTTACCGATACGCAGTTCAAGGTCGAATGGCAGCATGTATACGTTTGGCATGACGGCAAAATTCACCGGCGTTCGGGCATATTGCAGCACCTTTTGGAACTCCATGATGTCATGCCCTACGTTCTCTTGACGTTGTACCAGGGCTTCAAATTTTTGCATCAGGATTTGCCTTGCTGTATAGTTGTCGGCACCTGAGCCGAGTAGGGATGCCTTGGCACCTGCTTGTGATCCAAGCAACAAGACCACGTAAACACGGATACTCTCACTTAGTTTGGTCAGGCCTTCCGATGTCAAGCCTTGACTTGCTGGTATGATGAATTTGGCCCAATCACCCTCAACTTGGGGCCACCATCTACCGTTGGTGAGTGACGCCGATACCGACTTGGTCTTGTAGAGACTATTAGGGTCAGCACCATATTCACGACATACTTGCGCATATCCAGATGTGGAGTAGGGATTCTTATAGCGTGAGAACCCATCGTTGAAAGACATGGGTACCTTCATCCTGGCAAGGATGCGTCGCATGTGATAGTACACGTGAAATTTGAAGATGGCGTTGACAAGTGGTACGGAGCCGGTTAGATGTTTGGCAGAGATGCCCAAGGCCGTGCTTGCGCAATGACAGGCGAAGTTCACTTGGATGTTCCAGTAGTCGAGGGCTTGTCCTTTCGTCCAGCCCTGTATGACAGAGTCGTTCAAGTACGTACTTGTCACCTTGATGGGGTATTTATTAAACTCGGGGAATAATACGGGGATATGCGAGTCCATCGATACATACAGGTCTTGGTGCTCCAATTTGGTTACACCAAGTGGCCATTCACCCCTGTTGGATTGGTACTTTGCCTTGGGATTGTACGAGTAAATGTTCATCATTTCTTCTTAGAACAAAGATGAAACAAGTGTACATCACCGATATATACAACCCCACGATATTCAAGCCTCATCTAGGGGAGAACACGAGGATCGCTCTAAAGTCGATCAGTATTCGACCTACGTGGTCAAACATCTACACTAAGAGCGAGATCAACATCTATAAGACGGGCGGCAATCTGAATTTGGGGCCGTTGGAAGTCCTCATCTCTATTGAGCCGGGTTTGTATCGAATCGAGGATCTCGCGGCTATTGTCAACAACCAAGCAGGAGACAGGATCAAGCTATTCGTACTCACGAATGGACGCTGCAGGCTTAGAGTTAACAAGGGGTACGTTGTGATAATAGATCAACCACTGCAGGACATTATGGGACGGGCTTTTGATAATAAGGTAAAGTTTATAGCGGGCGATCATGACAGCTTCTACAAAACTGACGTTCACCATCGACTGCGACTCGTTTGCCCCCAGTTGAATGAAGGCGACTGCCTGCTAGATGAAAGCAAATCTAAGATTCTCGCCTTGCTACCCACTAAGGAGATTGACGCTTGGGGAGACATGATAACCTGGAGTTTTGACACTCCAATCTACCTTCCTTTGAAGGGCTCCACAGATCAACTAGAATTCATGCTGACAGACGAGCTTAATCAAAATAATAATGTAGCCTTCGTGGGGCTAACGATGCATCTTCTTATAGAATAAATATGAGTGAAATTACAAAGCTTTATCCGAGTTTACCGAGTGCTCCTGACGAGCCCGATGAAAGTCAAGTGTACAGACTCAAGAAGATCGAAGAAGTAGAGCAGTATCTTAGAAACGAATCAAAAGAGCGGGATAAACTAGCCAAAAACTTCAAGATGCATGGTACCTGGGTGAGGTACACTGACCATGGATTACTAGCTGTAAGTGTCATCACCTCAGGTGTTGGCATCGGCAGCATGCTCTCAGGAATCGGGGTACCGCTTGCCGTAGCAATGGGAGGCATCACGATCGCTGTAGGATTAGGGCAAGCGGGTCTGCGGAATGCGGGGAAGAAGTTAGATGTCAAGTCAAAGAAGCACGAGAGCATCAGGCTACTCGCGGAGACTAAGCTCAACTCTGTTGTCGATCTAATCAGCAAAGCTGTTGAGAATGGGGTGATCAGCGACTATGAGTTCAGCTTGATCATGCAGGAGAAGCAGAAGTACATGCTGCTGAAAGAGCAAGTCCGTCAACGCACGAAACAAGCCGTGAATGTCATTAATGATCGGGAGAGACAGCAGCTTGTCGCAAAGGGGCGTGAAGAAGCCAAGGATGAACTGTTAAAAAAACTTCAATCTGCACAGTATGTAAGCTCTACTTAGAGGGCCCACCCGCGTATTCGTAGATCTAGTATGTTGATAACATATTAGATCATCTCGACGGCTCCGCAGGGGCTACACAATCTCGAGCAATTCTCCAGTGTCCTGATCGATGACAAGCCCGCAGTCATGTACGACACGTCTCTGCTTTTCAGGGAGCTCTCTCGAGTATTGCTCAAGATTTTTCTGCCACGTGTGAAGGGTGCATGGTTTACAATAGGGACCGTCCGTTTGCATTGAGGCGTCCTTATACTTGACCTTGCGGATCATTTCCATAAGAGGGGCCTTGTTGAGAGTGGAATACCCCTTTAAACCCAGTGATTTTGCTTCTTTCATCATCTCTGTAACCTTCATGTTTGTTTAGGTGGCTGGAACAACCACCCAACACCTCGCTACTATTACAAGTGCGTGAAACCCTCGTCTTCGTCATCATCAGAGTCATCAGAGTCACTATAGAAGCAAGCAGCAGTAAACTCGTCAACCTTTTTATACTTGCATTCCTCGAGATAGGTCTGCATGTAGTAGTTGGCACTTTGCCTGTAGATACTCGCCAGCTTCACGATGGCCTTACACTCGCAGCCACCCTGCGGTACCTTCTTCTTGTGGAAGTTGGTTCTAACTTTACCCTCCCACGTCTTGAGTTTAGCGCTCAGGTATCGATCTTTTTTTACGCTAGTGCTGGTTAACGGATGTCCTCCCAAGTAAGCCGCTTTGTTCAGGATTTTCTCGTATTTTTCTAACCACTCGGGGTATCCACCAAGATCGAAAGACATCGTGAGTGCGGAGTCTTCGGAGTAGCATGATACACCCCTGGAATAGACCTTTTCAGGGATCTTAAGTAGTAGCGTTGCTATGTTGCCGTCTTGACCTTGATAACCAATAACGAATCGTTAATCCTTGCCTTTGTTTGCCGGAATGGGATCGCTCAACACGAGGTTTTCAATATTCACTTCTTCTATATTTAGCGAAGTTGTACTGTTGTAAAAGTCCATGGTTTTGACAGTTTGTTTACCGAATTTCAACATCCTTTATTGTGGTGTTGAAATCTCAACTAGGATTCTTCTAAGTGCAAGGACAACCGCCGCCATTGTAAGTGATATACTCTTGATAGCAATACCAGCAGAGCAGCTTGGTCTTTATCAGGAGTCTGCGTCCGCAGCGACATCTGTCATACTCATCGAGTACGCGCTCACAGTCATCACAGTGTTCGAGGGTCATTTATTTGAGCCTGTACTTATCGAGCATTTCCTGAGTCATAAAAGCTTCTGGAACATACCCGAGTACGTCGGGATCCTCTTCAACAGCCCTGATGCACATTTCCCGGGTCTTGAGATGATCCGGAACAAAACCGAGCAGCCAGGGATCCCCACGAACCGCCATGGTACACATTTCCTGTGTCAGGAGAAAGTCCGGAACAAATTGCAGTACCCATGGTTTCTCTCGAACCGCCCTGGTGCACATTTCCCAAGTCTTGAGATGATCCGGGACTTCTTCGAGCAGACAGGGAACTCCATGAACAGCCCTGGCACACATTTCCCGTGTCTTGAGGTGATCCGGAACATACCATAGCGCCAGGGGCGCCGCCTCAACAGCCCTGGTACACATTTCCTGGGTCTTGAAAGTTTCTGGCTCTGATTGTGTGTTGCATACTTCAATTTCATTCTTGGACCAACTCATTTATCTTATACATTTTTAGACTTCAGCCAGCAAGAGTCGAGTAAGGGACTTTACCTTACTCAACTGCACAGTGATCGGAGGTCATTTATTGAAGTGAGTACTTATCATTCATTACCTGAGTTCTGAATGCGATTGGAACACCCCCGAGCAGCCAGGGTTTCGATTGAACCGCTATGGCACACATTTCCTGGGTCTTGAAATGGTCTGGAACACCCCCGAGCATCCAGGGATGCTTGTCAACAACCCTGGTCCACATTTCCCGAGTTTTGAGATGGTTTGGAACATATCTGAATAGCCGGGGTTCTTCTTGAACTACCATGCCACACATTTCCTGCGTCACGAACCAGTCCGGGACAAACTCGAGCAGACAGTGCTCCGCTTGAACCGCCATAGTGCACATCTCCTGAGTCATGAGGCGCTCCGGAACAAACTCGAGCAGCCAGGGGTTCTCCCGAACCACCCCGGCACACATTTCCTGCGTCTTGAAATGGTTCGGAACAAACTGCAGTACCATAGGATCCTCTTCAACGAGCTTGGACCTGATCTCTGGCGTCGCGCTCCTCAATACATCAATAGCATCGTCGATATCTGCTTTTGTCAATGAGAAATCGAATCTAAGTTTGCTAATAGCGTTCTTGATGTGGGCCATTTTATTTTGGAGGGTAGACTTCAATCGAGTAAGGGGGCTTACCCTACTCAACTGCGCATGCGCTGATTTTTGTTGATGTCTATTACTTGACAGCTGTGCGCATGCGCTAGAATTGTCGGGTTTGTCGGAATCGGATTGTTATCGGATTTATTTTCGGATGCCGTCGGATTTTCCGATTATGAGAGGGCTAGGTGTGGAGGGAGGGGGAGCGTTTTAGTGGGGGGTTTTTGGGGGTCAAGGTGTCAAAGGAGCGAAAACCTACCTATAACCATCCCCTACTAATACTATCCAGTTACCAACCTCGTTCCCAGGGCAATTTTTCGCTTTTTTGATATCCGAGACGGCGCTCGCCGTCCGAGATTGTCAGAAAGAGAAAAATGGGCCTGGGGACGAGGTTGTCCAGTTACTTGACAATGGCTTTACAGACAATGATGCAAAATGTTTACATGACTATGATTTCAGATTCCCACTCGTATGCTGAAATTGGAGTTTTCAAATACAGGAGTAAGCACATCATAGAGTTAAGAATTGCTGGACGTGGAACTCGTAATGTTGACGAAGTTATTTCTAAGTATGAAATCAATGTGTCGGAGAAATTGTTTCTTGGTAAGGCAAGTCGCCTTCTAAATGATCTTCCCAAAGCTATCAAGGAAGAACCTGATCACAAAAAATTTCGTACTTTTTTGTAAATATTTTTAAGACCATGGTCTTGCGATTTTTATTATGCAACATACCTAGTTTTTTTTTTTTTTTTTTTTTTTTTTTTTTAAAAACGACAATTTCTCAATATCCTAACTTAACATCTACTGACCGATTGCTCTACTTAGTCTCAATTTTTGTTCATTTGCTCGATTGTTTTTATTTCTTAAGCCCGTCGATTAATAAATATATTTAATATATGTATATTTTTTTTTATTATATATTTTGGTGTATAATTTTCATTTTCATATGTTCTGATGTCTTTCAATCCTTCGCCACTTTGAACTCTGCTAATCTTGTCTACAGTTTTACAGTGTCTTTTTTTATAGAATAACTTATTTCTTTATTTAAATATTATTATTATTTTAATAGGACGAATAGCCATTGTAAAATATGGAAGTGCCTGAAAGACAGTTAATAAATAAAAAATAAAAAAAAAAATCATGAATCTTGGATTTATTTCTATAAAAATTCTGTTCGAGCTCACGGTCAAGTACAGAGTTAAATTGAATTATCTGCATTTTGAGTTTAGTGCACGTCCAACAGCAACCTCGTCCCCAGGGTTGGTCCAACAGGTCTGCACAAGTTTTGATAGGATTTATAAATGACTTAAACTTGGCATTCAGGTGTCTAATACATAAATTTAAAAACTCAGTAAGTATCATCGCCATCAGAATACTAAAGAAGAGTTATTAAAAAAACCGGCACGAAGGGCGGATTCCCCCCAAAGTACGACATTTCTACCACGTGTCCCGTTGCTATACCAATATTAATTTGAGCAAAGGTACACATGGTGTAATTTGATAAATTCAACACTTGCACTAGAACAACATTACATTTTCTGCCGTAGAAATTGCGAGTGGAACTATCCGGAACTGATGCAATGACATAACTTTCGAACGTTCTTCTTAGCTATTCAGATGACATGCTAGTCAAACGAGCAAAAGAATATGTTACACAAAGTAAACCAAGTAAAGTTTTAAAAAGCTTATTATTGAATTAAACCAACCTCGAACTTTTCTAAGACATGGGTTAGCTCTTTGCGTATGAACGTACTGCTTGATGAAAGTGTGGTAGGTATATGATAAATACTTATTAAAGGTTGGGGTTTGTTAGTAAAAAGTAAAAATATAAATTTGAACAGCTGGGGCAAACACCCCAACATCCCTCCTCGGCCATGGCCCCCACAAAACGGAGGCGTGAAAAATATCTCGCGGAAAAAATCATTACTCGCCAAATTCAATGTCTTTCACTCGAAAAGTTAATTTTTGGCCTTGCTTATTCAAGCGACGGTTAAGAATTTTTTTCACAACAATGTCCTTAAACGAGTTTTAATCGCTGTGGCATTTCAAGGAACGGCACAATGGCAATGACGGAGAGCGAATGTAAACTTTTTTTAGCTTTGTTGTTGTCAGAAAAACAAACAAGCTACGAGAAGAAACGCGATGAGATTTTTAAGTATTTATCTGTCATTGTTATTTATCTAAATGATTGTCTTGCGTGTAACACACTTTCAAGTTTGTAAAAGATTATTATTTAAAAAAATAATAGCTAGCTAGCCAGCTCTCAGCCCAGTTCATTCAGTTGTAGGGAGACGCTGGTGGTAGCTGGCTAATTAGCTAATAAAGGTGTAGGTAGCTATATATATTTCTAACTTTTTCTCAATTAAACTGTTCTTTTAAACCCTCTTCCACTAACACAAATTTAAGTTCTATGGGTAGTAAGAAGACGGGTTGCTAAGTCTAGTCTCTGTGATTAGGGGAGCTAGCTCTAGCTGTTGTTATTTTTGCTTTAAATTTATTTTAGCAAAATGGAAAGTAAAACTTGAATTTGTTAGCTATATATAGCTACTTTGAAGAAACATTCTTTCTCTATCAATATGAGTTTCAAAAGTATTGGAAGACACAATTCACAAGCCAAAAGGTTTCGTTCAATGAGTAAGACAAGCACACCAAGTGAAGATTCTGACAGTGATGAAGATGAAGAGCAACGAAGGAAGTATATTAGCTTGAAAGGTGGTCAGTGTCTTTTGTGGTCAGCAAATAAATTTGGAAATGACTGGGATTTGACACAAGACCATACAAAGTACTATGATGATGTTACTCCAGATGAATACAACATTGGGTATGACAACAAGGCCTTAAATAATAGCTTCAAACGCAATATTGATGGCCGTCATTCATTGAAACATTTTAGAGCACATACGAGACCACGTTTTAACCTTGATAATATAAATTTAAATAATGATTTTGAATATGGGTTTAATCCTAAAAGAGCAACTGGTAGCAAAGCTAATAACATTGTGAAATTAAGGCCATTGTCATTATATGCACCACCATCACCAAAGAAGTCATACTTAAAGCCTACTAATTCTGATGCAAGTGCTGACTATGGTAGTCAGAAAAACAACTTTGTTAAAGAAAATCATATTGTTAAAAATGGTACTTTTTTAAAGCGTACAGTATCTTATGCTCGCAATGACTATGAAGCACAGTTAGAAAAAAAAGTGTTATCTCTGCGTGCTCAGCCAAGTAATCTTAAATTCCAAGGCTCCAAAGGAAAGCTAAATGAGCAAGAACTGGCTGAAGACATAGCAAATGCAAGAAGAAGAAGATTTGTGAGACGTCAGTTGTCATTTGACTCCCACCATTCAACGAAGAGATGGAAAAAAACACTCTCCTTAGATAGTGGATTGGCAACTGATAGTTTGTGGAGTTATAAAAGTGTTGCTTCCTTCAAGATTAAATATGACTCTTCATCAAAAAGCGGGGAGCTGCTTGATTCCGAAGTTAAAGGCAGTGAAAATGAATGTTCAAATGAACGTAATTGTAAAAGTGTAGAGTTTTTAGACATTATTTCTATGGAAAGTCCAAGGGACCATCTGGATGCAAACGGTATGGATACAAAATGCACGTCAGAAGCATCTACATTGGTTCGTTCATCATGTGAAACTGTTGTCCCATTGCATCCCATAAAAGTATTCCCACCAAAGCCTGTTGAAGCTGAAAAAGCTCCTGAAGTTGATGTTCTGCTTTTAGCAGCACAAGAACAAACCAAAACTGAGAAAACTAAACGTAGATCAAGCATTCCACACATTTTAAGTGCATTTAGATTGCCTAACAAAAGGACATTTCAAAAGTTTATTCGCAAGAAACCACAGGATAATTCACCTCCTGTTTTATCTCCCACAGAAGTGAAAGATAAAAAAGCCAGCAGTGTTCAAAATACGAAAGCTTTAGAAAATGGAGAAGTTTTAAATTCAAATCAAAATGTATCTCAGCATTCAGTCAACACATTTGAAAAAGCGGAAAGAGCAGAATCAGAAGATCTTATATCCACACCCCTAACTGACAAATCAAGTTCTTCATATTCTTTGCCGCGAGTAGATGAAGGTAATTATATTATTTTTTTGTTTAGTTACAGTTTATAGTATTATAAATGCAAATCTAATTTTAATAAGATTTCTATTTAATAAAAAAATCCTTTAAGATGCTTTAGGTTAAGGTAAGGTGATAGTGCATAGGTCATACAACAGGCATTTGTATCTTTTTTATTTTCATAAAATGATAACAAAACTCTTCTAATTAAGGTTAATCTTAAAAACACATACAGGAGTTCCATTTTATTTACATATCTCCATGGGTCTTAAGACATTAATACCCTTTTGTGAAATAATGTTTGTGCTGTTCACGTCATTCACTATCCATTAATTTGCTGCAATTTCCTTTTTTTAATTGAGAGCGTAAGATATTTATTAGTTTCAATGGAAATTAATTTCTGTGAGGTATACTCATCTTTATCTGATGATGTTTAATTGCACTAATTTTGCATTCAGATTAGGCATTCAGATAATTTAAAATTTAAAATAATTTGTTGTACTAACACTTTATTGTGCCCCTTTAAATAAAAGAGAAATCATTAGATGGGTGGTGTGACTCAGTTTTTTTTCTGCTTTTTTTTTCTATAATTTATTTAAATTACAAACAAGGTGGAAGTTGAATAAGTTTGTTTAATTCCACTCCCTATTGGGTTTTCTTTTTTTTAAGTGAAGTAATACTCACCCTTTTTAATTATTTATTTATTAATTATTTTTATTGTTCAATTATCTTTTAAACTGCCTGTCTGTTATATCAGAATGATGGAGTTGCTGTCTTCCTTTCCTAAGTTATGTGATCTGTGGTAACGTTTTAGAATATATATTAAATCATAACTTTTTTTCCCAAAAAATTATAAATAACAAAATATAAAATGAGATAAAAGCTTAAAAGTTAGCATTTACTAAATGCACAAAATATTATCTCTATAAAATCAAGGGCATGTGTATACAAAATCACAATCCATAATGAGAGATTTTGTCTCAATCATGAATGAAACTCTTGAATTGATGTGCTGCACTGTAGAGCCATTTGTTTATTTAAAACTTTAAAGTTTGTTTTTCGTTGAATTTCTGTGTTTTCTAAAATAACAAATATTTCTCAAGTGATACTATTAATGAACTACAATAAACACTGGAGTAGAAATTCTCACATCCACATGTATAATACATAACACAAAATCAAAGCAAAAAAAAACACTTTAAATCGTGTGAAATGTATTGGCCATTGCACAAAATGTTTGTAAAATATTACGGAAAAAAGTGATTTTCTCCTATAAAGAATGGATTAGTAATAATAATAATAATTCATTTGGCTCCATGTAATACAATGGTTCTTCTGGCCTTTCAAAATCCTGTACTCAATAAATATACTTCTCAGAGATAGTCCTAAACTATTTTCTTCACCTGCTAAATCCAAATTTTTTAAAACAGGTTTTTAATCT
This sequence comes from Hydractinia echinata, assembly GCA_030067915.1. Classification (NCBI taxonomy): domain Eukaryota; kingdom Metazoa; phylum Cnidaria; class Hydrozoa; order Anthoathecata; family Hydractiniidae; genus Hydractinia; species Hydractinia echinata. Next base: position 261,694 of record JASGCC010000036.1, on the reverse strand, counting down.
GTTAATTCGAGAAAACAACGTTTAATGTTGTGCGATCACAGCTGAAGATTGTCTTGCTTATTTAAGGTGTCAAACGGGGCTGTTTTGAAAACATTTTTCTGTTATCTTCTAATTTCACATGACACCTTTCTATCCAATATATACAATCAGTGTTACCAGAGTGGCTGTGGAATGTTCTGTGTGCAGAAATAAGAGCTGTTCATTCAATACTGACAAATAATTTTATACTTCGTAACCTGTTATCATGTTATAAAAACAAGAGAGATATTATACCATACTATATGTTGTCATTTGGAATGAAAAACACGTTCAACTTGGCGGAAAATGTTTGTTGACAAGATTTGCTTGCAGGAGAATTTGTTCTATTTTTTTTAAGTAAAGAAAAAGTTGATTACTTTCATAAAATTATTTTCTACAGATGACTTGAAATATTGTAGTACACAAGTTTTGAACTCCGAGCTGTTTTGTTGCTAAGTATACAAAAATAGGAGCTGTTGTGCAAATGGTCTTGAAAAAATCATCTGATAAAAGTTCACAGTTTTCTTAATAATAGACCTCTAGTTCCAATCAAGAATAAAAGCCAATATATTAAAGTTTAAAATTTAGCAAGGAACTATGTCAATTTTAGATGTATAATAAGTGTTTACACTTATAAGTGTGTACTTGACTTTTGACTGTGCCATGTATTGCAATAATATATAACTACCCAGGGTCTTAGTTTACAACTTTTTCAAACAGAAAATGAAAGGAAAAACGTGTATTTTTATCGTTAAAATTTAATTATGTCAAGAAAAAAAATTTTGTTTTTATACAGCATAGAACTATGTTTGTAACTTAACTCAAACTTGTCCCTTTTTGACTGAATTAAAAAAAAATATTCTGCATTCGGGCGATTCAAAATAATTTCTTGTATAAAAACAAAGTTTGATAATTTTTCAAACCAAAAACTTAAAAAATGAAGTGTTTCTAGGTAGAAACCTAACCTCTTGTTTTTTTATCATAAACTTCTAAAATAAAATAAAACTTCAAAAATGCCATTTGTAGTATCTAACAAATACAAGTCTCGTATTGCTCTCCAAAGTGTAGTTAGTCAAACAAAAAGTTCAACAAAAAGATATTGACTGATCATTACATGCCGCAATTACTTTTATGAGTAGTGAAAGCTATTACAACTCTTTGTTGCTGAATGATGTTTCTGAGGAGAGTACTAATTCAGGATTTTTTAATGTGTGCTTTCCACAACTTTCATTCACTTCATTGGAAAGGCAGAAACCTTTGAAGAAAAATGAGAGTACAGGAATTTGGTATGATTACAACAGGTGGGTCTCCCTTTTTCTTTCTCCCTAAAAGTACAGGGTTTCTTATTAAAAGGATGGCCAGCCTTGGCTAAGTTTTTATATGATTGATATAAAGCTTTGTGTTAAAGCCAAATACTAAAGTATTTACTGTCAGCTTTTCATGTGTTTTAACTCGCTTTTAGCTCTTCTCATAGAATTCTAATAAAATACCTTCTAGAATTTTGTGAATTATTGTGGTTCCAAATCTTGCGAGTTCTGATCAGACATTTTTTATTAAATTTTTAATTTTTTTTATTTCTTCATACTTTTCTATCAATTTCTCTTATGTAGTGGTTTACAACAGAAAATATAACATTTTTATCTCTTTGTTGACAATGTTGCTACAGTATTGCACTAAACGCTCCACCAATCATTATGCAGCATTTTATAAGTAACGATAATAAATATGACTTAAACGCTCAGGGATGATAGTGCTGCATTTACCATAACAAGGTGTACAACCGTTGCTATAGCAACTACTATTAGTTGGACATTTCAGCTTATTGATCACTTTAAGCACAAAAGATATCGGTTAGATTGGTATTTCCTGTTGAACTTCTATACTCTATTTTTTATTGCAAGTACAGTTACCAAGTATCGAGTATGAATGAATAATGAATATCCAATAATATTTTTTTGTAATTTACTTATTTATTTTACATTTATTTTTGTAATTTATGTTATTATTCCTTGTGATTAGTATTTCGATTTTCTTTCTTTAGATAAGGAGAGCTTCGAATTTAGCAGTCCTCTCGAACGTCGCTCAAAAAGCAGCTGTAGCATTTCTATCTCGAAGACAACAAACCAGCAGCGACTGAATCAAGAACCGACCGTGCTGCAGCGGCGCATGAGCGATACCGTTCTGTCGTGTAACGAAAGGTCTGTCGGTGAGTGTTAATATTCGTTTTTTCTTGTTTTTCCTATTATTTTTAATTTTTATTTTGTAAAAATGTCAAATTGACTTTTATCTCTCTTATACATTAAGATTTGCGAATTTTATTCTTAAACTTTTCCTTTTTCTTCAAAGGCTGTTCACCGGGTAAAAAATTTGTTCGGCGACTTCTGTCTCCAGTTGTGTGTGGCCTACCATCCCCTGATAAATATGGTTTATTAAATGACTCAATGCAAAGTTTGGCAAGCTACGATAGTTCGTCCATTGCATCCGATTCTGATGTGTCGTATCCTCAATTATTTGACTTTGGCTCACAAGAGCTTGTAGAAGAAATGACTCTGATTGATAAAGAGCTACTTATTCGCATTTCATGGGAGGAATTGTCTGTACTTGGATGGATGTCACCAGATAAGGTAAAGAAACACGCCCATCGACACTGATAAGTCGAATGAGAGTTACTTTCAGGTCTCGCATTGTAGCTTTTTTGTTAACATAAGAGAACGCTTAGCTCACTCGCTGCGATATTGTAACTATGCAAGCAGAGGACTCTTCCTCTTAGAGCTTTTTTATGTCGTTGCACGGAGGTCCCTTCTCCTCCGTTGTTTTTAATTATATCTTATTTTTAGTTTGTGCTCGCACCAAATATAATGAAAATGGTTCAATTTTTCAATCGTATTGCTATGCTGATTTCAACAAGTGTGTTGATAGAAGAAACATGCTATCGCCGCGCGAAAGTGATACGGAAAGCGATTAAGGTTGGAATTGTTAAAACTAATGGTGTTTTTATTACTAGGAGTTGTCTTGTTTATCTGATGTTTTTTTTTTTTATCGTTGTCACGTTGTTGGCAGGAGTTATTGCTATTTTTGTTTTTTCCTTTTTCCTTTTTTATTTGTTTATTTTGTTCGTTTGTTGATTCATTTGTTTTCTTTGCCATTTTTCTTATTTTCTCTCTCTTTTTCTTCGTTTAGCTTGCATGTCGATGCCGCTATGCAAAGAATTATAACTCATTAAAAGCTGTTTTGGGAGGTTTACAGTGCACTCCTATATTTCGTTTGAAAGCAACTTGGAAGCAAGTTCCTTCCCGTTATCGAAGGTAGGTTAATATATGTGACAAATAAGGTGTTGACCAGCCTTTATTTGTCCGATAGGTGGGTGAATGTATGAGACAAATGCAAAGTCGATACGAGTTTGATGTAACGACACTTTTTTTTTCTTCATCGCGGATAACGTGAGATTAGCAAACACGAAAGTAACAATTTCGTTACTTAACCTTACACTTGACCTTTTCAGTTTTTTGACGCAAAACCAAACTTGTGAGAATTGTAAAACCTGTTTCGTTAGATCAATCCCTATATATTTTTTAAAATTTCATCGCTTGCCGTAAATTTTTTTTATACTTACCTCATGTAGGTATAACTTTTTCATGCGTAACTTTTTTTTAAACTCATTATTATGAAAACACTAGTTTTTAGCACGTGGAAACATCCATGGAAATTCGCACATCATGCATATTACCCGCCTAGATATTTCGTGCAACCTTGTTCGTCTATTATCATGAACTAATAAATGTATTCTGCGGGGGGTCTGACATAGAGCTACGGCGCAACCATTTTGAAAAGACAGACAATAGGTATTATTAGTATAAAGATTTGGAACATTTCTTTTTTGTTTTGCTTAGGTTATTTCGAGAACTTTCTGAAATCATGAGTGAAAACAACAATTTTTCCATCTACCGTCAAGAAATAAGCACAGCCCTGCGCAACCCGCCTTGCATACCCTTCCTTGGCAATTTCCTGACGCAAGTGGCGCATACACATGCGTATATGGCCGTTCATGTGAAGTACAAGAGAAATCATAGTTTCCTTGAAAATGGTAGTATTCGAAATAAAACAGAGAAGAAGAATCGTGCCAAGGAAGATGAAGGAAATAGTTTTAAATTGGGACCTATAGTGCATACCACCCACACGAGAAGCGACTCCGACGATAGCGGCGTTGTGTTAAATCTAAACCGTCTCAGCCATACGTCGGACGACTATGACACTAGTCCTCGTCAAGTATCGCCCGACGACGAAAATCGAAAGTTCGAAGATGTATTTAACAACGAGCCAAAGAAGAATAGTAACAATCACCCTTCATCGCCTAGCTCTTTGAAGAAGTTTTTATCGGACGAATTCTTGCAACGAAAGCATGACGAGCGAGAGTTGTTTCGGCACAGTTATAGTGTGGACAACGAAGATTTGCATGTAAAACAATACAATCAAATTAGCAACATCATCAACAACAGACCTGTCCAACCCGACCAGACAAACGATTTATACGAATGTGAGCTGGAATTCTGGAAGTACCAAATATCAGCCGTGCAGTTTAACATTATACCGAGGACGTATATACGACGCTTCCTTATGAATAGTCCTTATAACACAGAGGAGGACAACTACAAGCTTTCCCTCAAGAGGGAACCGCCTGCAAGATAACACAGCGCAGCTCTAGGTACCATATTTAAGTTCGCTTTCTCGTATTGAAGGCGGGTTTTTTTGTATAAATAGAAATATATAACCATATTCCTACATAATTTGAACGTTGCATATATATATACATATAGATATATTTAAAAACTTTGAATGTGAATAGAGATATCTGTTACGTCAGCAGAGTGTTAAAGATGTGATTCCTTTAAGTGCGTGTGACCTTAGATAAATAAAGTAATGTAACACTCCTGTGGTGTAATACAAGCGATATTTACGTACTAAATTTGGCGATAATTTTAAGTAGCCATGAAAACTAGGCCTCTAAGACTTAAAAATGTTCGTTGATGTTATTTAAGATATTATTTAACCGATGTACATGTTTGTTAATATTTAGAACAGTAATGCTATATATAAGATTTCTATGTATATAAATATGAATGTAGGAAATATTTTTGTCGGCTGACGTATTCTCGCGTGTTACATTATTTTCTTCTGTTTTGTTTGTGTCTTGTCCGAAAGAGTAGTCCCAGTACAAGTTGTTTTACAAAAACAAAGAAACGTTTTGGCTTCAGTTGTTAATATTGAAGCAAACTTTTTAAAAATCTAATGGAGTCCTTCCCTGCTGTATATTTAACAAATGTTTTTTATTACTTTTTCGATTTCTTTAAATACGAGTTATAGTGGAGAATGAGATTGATTTACTTCATTTTTTAATTTTTATTTATTTTAAGTATTAGGGAGATAAAACTTTGTGCGGATATTACAGAGATAGTGGATTATCTGCGAGATGTGTGAGTACAACTGGGAAAGAATATATATTATTTTGATATGTGTGTTTTAAAATGTCAACCTGTCCGAAATGTGCGATGATCGGCTAGTTTAAAATTGAGTGTATTTTTCCCCGACGTTCAGTTTTTTCACAAATACAATTCCTGGTAAAGTCATGGAATATAGTTTTGTCTGGAAAAAGTCATCTCTTACAAAAAAGTCGTGAGAAAGCTAGTGTGGGGCAGGCTAGCAAGTCAAATTGCCACCTAAGAAATTAGCGTTTTCCATTCTCAAATTATATCAATGCGCGTTTTTTAAGGACCAGAATAACAGAAATTCACTTCATTTAGCCTGCCCTGTAAAAGTCATACTTCCAATACTTCCTTAACGACAAATCGTAAGATAGAAAAACATACCATTTTTAAAACTGCGTTCCATCCCCTTAAAAACAGTTGCATTTATTTTTTATGAATTATAACCAAAAATGATGACATCAGCATAAATATGTCAAATTTAGGCCATTTCACGACACTTTACGAACTATAACTCTGTAAGGTGACAAATAAATTGGACATACATTACAAATTTTTTATCCTCTCCAAGCTTTCTCTAGCAAAGTAGTATCTCAGTATTATGACTTAAAATTTTACTTGTACAGGGGCGTACGCGAGGTGGATTTTTGTAATTCTGATCCTTAAAATACACTAACAAATAATTTATAAACGGAAAACATTTTTTTTAACATTACTTTCCCCAGAAGACATAAGCATAGGTCACAAACTGTATCACTGCTTTGCAAAGTTGACAACCTTGCTGCCGGATTATTTTAACATTGAGGGTCTTCACATTTTGGTAACTGCATATTTACATTAATAGTTATTTTATTGCCAGGTTTTTGCATGTTTTTGTATTGTTAAGATCTTTTTTCTTCATTTACATCACCATTGCCATTACACCCAAACAGATTTGACAATGTTCTGCCCTGAATGTGGTTCGGCTGTAAAGAGGGAAGCTCTGTACTGACTAAAAATGCAGCACCTGCTCCAAATCGCGACTTATCAGAATCATAAGAATGACATCAACGTGTTAAAGCACTACCCCCTTCTAGCTGCAATATGAACCGTAAAGACAACCTCGTCCCCAGGGTCTTATGGCATCAACTTCATCACAAGGCAAAATGCCCTGGGAACGAGGTTGCCGTAAAGAGTTTCATCTAAATCAAGACAGTGGTCGCCACGCTCGCCATTCAAGGCATTGGAACAAATCTGATTGTTCAAAAACAGCAACAGTGGTTAAATCGATGTTTTGAAGATGCGGGCGCAGCGATGGTAGGGTGACGTTACAGGAGAATTTGCCCAGCAAAGCAGTGATGAAAAGACTAAAATAGCTCAATCGACAACATTGCATGAGGGAGAGGAAAACCTATCAACAAAAAGATAACAGAACACCCAAGACACTGTTGTCTCTTAGTGATGCTAACATTTTCTGACGTCAGATAGCTAGCACCATTAAGAGACTGATATAAAAGAGTTTGAGAAAATGTTGCGACAATTATTAACCACATATGCTTACATTGAATGTATTTCCTGTACGCCGTTGTAGTGACGGATAAAAAGTTTTTTTTATTTTTACACAATACAAGCTTATGGCTTTTGTCCATCCTAACAACTGTTTCATGTTATCTGCGGCGGCTCCATGGCGACGAAGAAGTTTCTTTATAACAGAACTTCATATGACAATCAACGAAGAATGATATCTATCTTTATCTACATAGAATGTCATTTTTGATCGTTTAAAGAACAGGTAGTGACGCATACAGCCTAAACAACGAGCTCGAATGTCATTGATTGTTTTGCGAAGTTGCTTCAGAATTAACTCGACGAAATTTGCGGTACAGTGAATCCTTATAGAGGACATATTTTATAGCGGACATCTCTCTATAACAGACACTTCTCAGCAACAATTAAATGGTCAAACTCTTCTATTAAAATCTATGTGGTGTTGCGCAAGCTCGACCCCAGCACAGCGCCGTTGAAAAGCAAATAGTCCTGGGGACGAGGTTGGGTACAGCGGACACTTTATAGTGAGCACCTCTTTATAACGAACGTCATTTTAAAAGTGATTTATTTACATTACCTCTATAACTGTCACTCTATAGCGTATACGACCAGCAATAGATCATGTCAATTAATTCTTGTAAGAAATTTGTCTACATTTTACTAAAAACGAAATTAAGTGTTCGCTAAGGCACGTAAAATCTCAGACTTTTCTGTACTATTTTGAATAAAAGATGGTGTATTTACAATATATTCACCTAAAACCAACCTCCTGATACACGATCGTTTTAACATTACGTCTGGTAGCCCAATGGTAGAACGTAGTAAAAACACTCTGAAGCAAGTTTTTTCACCCAATTGGGAACGTTATCTCGGGCATATTAATAAATTCTAATACTTATAACAATGTTCAAACATATAATTTGAGTGATTTTGAGCATGAATTTATTTATCTTTGGTCAAAAAGTTGCTGTTACGGATATTAGCAAAAGAAATGATTTAGTTATCCCGTAGGCTTTTTTAATTTTGAGTCGGCTGAGCAATGGTACATGAAATAGTCCTATCTATCACCCGCTAAATTTGTTTCAAAATAACATCAGCCCATTTCAAGCAAATTTGCTTCCTGCGGCACTGCCGGAAGTAGAATGTCGGAATGACAACAATTTGTGTGCAACCACTATTTGCTGTGTTTCGAAAAATAAAACATTTTTAATTTGGGATAAAATTCTATACTACTTCGAAAATGATTTTCTGCATTACAAAAAGATTTTTTACCACTTGTAAAAATCAAAGCTGAAAGAAGAATTTGGCTGTAAAGTTGACAAAATATTAATCGCACACAATAAATTGCAATCAGTGGACACCAAGCGAGTCGAAGGAATTATTATTACCTGTAACTATTTCTAATTGTCAGGTCGTGATTCTTTGTTATGGTTTGTCAAAACAACTTTTGCCATAGTTACTTGTTGGCAACAATATTAAAAACATATATAACATAATCATATGACGTCGGTTATTAAATTTTTAATACCGTGTAACTGACGCCTGTCAACGATATGTCGTAATTCATGGTTTGTTCGTAGCAACGACAGGGTTACTAAGGAACCTGGAAAACGATTATTTGGAAAGATAATTCGTTTTTAAAAACGTAAAATGGTAAAAGTATAGACTTCGTGGGAAAGTTTATTTTATGGACAAAGTTTATTTTATTTATCCATTTTTATAGCTTGTGCCAATGCTATGCGTTTAGTTACAAATGGACATTGCTCTAATCTTGGACGAAAAAAAACAGAATAAAAACTGTTTCTTTTCTCTAAGCTCTGATTGATTAGATGATTATTGTACAGCTCCACTTTCTAAGAACCTATTTTATATGAAAAGAAATAATGCAACAGGCAAAAGTTAATTAAGTCAACCTCCTTTCCGGGGCATTTTCCCATTTCGATTAATTTGCCTTTTCGTGTAACGGTTCTGGGACCACAAGACCCTGGAGACGAGGTTGTGATTGAGTCGTATATGTATAAGGTATTATATAATGTATAAAAAACTATGCTATGTTGTAACAGATAGAAATTTTGAGATCATAATGAAATGTGAAATTATTGTACCATTTTTACAAACTTTGATTGCTTTTATTTTCATTCACGTTGTTATAGCTTGTTGTAAAATAAACCTCGCAACCTTGCGTTTAGTATTTAGAATAAGTAATTAAAACTGAGTGTGAAGATGTAAACCCGTCCCTTAGTTTTATCGTAGAAGTCTCTCAGAAAACGACGTAAAACATGTGCTACCATTGTTACAGTTTTTTTAATCCTTTTATTTTGCACAAAAAATGGTATCCTGTGAATATTTAGTGGTATGGTGACACCGAAATGTCGTACGTTTAAAACACATATTTATAAGTTTTCGCAAAGACGTGTTTTTGGAGATAAGCGCGAAAACAATCTGAAGGAGACTAGCACTGAAGTCATAAAGATGTTTCGTAGTGGCCTCTAAAGACAAAAGTTCATTTCGCAAGTACGAGCACGACGGACTTAGCCCTGCGCGGTCGTCCGTCCAAGCGGTACAATGTCCACTCGAAACAGAAATGCGCGCACAAACTCAAAATGGCGGTCATTCAAGCAAATTCTTTCGCCGAAATCATGAAATTACGTTATTATACACTGCAGCGCTTAAAGCGCTTAACGATCAGGGCGTTCAAACGCGCACTTAAATATTGTGCAAAATTGAGCACTTTGATACGTGCGTCTTGAACCGACGTGCTAAAAGATTGAAGTGAAGGAAAATTAAATATATGTAAAGTAATATCGTTTTCGGAACTGGTGTGTCGTTAGAGCAGATTAAAAAAAGAACTGACTTACAAAAAATAAAACTTTCGACACTTGAGACTCGTGATTTCCTTAACATTTTCGTAAGATTTTGGTCTTTTGGGCCTAGTTTTCTTATAAAATTTTTCCTTATAAAAATAACGTATATTTAATATTGACAAAATTTAAAGGCCAATACATATATGTATTGGCCTTTAAACTTTCATAAATGTCTAGACAAGTTAGCACTTACCGTCTGGCCTTTAGACCAAAATATTCTGGTTAACCAAAACCTTTAAATGGGTCATCCTCATTCACAGGGATTCATATTAAAACAGCAAAAATCACTGGGAACAAGGGTGTAAATAGGTTGGACTCGCATACTCTGCATTTGTTTGGTCGTATCTAAACAGAAAGGACAGTATTTTGTATCGACACAATAAGTGTTATGTGCTGTTCTCTGAAGCCTGATTAGTGAAAAAATGTTCACTAAATTTCTACCAAGGGCGATTTTTGTCCCCAACATCTAACCACTTAAATTTGTCAAATTCTGTAGACAAGCGCAGTCCGCATGAGATTCATGAGAATCTTTATAATTTTTTTTAGCATTAAATCCTATAATTATATTTCAGCTGGAAAAATTCCAATTACGAAGCATATAAATTTATATTTAGATGCCAAAACTTGCACACAGAAAAGAAAAGTTATTGCATGCGATGGGGAAAACCCATCCTGATTGATAAAAAATTACAACGTGCTGCTTACGAAGAAGAGTAGGTATGTTTGGATACTATTCTGCAAATTTTTAACAGACCAAATTTTCTTTGGACTAAATTTTCTTCGGACGAACTTTTCTTCAGACCATTCTAGTCACTCTCGAAAAATGTTATCACTTTTGTCACACAAACTATGTTTGGTATGGTTTGGTCCACAAAGTTTCTAGTCGATGTCTATTAATGCCAAAGCTATTTAGCCTTTTAATGTCGAGCCATATTTGATATGTCTTCAAAAAAATTCAGGAAAAACTGAAAGTTTGTCTTGTTCTCATTAACTGCTAACTCACAAATCATGGTTAGAAAAAAATCTACTTCTTTTTCATTTGTTGTGCGCTACAACGCCTCCCCTGCAGGAACACTGCGATAGGCTCCGCAACCTACAATCCCAGTGGTGGATAGGGCGGTGCGTAACCACTGACGACTGACTAATTATTAAATTACTAGCTTTAGAAGAAAAAAACGCATCTTTTAAAGTTTTAACAATATACTTTATTAGAAGCACGGAACTATTTGTCTCCAGTATCAACTATTTAACCAAGGGTAGGTTTTGTATGGATAGCAGAAAATACGGATCGCAACCTCGTTCCCAGGGAATTTTGCTTTTGTTGATGAATTTAATGGTGATGGTCAAAAAGACAATAACGGTTTATCGCCAACTCTGAGAATAAGGATGTCGCAAAAGAGCTCAATTTGACCAACCTCGTTCCCAGGGCATTTTGCCTTGTTGATGTCCGTAATAACGGCTCAGGGGCCACAAGACCCTGGGGACGAGGTTGCAATTTGACCACATTTTTGGTTTGGATGCAAAGTCTAGTGTACGGAAGGTGATGTACTTGTTGGTTCTTAATACGCTGAACCTAAGGACGCCATTTTTCACATTGCAGCATTTTGGTCCAGCCTCGTTCCAAGACCCTCTTTTCTATTTTTAGACATCTAAAATGACAATACAAATCGGACAATAAGCTCGAGCAAGATGCACTGATTCTTAATTGAATGAGTAGCAAATAAAAAGTCAATACATTAAAAAATAAATATGTTTCTATGTTGTTTAGGCCTGCAAGTCACACTATTATTTTTCTTTTTTCAGGTATTTAATCATTTTAAAGTGCAACTTGTTTGTCGATATATGAAAAATGAAAACCCCCAAAAATGTTTTGTTTCGTGTTTGTTTACAAACAGTCAAATCTGTTTGCATTTAGATTCAACTGTCACTCGCAAAAGACAGTGTGCTGAAGTTGAATGAAAACGAAAGTAATATGCATTCCTATGATTTCACTAAACGCGTGAGAACTTTTTATCCTGCCAGCGAATTTTCGTCTAAGGTGAAAACGTTCAACACCATTGAAGAAAATCGTCTGCGAAGAAAACTTTCTGTGTACTGCAAGGAAGAAACGTATTTTGTAAGCATGCTTGAGAAGGAAAAAAAGAAAATCGAGGGTGATTTTGTTGAAAGGTTTGCATTGCGCGAGGATAGACTGAGTTCCTCAGGCTTGCAAGATGAATGTAGGACTTCTGAAAGATGTTGCATCCACAGGAAAAACAAACACAAGAAGAAGAACAGAAAAAAGAGAAAAAGAGAAAGATTAGTGGATGTTTTAGAGGAAGGAAGTATTGAAAAAGATGACAAAAAAGAAAAATCAAATCGCATTTATGGCGAATCATTTTTACCCGAAATAAAAATGACGTCAGCAAACTGTGTCGCATTTGATTATCGCGCAGATAATTCAGAACTATCAAATCACATTGAATGTTCTCAACGACGAAGTAATGAAAAAACTACAAAACAGAGAAGTGAGAGGAAATTAACACTTCCGCCTATATTACAAAGCCGTTCATTGACTTCAAGTTTTTCTTCTTGTGACGAACATATTAAATGATGGATGTTAAATATGACAAAAAAGACAGTGCAGCTTCTCGCGCGGTACATTTGGTCCCAAAGAACATGGTTGTTCGTTTTAGTAAAGTATATTTCTGGGACGTACTTTTACCTTTTCGAGCAAGAAGGGAAAAGTACCAGAAAAGTACTCTAAGTACCAGACCTTGATCACACAATCATAAAAAAACCTATGGAGAGTGAACGTTCATGTCATGGTGGAATGTCATGCAAAATTTCAACATAATTTGAAAACGATGGCATTTTGATGCGCCATTGTATTATATCTGAAAAAGTCTCCTTCTTAAATTTTTTTCTATTGTAACCGTATTATGGTTTTAACGTTGTGAATTTTTTTTAAATCACGCATGAAGAGAACTCACAAATCGAAAATTTGTAGGCTGACGACCGATGTTCCCATAACCTTTCGTAAACGTAAAAATAAAATAATATTTAAGTATTATCAATCCCTGACTTCAAAAACACTTACGTTCTCCTGTAAAGCGTATAGTTAAAAAATCAGTTTTAAAAATTATTTTCTTCCTCAAAAAATCAAAGTCTTACGGTACGAAAAATTTAAACGTCAAATGATTTCACCTCTTTTCCCTGACGTCGTATTGACGATCAGCGTATGCTTTCCGATTTGTTGAGTCACCGCGCAAACAGCCGGTTCACGATATAAGATCAATTTTTGGCCTCGACCGCCGCTTTCTTGTAACTTGTTCCCTTGTTCGACTGACTGACTTGGGCTCGACGAAACTTAGTACAGTGAACAACAAAAATCATACTGAAGATAATCATGACATTAAAAAGTTGTTATTATCACCTAAATACTGTTTTAAATTGAAATTGGTCCAAAAATCAAAACTACGCCTGGTTTTCGACGAAACTCGGCAATATATTTTAAAAAACATGCTGAACCAACTCAATAACATTTAGGCCAAAATGGTCACGTTAAACCTGCTTGGTTTTCGCATAGTCACAAGAAAAAGATTATTTATTTGTTGTTTGGAATTACATTTCTGAGATTTTTTACGAGGATCGTGATTGTGGTTTACAACTTCTGCCAAAACTATCCAACGATCACATTAATTTAACATCTGTCATGAATGTTAGATTGGCTGCACAAGTATTAAGTTCTACTGTTAGTGATGTATTGAAATCATTTGGACCACCAGAAGCTGCTGGAACCGCAAAGTTTTGCATGATGATGGACAAATTCTTTGACATCATGAACATCCGTAATCCAAATACGTACAAGTCTGACCGCAAAGAGTTTTTAGCTCATTTCACATGTGTCGATGACCAACGCTTCACATGGCTAACTGATGTCTTCTTGAAGTATTTTGAAGATTGGCTTCAATCAATCGAAAATCGTCCTGGTACATTCACTAAACACGCAAAAGGAAACATGTTTTTATCCTACCAAACGTACAAAGGAATCAAAACTTCAACTCATTCCATCATCGAGCTGGTGCAGTATCTTATTCGTCAAGGTGTTCCATATGTACTCACTGAAAGATTATCACAAGATCCGTTAGAGGTTAGTCAGTTTATAATTAAAACTTTGGCTAGTGTTAGTAAACAATTATGTTCAAGGAATGTGCCAACACATGGTTAGCAAGCTCCATACCCAAAAGCATACCACAGTTTTTTGTCAAGTTAGGACCAAAAGGATTTGCTGCTTCAGATATGGCCTTGTAAAACTTTGGATAAAAGTCCTCAGCATCCCCGTTGTAAGCATCGATGACATGTCTGATTAATTGATACATTGGAAGAACAGCATCCAAAGAACCAACATTATACATCTTAAACTCTGCCATTACTGAAGGTGGATAGCATTCATCATTGGAAAGTTTTACCACAGCATTTTCCATGAACCGTTGGAGAAACAATGGATGTAACTTTTCCTCTGCTTGCTTTTTAGGAACGGAAGTAGGTTTTTTACCTTCAACGTTGGAGCTATGTTTGGCGTTTTGATGTCGAGATAAACCCCGTTTACTAACACATATTTTGGAACACAAATCGCAGTTAAACGTTTCCACAGCTACTTTCCTGATATTATTAACATCTTCTGTAACTACTGATGTAAAATCAGAATTTTCTGCCAATATATTTTCGTCAATTAAAGCCAAAACTGCTTCTAGATCATCGCCGACAAGGTAATCTTCATGCTGCGCAGCCATGTTTTTGTACTTTAAGGCTTCTCTGCTCCGGCCACCCCATTTTAAGTAACACACATTTCATGACGGCCCAAAATGGCCGGCTACCCAGACTATTCTTTTTCTTGTGACTATGGTTTTCGGTAGAGCTTGGCATGGTAAACAAAACAGCATAACGAACATAACATAACAAAAAATTGATTTATTGTGCCTAAATATCTTTTTAGACTAAAATTAATATTCTCAAACCCAGTTCTATTTTGGCTCCGACTGGATCACAATATAGCCACATCACCTCAGTGGGCAAAATGATTACAAAATTAATTTACAAGTTCCTTTTCAATCGTTTTTTCTTCTTTCTATTGCTCCTTTAGAAAACCGTTACAGTTCTTCTAACATTTCAAGATTATCTTCTTTCAGGAATTCCTCTGCGTCTGTTAACCTAGAGTTGCTGTCGATACCAATCATACCAAGGTAAAAAGTCCTCGAAGCAAGGCATGGGTTCTGCAAACTCTCTACAAACTCTCTGTAAAGTACAACGGTGGTTGCCAGTAAAAAATTGTATTTCTGCCATATTTGATTACAAAATTTGTAAAAAGTCAACGTTGTCTATACATTATAAGAGTAGAGCTTACAAGCTCTCTTTCGTACAATCTTTTTGTATAAATGTGCTGCTTGAAGAACTTATTACAGTACACATTTTTTTAATTGTAGGTCTTTCTTCCATCTGTTTATCAAGAATAAAATTTACTTTTTATCACGAAAGAGGATGACAGAGATTAAAAAAAATAGACCTACCATTATGGGAAATATTCGATCTAATGTTCAAAATAATTGAAAAATATAAAAAAAGTCTATATAAAATATGTATTTATAATGGGATTAAAAATATTTGTTTGCCTAGCGGCGCAAGGAGTCTAGGTCCTGAGTTTACATATTTGTTTTAATGGGATTAAAATATTTGTTTGGCCGTCGTCAGTAAATATTTAGATTCGCTCGAGAAAACCAAAAGACTCGCCAATCTCGAGTAGATATTCACAAGCAACTCGCGTAATTCTATACCACATTAATTTCAAAAAGCGGTTCATTCTTTAGAATTCGTTGATAACCAAACTTCGACAAATCGATCTCTGTATATTGACCATCTAGCAAAACCTCACTAATAGCGTTTCCAACGGCAGGCGACTGTTGAATTCCGTGACCACTGAACCCATTTACAAAATATAAATTTTCAACTTCGGGGTGTGGTCCGATTATTCCGTTTTGATCCAGAGTATTGTAATCATAATATCCAGCCCATGAATGCTTCAACTAAAACAAGGGTTAGGGTTATTAGCAGGTATTGAATTTGCTTAGAGAACTATCACGCAAGCTGAGGCGGTGTTTTGCAATTATAAATACAAAGAACAACGCCCCAAGCGTCTAATGATTGCTTTTTGAATGACAACCCTTTATGTTCTTATTTTTTAATAAACAATTCAAATTAAAGATTTTATTTTTATAGTGCCCCCTCTTTAAAAGTTTTTGTATTTTTCTTTTTAAGTAATTCGGATAACAAGAAAAGAGTTTGCTTAAAAAATATATATGTTATATTCTTTTACAAAAATTTAATGAGCACTTCGTCCATGAGGGGTCATAGCTTACAATATTTTTGAATTCCAAGATATTCAAACATATTTGCCCTAAATTTCGCGGTTTTTCAGGTCGACAGCAACCCTGTTTTTTATCACTTTACCGCAGTTTTTACTCTAAAAAAAATATACGAGCCAGGTCTAACATTGAATAGAGTTGGACAACATGGCATAATAAACTTTATCGGCACTGTTAAATCGTCTTTTTCTTCAAATGATGCGTCCCTACCTTCAATTCTTCCATAGATGGAATTCTATAAGCTAAAACCGGCCATATCGTCTCATAAAAATAATCGTAATCGACTTCAAGATTGAAAATGTCTGGTTCTTCATCCTAAAACACGACGTATTTTTTATAAAAAAAAAGCACTAATAGCAACGAACACAATATCCCAGAGTCGTATATCTGCCCAAATCCGTTCGCAGCGTCTGCCAAATTTTATTTAATAAATTTAAAGATTTTTCAATTTTTTTCCCGCCATCAGGGTTTTTTTCCCGCCATTATATGGGATTATGTCACGGCTCAAAGCACACAGACAAAAGAAATATAACTGTACACAATAACATAATGTAAAAAAATGGAAGTGCTTAATCCTATGCAAAGTTAAAATGGTTTTGTTTAATTTTGCAGTGAAATAAAAAATACTTTTTTTACGTTACACGAGAAACTCCATACATGGACAAAACCATAGTGAAATAAAAAAAGATGAAAGATAAGGAAAAAAAAATAAAATAAATGACTGATATTTCTTTTTTCTTAAAAAGGTCTGCATTTTACTAATTGAAAGGTGGTGGCTATTTTGAGTAAGTAGGTTGTCGAAATATTTTTTCCGACGCTGGTAAAGTTTGATACGGTGTATGGTGTAATGCACTTTTGCAAGCGGGAATTGCGCACATGTTGTCGGTCAAAAGAAGAAAGTTATTAGAGTAAATTTATTCTGTTTTTTTATTCCAGGCGTTTGTAATTTTTTTTTAAAAAAAATGTTATTACATTAAACTTTGAAATATTTTTGATGCAGCAGTAGTGTGAGTTTTATTGAATTTTTTATTGGTTATTAACATAGATTTCACACAACACGATTTTTTTTTTGGAAAGCGTGACAATTTTTTTCAGGAAAAAGAGTTCCAATATTAAGCCTATAAAGATTTCCATAGAGCTTTAAATGTGTACAAAGTGAAAACAAAAAACACATGACACTAATTCACCAGAGACAAAGTGTTTCAGTAAGTCTAGTTAATGTTATTTTTGCGAATAAAAATAAGATATACACTAACTAACTAGAGACACAGGATATATGCCAGCACATTACCAATTTTGATAAACACTTGAAATTTCACGTTTGCGACTGAATAAGCCAGCTACTCATAATAGCATATTCAAAGCTAGCTAGCTAGCTAGTATACCTAGCTCATTTAACAACAAGAATGAAAAACAAATCATAGGAACGAGCCAGTGTCTCTGCTATTATACAATATTATCACCAAATATTAATAATTAGATTGTATGATAAACTAATTTTACTAATAATGCAAGTAAACAAAACCATTTATGCACTACTTCGCAGTAAACTAAAAGTTTGCTCAAAGCTAATCTCGTTTTAATGTTATTTGGTATTTTTCGTATGTAACTATATTTTCGCGGAACGAAATGGATATGGAAATTGGTCCATTGACTGTTGGAAATTGATTGTTAAAAAGCTTACCTCACTTGGACTTTGTCCACATATATATAATGTTCCATTCCCATCAGGCCTACAGTACACCCCTGTCGTATCAACCAACATTGGCATGCTTCTTCCTGGTCCCTTTGGACAATCGATGACAAATATATATCGTTTACGCGGGAAAACGGGAAGAGGAATACCAACTTTCTTCATTAAATAACCAGCCCATGGACCAGATGCGTTTATGAAATTTGAACAATGAATTTGTCTTTCATTATTGTCACGTCGTATCTAAAACAAATCATTTTAATAGACAGGCGCAAAAACTACTTGGTACACATTTTTTTTAAATAATGTAAACACGATCAAATTTGTAACAGTTATGTCGTTTAAACCTTAGTAAGTTTTAAAAACTGATTAAAAATTCAATACTGTAAGTTACTTTTCATATTTATTTTCATTTTTGTTAGTTTTGATTAATAAATTGTTCCTTTGCAGCTATTGCATGATTGTATATCATTTACTCTAACCTCCAGGTGAGTAGTGTCGCAATTTCAAAAACGAAAAGTTTTTTGGTGGTTTATTTATTTTTGCACAAAATGGACTTCTTGCTTTCACAGACTTCCGCACATGCTCTACTGAAGGTTTGGCCGGTTTTTGTCTGCCATTTTGAATCTTATCGCACATGTGTTCGTTGTTGGTTGTTATACACTGGTTACTTGTTGGGGATTTTTATGTATGTTAGTCTTTATCTTAGTCTTTTAACTATGGTTTTATATTGATTTCATATCATTTTGGAGCTTAAAACATTTTGATTGCATAATTTAAGGAAGTTAGCTAAATTAAGTGAATTATGAAAATTCCTTGGGCAGACATTTATTCTCATTTAAGGAAATAAAAAAATCGCATCTTTAACTTTCATATCAGTAAGGAACATGGTTTTGTATCTTCTTGTATAATGTTATCAAATCCGAAAAATGAAAACGAGTTTCTTGAAATTTGTCATTTCACCCCAAGCGTTAACACCAATATCAGATGTAATTGTAAACACAAGGTTCCACTTTATTATAGACAACGACATTGTTGGTTACATCACAAACTTTTCGTCAATGAAGTCCTGGGTTTTGCATTTGTTATGTTATTGAGACTTTTCAAACCAAAGCGAAGTAACCTGCATAGCTGCTTTTTTATTATTTAGTATGTATGTTTGGTTTTTACTTTGAAAAAAAAATGGTCAATACCAACTACAAGCATACCAATAATATAAAAAATTCCTGAATATCGAGGTTTATGAGAAAAATGTCTAATCTGTCAGCTTCTTTGCCTCAGTTTTTCCGTTTATTATTGTGTTGAAAGTAATCACAATTTTTGAGGATTAAACTCTAAAGTTCTAGTTTTCAATTCTTTTCCTGCCACTACTTTTACTGTGATTTTATTAAAAATAAATAAAAATCCTAAGGCTATATTAAATTTACATCACATTGGTAAAGATTAAATTGTACATGTCTCGAATCTTATTAATTAATCCTTTAACAACAAAAACATCCTTACTTTGACACTGGATACTTTCGAGTCGATATTTAACTGAACACATTCTCCTTGAATATATTCTACACCTAAACTAACAGCTTTTTTTTGAAAGGAAGTTAACAGAGACCAAGCATCGAACCAACCCTCACGTCCGTCTTCACCTATGTAAAAAAAAAAGTTGCATAAAAATATAAAATATAATTTTTTAGCAATCACAAATTACAAAGGGACATGGTGGGTTAGCAGTTGTCAAGTTTTTGTCCATGTTTTCAGTGTAAAGAATATGTTGTAATTATAGAAATCATTTTTTATTACAGTCATGACTCACTTTACCATGCTTTTCTCCAATAAACACATCCTTTACATGATTGTCACCCTTTTTTAGAATCTAATTGAGGATTTGAGGACTTTTGATGAGAAGTTTCAGCATTTTTTGAGAAGATGAATGTGTTGTCATAAAAAATTAGGGAAATTAGAGGACATGTTCACCCTCGTCTCCAGTTTTTTTGTCTTTTTTATATGAGAGAAGACAACGAAAAAGGGAAAAAAGGCAAAAATCCCTGGGGACGAGGGTGAGAACATGTTCATATTTCTAAAAAAATTGACAATATTTTAGGAAATTTTAAAGGTGATGCCATAAGTAAAGAAGAAATTATTGCTGTAAAAATATAGCATTTCTATGCATTTTTAACGTAAAGACATGTGACAGGTTGTAGTAGTGAAAATTACTTAGATGAGGGTCGTTAATATAATTATAGGTGCAATTATACCAGCATTATTAATTACAAACCCCCTTGTTTTAAATTGAATCACAGACAAACAGGAAGTATTATTATAAAAGACTTTAAATTTAAAAATATCATTATTCATTATTCATATTACTTACAAAAACTCCCAGCACAAACTCCATCCACATTTAACCAACCAAAGCGCTCACTTAACCCATGTGCAGGAATGCAATTAATATTAGCACCACAGCTCCTAGAAATAAATACAATTTGGGCAAGCCCAAAATAATGATCGAATATGTTATTTTATGATTACCCCCCCCCCCCAGACATTTTTTTTAATAACTCCTTTATGGCATATTGCATGGCTATGATACTTACTGAGTTTCAATATTTATCTATTAGACACCTGCATGCCAAATTTTGGGTCCCATACCTCTCAGGCTTTGATATTGGCTATTATTTGAAACTACCCCTAAAAATCTCTATGAAATCCTTATAATTGGGAAAATATAATAACTTGTGTTAGGATTATCCTTTGAACTTGAAACTTACAACACAATTTTGTTTCAGTAAGTAGAATCCTTGTGTATGTTTTTGACATGTGATTAATCCGATTTCCCGATTTTTTCGGGTTTACCCAAAAATCAGGAAAAACCGGATTTGAGGGCAATTGTTTGGAACTTTTTATGCGAACTATGTAAAAACCGGAAAATATGTTTAATGACTTTTATTTGGCTTTTAGAAAATTCAAACAGAATGTAAAAATTCGGTCTAGAACTAAAGTAATTGAATTTTAAGCAGATAGTGGTATTTTGAACAAATTTCAAGCTTTTGATGACGTCATAGAAAAAGTGCTGACATAAACAAAAATTTATTGCTGCCATTTTGTTCCTTTTGTGAGGTACTATAGGTGTGCCAAGTTTGGTTCAATTTGGAAATGCCTATGAAAAGTTATTGAGGGGGGGGGGGGGGGGGGTGGTATCAGCCCCCTCTGCGCTGTAACAAAAAATATTTCATAAAAGGTTATTTAAAGATACGGTATATTTCATAAAAGGTTAATTAAAGACATGGTAACCCCAAGATGGTATTGTTCAAAATATTGCAATCCATTCCCAATAGATAATTTTACATCAAATTTTCTTTTTTATATCAGCGCATGGCAATTGCTGATGCAAATGCCAACATTTCAACAGACAGATTAGGTCACGTGAAAAAAATTAAATTAGAAAGGCTTTAACAAATCAATTTTTAAAAAATCAGTTTCCTGTCTAAGGAAGGCTAGTGAACATAACTGAAGTTCTTTGATGTCTTTTTTACATGCGTGACGTGTCTCTTCAGATTAATTCTTTTCACTAAATGCACATAATGTGGATGGTGTTACATATATACGACTCCAAATCTTCTCATTCTTTCTTTAAAAAATAGTTTTTATATGAGTAAAAACATATTCCATACAAAATAGTTATATTTCATTAGATGACTCACCTTTGCAAAGCACAATTTCCCTCCAAAATGTCAATAGTATGTTGTGATGCTAAAAACATATAAGAACTTCCATGAATACAAACATCAGGTTTATCCTGTCCATCAACGCTTAGATAATGGTGAATGTTTTTCATAAACTCATGACTCCATTGGGACAATCTAATATTTTCTGAGATTGAAAATTGCTGTCGAAAAGATGATGCTGAAAGTGCACTTGAGGCTTGTGAATACTAAGGAAAGATATATTAAAACAGAAGTTAGGTTTTTAAAACATCAAATACTAAATAAGTTTCTTATAAAAAATATAGAACCTATGGATTTCTAAATTTACTTTTTCACTTTTTCAATATATCAGAACTTTGTAGTACCTATAATCGACAGATTATAGGTACTATTAGGTACTTGAAGTACACCTATAACTTTGGTTTAAAAACTTGATCAACCCGTGTTGAAAATATTGAAAACACAATTCAGCTGCTTTTATATATGGACGAAAGCCTAATTTTGCATAAAACAATGAAAATTTCGTAAAACTGTGTCAAGGATAGGGTGTTGATGAGCTGCAAAAGTAAGTAAGTAAGTAAGTAAGAGTTTATTTGCTGAGAACATAACTAATTACAAAAACAAAATGTTCTATAGAAAAAAAGAGCTTTAACTACACAAATTGCTAAACTTTAAACAAGCTGGAGACCATCACACTAGTTAAATAACTAATCTAAGGAGATGGCCACCATTATATGTTTAGAATTTTCCATTATAAATAAATAAATAAAAAATATTTGTTTGTTTTCTTTAAGAAAATTAACTACACACTGTATAACTAGGTTTTTTATCTGTTTAGAGTATTATCATTGCAAAAAGTAAAAAAGGGACTAAGTTAGTTAGGAATATTTATTGAGGAGGGAATTTTTGCAGAGTGATTTGATTTTAGATATTGATAGTGAAGAAAGGTCTTGTCTAGGGAAAAGAGATTGAAAGAAGTTCCAGGCTAGTATACATTGATATAAAGTAGAATTGGTACCAAAAGAAAAAGTTCTAACAAGTATCCGGGCGAAACGCTAGACTGAAAAGACTATTTATGTCAAGTGGAGAGGTTTTGTTCAGGATTTGGTGAACTAGAGTTACATTACAGATTTTGGTGGTATCAAAAATATCAAGAAGGTTAAGTTGCTTTAGTAGAGGTTTGGAGGGTTGATTAAAGTCAGCAAAGGTGATGAGCCTGATCGCTATTTTTTGAAGTTTAAAGATTCGATCAGTATGGATGTTATGGGTTAGACACCAAACTTGGGAGGAATAAGAAGTATGAGAAAAAAATAAAGAGTAGTATACAGAGAGGAGTATCTTTAAGGGAACATAATGACAGAGTTTGGAAATTGCTCCATTACTTCTGGAAAGTTTGGTAGCTAAGTTTTTAATATGAAATGACCAATTTAAGTTAGAGTCGATAATAACCCCAAGATACTTAACACAAGTGGAAAAGGATAGTTTTTTGCCATTTAGTTTAAGTCTAACATCATAGCTGATTGATTTATTGGGATGTCTAAAAGGAATTACCTCGGTTTTGGCAACGTTAAGTGCAATTTTATTTGCATTTAACCAGTGGCATAGAAGTTTTAAATCAATATTTACTCTTTTCTTAATGGTTTTCAATCTGGGACTAGAGCATAATAGACTGGTGTCATCTGCAAAGTGAAAAACATCACTATAGTGAATTCCGTTTAGGAGGTCATTAATGTAAATCAAGAAGAGTAGTGGTCCGAGGACCGATCCCTGGGGCACCCCATGAAAAATTTCTAATTCGGAAGAGTTATTCCCAGAAATAAAAACAAATTGCCTTTGGTTAGTAAGATAAGATTTGAACCAGGAGTTTGCTAGTCCACGAATGCCATAGTGTTGCATTTTACCCAATAGTATGTTGTGGTCAACGGTATCAAAGGCTTTTTGAAAGTCTATAAAAATTCCACAAGAAAAATTTCCAGAGTTAAGTTGTTTTCTAATGTTTTCAATTAGACTGATTAAGGCATGGTTAGTTATTAGTGATTATTTTATGTTTATCAAGAAATGAGATGAGATGCGAGTAAACAATTTTTTCGTAAATTTTATCAACATTAGAGAGCAAAGACATTGGTCTATAATTATTTATATCTAGTGGTGAGTCTTTTTTTTTATAAACAGGAATGACTTTAACTGTTTTAAGAAGGTCAGGATATGTGCCTGTTTGAAAAGAAATGTTGATTATTTTAGTTAATGCAGGTGAGATTTTGTTGACTACATTGACCAATAGTTTAGATGGGATACTATTTGGGCCATTTGATTTACTGATGTTTAGGGTTTTTATTACTTTTACGATTTCTTCAGTGTCTACTGGCGAGAAGAAAAAGGAATTAGGGTTGCTATTTTTGAGGTAGTTAGAAAAGTGCTTATTTGTAGGGGGTATTTTATTTCTTATTTTATCAGCAATATTTGTAAAATGTTTATTAAAACTATTAGAAATGAGAAGGGGATCATTAATTTGTTGATCGTTAATCTTAAGAGATACGTTGTTGTTATTATTTTTGTTGTCTACTTTGTTTAAAATATTATTTATTCCTTTCCAGATAATTTTTGTATTGTTTAAATTTATTTCAAAGTATCTTAGATTTAGTTTTGATTTGTTTTTTAGTCATCAATTTAAGGGGAGCAAAAGTATTTAAATTATTATCAAAAAATGTGTTAAAAGAATTAAAAGAGCTATTTACATAGTTAAAATCAAAAACCTGATCCCAATTTTTACTGGATAACTTTTCCTTGAAGCCAGCTTCAAAAATTTTCCAGCCTCTACAGTGTTGTTTGGTGTTAATTTTACTGGTCTGATAATCAGAATATAATAGTAGAAATTGTGGTAGATGATCAGAGAAACTTGATATTAGGTTTCCTGAAATAGTTTTATGATTGGACATAGACATGTATATGTTGTCGATTAGTGTTTTTGAAGCTGGAGTTATGCGACTTGGGAGAGTAATATGGGGTTGAAGGAAATTTGAGCTAACAAGGTCAAGAAATGAGGCAATTTGGGGGTCTTCTTCTACTTTCAAAAGATCAATGTTGAAATCTCCCATAAGAATTAAAGTTTTGTTTTCAAGGTTAGTTTTACTAAAGATTGGTGTTAAAAAGGAATTAAATTCTCTTAGGGATAAAGAAGGGTGCTTGTAAATACAACCAACTATGATGTCAGATTTTTCCTTGGAAATTTCAACAAAAGTTGACTCAAGTAGTTTTGGAGAGTAGCAGAGACTAGATAAGTCATCTCGAGAATTACAATTAAATTTTTTTGGAAACATAAAGGGCTGTCCCACCTGCTAAACCCTCTGCTGGTGTTAAAAAAGTTGAGTATCCATCAAACGATGGAATAGGAGAATGATTTTGGCTCTTGTTTCAGAAAGACCGACAACACTGAATGGGTAATCTAAAGAATGGATTAGGTCATCTAGTTCATCAATATGCTTAGAAAGAGAAACAACATTTATATGAAAACAAGAAAAAAAGGGTTTTAAAGAAGAATTAAGGCTTTTTAGGAGTGCTATAAATTCATCATGATCATAGTACTTACAGTCAATCGTCCAATCCGGTAACTCATCATTGTCAGTGCTGGTGTCAGGGGAGAAAGAATTCAACTTGGTAAAGAAAGATTTAAAATCAGACAAAATAGGATTCAGAGGAGTTTTAGAATTAACTTGAGAATTTTCAGAACAAAAAGGTAAGATTTTAGAGTTGCATTTAAGACAAGACAAAACCTCACTGTCATTAGAGTTAGCGAGGTATTCAAAATCTTTAGAGCTTAATTCATTACAGCTCGGGTGGACCCATGAGTCACAAAAATTACAGAATATAGCTTTAGGATTATTCCTAACTAACTTATTGCAGATGGAGCAGAAAAATTTGTTAGAGCCTAAGGGCATAAGGGAGGTCAAACAAACAATAAAACTCAAGAAAACAAATAGCTAACCCAGTTAAGTGTGAAGTTTTAGGCTCCTAAAGGGAAGGAGTCAAGGGAATAGCAATACAAAACAATACTAAAGGGCATAAAAAATAGGCATTGTAAGGATGATAAAAAAATATAAAAATTAACAACAATATTGGAAACAACTTAAATGATATAAGCAAAAATAAAAGAGAACAGAAACATTACGATCGTACGATCGTGTTTACACCGGCATTTTGGAATGCACACAAGAAACAACATAGTCTCGCTTGTAAATAAGACTAAAAAAAACAACGGCTGCGCTTATTTGATTATGTTTTCTAGAATTCGAATACGAAATCAGGAAACAAATCTTTCAGAACATCTTCATGGTCTATGTCGATAAAAATATCGTCTTGGTTTACTTTTATTTGGACCATCCCGTTCTTAGTTCTCAACTTGCTGATCTTGTTGCTTTTAAAAAGTCTATTACATCTTCCACGAATTTTTCTATTTAGCGGACAAAGACTTTCGTTGATGTACACCTTATTTTCGGGAATTTCTTTTAGTAAATTTTTCTTGCTCATTATCTTATTTACAGTCTTCGGATTGGAAAATTTAACGATAACTGAATTTCGCTTTCCAATTCTGTGACAGGCTTGTATGTCTGTTTTCGGTTCGATGTTTACGCCGATGTCGTTAAGAATGTTACTGACCTTGTCCTCTAACTGACTATCTACGATGGCCCCTATGGCTCACTTCTCTTCCAATTTAAAAATACTTCTCTTCTATGATCCAAACAGTTCTCTTCTGTATTCTCACACTTCTCTTCTGCATTTTGACACTTCTCTTCTGCACTTAACACTTCTCTGCATGTGGCCTCAAACTTTCTTTTCGCAACTAAAATTAAAAATCTGGTCCGCAATTTTACACCTATGATTTGTATTTTTTTTACTTTTCGCAAAAAGTATACTTGGCTAACACAGGCCATTCCTTGAGACGAGTGCGATCGCACGCGCACTCGCCCGCACACTTGTAAAAAGATTTACGAGTGCTTTTTATCGCACTCGTGAATTTTTTCTTTTTCTAAAATATTATAGAGCGATGAAAACGGCCTCTATGCTGATTACATAACATTCATTTCTTCGTGATTGATTTGTTTAAAAAGTATAGAGAACATTAAAGTCGGCCCCTTTCCTTCATGCTGACACTCTTATGCTCGGCTGGTGCATTACACTGAGACTCGAACGAAAGACGGAAGACCATTTGGAAGCATGCCACAAGTCAGTCCGACCTTCATCGTCACAGAGAATACTGCGAGAAGAGGGCGCACCCATGCAAGTTAAATATAACCAGAACATGGGAGAGGTTAGGTGTCATGTACCTTAATACAGCTTTCGGACGAATGTTTTCGTGATGTAATACCAAAGAAAAAACATGTTGAATAAAGTTTAAAAAATCTTTTTAAAAGGAGAAAGAGAAATCAAAAATGTCTAGAAATATATTTAATGCCAAAAACATATAGCGAATCTGCCAACACATCATCGCGTTGAACGTTGTTTCAACCTTGCACTTGTGGTTAATACGTTTTACAAAATTCATTTCTATACAACTTAAATAACATACAACGTTGCGGTAAACAAAAAATAGTTAAGTGTGAAAGGAATCACACTTGCAAATATTTACATCGCACTTGTAAATTTTGCTTACGAGTGCGATTTTTCGCACACCATAGCACTCGTAATTTTTTTAGCGGGTGCTTTTTGTAGCTCTGGCATAGTTTTATTCAAGAAATGGCCTGCTAACACGTGCTCAATTTACGGACAGCTTATTGTAGCAGGCCCCGAAGCATGTGCATGAATAAAATAATTATCACTAATCAATTCAGATATTAGTAGCAGAGTAATTAATTTTATTTATCAATAGACACAATAAATGGCAAAATAAATGTCTGTCCAAAGTCCTCAAAGTGATGGTAGTAGTGCCAACCAAGCAAATCACATGTTTTTCTTAATATTATAATGCTTTATAAAAATATTAGGCTAGGATTCTAGGTTAAAAACAATAGTTCTTTTGTTGAGAACAATAGAAAAATAAGAATACTGACCAGCCTGGTTAGAATTTAGTGTGTATATTGAAAAAGATAAAGAAATGCCTCAACGGAATACCACAATATATTTTTTATCTAAAGTATGTGTAGCGGTCCACTACACACAAAATTTTTGGAGAGTTATTAATTACTAAGAACACTTGATCTTTTTCATGGCCGGAAAACAGTATATAATTTATTCACCTTCGTCTCCAGGGATTTTCGCCATCATCTCTTATGTATCAAAAAGGCAAAAAACCCTGAGGACGAGAGTAATCGGATCGTTTATTCAAAAAAAAACATGAGTTATCAAAATCCAGCTCAATCAATATTCCAGACCAGAATCGGGGAATTTTTTGAGTTCATGGAAGAGAAGTGTTTCTCACTTTGGAAGAGAAGTGTTTTGATCGGAAGAGAAGATTTCTGAGGAAAGAAGAGAAGCGTTTTGACTAAGAAGAAAAGTGTTTTTATTAAGAAGAGAAGTGAGCCATAGGGGCCATCGTAGACTATCTTCAATCATTTCGTCAATTCCGTCGATGTCTATTCATTCTCGTTGGCTGTATTGCTGTGACTAGAGAAGATCAGTTTCAAGACTTTAAATTCTGTTTTGTAGATTGTTAGAAGTCGTTTGTGAGACAGCTAAGTGTGATTCTAGGATTTCAATCCTTTTTTCCATCTTTCTTGTTAGTTCAAGTATTTCTGTAACTTTTTCATTTTCTTTTTGATTGCTCAAGAAGAGAGTAATAATTTCCTTCTTGTTTAGTTGCTGTAGTTGCTGCTCAGTAAACATTTTAAGATTAGAACGCCCTTTTAGTATTTTGGCTAACTTGATCCAGACATCCGTTCACCTTGATGGCTTTCTTTACTAGTTCCTCCCTTGCTTCACACGCTACCATGTCCTCCAACCCCCAACCCCAACCCCCCTCCTCTCCACACACACTTTTTAACAGTTGTATATTCAGCTTTTATAAATAGCTAGTTAGATAACTCACTGTTGTGTCTTTTTCAATGATAGCAATTTTCATTGATGGTGCTTTGTTTTTTAAAAAATAAGCGGATGATGATCCCATGACACCACCACCAGCAATAACAACATCATAATGTGTACCATACCTTGATGATCTATCTGCTGTCGAGTGGAAAAGCGCCCTAAGTTTGTATTTAAACTGCAACCTATTCCATGTCCTTCTAATCATCATATCCTAGCAGTTTTAAAGTTGTTAATAAGGCTTTGACCATATGTGAATTGGTAACTTTTCCTTAAAAAACTTTCACAAAAATTATTTCACTGTTCTTTATGGTCAGAGCCTACTTAATTCATCACAGTTTAGTTCCATTTCTCAATTCTTAAAAGCGTCGTAACAAAAGAAAGATTTATTTAAACAACGTGTATTGACACAGTAAACATGAGCCGTTTTTTCCTGCTTCCGCTTGTCAAGTACCGTAAATGCGTACTTACTAAAAGCAGTTGTTTCGCCTAAATTTAGCTGGTTTCAGATGGTTTCAGATGGTTTCATGTGGTTTCAGCTCGTTTCAGGTGGTTTCAGGTGGTTTAGGTAGTTACTGCTTTTAGTAAGTACCACCGTAAATGACGGATTAAGGGCCCGGGGCGTTTATTTAAATATTTCATCTTGACATGGGGCGCTTATTTGGCAGGGGCGGTTAATTCAGCAGGGGCGCTTATTAATTTTTTTTGAGAAAAACAAATTTTTTAAACTTCATTCTCATAGTTTTTATGAATAAAAAAAGAAATACAAGTGGGGGGGGGGGGGGGGGGGCGCGCTTATTAGAGCAGGGGCGCTTATTTATGAATTTTTCCCTAACTCCGGGGCGCTTATTCGACAGGGGTGCTTATTGGGCACGGGGCGCTTAATCCGTCATTTACGGTATGCTTTTACTTTTGTTTTTATAAATCAAATCTTACGCATGGAATACACGATAAGTTTTGAGATGAACAACCTACCTTTTTTACATTAGGTCGAATTCTGTTTGTTTGTTTTTTCTATATTGTTCCTAACCTCACAGTTTCTCTTCATTGAAATTGTTTTCAATTCAGCTTCTCTTAAACGAAAGCTTAGACTCAAACAAATGTCAAAGCAAATCCTTAAAATTCAAATCCACCTCACAGCAAACCCCGAATTACAATCAACCAATAAGCACAAAGCCGACGTGGTCACATGTTACTCTCTTAAATAATACAAGACTTAATTATATTTGTTTAGTTGAGTGAAGCCATTCTCGCTTAAAACAAAAGATTTCCCGATATTGACCACGTGAGCAAAGAACAATAAAATTAAACTAATCAAAAAGCGCGGTCAGAATTCTGCCCGCAGAAAAATCGTTTGAGGCCCAGCATAATTTTTCCCACCTTGACTATTCCGATTTCCTGGTGCTAAGAAACATTATGCTGAGTCTCCTGGCTATTCTTTTATATAACTAGTCGATAAGGCCCGTGGAAAAACCTACTTAGGCAGAAGGACAATGATTAAAATGTTAATTAGCTTATTGGATTATTGTTTTGATATATTTATGGTAATAATTGCATGCTGTTTTGGTGGTGTGATCACTTTTGGATTTAATCCTGGTTTTATGGTTATACAGAGGAATTTTATGTGTATGTTTTTTACACCTCCAAATGCATTTTAGCTCTTAAAAAGCATCATATAGAAACCATACGAAAATGTTTAAGCAATGTTTAGCAACACCAACAAAGTGACTTAAAAAAGTGTACTACCGCGCGACTCAATTTCAGATCACGATGCCCCGTATATAGTCATTAAAAATTTGAAACGTAAGAAATTTGAAAATCGTTATAAATGGTTGAGAAACGAGAAACACTTGGACCTATCAGAATTCTGTACTGATGTCAGTGAACTTCCATTTAGCATCATATATTGTTTCGATAACGCCAATGAAAAGCTTGAGATTTTTAATCAACTGTTAGCCTGTTGCATTAATCATCATCCGCCCCTAAAAAGAACAAGGTTAACACGTCCCCAACGCCATGGATTAAAGATCAGCGAATTGAAACTATACAGGGAGAACTTTTGCAGGCTCGAGCTCTTATGAATGATTCTGGTCAACGGAGTAAATACATATAAACATGTTATTAAAACTGCTAAAAAAGAATTCTTCACAAAAGATTTATCATCAAAAACTCAAAGGAAGTGTGGCAGGTAATACATCGTATTCTGAAACCTACCGAAAAAGGAATTAAAGCTGATCCCGAACGTTTAAATGACCACTTTGTTACTACAATTACTACACAGCTAATAGGTCTTCAAGGTGAAAACTTCGATCTAGAATTAAACAAAAATAATGAAGAATCAAACTTTTGTCCAAAAGAAACTACCTATCATGAAGTCTTGAAACGAACTAAATTATTACGTAGTGACTGTTCCACCGGTCCGACGGTATACTAGCAAAATTCATAAAAGCAGCAGCAGACCATATTGCTTCGCCGCTGACCCACATAATCAACACGTGGATCGAACAAGAACTTTTCCCCGACGCTTGGAAGTCTGCAAGAGTACATCCTATTCCAAAAAGTAGATAATCCTATAAAACCATCGGACCTTCGTCCAATTTCCATCTTACCGACGTTGTCAAAAATTTGCGAACGTGTTTTATTTTTTCCACCAACGAAAATGTACAATCTTATTAAATAATTATAAACTTTACAAGTGACAAGAAAATAGCTAGCTAAACAGCAAAACAAAGTTCTCCATTTATCAGACTGATATAGTACAGGCGATTGTGCGTAGTATAATCGAGTTTCAACATATTGAAACATAAAGAACATAGAAAATCTCTCAGTTGGCTCATTTCATTTGATATCTCGAGACAATCAACATCTACTTTTATTAACCTTCGTTTTGTATTTCTTGATCCTCGAATACAGAGTATTTTATTGACTCAATTTACTGAGTTTATTGAAGAAAAAGTTTTATATGCAACCACACAATCAGGTGTCAAGGGACATTCTTGTACTACACTGTTATTGAAATTCAAAGATGACATTGTTAAAGCAATGCATAAAGGTGAAATTACTTTGGCAGTAGCAGCGGACTATTCCAAAGCTTTTGATATCGTCAATTATCCAAAACTTCTTAAATTATTGAAAAACTTTGGTCTATTCAACGAATTTCTTCGTATCATTCACAGTTACCTTACTAAACGCACACAGTACGTCCAAATTGATGATATAAAAACAACGCCCAAGTCAATCTTATTTGGAGTACCACAAGGCAGTATATTAGGTCCAGTCCTATTGAACCTCTATGTATCTGACATGTCTACCATTTTACAGAATCATACCTTGCAATATGCTGACGATACAACTATTTATGTCCATGGTAAAGTATGATATCTCTGACAGAAAAACTTGAAAACGATCTCAATGTCATGTGAACCTGGTCACGTGATAGAAACCTTACATTAAATTTAAATCCAACTAAAACACACAGTATACTTTTTGGCACATCACAAATGATCAATAAACACAAGCTTAAAGAACAAAATACATACGGAATTCTATGTAATGGTAAGCCTCTCGAACGAAAAGAAACAATTAAACTACCTGGAATAAACTTTAATAAAACGTTGTCATGGAAACCACATATAAATGAAATTATAAGTCAAAGTTTCTTTGCGTTATCTGTCTTGAGAAAACTGAAAAGATTTGCTCCTTTTCGTGTAAGAAAAAACTTAGCAGAATGTATGATTATGTCAAAAAATTGATTACGGTTCTATTGTTTGTCCGGGTTACACATGTTTGATCACACCGGTCAAATCCCCGCTTCAGACATCTTCCGCTACTACCCAAAAAGTGTGACGTCATAGCATGAATTATCGTAAATTATCAAATTTGCTAACATCAGCAAAAAGACACGTGACTTCCAAACCGCGCATACGTAAGCCATCTTGATTATCATGAGCGCTTAATCAATAATTCGATGCGTCAAGCTAGACTGGGCACACCTTAAACTTTACAATATTAGCGATAAAAGTTCCCCTTAATTTATGGGACGAATGTATTTAACGCATGAAATAACATGTAAAAAGACGTGTACATATTTCTCCTCTGATGTTGTTTACGATACGCTTTATACGCTGCCGCATATGTTCCTTTAGCACTGTATTGCGCTGTTTTTCCTGCATTATCCAACTGAATTCGTAGTCACTTATGACTCCATTTTAGATGGCCTTAGATATGAGATCTATGATAAAGTTTAGCTTAGACTCTGCGAGTAGTCTCGTGCTTATGCGCCTTTAGACCTAGTCGCTTAGAGCCATTCTTCAAGCCTCTATGTCCTACCCCCATCGCTACAGTAATATCACCCACAGTGGCTCTGCATAGTGCTGCGCTAAGTCTTAGTAAGGCGTGATTACTCCATCTCACCCACGTATCATGCATCTTGAACTTTTTCACTAGGCCATCATCTTCATTCTATAAGCACATGTATAGACAGAATCTTAGACCTTTTACCGTATAATAGATACTGTTCTTCATCAAGCTTGGGGCAGACATGTTGAGTCGAAGGTACCTATAAGTGTCGTACCATCGTAATCTCCTGAAGGGAAAAAGCTTTCTTGGATGTTGTATAGACCGGATCACATTTTTGTTCGGATCGGTCCAGTATTAGACCAGTCTGTCAAGCCAGACTGGTCTAATACTGATCGACTTTAAGGTGACCCTCGTACATTGTTCTAGATAGTCTCAAAGAGTGCAGGTGTCCGTATATTTATGATGTAAAGTTGTTTGCGCATGTTTCTGCTAGAAGAAAAGATGAACATTTACTCGTATAACCCAAGAATGTAGAAGTCGAACCGCGGCAAATGGCCGCGCTCAGTATCACGAGACTTAAACATCAAGATATGTACGCTTGGACAACAGCGTATATACCAGTGGTATTTCTAGATTTCCCGCAAGGTTTCAACACCTACACTTAACGATCCTGTGCGAGTTTCATGGCAGGCTGAGCAGGCGATAGAATTCTGGCAGACTTAAATCAACTTTGCAGTGCATTGTGCTACTACAGCCCTAGGCATATCTGTAAAGCATATGACGGGATTCCTGCCACTCGTCAACAGTATCTTTCAGTTTCATGTCAACAATACTTATACTTGGAACAATAAAAGTTGGGTACTTTGCCATTCGATGATGGGTTTAATTAGTACAACAACCATTACTTAACATCAGGATTTGCCCAAGTATGTAACGAGTATGGTGCTGATCCTAACAGTGTGTACAACTTTAGAGATATAGTTGCTTTAACCCACGAATAGTTGTGGCCACAGGTTGACGGAGATTATGAAAATTCCATCATGCCCACAAGTCAGGGTCTTACTTCAAAAGCTTGACAAAGCTTATGCTTGCCTTAAAATCGTAAGCAAAAGCCTCTTTACTAGGCTCTTAACAGCGACACAAATCCTGCTTCAAAACTTTGAATTGATGGTGTTGAAAGCGAAGGACGTAGGGCAAGATATAACCACTTTCCAAAAAGTGTTGCAGTTTTGCAGAGATCCCCTGTAAACATTGTCGTGATGGCTAGCGTCTACATGCTGCCCTCAGGCATGAGCTGTTACATCGAGAATATCCACGGCTAAACAACAACAAGTCTCCCTAACCACGAAACAAGGGGAGCGGAAAAAGCACGAGGTTGACAAGGCCGTATTGATCACTGCAGTGGTAGGTGAAATACTCGTCTATGTATGGTGTTGAAATGAGGTGTGCATGGCTTTTTGGGCGTTGCCACATGAAGCAAACCCCGGTGGTTTTATGATCTTTTTGTCTTCCCTACGTACCCTACAACCAGTGCCACGATAGTGGAAAGAGCTAGATACAGATGGCGCGCCAGAAACTCTACAACTTTAGCAGCAACTCTAAAGAAGTAGTTTACGATCGTCCCCATGATACCCGATAAGACTATACTTGCTTTACCTGCCAGATACTTTAGAAATCTTCCAAATCTCTCAATTGCAGCGGCAAGCAAGATGGTCGATATCAACATACTGACCGCTGACGATAAACGCGATGGTAATACCTTGCTCCTTGAACAAAATCTTAAGCCTTTTAGTAAGGATTTTATCACCTTCCACCTTCCACCATCTTCATCAGCGTCTCTTTAATGGTTGAAGTTGGCTCTGAGTTTTGTTCGATAAAAATCCACGAGCTTTGCGTGCCGCCTCGCGTTCATCGTGCGGTTTTTCCAGGTCATCCGTAGCTTTAGCAATGTCATCGCTCCAAATCTCCTGCTGTTCTTCTGACACTCCAAACTGGGCTTTCTTTGACTCCAGTCTCTTGAGCGTTGCTTCAGCTTTTTCAATCTACTGTAGAAGATCATCCTGTTTTTTAGCAACTTTATGTTACCGCGTAGGGTTTGGAGTTCGACGTTTAAACCCCTTCGCTCTCGCTCAATAAAGGCTTCGTTGAATTTTGTCTCTGACGGTGGCTCTCTGTGTCATCTAGAAAATTTTCAAGCAGTTGCATCATTTCAATTTCAGTTTGTTCGCACACCCGAAAGCCACGCTGTTCCTTCCACATACGTCCCTCCTCCGCGTTAGCGTCGAGCTTCCACACTAGTGTAGGAATATCTTTAGGCCTACTTAAAGACTCGTCCGCCTCTGCATCAACGTAAACGGTAACGAGATGCAGAGAATCAATGACTACAACATCATCGCCACATACAGGTACCTCTTGCTTCCCATGTTTGGGCTTGAGAACTCCCTGATCCTTCTCGAGGGTATCAACCCGAATAAGGGCACGAATAGGGCGCTACAGGTCAAAGCTTCATCGCATCCTTCAAGATGTCTATTTCGTCGTCATAGTGCTGAAGTCTTGTCTTGTCTACAGCTTTGATGAACGGCTGCTCACCTGCTAGATTGTACTCTCGGAACCAGTCCATCGTAGTGACACAACCTCGACTGTAGAACTCCTCTTGGTATGCCTCGTACTCTTCAGGAGATAGCGTGTCTTCCGCTAAAACTGCTGTAAAAGTACTTGCGTGCAACAGGTTCTACGTGGTTCAGCTTTTCGTAACTCGTTAAGTACCCGTACGGAAACGCCAGCTTTTCCAACCTACATTCCAGGGACTTACCCCATCTACCGTAGCTCATCCTAGGGTCTAAAAAGTTCTTAATATCAAGGAATTTGAACTTGGGTGTAGTCAGAAACATGTACTCGTTGTCCTTCCTTGCCACCATAATCTTGACACTGTTGTCATTCACTATTTGTTCGACGAAATACCGCTTAATCAAGTTGAGGTTGTACTTTCCACTATTGAAGCCAATTCCCAGCCACCCCTTCATCCATTCTGCCCAACATTTTTAGCTCTTCAACGAATTGATTAGCCAGGACTTTGAGATCTGCGTCTCTATGAACGTCGGTTCACCTTAATCAGGTGTACCTAAAGAGCCTTGAAGTCAAAAAACGATGTAATGAGGGCATGGTAAAAACTCCTTCGAAAAGTGGTGCTTTACTCGTGGAGTTTCTCATTTTCTCAGACCGTGACGAGGTTGTAGCCTAGTTCCTGTATAGCTTTCACCTTTGCCTTGGTCTTCTCGTAACGGTGCTTGTTGGTTTCTGTTTGACAGGGGTATCCGTGCCATTTGCATTCATGGTATTCGTAGACCGACTTTGTGGCTACTTTGAGTTCTTCGTTTCCTTCCTGCATGACGCATTCTTCTCCGTGTCCACATAGTACATAGTGCATGGTGTACATCTCTTTCTATTTCCATCAACATGTACTTTAAGGTCAGAAAGTTTCGCGGGAAGAAAGTTTCGCGGATTGAAAATATCGCGAAATTTTTGCTAGAGACATTTCGTTATTTCTAGCGACAGGATTAAAAAATTACGAATGTCCTTGGTTTTGACTTCTTTCTTTTTCGTTAATTTTTCTTTATTGTTCGGATTGTTTCTGGGTAACAACTGTAGACTTTTGTCTGATTCTCCAACTGTTGCGGCATGCAGATAACTTCCTAGAATTTGTTCAATTTTAGGTTCAGTGTAAGTTTTCTGAATCAATTGCTTGTTGCCAATTGACACAGGTTCCAGGGATAGACGCAGTTACTTTAAACGCGATTTCCATACCCCCTTGTACTACAGGAGAGCGTGTGTAGTGTTCACTGTTTAGTTGGACGCTGATTGTGGCCCCTCTGTCGATGAAAAACTTAGTCGCACGGGAAATTTTTATCGGCAAATGGCCAACTGGAGTCTGGTTTCCCTCTTTCACAAACTTTTGTTGCGTATCCGTCAAATGGGTTGTCAGGTTAAAAAAAAAAAGTTTCTGAGATGGTTGTGGCACCCAAAATCTTCTATAATAATGGTATCCACGCACCACAGCAGTGAATTCCAAAATCTTCACGTGAGACATGATGTAGTCCTACAGTTTTTGTAGTATCCAAATAATCCGGTGTGTTTTTCCTGATTCTTAAGCTCCCCTCAATAAAACTCAAAACAAAATACACTCCACCGCATGTGTTGGCTAGCGATGAATTAGAAAACCTAGCTGCACAAGAGAAAATCGATATAAAGAAGATATACGATGGAGAAAATATATATGCACACATCAAAACTTCGTTATTCACTGTTTGTGAAAAAATTAAGAAATTAAAAAAACTTTCGCGGGAAAAAACTTTCGCGTTTGAGCTTTTTTGGAAAATTTCGCGGGAAAAAACTTTCGCGGTTGAGGCATTTTAAAAAAATTTCGCGGGAAAAAATTTCGCAAAAAGGCCCACAAACCGCTAAACCGCGAAACTTTCTTCCCGCGAAAGTTTCTGACCTTAAAGTACTCTATCCATGGCGATGAAGTGTAGCTAAAGTTTTCTCCTTAAAAAGACATGCAAACGCTTCACCTTCTTGCCCTTGCAGATGATCGTCGTCTTATGCCTCTCGTATTCATGTTGAGATGGCTGCTTTTGTAAAGATTTGTTTGCAGTCAGCACATTCTCAGTTCTTTGTCAAAACATCCATCTTTTCGATGTAGAAAGAGTGGCCTTGAAGCATACCTAGATTGATAGTAACTAACCCGTTCTTTTGTTGGTTCTGTCCATAGACGAGTCCTCGTGGTGTCTTTACGCGGTTTTTCTTTGGTTCGTACACTTCTGATGTAGAACTTTCGCAATACCTTCCATGTCTCTGGTAAACATGGAAGGTATTGCGAAAGTGGGATATACATATTCTCGACCCCAGAGCTCTTTCGAGGTTTAATCTCAAAGAGCTCTGGGGACGAGAATGGGATATAGATAGATAGATAGATAGATGTGCATATTTTACATGGCTAGCCTCACAAATATCGAGGGATATACCCTGTCTATTATTTCCAGGAGGGGCCATGGCTTAGATGGAGAGTCCTAGAGTATTTAATGCTCATTTTGAGCTACACAGACCCAATTAGGGCCCGCGCTCTACTAGACAACTCCCGGCAACATCCAACGGCCCACACAGTGTGCCATCTTCCCAATTTCCCTCACATGGCTTGGGTTAACCCGGGGCTATGGTAACATTCACTCGCCCATGTTGAATCGCCGTCAAGAGGAATCGAACCCCGGTCTCCCGCACAGAGTACGAGAGCTATAACCACTAATCTACGGCGCCACATATACATGCTTACGTTTCAGTTTTGGATTCTCATAGTACTCACGGGCTAGTGCATTGGTTCTTTTAAAAGGCGTTCTGTTTCACGTGCATCCGATGCTGTCTTTTCTATCGCTAGATACCTCCATACGCACATTCATCCTTTCCATCCATTGCGTAGATACGTCTCTTCTTCCTCAGTCAGTCTAGTAATGGTTCGCATTCTAGCAGTGACTCCATTATGCTCTGTGGATCAGGTTTTATCTCGTGGGAACATGTGCTTGATGTCTTCGATTCTATTTCAATTCTTATGATGGGACAAGGTTGAGTTGGGAGGTTCAGGGGTAAAAATTTGAAGGAAAAAACCTGCCCCAAAAGGAGAAAACGTATTGGCAACGAACTCGGGCCTCGGATAGTGTTTTTCAAAAGACCACAGTATCGGCACCGGCGGATTCGAAACATACAAAATCAAGACAAGATGGCGGTAGTAGTTGTCGAAATGCGGTGTTTAGCTAGTTTGTGTTTTTTTCCCCTCTGCAATGTGTTGTATGATATCCCTGCGGTGTCACTCAGTCCCTGCGAAATCGTTGTCTTTCTGAAGGTCCCTAATCGACAAAGCCAAAAACCAAATTTTATTTTAAAAAATCGCCAGAGCTCGTCCTTATACAGGCGTTTTTGGTGAGTCGGAAACCTCCTGCATGCTCCTCCGTGCACAGTTTCACGAAAGCAGAGCCGTATATACAGGGACTCGATAATAGAGTCCTTGACAAAACCTCTCCTTGCAAAACTGAGTTGTCTTACAATTAGGGTGAACTGATGATAATTGGCCTGCAACAGGGTAGTTCGCTGGATGCAGGATAATTATGTAATGTGTACCGTCCTGATTATCTACTAAACAAACAGCTCTAGTGACGATCTGACAATCCGCTCGCCACATAACTTCATGGTTTTGACTATAAGCCATCCCTAGAAACAACATTGCGAAAATGCCGGTGAACCAACAAGGTACCGGTACCGGTTCTTTAAGTTCAAAATGGCTTATAAAAGTGCCGGTAAATTTAAAAATGGCATGTGTGCAATGATATGTAAGAAATTGACATGATAATTGTTATCTAAATGAAGTATTACACCTTCTGGATCTCAACAATGCAGTTTTTTGCAAAATAATCACCGTGAATGGCGTTTAAATGCTACCAGTGCTTTAAGCTGAAAATTACTTAAAGAGACGGTACTAGTACTTTTCGTAAGAGATGGTAGACTCAGAGTACTGGTTTTTTTTGCAGAGATATTAGAGCAACAGGTTTTTTCGTAAGAGACAGTGGACTTAGAGTGCCGTTTTTTGTGTTAAAAGATTCATTAGACTTATAGAGCACCGTTTTTTTCCAGAGATACCGTTTTTTTTAGAGATTACCAAAATAAATCGGACAATGAGCCTTTGATTCCTAGTTGGTTGTTCGATAATTGTTTTAAAATTGTTTTTCAACTAACTTACTGTCTTAGTAACGAATACGTGTAAAAAAGTTCATTGAAAGAATTGAAATTTTTGTGAAAGGGAAATGTCGTTTTGTTGTAATTTGGTCAACACGCAATATTAGATCTTTATTTCCACTCAAGGACAAAATTGCTTACAAATCATGTGTCATTTATGAAGGAGTGTGTTCCTGCGGTAAAACCTACATTGGGGGAACGTCACAAATATTTGGTGTTAGAGTCGCCCGACCGACCCTATTTTCATGTTCATTGTCTCCCCACAGCCAGTTACATTGAACAAGGTGCGCAAGTTATTAAATATTGGTCTAATGACGGGTATTTTTGGCTGGATAATTTTTAAATTTTAAAATGTTTATTTGCTAACCGACCCTATTTTTAGCTAGCACTCAAATGACTCTAACACCACATATTTGTGACACCTGCCTTGGTGAAACTGAAAGAAACTGTACTACTCGATGGTTGGAACACGAGGATAAGAAGGGAAAATCCGAACCTTCTAAACATTTGAAGGAATTTGGCACTCACAAGTTTACCTGGAAAATTTTGTCTTCTGCGCTCTCCCACTTCCGCAAAAGAAAAATTTTTGAGGCCTTTTTTATTACTTTACGCAAACCGTAATTAAATGATCAGGTAGATCACCAATCATTGTCACTTTTTCACAATGAGATTACTTAAATTTACGTAATTAATCGTGCTTTTAAGTACTCCCAAGTCGAATAATTATGGATGGTTCAAAGTTTAAAAGAAGGTTGATTTTTATTGTAAGAATTTAGTTGTATATACATAGAGACTGATGATGTAAATAGTTTTTATGAAAAGCTTCTCTCATATTTTAATCTTTTGATTTTTTACCATCTATGCTTGGTATTTTACTTTAAAAATGGCGTGTTATTCGTTTATATATAGGTTTGTTTGGTATTTAATGAATGATTACAAAAGTAATAATAGGTTAAAATGTCTACCCCCACCGCACAAAAATATCTAATTTGTGATTACCCCAGCGATGTTCAGGCTGTCTGTTCTGTAAAGTGCACAAGTTTTGGTGCATGTGAAAATGGCAATATGGTACATCATGGATGTAAGGCTTAGGATATCATGTCATAGCTAGCCATCCATTGCTGCCAGTGAAAAGAGAAAGTTACTGAGAAAGTGAAATCACGGAATTAAGACATTGACATAATTTGGTCGGTACACGCTAGCTACAGTATGTATACAGTATAACTGCTCATACAGCTAATTATACTGTAGAGATCTTTTTTACATAAATTTCCACATTTTTTTTGTAATTAAAGGCTTTTTCATGTTCTTGACAACTGACTTCGTCCTTTCCATGTTTTTTCTTAAACTCGGAAAAGTATGTTGGGTTACGATACAATACGACATCCATCTAATGCTGCTCCTACGGCTGATTAGGTGCTCATGTGGCTAATTTGTTCGTGGTTCGGTCCAAAGCACAGGCATGTTTAGCAAGTGTCTTCAGGACAGCTAAGGGTGAACACATGCCGTGTGAGGGAAATTGGATAGGCATTGCTGGTGTATACCAAGACAGACATCTAAAAATACCTGACGTTAGAGTATGTTTGTCGGTCGACGAGTAAAAACTAAAAAATTCAATAATTTTGTTAAGAAATTCCGAATCTTGCGAAACCATTTCAAGACTGTGTTTTTGGGATTTGATTGACTTAATTCTTCAGAATTTTCTATAAAGCGCTGAACTGTTCCGAAAACTCTTACGTTTTTTAGAGGGTGCATGCAGCTTATCAGCACGCTCGGGAACAAGGTTTTCTGAGATCGGACCAAACAAATATAGCATGCAGTCAAATATATTAGGAACAAATAAGCCTCAATATGTTAACTTTGATAACTGGCACATTATTACAGTTAAGAAAAAAATGACACACAAAGTCAACTTATACATGTATTAAACACTGTGCTTAAGGCATAGCCAATTGCTTCAATGAATGTTCTTCCATCCTTTTGTGACTGCACAAACTTGATGCACCCAAGTTTTGCAAATATCACTGGTTTTTCGACCAGTTCCACCAAAAGTTTGTCTAGCTGAGAGATTTTGGTACTCTGAATTTGTTTTTCATATAATTTGTTTATATAAACATGGAACATTTTTTAGTTTCGAAATTGAAAAACAATTTTAAATGGAATAATGCCAACGATGTATTGCCTGTTCCACTTGTGTAAGTGCAATTATGCAGACTTGTTTCATCTGTATCTTATTGGCATTTACCTTACCAGTAAAAGATCGCATGGCTAGGTATCAGCTGTAATCCGTGGTTTCCAACT
Organism: Hydractinia echinata; assembly: GCA_030067915.1. Taxonomy (NCBI): domain Eukaryota; kingdom Metazoa; phylum Cnidaria; class Hydrozoa; order Anthoathecata; family Hydractiniidae; genus Hydractinia; species Hydractinia echinata. Next base: position 219,619 of record JASGCC010000036.1, on the reverse strand, counting down.
ACGAAGGGGCTATGTTTATGATATCATGGTCTATGAAATTCCTTATCTGGGTATTTATAAGTATTGATCTTCAGGTTATAACACGTTTTTTGGAGTGCTAGTATGGTTGTCTTAAAATCAGTAAAAGATAAAAAGAATCTTTGACAATACAGGAATATTATTTTAAGTAATGATTTTCATGACTTATTATTAGCGTTGTCATTATTACCTGCCGTTCAACTTTCCGTAATTGTTTGTTCCACAAGTAGTGATATATTTATTGTTAGTTCCACAGGTAGTCACAAAGTTTAATGACTTAACTTACAACTTTTTGATATTGCTTCTGAACATTGCTGGAACTTGTACTATGCTTGTTCCGCATGGCAAAACAGCAACCGCTGTTCACAGGGTTAAAGGAATTTTGTTCATTCACATTTTCAACTTCATTTTCGAATGGCTCTCATAAACAAAATTATCGAAGCTTGTGGTGCGCGATTTGTCACACGTGTTCTTTTTTCTTATTGATAGGCCTACAGTGGCTTACACTGCTAATTGAATAGATAATACAAAATTTGCCCCTAACTTTGCAGTGTAGTCCAATTTTGTGCTCGCAATTGGCCACAATTGGGTCTGATTGTTATGCATGGATATTTTCTCTTCATTTACATCTTCCCTTTTTCTAAGGTAGGGTGATCATGTATCGATAAAATAAGTGTTAAAAATAACTTTTACACCCCATATCTGTGAATCTGGGTATCTCAGATGCCGACTTTTAGTCTTATTTTTTTGTCTTCCCCAATCAGTTTTCAGATGGCTCCCATCTGCCAAGGATGGTCTGTTATCTAAAACTCTGAGGACATGATTAAAGTGGTGCTAAAGTTGTTTATGTTCTTGTAAACAAATTCCATTTCGAAAATCCAAAAATCTTGGGGGAAAAGCAACCATCTAACTTGTTTTTGTAAGAACTGCAGAACGCAAACATAAAATATTCAATGGTGGTCTAGAGAAAGTTTCACAATTTTATAGTCTAAGATGCTTGTGAACAGCTAGATATCATGACCTTAATTCTTTGTAACAGCAATCAAAGATTTCAAGTAGTTGTCATGTTTTTCAACTCACCTGCAACCAATAATTTTAGTTTTTTAACTTGCTGGCTATATATATTTATTGCATATTTACTGATCTTCATATTTGTTTGACCATAATACTTCATTATTGCATGCTTTTTAACAGATAAAAAATACAATGCATATGCAATGAATAAATGTTGAGCTGACTTTTTTGAGTAGGTTTCTAGAACACACCAGCTAGATAACAGGGGAAAATTAGTCATTAGAAATCTATGTTCTTTTGAGAAAGTAAACTAGTATTTTCAATTGGGAATTGTCTGTATAACGAACAAAATAAAAGCTAGCTATAACACCCCTGCTTACTACCAAAGATCACATTGTCTCAATAAACTAACATTGTGAAAACTTTGAACCTGGCTTTTTCAGTAGTGTAGCAAAAAAATGCTAAAAGGTAAAGACTGTTTTAAGAGACTTCCGAATGTCTCTGTTATTTTTATATTTTCGTATTTAAAGCCCCAGGCCTTGTCCTATGTTTTAATTTTCATGAAAATGATGCCAATTTTGGGTCTATTCAGATTTTCAGAAAATTTTAACGGGCTGAGATCTGTGGATCGAAACTGTTTCTTAACCTAAAGTTAGGCTCAACCTGGGCAGAGGTCAAAAATATTTGGTGTTGAAGTATTTGAGCACCCAAAATAGGAATAGCATTTCAAAGTGAAGCACAATAACGGTGGGTAATGGCTGTGAGGAAACAACTAGTATTATAATATTGTTTTGATGTTCTGGCTTTTCCGTGTCTGTGTATATCAAAATTTTGATAAAAAAATAGGGTTGGCCAGGTGCCTCTAACATTAATTACGTGACATTACCCAAACCAGGAATCTTATGATACAGACATTCCTTCTACCAATCTTGGTTAGCTGAATTATGGGATCTTGGCATACTGGTTTGAACCAAGTGCGGTTGTCATAAATGGTTTCTAGTATTCTTATTCAGAATGCATGGTCAGTATTATAGTTAATTTTGATAAGGGGCTGTCAGTTGTATTAATGAGGGGGCTGAATGTTTGAGGAACTGGACTCACCTGGAGACCATGTGTCAAAATAACGTTGTCACCAACTGTTTGAGTTTCAACTGGGTGGGTTTGCCCAGCTTTAGGGAATTTGCTGCATTTTCTTTCAATGCAGAAACATGATGTCAAATATTTCCACCTGTTTCTAGTTATTTGGTCTAAAATATATTTGCAATGCAATATGTATACTAATTTTAATGACATAAACATCAATCTTCGAAGTATAATGTTTTAATAACGATTAAGAAATAAGACTTATTTTTTCGATTCTGTGCATTTTTTGAATAAAGCGTCTCCTTTGGACAGCCAGATTTTGGCCTGGTTTGGCATTTCAGTCACAGGCACGACATACATATTGCCACCTAAAATTTTTGTTTTATTAAGATTCTAACTACCTATATAACTTGAATCAGGGTGGTTTTAGGTAACTAACTAGGTGGTATTTTGGTATTTTTCAGACCAGAATACAACTCAATTTGTCTCCTATACAAATGAAAATTTAAAAGTCGCTTTTTCTAAATAATTGTAGCAATAGATAGAGATTTAAGAGAGGTAAAAAATGGTATTATATGTTAAATTTACTTACATTGCAGAGTTATAGTCTGGTAAATTGCCGAATTGAGCATTTCTTTGCCATAAAATGATCTTGTAATGATGACCTTGTGAAAATATCTGTAAGCATTATATTCAAGATGTTTTTAAGATTTGGTTCATCATGACAATTTTTGTCTGAAACAGAGGAGAGCTGTGCATTGTGTATTTTAAGACCTCTTTGGATCAATAATTCACACACTATGCCAATTTTTTAGTTATTTTTAATTTTATGAGCAAATGAAGTTTTAAATGTCATTATGATGTTTCACATTGTTTACTGTTTCAAATTTTTTTTAAAATGGAGCATTTAAAGTTTTAGACCCAATTTAGACAAAAAATGGTTATACAAAAGTGTAAAAATATGGGTAGTACTAAACCATGTGCCCACCCCACTCACCCCTAACCAGCCAGAATAACCACAAACATTACTCTTTTTTTTGAAAATAACTCTTTCTACAATTTCCACAACAGCAGCAATAAAACAGTCCCCCAAAAACTAACAGGTTTTAAAGCACAGAGAGTGTAATTGCTTTGTTTAAAATTAGGGGCAAAGTCATAGGCAATTAACATTATTATTGTTGTTGTTTATTCCATTTAAAACGTTGTACATTTAGAGCATTCTTACAAAAAATTGACAACACACCGTTTTATGATAAGAAGCACAAAGTTTCTGCAAGTGGAATCTTGGGTTTTAAAACTACTCTAGCCCTCCACATAAACTACCAATTTTGACTTAAACATCTATCCCAACTAACTGTTAGAACCGTAGCATCAAGTTATATTCAATTACTACTTTGTTTATAGGAAAATGAATGATGACGCTCCAGTTATTTATGGTGTAGAATTCCAAGCAAGATCATTATGCGCTCAACAAGGTGAAACAGAATCAATTCGATTCCTTGTGGGCACGCAATCCTTAAAGTCGGATAATCAAATTCACCTAATTGATTTTGACGATGAAAGTAACATTATAAGCAAGTACATCTTTCTTCATTCTCCTGGAGAAATATGGAACATCGATGCATGTCCAGCAGATAAAAACATTTTAGCAACATGTTATAACACCATCAAAGATGGAAAGACATGTACAAGAGCTTCTGTGTGGAGAATGCCTCCACTTGATGAAATGGAGCCACCTGCGTTTAACGATATGTCAAATGATGGCTCCTCCAGTAACTACACTTCCTTACGTTCCGTATCTGATTTAGAAGCGGGGCATGGTGATGTTAGAAAGGTTTTATGGAATCCATGTTGTGACAGTAACAAAATGTTAACCATCTCCGAGCGCCATGTTGATTTATGGAATTCAAATAGTGGCGAGGTGCGTCACACTGATACCATAACATTAGATGGCAAAGCACAACTTCATTTCAATGTTGGTCGATTTAACCCCCATCATGGAGGGTCACAGATTGCTACAGGTATTGATTCGTCAATAAAAGGGTATGACTTGAGAAGTATGTCTCCTTCGTTTACTATTGAAAACGCGCACAGTCAAATGATTAGAGACCTGGATTTCAATCCAAACAAACAGTATTATTTTGCAAGTTGTTCGGATGATTGTAAAGTCAAGTTTTGGGATACTAGACATACACATGAACCTCTAATGATTCGTGTAGACCACTCCCATTGGGTGTGGAGTGTTAGATACAACAACTTTCATGATCAATTGGTGTTAACATCTAGTAGTGACAGTCGTGTAATATTGTCTAACATTGCATCGCTGTCGTCAGAACCTTATGGTCATATAGATGAGGATGAAGATGATAATGAAAAAGTACCAGATGTTGATCGTGTTATTAGTACTTTTGATGAACACGAAGATAGCGTGTATGCTGTGGAATGGTCTAGTGCAGATCCATGGGTGTTTGCATCTCTTTCGTATGATGGACGACTTGTTGTTAATCGTGTACCTAGAGCTGAAAAATATAAGATTTTGCTTTAAGAGTTATTTTTGTCTGTGTTTTTTCATTTTGTGTTTGGAATTTTACGATATCACCTTTCATATTAAAAAGTTGTGGCTTTGCTTGTAATGTGTTTAATAAACTCTGTCATTTATTTGTGGTGGTCTGTTATTTATCTTCTTTTTTATATCTCTTATAATAATACGGAGCTTCTGTCTGTGACTTTTGCAAAGTGGATTAAATTATAAAACATCGCCTATAAATTTGTTCTGTTAATTAGCAAACTTTGACGATAGAACAATATTGACGTCAAAGGAAAGTATATTAAGATTAGTGAAGCCATTGCATTGCACTTTTAAATTTAAGGCTAAATAACTTGGAAACGGGTGGAAATAACTGACGTCATCTCCTGCGTGGGTAACTAGGGACTACCTGGGACCAATTTGGGTAAGTTTTCCAAGCCTGGGTCACCGAATCCGTTTCGGAATGGACGGGTTAATGACGTCATAAAAAAACCTTTAAACCCTAATATCTCTGCATCCGTTTTTCACAACTACACGATCCTATACATTTTCTTGATCAGCGTTTCAAGATCTATACGATGAATGCAACAGGCATACACATTTCTCAAAAAAAAAATTTTGTGTTCTGACAGGTCTCTGCTGACGTCAGCAAAATTTATATGACTGTTGTTTTTCTCTGTTATCCTGCCTAAGTGGATTTTTCCACGGGCCTTATCGACTAGTCTCTATAATAATACGGAGCTTCTGTCTGTGACTTTTGCAAAGTGGATAAATTTCTTTGATAAAGTCTATAAAACATCGCCTATAAATTTGTTCTGTAAATTAGCAAACTTTGACGTTAGAGCAATATTGACGTCAAAGGAAAGTATATTAAGATTAGTGAAGCCATTGCATTGCACTTTTAAATTTAAGGCTAAATAACTTGGAAACGGGTGGAAATAACTGACGTCATCTCCTGCGTGGGTAACTAGGGACTACCTGGGACCAATTTGGGTAAGTTTTCCAAACCTGGGTCACCGAATCCGTTTCGGAATGGACGGGTTAATGACGTCATAAAAAAACCTTTAAACCCTAATATCTCTACATCCGTTTGTCACAAGTACACGATCCTATACATTTTCTTGATCAGCATTTCAAGATCTATACGATGAAGGCAACAGGCATATACATTTCTGAAAGAAAAGAAATTTGTGTTCTGACATGTCTCTGCTGACGTCATCGAAATTTAAATGACGGTTGTTTTTCTCTGTTATCCTGCCTAAGTATCGACCAGTTTTTATATAATATGATATGAAATGTAGAATCGCAAAATACACTGTATGTGAACTGTATGTTGTATGAGATGTATGTATGAGATTTGTTGTTGCCTTTATGTTAGTATTGTGGATAGATTTTTTTCTTTTAAAGATAAATGAACATGTGCACTTTTTTTCATGCTTTGATGTATTCACTTTATGTATTGTATATGCAAAGAGCAAGAACTAAGTGCGTGTATAGATTGCACACATAGGAACACAGGCCAGCCATCTGTCAAATCTCTTTAGATCTTTTTTATAAACCTGTACCAATCCTCGATTACAGCCAAATTCCCTTTAAAGATGTCAATTATTCATGTGCTGATTTGCCTGTGTTAGAATGTTTTCCTGGAAACTGGGCTAGCTATGTGTTGTGTTATATAAGTGTATTGTAAAGCTTCTTTAATGTGTGTTTTTTTATTTACTTTTAATTGAGCGTAAGATTCAGCTTTTGCCACAGTATCTCTGAATTGCTGTGGGAAATTGTCTCAAACGTGAAATAGTGGATTTTAAAACTTTTCTTTCATTTAGTTAACAGAAAAAATGAGCGAATTTAAAATTCACCATCATGCAGCTGAACTTTTAAAATTATTTGGTGTTACCGAGGGTGATGGACCGGAAGTTTATGCAGAATTGTTGACAAAAGATCTGACGCCGTACGTCACCACTCAAGTGTCAACACACACAGCAAAAAGAAGAATAGCGGAAGTAAGTCCTGCCCCACAGGAGTTCTTGAAGAAATATGACGAATTGAAATCGAAAAATGTTCGGGAGTTGGACTCCTTAGTGTACTTACTTGCCTCGATTGGTCAAGAACGGTACGTGGTAAAGTTTATAGAAAGAAACGAGAAAGATCGAAGCAAACAGCGTGAATTGGCAGCGGCTAGTCGTAAAAGTGAAACGCCTCAAACGCAGCTTGGAAAGGATTTGGAAGCAATCACAAAATCGATTCCCAAAACAACTTTGATGACGCAAAAAGATGTTCAGGAATTAAAAACAAAGCTGGCAAACATCACGACCACAGCAACGACCTCACAAAATTCAACTGATGATCTGGTCAAAGCCTTAAGAGAAAAACATTCGAAAAAGCTTGGCGGGAAACTTCCTGTTCTTCCAACATGGACGACTGAGAGAGCCTACCTCACTCACGATTACGTTGAAGCCTATCGAACTAACTATGCTGAACCGGTCGTCATCAACACGCTACCCTTAAAAATGCAAGAAATCACCCTCGTAGAAGACCTGCTCTTTATGTTCATGGGAGTCGAGGGAAGATATATCGGATTAAAAGACGAAGTCGAGAAAAAGCAATACAAATCCTTTGTAATCGATCAAACTGTCGATGTTTCGTTGCATGAGATCGTCAACAGGATTCTCCCTATGTGCGGCAATTACTCGATTGTGTGTAAATTCGTCGAGGACGGGTTGCGTTTCGAGAAGGGTTTAGTAAGCCACGGATTGTGTTCTGCAATCAGGTCGCTGCTGAAAGATTACTTTATGTTTGTGGCTCAACTCGAACGACAATTGAAACGAGGAACTCTCACACTTCAAAAGTTGTGGTTTTACATCCAGCCGTCGATGAAGACTTTGGATATTTTAGCGAACGTGGCCATTATGATCGAGAAAGGGCATTGTAAAGGTGCCGCCATCTTGACGCTTCTTCATGAGAAAACAGAGTCGTTCACCGGTGATCCGAAAGGAAGGGATTTGTGTTTGTATCTTACACAGGCCGCGTGTACAGCTTACTTTGAAATCTTGCAAAGATGGATCTATGAAGGTGTGTCGTTTCTCTCCATCGTTCAGGTTATTAAAGTGCCAAATATCACCGGCCATGATTCTGTATCCTTTAAGCACACTCTTTTTTTCTAAGAACTAGGAATTCTACCTTTATTTATATTGCTGAATCGCAAACAATTGATTTTGCGAAGCCTTCTGCCTTAAAAAATTTTTCATCAGATATTGTTTTTTTTTCTTTTTTCAGAAAAAAAGAGAAAATCAGTAAAATTTCAGCCTTGCTTTTTTTCTTATATTGTCCTTAACTTTTGGCAACCCCTAGCATCGTAGGTGATACAAAACTGTTAAATAATAGGGTCTAATTTTTTTTTTTATTTTTATTATCATTATTTATTAAAGGTGTTATAAAAGATCCTTATGAAGAATTTCTTGTCGCCGAACACGAATCCGTTCAAAAAGAACGAGTTACCGAAGATTACAACGATCAGTATTGGGAACAGCATTATACGATCGAGAGAGAGCGCATTCCGAAATTTCTTGAACGCGTGGCGGAGAAAATTCTTCGCACGGGCAAATACTTGAACGTGATTCGTCAATGCGGGTTAAGCATCAAGTGCCCGCATGCGCAGGAGATTGTTTATTGTTTAAAGGAGCATGATTATGTGGACCACATTGAGAAAGCGTATGATTACGCAAGCAGGACGTTGCTTGATTTGCTGTGGACAGAAAAGAAGTTACTCTATCGCTTACGATCTATCAAACACTACTTCCTACTGGATCAGGGAGACTTCTTTGTAGGGTTTATGGATTTAGCTGAAGATGAACTGAAGAAAAATATGGACGGTAGGTGAAATGCTTGATTCATGAGATATACATGTGTAAACTACTATGGTTTGTCTTGCGATTCCTTCTTGTTGCATAATATATTTTTTGGTGGCATAAATTTCGCCGACTGAAGAGCTCAAGGCCTTTTATTATTTTTTTATTGACTTGCTTGATGTAATGTTTTGATTATAAGTATCAGTGGAATCGTGCAATACCTATGTTGGACAAAACGGATTTTCCTGCATTTTTATTTATTTAAGAATTCGTTCAAATCTGACCAGATAAATGAAATAACTAGCTAGTTAAATATACTCTGCGAAAATACATCCCTGCAATAAACGCGTACTTATTTGCTTTTTATCCTGCAAAAATTTGTGCAAATAAAGGAAATGTTACTTTTCTCATTTAAGTTGTAAAGTTTTTAATGATTTTTTTGTCAGATATTGTCCCAACAAGACTAGAAGCTTTGTTGGAATTGGCTGTTCGCACAAGCACAGCAAACAATGATCCGTTCAAAGACGACTTAAGATGCGATTTGCTCCCATACGATTTGATAACTCAGTTGTTCAGAATTTTATCAGTAACAAGTGATAAAAATAATCCGAATTATCGAGACTCGACCGAATTGCAAATCTCTGGATTGGAGGCGTTCACGTTAGATTACGAAGTAAAATGGCCTCTCTCGTTGATTCTGAGTAAGAAAGCGCTCACCAAGTACCAGATGCTGTTTCGTCACCTTTTCTACGCCAAACACGTGGAGAGATTGCTGTGTCATCTCTGGGCTAGCAACAAAGAAGCCAAAAAGCATATGCTTCACAAGCGACCGTGGTACTCCATCGCGTTTGCTTTGCGTCAAAGAATGATCCATTTCGTGCAAAACTTCGAATATTATATGATGTTCGAAGTGATCGAACCATGTTGGCACGTACTAGAAGATAATTTGCGATCAGTATCAAACATTGATGGTTTATTGGAGTTCCATAATGATTTTCTCGACCGATGTTTGAAGGACTGCATGTTGACCAGTCCAGAATTGCTGAAGATTGTTAGTAAGCTAATGGCTGTGTGCGTTACGTTCAGTAATTGCATCTTACGATACAACATGAGTACTGAAGTTAGCCAGAACTCCAAATCTTCAGCCAAAGTCACCATACGACAATACGATAAAATGATGTCTGCGGAGGAGATCGAGAAAACGATCTCGAATTTTGATACGAACTTTTCCCGCTTGCTCATCGAACTTTTGGACAAGTTGAGTGTGATGTCAAGTACGGAGAAAGAACAAGAAATGATGAATCTAGTCTTTAGATTAGATCATAATAGTTACTATTCAGAATTTCAACGAAAAAAAATCGCTGATAAGTGAGTTTGATAATTAATTTATTTAAAAAGTTATAACTGTTATTTGCCCTATTATCCTATTATCGAAATAATCTGAATAATTTTTATATAGAGCGTTCTCTTTTTCGTATGAATCGTGAAAATTGCGTCTTTGGACGAATCGCTTTTTGATATATTTTGTACAAAAAGTCACTGAAGCGTAGTAAAAAGATATTTTTGTAAATTTTTAAAATTCTGGTGGTTTATACATATATGTATGTTTTTGTTTATTTATGTCGTAGTGTTTGAAACATTCTTGTCTATGATCTCTATCTTTTTTCGAATAGCACAACGATATATTAATTAAGTTTGGCAAGTCGAGAATGAATGTGAGAGATAATCCTAATCCAGGAAAATATATCCAGGAAATTCTTTATAATTCTTTTTTTAATTGTCCAAAAAAAATTTTCGCATACCTTAAGGGAAGAAATTATTTGCGGAAGAAATTTGTGCGGAATTTATTTTTACGGATGAGTGACCCAAAAATGGCATATTTTGCGGAAGAACTTTTTGGGGATAGCGACTTCAAAGGAGATATTGCGGGATAAATTTTTGCGGATGCAAGAAATTTGGTAAATCGAAAGTCGGAAAAAAACTAATTTAGTACCTAAGTGTATGAAAAACATCCGATTTATGGAATATCATCTCTCTATTTTTCATCAAAATATCAAAAAAAGAATACTAAGTTGTAACAAATGAAGATCAAATATCGTCACGTTAACGTTTTAATTCTTCATTTTTCAACCCCACTTCTTATTCTCGTGTTGTAAAGCTAAAGAGACCTTTAAATGTAAAGCAAAGTCAACAGATCGATTCTTTACGCATAAAGTATTTCGAAAAATTTGCGGAATTTATATTTGCGGATGAAAAATTTCAAAAGTTTTATGGAATTTATTTTTGTGGATGACCAAAATTTCTTCACTTCTGCGGAATTAATTTATGCGGATTTGGGAAAAATCTGCAAAAATTAATTCCGCACAAATTTCTTCCGCAAATAATTTCTTCCCTTAAGGTACCTCGAGATGTATTAGAGGAATGTACCGGTTTCGAAGATTTAATACCCCAAACAATGCGAAGTGGCGAAATTATGCAACCTTCAAACGTTTAAATTATATGTAGTTCCAGGTAAATCAGCAGAGAAAAGTTTTGTAATCGTTTTTTAAAAAGTAAAAATATCACATTTTGCGGGAATTAATTTTTGCAAATTTCGCTAAAAAGTAATTTTCGTCAAATTTACAAAAACTAGCGAAATTCGCAAAAATTAATTACCTTAATGTAACAAATGTTTACGCATCCTGTCACCAGGGTTTGCTGATATCAAAGCCGCTAGCGCTTACTTGACGGCTTTCTTTGCCGCCGACCCCGATGTCAAAAAGGTGAAAATCAATCGATATACCATTTTTTTCGATGGATGGCCACAACGTCTAAATTCTTCTCCACACCTGTGCAGCATCGAGATGTAAATATTAGTTTGCGCACAAAAAACGGGATCTGATAAAATGAGCAATACTGAGAAGCAGACAAGCCTTCAGTTTTTAGGACATTTCTTCTCTTTGCTTCTGAAGTACTTGCAATTGAGTGTTTACTGTAAAACCAATTTGTGTGTTTTCCAACAAGAGAGTTGAATTGTGTTAATTGTTTGGCATGCACTTTTATATAACTGCTGAAGTGAATCTCAAAGAATTATAAGTCCAAAGAAGACATGTTCACTGTACAAAGAAACGAATGAAATTTGCATGCACCCATTACTTAACTGTTGCTCAAAAATCCTTGGCTCATAGGTCCTAATCATAGCGGTGGACCTTTCAAGTACCAGTGTCTACGCCTCTGGAAAGATATCTGCCCAAACAGGGTGTCTGAGATTAAACTACCTCAAGAGAAAGGATTGTGTGAACAATTTAAGTTTGTGAATAAGACCTTGAGAAATTATGAAAAATGTAGATATTACTATTGAAAGTCCGAAATTCGATTTACGTCTATACTAACTGTTCAAGTAACTTCAAACATAGTTTTGCTCACAAATCTTATGCAAAGTAGGTTTTATGCTAATTTTACACGAAAATTGAAAACGAACCAGAAATGAGGTAAAATGCGAAATGAAAGATTAAAAAAAAAGAAGCGAAATTTAAGTTTGCAATTAATTTAAGTTTGCAATTACGAGGCTAATCACACGATGACCTATTTTTTCTTGTTTGGCGCTTCTTCTACAGTGCAAATTATATCGTAATTGCACTCTGCGGATAATTGCACTCTAGAATCTAACTGCACTCTTTAAGGAGCGCCGATAATTTAAATATTTATTTTCTCGCGTTTTATGATAAGTCAAAAAAAGATATCTTTACAATGAATCGAACTAATTATAAATCGGGTAATAAAAAATCAAAACATTGAAATTGACATCCTGTGCTACTCTTACAAAAATAGTTCATTGTGTGATTAGCTCGTAATCGAACGTTTACTCGTGCAATTGGAAATAATCGAACTCGTAATTTTTTTGCTTTTTAAATTTATCCTCGTCCTAACGGACTCGGAAAATTAAAAGCAAAAAAAAAAATACTCGTTCGATTATTTCCTAATTGCACTCGTAAACGTGCGATTACATATACAAATTTGCAAACATTAATTCTGAATTCTTTTCTTCCGCGTTTATTTTTTCCCTAAAAACCTTGAATAGTCAATTATTCCCTAGAAAAACTCGTAAACGGTTTTCCTGATGCTTTCAAGCGAACGCCAGTTTATACAAAGCATGCGCCGTGAGTTTTAGACTTAAGGAGGGGATAAGTTTGAAACAATTCACTCAGGTTTGCAAGCACAGCGTATTTATCCGGGATGAAGAGAGTATGAATAGTCAGAAAAATAACTTCCTTTCCATCATGCTAATTTTGAAAGTTTTTACATAAACGAGTTGCATGTACATGTACGCAGGAGTTTTCTGTTTATGTGCTCAGGAAACTTTAAATATAGCAGAGGTTATAACTGAAAACCTTGAAAAAACAGCCAGAAATAGGGAAAAAACATATGAGACACCATGCGAAATAAACTGCATCGTGATATGCCATTCTATTTTGTTGCCTAATAAAAACAGGGAAATAGCCTGAACTTTAGTGACACCCCTGTCAAAGGTAGAAACAAATTGCATTGTACTATACCATTCTATTTTAAGTTCCTGATAAAAACATGGACGGAAAAAAAACCTATATTCTATTTTTTTAGACATTTGAAAGAGGCAATGACAAAACTTGTGTAAAGACCGTAAAAGCAAGTAAATAAATAAACAAAACATATTTAAACAAACAATCTATTTTAAAAATACAAATACGAAAATAAATCAATGTGGCAATTACATACGAATCAAATAACCTTTTACACCGAAAAAAATGGACACGAATATACGCCACCAATACTGTAACCGGAAAAAACAAATTCTCTGGTGTCAAAAGTTATTTGATTCAAAACATATTCTCTCCATCCTCGTCCCCAGGGTTTGTTGCCTGATGTCAAAGCCGCTAGCGCTTACTTGACAGCCTCGATGTCAAAAAGGCAAGAACCCCTGGGGACGAGGTTGCATTTTCTCTCGTGTCTTACAAAAATTTTTATATATATACTTTGTTTTATAGAATAGAAATAAAAAATAATTTATTCCAATAAGCTTCATTTACACCGCAATATTTTCACTTTCTCTTTTCAATTTTTGCAGTGTAAACTAAACCTTATTGTAAAAAAATGAAATCATGCTATAACAGTCGTGTCACATGATATTTCGTCACTACAACGTCTCGTATACCGCTCAATTACAACCATTGCTAAAATAAACGCCCCTTAAGCAAACGCCCCTTTTCAACGTAGAGATTAGAGAAAGTAGAATGTGTAAAAAACACAAACGCCTCCTCTCTAAGTAAAAGTACGGTCAAAATTTTGGAATTCACCCAGGGCGTTAACAAACAATCGGTTATTGAAACAAAAGCATTCGAAAGTTGATAAAACAAAGGACCATTTCGAACGAGCAATTTTTTCCAAATTAATCGCATTCGAAACCCCAGGTCTGTTTTGTACACGATAATCTTTTTACAAACTATACATCTTTATCTGAAAACCTAACTTTTTGCATACTCTCATATGTACAAACCTTTTTAAAGAAGATAATATTTACTATGTCTATTTGCCTCACAATATCCAGTTAATATGCATTTCAACACTGGCGGGGTTTTTTAAAAGAGCCAATAAAAAACAGGAATATCACTTAAATATGATTGGATGAAAAAACAAAAAAATAAGAAAAAAAATGGAGAATTAAATTTTGTAGTTAAGAGCCTGATTCAGATTTTGAAGTCATCTAATTTTAAAGACAAAAGACAAACCCGTGAACTTTAATCCACTGTTTATCTAGCGTAACTGGATATAATGTATACTGTCAAAATCACTGGCAAACGAAATACTTGTTAAATTTTTTACAAAGCAATAAATTAATAAACTATACACTCCACAACTTAAGAATAGAAGTGTATCTCCTAAATTCTCCACGAAAAAAATTTCTAAATCTTTTTATCGATTCGCTATGCTCGCTAAATGCAATGCAATTTTTTTTCTTCGCATGTCTTAGAAAAACTATACAAAAACATTACCGTGCAAAAAAACGCTTTACTCTCTATTTCGTTTTTGCTACTTCAACGTAACTGTAAATCAAGTATCAACCGTGACGGAGAGATGAGATTCAGTTTCACTGGATGCACTACATGTAGACGATGAACTGCACACAGAGCTTGACTTGCATTTCTCATGTCGGCCAAGAATTCTCATCGCTCTTGTTTTAGTAATTTTATACGCCTTCAGGAAGTTGAAACCAAGCAATCTAAATAAACAACCACTTGTTTATAAAAACCACACGTACAACTTATTGTAAATAATATCACAGAACTATCTAGGCTATTAGCATAGAGGAGTATTTTTTAATTAGCACGAGTATTAGAATGGAAAAAAAATTATAAAAAAATTTTTACCACAAAGACTTGCAGTTGTATTTTCAAAGAAAATTAAGTTCGGCTAATTACTAGCTACAAGTTTTTTATTTTATTACTCCCTAAGCTGGACTACGCCTAGAAATTTTACACTACGCCAAAATGGGCGTTTCTGGCACTGGGTGGGTTTCAAAGAAGCACCCATTACTGCAGACCTTTCACACACTTTTTTATAAGAATCGTATTTTTCGGTTTCAGCCTTGTGATTCTTACAAAATCAACATTTTAAGCCTTCAAATCATTTTTGACAAAATGCAATGACTTTTACTGCACGGTTCTTGGTTAAACAAATGAAAAAAAGGCTAATAACCAAATACATGATTAGTTACGAAGCAACAATACTTATATACGCCTGACATGATCGAGCCTTAGCATTGTTCTTAAAATATTCCTAAAATTTCAAAAATTGAGCCTTGACGATTCTTATAAAAAGAATTCTTACAACAGGAAGTGAGTATGGACACTGTCCAAAGTGAAGTAGAAAGAAATACCTGAGTAGGAGGTATTCTCCGATACACATTCCAAAAACCAAAGACAATTTAACCGGAGCTCGAGATATTTTATTCCATACAAAAAACAACGTCACTGGTAGTGATGCCATGGTAACGACGACAAAAAAGGTTTGCGACCATGTTCTGTTGTTTAAAAGAAAATATTGACATTAAAATTCGAAGCCAACGAAATAAATTAAAAAATAAATTAATTTCACCTACTTGACTTGCAGACCATTTAATTTCCAGACGATGCTGTTATCTCGTGTAACGTTGTACTGAAATAAATGAAATGACTTTGAATGCAACACGTGGCAACGTTTGAGTGAGTGAAAGCAAGGGTGAAGAATACATAACGCTTGATTGTTCAGGCTCAGATTTACTGAAATAAACATATGCTAAGCATAATGTTGACGCTTAGCTTAGCACAAATTCAATTTATACTCTTTCTTTATAAGCAGCATCTGATACGCAAAAACGAGGCTCAAATCTTTAAAAACACGGAGCAACTCGTAAACAACAGCAGCACAGAAACTTAACCAACATTGTGTAATTTTGCGTTTCTGGTATAAGCATGATGGAAAAACTTTATAAAAAGTCAGCAATTTTCCTCCCCAAAAGAGGATCATGAAAATATGAGGTTTTATACCCAAGCCTGTTTTCGATTCTTCACGTGCTTATGATAAACAACACTATTATGTTTTTGGCGCCAAAACGAAGCAAAGAAAAGATTCTTACCTCCACTTTGCAAACTGTACAACAGGCTCTATCTTTATCTGATCCAGTGAAAGGTCTCTAAAACATGAATACGAACAATGCCTTCATGGTAGTAGCTATTATTTGTGGGTAGATAATATCGCAGGTCGAAAAAAAAATACATATGCTGGCTATTTTCGCGAATTGTTTTTAATAAATTTCGGGGTATTTTTGCGAATTATTGCGAGTTATTTTCGAAACGGCGCCGTAAATAGCGAGCAAATTAATCCGTAACGGCACACCATGAAAGCGCAACTTCTGAAATTACACTACGAAGTTACATTTTCATCTAAAACCTCTAGTCGTAAGCTTGCAAAATATCCCAAAGGGATTCACCCGTCGCAGCAAAGTCGGTAAAATACTACATTTGCTAATTCCCGGGTTTTTCACGCCACTTTAAATCGGTATATAGACTGACAAAAAACGGGTATTAATAGAAGTGATTTTGGCTTTGTTATGGATACCCGACATAAATAATCCGCACCTCTAGCAACCATTTCTTCAAACAATCGTGATGAACAAGCTCCATGCCACCTTTACAATCGCAAGGTTGTATTAAACGATCTGTGTTTTCGCTGTCATAACATATCCAACAGTCGCCTCCAGATACGGCTCGTATCTCCCCTGGGTCTACAAACAAAACCATTGAAGATAAAAAAACAAAAGATAGGACTCACTTTTATTCAGAACCTCCCGCACAACTAAATATTCCACGTCAGGGCCCACGAAGGCCGGAGAAAACGGTCTTGCTGACGTCAGCAACAAACAGCAGAGTACGGATTTAACCATATAAACTAAGATCCGAAGTTTAAAATGCGCGACTCTGATATAGAAACAACCAATATAACCTCTTCGAAATTAGCCGTCCTGTTTCATTAAGTTTTGTCCATAATTGTAAGAATAAAACCAAAAAAAAGAAGAAGGGAACTGTGAAGACACAGACAAACTTAAGTTTCGTACTTATAACCACACGCACAACTGGCATGCTTCTTCTTGTCTACATTTCAAATTATTACACCATGCCACACTGTTATTTCAATCCAACTACTTTTAATGTTCTTTAATTTCATGCAAAGTGATTAATAAGAACAATTATAGATTAGAGTGTAAAAAAGAAGGAGCACTTAAACGAACTCCATCTTACAGATTTTATTTTCTTCTAGTTGGAGTATTAGTTGAACAAAAAGAAAACTTTGTTATTATTATGTTCAACTTTTAATTGGTAAACACGTGCAACATGATGCTTGCCAGACTGAAAGAATGTTTGTTTAAATACATTCATTTTTATATTACGTTATAAGCATATTCAGGCTTAGGATAAAGCTAAGCATAATAGTAAAGATCTGCTTAGTAACTATCCATTTCCGTAGTTTTAAAGCCATATCTGAGAAGCTTTGTTGCATAACAATGAGCGATCTTCCTTCCCGGAAAAGGATTTTCTAAGTAAAAGCCGCGTTTCTAGTTTTAGTAATATTAAGAACACTGTAAGCATATTTCTAAGCCTAAAAATAGATTGTTTATTAAACATACCCGAAGCTGTTTTTTAATTTTCATAATGCTTATAGCAACGAGATGTAGTTTTTTCTTTGAAAATGCGACTGTAACATAAGAACCCAGAGTGAACAAATAGGGAACAAATAGAGTTAGCATAGTTTTGCATGTTCCAAAGGTGTTGGATATGTCAATAACATTTTTTTAATAGGCAATGTCATGTTGTTTTAAAAATTTGTTTCCAGTTCTTATTTTCAAGCGACACTTTAAGCTTACTGAACAGCTCTTAGTAGACAGCAAACAGAAATCCATGTTATTATAAACCTCAGGAAGAAATTGATCAGATTCTATTTTGTTTAAAAACCACTGATAGCAGTCAAGAATATTTTAATAAAAAAATTTTGGTAATGTTTTGTGATAACACTTGATAAGGAGGACATTGTAACTTTATAGCAATCACCAATGCAGATTTGAAAGGAGATGAACAACCCAAGGTAAATGTTATACTTAAATAGACATAAAATAAGAGTAATGTTTGTGAAAATACAAAAAAATTGTATGCTCAATTTATACAAACATACAAGAGGCTACTTAAATTGTTCAAATTACCGAATATATATAATGGCATTCAAATTTATGAAAGCGTACATCATTATTATTTCCTGACTCGTTGGATATATTTTATAACACTATCTTCCAATGAGGCTTGATTGACTAGCAGGGACAGTTTAAAAAAGCTGATAGCAACTTACCCTCCTTTCCATCGAATGTATTGTAGTTTGTAGGTGGAGGTACTTCTTGAACCAACGATGTTTCCTCCTTTCAAATAAAAGTATCATTTGCTAAGAAGTTGCAAAAAAAAACTTTGAGTCCATTTTCTTAAATTCTGCTGCACTAGTTTCAAAACTAAATAAACTTTAAGTGTGTGTGTAGGTATAGGTTTTTATTTAAGTATGCAAACAATTGTGTCGTGTGAATTTGTTTCCGAAATGTTCTGTGCAACTTTTCTAAATAACTTCTAAGGTATCCTAATGTTTTAAGATAATTTTCACCTAGTCTGATATTAAGATTTTTATAAGCTAGTTTGCTATATAAAAAAAACAGATTAAAATTATTCAAACCTTGCTTGCTCTTCTAAATATTAAAAGATTCTTCGGGTTCAGTATCCACAGCTCTCCAGGCCTATGAACAAGATGTTGAGAAGTTTTAAATAATTTAAAACATTAAAGCACCTCCATGAAACAGAAATATCAGAAACAGATATTGCATTTAAATTTAACAGATATTGAATTTAGAGAATTTTACTTACTTGCTAACATTCCATAGGCAGCATGGAAACCACAAAGCACAGGCCAGCTCAGCAACGTGAAACATGATTTCCACGATGTTGCGATCACCGATAGACATCTTCTGCTTCCACATTTCACCAAGAACTTCACTCATCAAAAACATAGTCACTGCAAGCTTTAAAAATCGAAAAAACACACCTCAGTATAATTCTTAAAACAATAAAAACAAAATAAAAAGGGTTTTTTATAGATTGTTTACAAATCTGTATACTCTTTAGGCCACCTATTTTTGAAAGTTTGTTCATTATCATTTTATGTCTTGAAAGATGAATGCAGGATGTGGTGGATACGTGGATATTTTGCAAAGTAACTAGTTTCTTACCTTACGTTTTCTCCATCTTACCATTCGTAGAAGTATCTTTTAATGTTTTTTGCATTGGAAAACATTGACAATGAACAAACTTAGTATAGAACTTAATATAGATGGCTTACAGAGAATTATTAATGAATCATTTCATCAAAAACTCAGAAAATTAGGAGACAAAAAATTCACACAAATTTTGTAAAACTAAACAATTTTGAAAAAGGTTTGATCATATTTTTGCACAGGAAACTAAACATATTTTGCCATATCTTATTGTGACAATATAAAGTCAACAAATTAGCCAATAGAAACTACAGGAAATTAATGCACAAGTTAATTAACGTGGAATCAAAATTAACGTGATAAAAAATTATAGCTCAATCGTGGTGAGCCGCATTAATTTTTAAATTTCATTATTTCCTACATTATCTCTTATAATAATACGGAGCTTCTGTCTGTCTGTGACTTTTACAAAGACGATATTTTTTACAACCCGAATGCGCGAGTTTTCCGAGTTTTTTTGTCAATATCTTTTAACGTCAATATCTTATATTAAATTAATGAAGCCATTACAGTGCACTTAAAACTTTGAGGCCAAATAATTTGGAAACGAGGTGGTGACATCAATGATTTTTCACCGCGTGGGTAACTAGGGATCACCTAGGACCAATTTGGGTAATTTTCCCAAACCTGGGTCAACGAATCCGTTTCGGAATGGACGGGTTGATGACGTCATCAAAAAATCTTTAAACCCTAATATCTCTGCAGCCGTTTGTCAAAAGTACATGATCCTATACATTTTCTTGATCAGCGTTTCAAGATCTATACGATAAAGGCAACGGGTTTATGAATTTTTGGTACTTTTATTAGGTACTTTGCTGACGTCAGCAAAATTTTTAAACCTTTATATCTTCTTCTTAACCGTTCGTCAATAGCACATGATAATATACATTTTTGTCATCAGCGTTTCAATCTCTGCACATTACAGGAAACGAATAAACTAAATTTCGCCAAATGTTTTTTGTATATGCACTGCTGTTGTCAGCAAAAATCTAAAACAACCTATTTTCCCATTGTCCTTCTGCCTAAGTGGATTTCTCCACGGGTCTTATCGACTAGTGAGTAATAAATGTAACAAACCTGGAAAGAAGCTTGTGCCACCAAACCCAATCGTGACTGAAACAGCTGTCGAAGATTTATTGTTCCAGTTTCAAATGTTTCAGTGGGCTTAAAAGCTCCTTCAACCTGAATTGTAGTAAAATATATACAGTAAAATGGTATAGTAAAATGGTAACAGTCATTCTACATTTTAGTAGTACATCTGCTAATTTGAAAATACGGAAATACAAATTAGGATCTAGAAAAATAAAGAGAACCGTTAGATTTAAAAAGAAAAAAATTGTTAAAAAAATAAACGTTCGATTTAAGCTACATTGCATTACACTGCATTATAGGAACTGCTATTACATATATTTAATAAACTTTAAAGTTTGTATAAAATTTCATTAAGTTCTTTAAAGAAACCAATACCTTGCAAAATATTTCCACTCCATAAATGAGAAAGAAGACTAACGTGAAGAACATGAGAAATGCAAAACATCCATTAAATATTTCATTCAATTTTGTCTGAAAGATAAAGATTATAAAATTAAATCAAAGCCTGCAATATAACATTTTCGATAAAAATTAACCCACTGCCACAATACCTGGATAACTGAGATCTATACAGTACTTTTAATTAGGTAGAAAGTAAGCAAATAGCTCAGTTCGTTAGCAAGTTGGGATTTAAATCCATGAGTTCTGGGTTTGAATTTGCATGAGCAATGGGCAATGCTAGAGTGCTCTAATTTTAATGGAAAATAACTTTTGACTTATGGCTTTTGAACCATGTCCCTGTGCTAATAACATGGTATGTGGACAAGTTCATAAATATCAGACACTGATTTGGACATTGCAAAAAAGCAAAAATGCAAAATTTCCCCATAATTTGTTTAAAAATCTGCCTGGTTTGTTAAAATTTTCAGGGATGTGTGTATGCTTGTTCTTCAAAAGCTAAATTGGTCAAATACCAAAAAAACCCTGCTGTGGTCACTAACATACTGCCTGGCAGTGAGCGGGATTCGATCCGCGATCCCCAGAACTGCCAGGCAGTATGTTAGTGATGAAAAAAGTAGTTATTCTTCAATATGACTTACACGCATTATACTTGCCCGTCATGATCAGAGGTCTGATCGGGGTGAAGCATTCTCTGTTGAGAATGAAATATGGATGTGCTATGATAAATATTCACCTATGTATACACACCATCCGGATAAACTATATCTGAGTTCATCACTAACATATTGCCGCACGCAGTGTAGTGGGTTCGTCTGCGGCTCCCAGTTCTGGGATCGCGGATCGAATCCCGCTCACTGCCAGGCAGCATGTTAGTGATGAACAAAGTAGTTATTCTTCAATTTGCTTTTATGAAACAGGGATTTCATATTCAGGAACGTCTGACTATAATGCTAAGTCTAAAATCAAATTGGTTTTTTAACTTATTTTTCATAAACATTTTCTGATAAACTTAAAACAACTGATACCAATGTCCAAAAATCATCAAAATATGGTCTGATATTTATGAACTTGTCCATGTACTGAAAAATTCTTAAAATCATTTTTTTCTTCAGTAGGCATATGGTTCAACTTTAGCGAGTAATATAGATCACTCCAATACAAATGTTTCATAATCTGAAGTACTACTACAACTTAATAAAAACATGAATATAAATCTTAGACTTACAGCCAATGGTAAAGGTGCTATATGATTTGAGACCACTTGCGCAACTAGCATCACATATACAAAGATGTTGAACCCAACAAAAGCACAGTATGATTTGGTGAGATTTCTTGGTCGATCCAACTGAAGCCCAGTGAGATGGAATGACTAAAAATTACAACTTTCATGATAAAACTAAAGCTTGCACTGACACAAAGTCCAGTAAATTCTATAATCTATTTAATTTTCCCCTCCAGATCACTACGAACCTTGTTTATCAATGTGCAGAGCATTCTCTAATTTTAGTGTGTATCGGAACAGGTTCAAGTTTTTTCCATAAATTTAGGGTTGTTTTGGAAATTCCCTGGAAAGCTTTAAATTTCAGGGTTTTGATAATTTTCTGGAAACCACCTATCAATGTCTAGATTAATTTATAATTACCTCTGCCCAAAAGCATATGATAACAGAGAATCCCGACAATACAAATGGGTAAAATGTAGAAAACAAGTTTTCTTTCCATGGTTTTGGAACTACATCCTAAAAAGATAGAGTTTATTTCAATTTCATGCTGTTTAATATTATTATCAATCAAAACAAGGATCAATTAAAATCTAAAAATCTAAAATAAATAAATAAAAAAACACAGCAGACTAATAATTGTTTTTATAATAAATTCATGTACTTTAGAAAGAACTAATGACCATTATGTACTAATCATATTCTTAGAATAGATTCCTCTTCAAGCTAATTAAATATAATATCAATATAAACTGAAAGTGTAATCGGAAGTTGTGGCTTAATCAGAAGACTATTTAAAAGTATTGACAAAAAACCGTTGTGGTTTTAACACTTGTCTTGAGTAGAATCTGGATAATTCAAAAAAGTAAATGTAAGACAGTTTCTGGTAGTTTATTTGAAATCCGCAATCTGGTCCTCACGATCTACCTTTCTTATTACAACAGGCAGTCTGCTAATTTATAAAATACATGCACTGATGGGTGCAATAATTTTATGAGGCATTATCTATGTTGTATCTAAGGTGATAAAAATCACTGCATGGTCCTGGTTTGTGTTACCTTTAATAAAAAAATGCGTCGAAAAATAATGCTCAAGACATTACATAACAAAAACATAACTTTTTAATTTCTTTTTGCATTTTTTCGACTCACAAGACATTTTAAAACAAAATAATTTATAGCTTTTATTTAAAAAGAAATGTCAAAAAATTAAGGTATACGAAAAAACTGCTAGCTTAGAATATCGTCCAGATGACTTTCTCATGAAAAAAAGTTTCAAATTTCAACAATTCATAACGTCATTTTGGATTCTTGAATACACAGGTAGAAAAATTGCATTTTCCTGTTGAACAACATAAAAATGGCTAAAGCAATAAATGCATAAAGGCTTACTATATAATACACTATATACTCACATGTAGTCCTAAAGAAAAGTATACAGCTCTTGAACCAGTAGCAAATATAATGGAGATGTAGATTATTTTCTGTATGTTTAGCTTGCATGCTCTGTAAATATTTGGTCGTTTCAACTTGAAAAAATCTGAGCGTATACACAAGATCTAAATAACAACATAAGGTTAAACTTGCTTTCTTTGAATCTGTGTAAATTTCATGCTAAAATTTCATACATTCATACATACCAACTGTACAATAGCCATCAAGCACACCATATAAAAGATTACTCCAAATGATAAAAAGTAACTGAGATTACGATCACTACAGGACCAGCCTGAGTATTGAACCTAAATGTGTAAAATACTTTAAGTTAATAAGAAAGTAGTAGTTGAAGCATGTGAAATATATAAAAAGTTAAAATGTTAACCCATTGGTTTAAGTTAATTGTTGAATTTTGTTTGTTAAACTCTGTGACTTAAAATGTTTATTTAAAAAGCAACTTTATCTTTTTTTACCTGGGATTGTCTAAACAAACTAATGTTTTTCCAACACATTGGTTCGGATGTTTACTGTTATTTTGTTGATAGTAATTTCAATTATACAAAGTGTAAATTTTGTTATAGCTTTTTAAAAGTTTTGTACAGGTTGTTTCAGGGTCCTGTGACTAAAAAATTATATATAATAATAATAATAATGGTAGCTTATATTTCTCTGACTTTTTAACTATTTTTAGAAACCAGGATGGAGTTTATTAAATTGAAAAGGACTATATATATAGCAATGTGCTTAAAAATGTCAACTAATGGTATACACTGCTATCAACAAAACTTGGTATTTGTCTGAACAGCATTTCACTTAGCAGATAGCTACTATAATGAACAGTAATTACCCCACACAAGCACATTCCACTTAAACAGTCGCCATTACCACTACAGTTTCCAGGACATATTTTAAGATTGGATATTGGCAAAGGATACTCCATTGTTGAATAATTTTCTCTGAAAAAGAATATACTGATAATAGACATAGCATTTTTCTTAAACACTGTGTTAAATCACAAATTTAAAATTCGTCCTATGCACCTTTTAAACTGGTCAATATAAATTCACAGCATAGAACCTTTAGGTTTATTTCATTAGATTTAAAAGATGTTACCATGACCTTTTCCTGAGATTTAGGGATTCAAACCTGTAGTGGATTATTTATTTAATGCTGTTTGTCAATTTTAAACTAGTAGTCTTGTACAGTGAGGGAAAATCGCTAAAAACGAGATCCCGAAATCGTGGCACAAATATGGTAATTGACGTAAGAAATCAGAAAGGGGGTCTTCAGTCAGCACTTCATCGTTGGACAATTTGTTTGATTTGGTTTGTATAATACTTCTTGTAGAACAACTATATCCATACCAAATACAATATTTTACCATATCATTTCCTTGCTAAGAAATTTATTTCCTGGTTTATTTGATCCAAAAGAAAACAAAGTATTTCAGCAAATTGTTTCAGTTAATTCTTAAAAATATTCTAATTGAAAAGTAACAGAAATTCAAAACTTTCACTTCAAACCTAATGGGTTTTGCTAGTGTGGATCAAATCAGCTTCTGTCTGCCTAGCAGATGGTTGGTTGCTTCCTTTTTTGAAATAGGAGCCTAAAATGCACTAGGATCCTCTTGATGGACCTTTATTGATAACGAGAGGAACTGAAAATATTATAAAAGCTAATATCTAAGAATCTAATGTTGTCTTGACAATTTTAGATTCTTGCAGCTAGACTTAGAATAGACTAGCCAATTTAGAAGAAAAAGTTAGTAGAGTAAATCATGTAAAACATACTTTGCCATGTCAGTGATTAATTTCATCCATCATATTTTATTTCAGTTAGCTATTAACTACTAGAGGAAGAGAGAGTTATTTTATTATTTTAGCTAAGAGATATAATATTAAATTGTCAGTAATTAGAATTAAATACAAACAAGGTAAATACATTAAATGCATAAAAATCAGATGAATGAAACAAATGATGAAATAGTAGTCAACGATGCTTTCCTTTGCTAAATGAAAACTTTGCACTTTTTTGTGTTTATTTTTTTGAGAAGCCCTGTTCTGCCCGGATAATGAACATTGGCCCGATTAAGTACGGCAGCTTGCCCCGGTTAAGAACAGGGCAGGAAATACATAATCAGGGCAACATAATCAGGACAGGCCGGCTTATTACTCAAAAAATATTATTTGGCACTTATAAAAGGAACATAATCAGGGCAGGCCAGTTTGTATACGACAGTCTAATATTATTTCTCACTTATTATAGAACGAACATAATCGGGGCAGGCCGACTTATGTATGACAGTCAAATATTATTCGAGACTTATAGAACGAACGTAATCGGGGCCAACCGGCTTTATACGATATTTTTATATTATTTCTCACTTATTATAGAACGCACATAATCGGGGAAGGTCGGCTTATGTATGACAGTCAAATATTATTCGAGACTTATAGAACGAACGTAATCGGGGCCAACCGGCTTATATACGATATTTTTATATTATTTCTCACTTATTATAGAACGCACATAATCGGGGAAGGTCGGCTTATGTATGACAGTCAAATATTATTCGAGACTTATAGAACAAATATAATCGGGGCCGACCGCTTTTATATCATTCGTCATCACTGCTGACAAGCAAATAGCCCTGGTGGCAAAGTTGTTGTTGTTCTCAAATGAAACGAAATTTCGTGGCAAATACTAAATTTTGGGATTCGCAAGTTTAATAACTTTTCACCAAACTTAATTCCCGCAAAAAGAATAATTTAGGTTCCGTGAAATTTAGTTGCTTCAAAGTATATTATGTTGAAATGTATTTACTACAAGAGTACTTTATACTAAGAATTACGTCGAGACTTATTTCTTTCGCCATGTCTAGTTTTTAGGGGTGTTCTATCTTCCAGAGAATGTTTAATTCACAAAAGTTCGAAGAAAATGCCATTCACAGCCTGCCTGGCCAGCCATTATATCAGCGTTCATAATCCGGTCACCACGACATAACCAGTGCAAAAAAAACATAATCGGACCATGCGTACATAATCCGGCTGTCCCGGTTGTAAACAGGCCGTTTTCGCAATCTGGGCAGAACAGCCCCAGCACTCTATCACTTTCGGAAACCCAGAGCAGTGTGAACTTAACAAGTGCTAATATCAAAGTATTTAATATTATATCATTAATCTGCCATGAAGAATAACTTATTTAACAAAATAATGTTATAAAAAATACATGGATAAGTTATCTTTATTTTTATAAAAACATTAATCCAGTATTTGGGTTATCTAACGACATGTTTACCCCCTGGCTAACATCGGTGACGTAAACTGGCTACGCTCTCCTTCATGTGCTCATTCCAACTACGGCAAAATATGCTGGAAAAGCTACGAGCACGATCCAAGCACATGGGCAGAAAATGTCATTTCTGTGGTGAACAGTGAAATGTTGAAAATATAGGTTAGGGAAAATCTGTAATTAATATCAGCAACCTCCTATAAGCTAAGTAACTTACTAGCAAGTTGCGTGACACTTTTTTAAAAAGACAGAAATATTACCCAATGGCCCCGTACTAATAGCTCTACTGAGAAGCTAGTAAGCTAGCTAGCTACACAAATCTGTAAATTTTCGTCAACTTAATACACACTAATTAAAAGGTACATTCAGACTGATTAAGCAAGTATATAATAATTAAATGGTACTGATCTCAATTTTGTGCATATATATATAACTTTAAAGAAAAATCAATCAAGATACTAGAAGAGTCAGAAGAGTTCACACGTTAAAAGCAACTTTTGTCAGCTTTTTTGTAGCAACCCGTAACAGCGGTGATTAAGTACAACTTTCAAAATTAGGATTTGCTTAATTAATTGCTTAATTAGGCTGTATGTATCTTTTAAATAGTCTATCGTCTTATTCTCAGATCCGGATTAACATGCTTAAAATTTTCTGATCATTTTCAACAAAAATGACCAACATATTTGAATTCAGCATCAAATTTCCCTTCACATTTTCAAGTTTATACACTACATGGCCTGTGTTTCTCTTCCTGCCCATTACCTTTATTCTATCTTGGGATGTGACATTCCTCTATGTACTTGTGGGTTGACTCGGTTCATATAATATCACTTTGCCGAGCCAGGCGCAGAGTTGAAAAAGACGAGCATGCGCATTGCGCCAAAACAGAAGAAAAACAATAATGGCGAGTGAAGCTGCAGACTAGAAGTTTAATTAGACTTTTTCCCTAAATGATCATTTTGATTTAATTTCGCTTGTTTGTTTACATCTTGCATCTGCCATTTTTAAAAAATTATGCGCATTTTTTTTCAACCCGGCAGTGTAGGTCTTGTCCCGGGTTGACTTTTCCCATATAATATGCAATTTTTTCAAACGGGTTGACCCGCCAACCGGGCCAACACCGAGCCTACTCGCCTCATATAATCAGGCTCTTAGATTAAACATTCCTCTTCAGGCTAAGTGTGCTCTCCACCCCAGAGCTTTTTTTGTTTTGTAAAAGAGGTTTAAAACTTAAGAAGTATAGTCTCTTAAAAAATTAACACTATCAAATTTTATACTTCTGCATAATAATTGGTCACTATGGTAACGATCATTACCTAACACCATTACCTTTTTTTACCATCTTCCTATGCTGCATGTGTTTGCTTACATAATTAAGTGGTAAAAACTGATACCCAAGAGGATTATCTGGGAACAAATATTTGATCTTTACCACATAGCAATAAAGTAATTTAAATATATACATTTTTTTAAATTTGTTTTTGCACTGATAGAAAGCCTAGATTTTTCTCTATACAATCACTAAAAAAATTTGATTTTTTCCTCTATAAATCTGCCATCTAAAGAAAAGACTGCTCTACTTAACCAAGCATTCGTACTCTTGAGCCTAAGCTTTTTGCAACACTCTGTCTTGAGTGCATTTATTGTTATCAAGGTCATTGATGTATTTACTTCTATAATTGATCAGAATCTAAGGAAGCTAACAAAGCTCTCAACATGGTAGTAAAGGATTCATGTGTTCTTAATTAAACATAAAAGTTTAGAAAACCATACCTACTTCTTTTAATCTTTTTGTTTGTTTCAGGAATTGATCTACATTTTGAATCATGGCAGACTGGCCACTTGAGTTTGTGGTTTTGGCCAAATGCTCCAAGAGTAGAGCAAAAACATCAGTTGTTAGACTTCCTCATTTTGATGTGCAGACACCAATGTTTATGCCAGTAGGAACTCAAGGTACTATGAAGGGAATGACATGTGATCAGCTCAGAGAATTGGACTGTCAAATTATACTTGCAAACACGTATCATCTTGGAATGAGGCCTGTAAGAAAATCATTTTGTTTTGGTTGTAACTTACTGGAAAACTTACCGGCTCCACCAGTATGGTCTTTAATAGGCCAACATGGGTGGTTGTTTCAGAACTGGGGCAGGCAGTCTTCTTTGACATGTGCAGAGCCCGCTAACAGTCTCGAAATGAAGTTGAATAAATTTTCTAAAAAGGTTTATTGAAGTGGCAGACACACTCTCTCTGGTAAAATTGTTCCATTCATTAATAACCCAAGGAACAAATAATTTTTTTTCTTTTATCCAGCCTAATATGAGGCTTCCATATCTTTTTGGAGTGTCCTCTTAAATTTTCATACCCATTCATTATTTTAAACACTTACGTTTATTTTCTAGGGTGCTGAGCTACTAAATATTGTTGGACGATTACATAAATTTATGGATTGGGACAGAGCATTATTGACGGTAATAATTGTACATTGGAATCTAGCTTTACGTTCTTGTTCATTATCCGCTTTGAAATAATAAAGAATTAAATAATTTATACATCAATAAAAAGTATCCAAAAATGTTTCTTAGATGTGTTTACAAGCAATTTGTACTGTATGACAAAAATTGACAGTAAAGTAAGCTTTCTAACAGCTGTGAAAGGAAATAATGTTTAATAACCTTGATTCAGTCACAAAACTCCATGTTGGTTTATTGGACATGCTAATAGTTTCAAAAAGTTTTCAAAAAGTAATGTGTGGTAGTTTTGGTGCTATCAATTGCATGTGTAATCTATTTTTAATTAGAAAGGAGCTGTATGTACTACAATCCATTTGGATGGTCTGTTCTCTGCTTTTAAAATATTAAAGACAAAAAAACATGCTATTGGCATTAAAAGATATTTGGTTTAATTGTAAAAAAACTGCAACACAATTTTGGCACAACAAAATTACTGAATTACTTTTTATTGGTACATTTAAAAAGCATTTTTTTATAAGATATGATATAAACATGAATATGATTATGATGTAAAATGCTTGTCAATGGCAGTATAAATTAAATTAAAAATCAGAAGATATGGTATGTGCATACTTTTTTTCTATTTCTATTTCTTTCTAATTGATGTTTTGATAATAATTCTTTAGGACAGTGGTGGGTTTCAAATGGTGTCACTCATCGAACTCTCTGAAGTCACTGAGGTTTGTTTTGTGATCGTTTTGAAAATGCTAATTGAATATTTGATCTCAGTGTATATGCAAGCATTTTTTGGTGAGCATTTTTAAAATATAGTAATTTTAAGTTGTTGTTTTTTTTAAAAAAAAATCCTGTTGCATTATTGTGGTTACAGTGTGAATACAGTAAACTGTGATTACACAAACTATCACCTTTCTCTTTCTCGTAACTTTTAGGAGGGGGTAAAATTTCGCTCACCATATGATAACAGAGATATTATGCTAACGCCTGAGAAATCAATGGAGATTCAGAATGCAATTGGTGCTGACATAATGATGCAGTTAGACGATGTTGTTGATGTAAAAATTACTGGCCCTCGTGTGGAAGAAGCCATGCATAGATCTATTAGATGGTTAGATCGATGTATTCAAGGCCACAAGAGAAAAGAGCATCAAAATTTGTTTCCAATAATTCAAGGTGGATTGAATTTGTCACTACGGACTGCTTGTATTGAAGGTAAATGTTTCTTTTTTATGAGGACACACAAAGAAATTTTAAGAAGCAATTCTTTCTGCCCTCACTTTCTTCTAGTGTCTACTGATGCCAGCTGATTCTCAGCTGACATTTAGCATGCTTTACCACCCCTGAAATTTCATACTAAAATGAGCTTGACTTTTGTAATGTATCAGTGTTTTTGCTAGTGTATTTAGGTGCTAGTCAAATTGAGCATAACTTGTTCCCATGTTTTGTTTGGATTGTAATACTTTTTATCCGTCGGTTAAGGTTGCTTTAAGCCTTGCTAAAATGTCTTGAAACGATTTTACTTCTTTCAAACCGTTTTCTGTGTAATGATTTCTGCAAAACTTGATAACGGGATTATTATAGTCATGCTAAAAAGGTCAAATATATCAGCTATATCAACAGAATTACAACTTGATATGGCTAGTACATAAGGGTTGTGGAAAACACAATGTCTTTTTTAAAAGCATTTTTTTTCCCTTTCAGTTTACTATTGCATGAACAGCTGGTGGATTTTAAATCTTCAGGGTTTTCACTACAGTTTACCATAGTCCAAACAAAAACTCTAGCATATAAGATAAAAGCTTATTACGTTTTCGCTCTGTAACGGCTGACATTGGTGTCGTATAAATTGGGTTGTAAAGTATTAAAAACGCTTTTTTTCATGTGCTTTATTTTTATTAAACACAAATAACTTGGATAAATGGAACCTGTGACTACTTCTTTTTAGAAATGGTTAAACGAAACCTTCCTGGTTACGCAATCGGTGGTTTGAGTGGTGGTGAAGAGAAAGATGAGTTTTGGAAAGTAGTGCATCACTGTACAGGACTGTTACCGAAAGACAAACCTATCTATGTGATGGGTGTGGGGTAAATAATGTTTGTGTGTCGCCAGGATCTCCCCTCATTCATTTATTCACTCGCTCACTCTTGCACTCACTCACTCAATCATGTACGCACTCACTTAATCACATACGCACTCACTTAATCATGTACGCACTCGCTTAATCACGTACGCAATCGCTTAATCGCCTACGCAATCGCTTAATCGCCTACGCACTCGCTTAATCACGTACGCACTCCCTTAATCGCGTACGCACTCACTCACTCCCTTAATCGCGTACGCACTCACTCACTCAGTTGTTTATTTATCCATTCGAATTTGTTATTGTAATCTACGCCTCTATTACGGGTATTTTTTCACCATCCTCACTCACTCACCATGGCGCTATGTTACTAATATTTTTGCGTTACTAGATATGCTGTCGATTTGGTTGTTTGTTCAGCTCTTGGTGCTGACATGTTTGACTGTGTGTACCCAACGCGAACAGCGGTAAGAATTTTATATAAACATAACATAATGCAAAGCAAAATTATATGTTACCATTAGTCATAATTGTTTGTTAGTTGCTGAAAATCAGGATCGACTGATTTTTACAATAAGCATGTGAAATAAAACTCACTTTGCACTTTAGTTTTTTTTGTTTTGTTTTGTTTTTTTACTTTCGCCAAACAACATCGTCATTGAGTATGCTAAAAACTAGAAGATGTTGGCTTTATCATCGTTGTTTGCTCCTGTTCATATATATTTTTATTTCTTTCGCAATTCTGGACGGAATTAATTTTTCAAAACCTGCCCGAAAATGTATTCATTTAATTCTTCCCGCCAGAAATTTATCCGCCAAAACTTCTGGGAATTAATGCATTTAACTTCTGTTGTCAGAGATTCGGTACAGCGCTTGTTCCATCTGGTCAGCTGCATTTAAAGGCGAATCAATACGCGACAGATTTTTCTCCAATCGATGACAAATGCAGATGTTCAACATGTCAACGATACACTAGAGCTTTCATTCATAGTTTGATTGGAAAAGAATCTGTAGGCTGTCATCTGATCACTGTACATAATATCAAATATCAGGTGCGTGTATTTTTTAATTCCTCTCGCGAACAAAATTAGTTTCTAAAAAACCAGGTTGGTTTGTTTTTACAGTTTATAGCAATACGTTGAGTAGGTAAGGCTTTTTAAAAAGTCTGTAATAAGGTCCTCCCTGCATTTAAACCACTTCGTGTAAAAATCTATTATCCAACAGGCTGCGTTTGTAATCCCTTTAAGTTAAGGGAAA
Organism: Hydractinia echinata; assembly: GCA_030067915.1. Classification (NCBI taxonomy): domain Eukaryota; kingdom Metazoa; phylum Cnidaria; class Hydrozoa; order Anthoathecata; family Hydractiniidae; genus Hydractinia; species Hydractinia echinata. Next base: position 187,029 of record JASGCC010000036.1, on the reverse strand, counting down.
AGTGAGGAAACACTGATAATATTAACCAGTAGAAATGTCCGTGTAAACTGACCGCAATTTTAATAGAAATAGGAATAGAATGGTGGATAGTGACAATATTTGCGAAAAGTTCAAGTTAGAAATAAGACACACCAATGTAAATACAGTTAAAAAATTAAACATGTAAAAATTAGCATTTGTAATTGCAGTATCCTTTACATGAGGCGAAATAATGGTCAAAAATTAAACAATTTGCTTGCCAATTAATTGGTAAAATAAACAATTTCCATGGTGCGAGTTTAAGTCCCAAGTGTAGTTTGTCAGAGATATAACCATTGCAACTTTAACTATGGGACTTTGAATATTTTAGTTTTCTGTCCAACATTTTTGGCTCGTTTTAAAATACTTTTTTTAACTTAATTTTTGTTTTAAGTCCAAAATATTTCTATTCTGAATTAACTAATGCGGAAATGAAATCCGGTCAATCAAATTTGTATTCCTTATTCAATTCCTTGGACATCCTTGATTCTTGTGATTTTAAGTTACACTTTCACAATTCAACTTCTCCTAAAATCTCTTAAATTTTTCTATCTGATTTCTCCTCAAAATCCAATCCTCCTGAATTCTTCTGAATTTCCTTAAAGTATTAGTTGCAAAATGACTGGAAACCCTGCAACATAGTTCGTTTACTCGTTAACGTATTGGCCATGTAAAAAAAAAAACTGTTGAGAGAGTGTGACCATGGTTATAATGTATCATCACTGAAGTTGGTGAGTCGCCTGTACGGGCTCAGTGATAGACGTGTTACCATATTTTAGCTTTAGTACAAACTTTGCTAAATGTATCATGACATTTGCTGTAGTGTTTCATTATGTCGAGTTGGAAAGGGTCAAGATTGAACTAAAATCGATTATGTACTACGAACGATCCCTTTAATTGTCTATGTCTCTTTAATAATAGCCGTCGTCTGTCTGTTTGTCTGCCTGTTACGGAAAAACGAAATGCGATATATAAAGGACGGGGGACCCTATGGATTTTTCCACGGGTTAACGACTATTATTATAATACCCGTATACGTCTGTCTGTCACACAAAATGGTACCGCAAGTAGCGAGACGCACGCAATGCGGTATAAAAAGGACGAGCGAATCCGTGGATTCTTCTACGGGCCACCGACTAGTTTAACCCATTGCTATCATTTTTTTTCTAGATGAATTTAATGGCTGAACTTCGTCAAAGTATTAAAGATGATTGTTTTGAAGAATTTGTTCAAACTTTTATGTTGAGGTTGTTTCCTGATAAAAACTATCCTCCATGGACAGTAGATGCTTTGAAAGCTGTTAATATAGAGCTGATAACTTGACGTTCCTTCTCTTCGAAGTACAATGGTGTAAGTGGTGATAAAACATGAGTTCTTCAGATACATTGATTCGCGGATTTGATATTTTGCGAGATATTCTATGAAGACATTAGAAAGTCGCAAACTGAGATTGATGGTTCATCATGTTTAAAAAAGAACATGTTTTTGCTAAACGTGGATTTTTAACGTAAACAGATAAATTAGGGTGGGAAATAAATAATCAGTGGTACCCTGAGTATTTTTTTTTTTGGCTACAAGTTGTGCTCTTCAGTAACTGGTTTATAACAGCGTACACATGGTTGGATGTTTTTGCCTTTTTTTAGTTGGCGTATAAAACATTTGGTCACTGTGTATGTATGTGTAGTAAGAAAACGAAAGAAAAATCGTAGAAAACGCCCACTCTTCACACGTATACGAGTCTATACGCGGGGAATAACTTTGTGGACGAGTTCGGTCTAATTTATACGGAAATTAACACAGCGTAAGAAAAAAAGAAACGTTGCTAATTTTTTTATATGAATGGAAAAATAAGGATTTTACATGCCAGAGTATTCGATCAGTAATAAGATAACTAAGAGCGAAACATCGAAAGTTATGAGGACTGCGAGTGATAAAGAACGACTAGGAGTTATCCAAAGGGATTGAGGTGAGTGACAGTGTCGATGAACTGAAAAATTTGTTCGAGAAATTGAAACTTCGAGATAGGGAAATGATTATAATGCCGCAGAAATTCAAGGGAGCGAGGTGTGTGTTGGAGGAAAAGAAAAGTTTAAGAAAAATGGAAAGTTCGGACGGATTTTGTGAGATTTCTTACCGGAAAATAAAGATTTTTTGTTCGTTTACTAAGTATATCTATATGCCACGACATTTACCAAATTCGCGTGATTTTTAGCTGTAAAATGATAAAATATCCACAAGGAAGAACCAATTAAATAATTAAGGTCCTAGCCCATTTAAAACACCTACCCTAAAATTTGATTAAATTTCATGGTTAGTGTCATTCACGATTTGAATCAATTTGAGGGACTATCAAAACAATGTGTCAATGCAATGACTTCAATCTCAATTGATCGTTAATTTTTTTAAGTAAGTCAGTTGAGAACGTTTTATTTGTTTGTCTCCGTCCAGATTGTTCATGAAGTTTTAAATTTACTTTCGATACTCAACGAAGCAGAAGTAATGTATCCTGAACCATTCATTTGTGTCTCACGAACAGGGTTAAGACCACCACGAGACTCTCCAATGCTTGGTGTTGTGAAATCAATAGCTTTTGCATCAAACACTCCTTGTCTTCTGCCAGAGGATTGCAGACCACCTTCCGTCCACGCACCCTGCCCACAAAAAAAGATGTTGATCCAGAAAACCTTAAGCAAACGATCCAAAAAGTTGTCTAAAGCTGAGATATCAAAGATAAAGCGAGAACGCCTTCCATGGACACCGGAGCCGCTTTTACCAAAAATTTATGGATTCGATGTGTTCGGAATAGAGACAACAGATCCGTTGCCTAAATATGTATTTTATGGCGTGCCAGACGAATACATTGATAGAAAATGGGGCGAGGCTAAACTAAGGAAATACATAAACAATACAATAAGACTGCAGAAAATGGCTGACGCAAGAGTGTTCACGAAATGTCATAAACCGAGAAATCCAGACAAGATCCCGATAAGTTATCGCGAAACCGCAGAACAGTATGTTCATCAGGTTTATAATGGGGTTGTGTTGAAAGACGAGGCTGAACATAAGTTTCAGAAAATGGGGGCTATTCCTCGAATTCGACATCCTGTGGACACTTGTAGCTATCCAAATAATAGCGTAAACGTGGACGAGATGAGCTCTTTGCATAGGTATGTTACAGTACACTTACATGGATGTGTACACTTTTTTATAAGAAACTCGAGTATTTGGTTCAGCCTGGAAGTTTCTTAATTTTGATTATTTAAACTCAAATGTTTCTTCATTTTTCATTATTTGACCCTGAAAAAAAACTTTTATTTACAAGACTTTTTTAACTACGGTCTTGGTATATATGAACGGCTTTAAATGAAGTACAAAGGACTCCGTACAAATATCATAGGCGCAGAAGAGCCCTGGGGACAAGGTTGGTTTTCAGTCAAAACATCAAAGTTTTAAAGAATTTTTTATTCAGATTTATATCACTTAAAATTTGACCAAAGAATGGGAAAATACGCTTGGTTAATCTTCCGACCACCAATTTTTTTCATAGCACCAACCTCGCTCCCAGGCCTTTTTGCCTGTCAATGAACATTGGACAAAGAGGTTCTAACACCAGGCAACTCTAATAAGAGCTAGGATGTTACTAAAATACCAATATTGAGTCCAGTGTTTATTGGGATTTTTATTTTATATTTTATATCCCCAATTTAACTAACCACATAAGAGACAGTAGGAACATAAGTGAAACATGTTTTATGAGGAAAATATTTTGTAGGTATGTGTGGAAAGGAAAATATAATAAACTAACGAAACGTTTACATAGATTGAAAGATTATAGAGAAATCAACTTACAAGACGATGTTGGGAGGTAGGTCAGTGATTCCAAGTTTTTCTTTTTTGAGGCGTTTACTAACATTTTAGCACATGCGTGCGCCAAGTCTGCTTTGCAAACTCTTACTTAATTTATAGCGCCTTTTGGCTAAAATGATACACCGACTATAGTTAAAATATAGTAAATATATAAATATAGTAATTTTGTGCTTCCAATGAGCTTCAATAATAGTCAGTTCAACCCATGATTCTGCTTTTGTACCTACAAGAATGCGCGCGCGTGTATACAAAATCCGCAATGTTTTGTAAACGTTTGTAAACATTGGCGAGTGATCTATGAGAAAGTGGTTTGTAATGTTGATGTTGTTCTACATTGTCATATAGGACACCGCTTCATATAGCTGCATCATGGCAATGCTCAAAGATTCTGAAACCTCTTCTTAAATGTCCAGGTATTTTGATCAACCTTGCGGACAAGGATGGAAAAACACCATTACATAAGGTAGGTATTTGATTGCAAAGCCATTTAAAAATCAGTTTTGTAGCTAGCATGTTCATCGCCTGCATGTAGGACAGGATGTAGAAAAACCAATCCTGTTGAAAGTATGGACTCAATTGATGTATTTAACACTGAAATAAAATAAAAATAGAACGCATTCTCGTCCCCAAAGCTCTTTGAGATAAACCTCAAGGTTTATCTCAAGGAGCTCTGGGAACAAGAATAAATTAAACGTACTCTCTGTGGTCTCAATTTAGCAATCCCTATATTATTTTTCATTTCTGCAGAAGTAAGGTTATGTTTTAGTAGTGTTGTAACACACATATATAACGGCGATAAATTTTAGGCTGTAGAAGCGAAGGATCTTGATTGTGTAAAACTACTTGTGCAGCGTGGTGCGATTGTACGCAAACCAGCACTCGACAACAGAAATCCATTCGAGTATGCGTTACAAGAATACGGCGACGAAGCGTTTGATATATTAAAGTATTTGTATCACGAAGGAGGGATAAACAGTGAGAGAAAGTATGAAGGTCAGCTGACATTTTTACATCTTGCGTGTCTCGTCAGAAGAAGAGTAAGCACGGTGCAAATCATGTCTGAAATGATCGCGTCAGGAGAAGTTGTTAACGCCACAGAAGGACTGGGAAGGTACAGTCAGATTTCTTGACTTATTCAACAAAACTTTAGCATGTTATTCCAACTCCGTTCCCAGTTTTTTTATTAGCTTCTAATGTGTTCCGAAATTTCTGTCGTACAATTGCGCCATATTTACCCATAGGAGCGAGAGTGCGAAAAAGATCAATGTAGTCTCGTTGCGGTGTTATTATAAGGTTAAATCTTCCTCGTCCCCAGGATCTCTTTCCCTGTACCGTTATCACAGTGCCTTCGGAAGGCAACATACCCTGGAAACAAGGGTATAAACATTGTGTCATGTTTTTGAGGCGCTGTTGGACTTCGTTTAGAACCGCGTTAATTTTAGCCACACAGATGGGCAAAGTGGATTTGGTGAAGCTTTTACTTCAATGTTGTGCAGACATTCTTCACATTGACATGAATATGAAGGCTGCAATCCAATACTCCAAACCAGGATCACAGTAAGTGACTGCAGCTGGCTTTATATACGATATCAACCTTGTTTTCAGGATCTGTTTCTCAAAAAGAAAGCCGAATTGCCTTAGGGCTTTCATAATTGACAAAGGCGATGAAGTTGAAAATTACATTCCGGTAGCGTCTATACGTTCTGAACACAGGTTTAGATTATTGGCAATGATGCATGGATGGTATATCAGGACTCATCCGTGTTTATTCTCAAATAAACATCTCATCATAAGTACCGATTACATTCTCCCATTATGATCGGAATTGCGGATCGGGTGAAACATTATTAACTTTTATCGCTTTCACTTATCTAAAACTTCTGCTCCACTATTTTCATGACTTGACCCTGCACCTTGTTATTTCTGTTCCCTTTCTCACTTTGTGTTTTAGAATTCACCATCTTCTCCGGGATGCCATAAATCGTCACAAGCAGAACGAAGGCGAAGTTTCTCACGGATATTAAATAAACGAAAGCAGAGTTGATTGGAAAGCAAAAATTTATACACGTTTTTTTTATTCCAAGATTTAAGCAGGGCAAGACTTCTACTCCATGAAAATTACGCTGGATAAATATGCGCACATAACTCGTTCCCAAACCATTTTCAAATTATTCCTTTACGAGTAGAAATCTTGCTCATGATAGAAAATCATATTTTTTTTTGTATTTTTATGCATTTTATGAATACACAAATGAAAGGATTTACCCTTTTCTCGATCCTCCTCAACCGTGTCAATTTTCGGGTGAACTATTTTCCGCGAATAGTTTTACTTCAAAAACTTTATAACGACATTCACGAAGTGTATACAAGCAAAATGGATACTCTGTGTAATTTACACTTTTAAGATTTCTTGATATATATTTTCGAAGAATTTATACTCACTAATCTATTTTAAATGTATATTAACCTCGTCCCATTCCCTCCTTCTTCTTCATAATATCATATGCGTGAAACGCCCTGGGACGAAATATATATGGCATTCGTAAAAAAACTACATGCGATAAAGTCTTCTTACTCCGCAAAATAAATACTCGTGAAAATTAGCATGTTTAACGAACATTTTTAAATATCAAATACCTTAAGAAGAAAAATTAGCGTGAAATAAAATTTTTGTTAAATTTGGCGAGTTAAATACATGATAGATTTAATTCGGCGAGTAAAGAAGAATTTTTTTTAAAATTGAATCCTATTTAGTACTTTAAAGGGAAGAAAGCTTTTGCGGATCTCGCCAAGTTTACCTCACGGCAAAAATTTCCCGCCCAAGGTACCATAAATAGGCAAAAATTAAATAAAAAAATTAATAAAATACAAAAAATAACAGCAACTAATAAATATTTAAACTTAAAACGGTCTTCGAATAAGAACCCAAAGTTTCCACAGTTAGTAAAATAATAAAGGGCATTTTGTTGGAAACTAAAATTTACAAAAATATTGTCCCTCCTTGGTTTACAATTATTAAACTCCTAGTTCTAATCGTGTTTATTGAAATTCCAAAGACTGATTCTTCGATGAAAAAACCATGTCTTTAGTTGAGCCACCTAAGACGCGCACACTATTTCACATTTTCGCAGTTGCAACACCACTGTCCTGTTACTTCTTTGTGGCTCTATTTCTTAATAATTGCCTTCAAATATGCAAAAAGTTTTGGATCAAATAATGCACCGTCTATTTTAGCTTTCTTGAATGAAACCTTGCTTTGTTTGACCATTTGAAGAAATGTTTCCGAACTAGAACCACTGACGAGACCTCCGCCATGACCAAAATTCATATTTGATCCGGCTTCTTTTCCTTTACACTGGCGAAAGTCACAATTCGTCAAGTCAGCATAATTAAAATTCACTTGAACACCGATGCCAAACTCACACCCATAAAAACTCGCACCGACCAAACAAGCATTTCGAAAAGACACGTTATGAAAAAATGTCGAATGGGCGAATGATATTCCATTTAATCTTTTATTAGTAAAGTTCAAGCTGCATTTGGTCATATTCTGACTAACGAAGTGAGCTCTTCCAACTGGATCGTATTCTCCACTGGTCGGGATGTCATGCAAGTAGTTCGAAGGCAAAGACGAAGTGTTCATATTGACTGAATCAGTAGAATCCCCACGAACCAAAGTAGACATCATCTCTGTTATTTCTTCTTGAGTATAATCAATTTTGTCCACAGGAATGTCAAGAGCTTCGCTCAACATTTCTTTAAGTCCAACAAGCTGATAAAAATCTGCCTCGCATCGAAGCTCCTTTAATATAGCTATATTTTCTGGTAGATCCGAAGGGGAGGTTATAACGCCGCGCAAGTAATTCAATATGTATCGAAAGTGTGTCCCATCTCGGTCAATGAAATACGAACCATCGTCGGACTTTATAACATTATGTCTTCCTGAGAACATGACAGCAATCATCGAGTCTCGATCTCGACATAGTGTCACCTTCGACGTTGTAAACATATGTCCACCAACATCCAGCCTGACTTTGCCTTCTTGGATTTCATAAAGATTATTCATCTGTTCCTTCTCCGATTCAAATTCCTAAACCAAAGCAATAGAAAATTAGTCAATCAAACTTAAATGATGCAATACACTTACAGTTAGCTCCATGTAACTTAAACACGGGATACCTCAAACTTTGACTGAACTTTCGTTAATACCTTCCTATAACAAACTCCGGTTAACTCCAACCTCGGATACTCGAACATTCGTTAACTCGACCAATTTTTCGCCCCCCTGAGTCTAATTTCTTCGGATAACACGAACATTTTATTTGAGAAAAGGAAATCAAAGACTAGTAGCTGTCAGATTTTAATTATTTTTAGTTTTTATTAACTCCTGATGTAATATAAATAGATAACGTTGCCTGTCAGTAGAAATCCAATTTACAAGGGACTTGCATGCCTTTTTTATCGCCAAGACTGCACCTTTTCCCGGTAACTGTTGCCCCATTGCCTGAAAAACTGCTTTAACTCGAACTATAATCTAAATTCGACTAAACGGCAGCTTCGTTTTACTCGAACATTCGTTAAGTCGAACTATTTTTCTCGGTCCCTTGTTGTCGAGTTGCGGGGGTCAAATATTTTCATTTAATTTTCGATTACCTTATTGGGTAAAAAAAAGTTGACATAAAAAAAAGTTAGTAAAAAAATGTTTAGTCGCTAAAAATATCAGTCAGTTTTTACCAACTAAATTTTACAAAAACATGGTCAGTTTTTACCAACTAAATTTTACAAACATGGTCACTTCTACTGAATGTTTTTTGGAAGTATTTGTTAAGTTAAATATATGCACAGAAATTTATAACAAACTCTTTTTGAATATCAATTTAGGTAAAAATTGCGACTGTACATATCTAACGTTTGGGCATTTGGGTTGTTAATGCACTAAAAATGTAAAAGTAAAAATTGACAAAACTGAGTCGACAAAAATTAAAGTTGGTAAAAATGGTGGGTTAGGTCACTTTTTTTTTCTTTTTACTGAAACGTAGCTATGTGAGGGTATTTCTTGCAAGAGGGAAAGAAGGTTCTCTTATACAGAGATACCAAGTCCTCAACTTTTCACTGAAATTTAATTTCGCGCAGGCCTAAAAACATAAATCTAAAGGATTTAAATTTTCGCCAAGTCGAAATTTCCGCAAATTTGTGAGGGTTTTTTGAGAATCAGTCTGAAGCGAGCATATACCTTTCTCTAATGACTACTACTTTAACAATATTTTAAAAGCCACACAGGATAGGTAATACTAAACAAAACATTGTTTTATAGAAAACCATTACATGGTTTTTTTATAAACATGACATTTATAAGCATCCGTAGGCTTAATTTGGTAATTTTTAAGCATATGCTAAGCATTATGTGAAACCTAAGAAAATGTTGTGAAGTTTTTATGTTTTTTTGTTTCGTAAGCAGTTTTTCTCTTTATTCTTATGTCTGAATTAACCAGTATGTAGTGAGATTTAAGTTGTAATTACTGATGTCCAAAATCCAAATGCAATACTTTTTTACAAATAAACATATTTTGAGCCTGATCATGTGCATATTCCAATAAATCTTTTTGCCATTAAGCATAAGTATTTTGGAATTTCAATTGTTTATAAAAAAAAACATGTAGCTGCACAAAAGATGCTTTAACTTCGTAACCTTTAGTGGCGTTGCAACAAGGGCGAAATGCCGACATGGCATCAACTGTCCATAACTCTTGATCCCTCAACTTTGAGACATCAAGATACAGACCCATACGAAAGTGCTTTAAATTCTCCATCCGAAATAATGTCGGAGAAAACAAAGGGGAAATTCCGGACCCTAAGGGTTAATTTTTATGGATTCTTGTTGGATTTTTGCAAAGTTGGCAGATGCCAAAAATTAATTTTGACGAAAACGATAAAAAATTTTTTTGATAAGAATTTAATTTGTTTATATTTGTTTTTCTTCGATACTGTCTTATTTTCTTTTTGCCACAATTTCTTTCCTTGAAGTGCCATGTTGTCAGAGGAAATTTTTGAAATTTCAAAAAAACGAATGCTTGCACATCTTTTTCACGTAACTTCCAACAAGCCTAAAACTTCATTCTTAAGCATTTAGAGTTCTTGCTATTTTGGGGGAAAATTTTAAAAAGACATGGAATAATACAGTGAAAGAAAAAGAAATGCGACAATTTTGACAACACAACAAAGTAAATAAATAAAAAACATTATACAGCAAAATAAAACGTATAAAAATTATTTATTTTAAATCATAAAGTTAATAGTGATTCTTTATTTTTTTTGGGGGGAAAACCTCTCCCTTGCCTCCTTAGTGTTGCCGGTCAAAGGAAAAATGAACATAGTGGTATTATATGTCAAATTTACTTATTGCATTAACTTTTCTTAGCTGAATATTTTTTGGATTAGTAATAGTAATGGATAGAAGAGTTAGCTTATTTGTCACAGAGAAGTGGGTAGAAAAAAAGTAATAAGTTTCTTTCTTATTATTTGCAGAAAAAACCCAAAATATATAAAAAAAGGTAAAAAATTGTAAGATAGATAAAAAAGATTTTGTAATAAAATATGTTTATAAACTTATCCTATTTATTCAGATTGCTCGCCCAGTCTAAATTATTGAAACCTTGGGAGAGCGATTTATTGCTCAGGTGTTACTTTTTTATTGATAGGCTTGAGTCTTATATTAAAATTTTTGATAGGTAATAAAATTGTCACTTTTATGTCAATTTATGCTCCTATGGACTCAGTGAGAAGATAAAGATAGTCTTATGATGAGTTGATAACAGTCGCATTGACATTGTGGTTTACAAGACATCATTCAGCAAGAGACAGAGTAGACTAATAACATACCAGTCAGGTGGTTGTCAGACTTGGTGGCGAAATAATGAGGTTGACCAGTGCATAAAGAAAAATAGGATACTGTGGAAAGAGTAAAACTTAAGTGGTAGTAAAAAAATCTACTTAGGAGCTTAACACCTGTTCTTACAACGGTGTATGAGGGGAAATCAGAAGAAGACAGGAACAGATTTTATATGCGTTGAGGTAGCTAGACTGACACCATTCCGGAGTAATCAAGATATTGTAGGCAAGAATCGTATACGTAACGTTAAGGGTGTGTTGGCTAGCACAGGGGATGATAAAACGCTAAGAGAGTTATTATCAGAGGTTTTATAACACTGAGTTTGATTGGGATGATAATGATTGGGAAGATAATTTGCCTGACGATGATGCAATAGTGGGGGAAGGCAGCTATTAGGAAAACGAAAATTAGCAAGGCTGCAGGATTATCAGGTGTTGCAGAGATGATAAAAGCATAGAATATACTGGAGTTGAACTTATACAGTCGCGTGCAATAGTCAATAGTCAAGAGCAATGGTGATGCCTTAGAAAGAGGTGAATATAGATAGTTGGAGCTGATTAATCAAGTAATGAAATTTATTGAAAGAGTGATGGATAATTTACTTTAGAGAATGAATTAAAATAGATAAGATTACCCAGAAAAATTTAAAAAAAAGTAAAGAGGAAGAATCTCTATTTTGTCTTTTTAGATTTGGAGATTAAGCTTTTGGTGGTGTCACATAAAGTTATTTGGTGGAAAAATTAGAAGGAAGATGAGTGGCTAGTTAAGATCATAAGGCAATGCTAGAAGCCATTTCAGAATTAATGATTTATACAATTAGGAATTTAGAACCTTGAATCTGATTATAGTGAATTTTATTCAATTTTAAGTCAAAAGTAAAAGATCCAGACAAAATGAAATCGTTGTTCCAGGGAGGTGTTACTCAAAGAATAAGAAATTAGCTAAATTTTTTTGATGGTCAAGAAAAAGAACATTTACAATCATTTGACCTTACATATTTTATTAGATGAGGTTAGAAAATGTCCCTTTTTCAAACGCTAAACATGAATTATTGATTTTACCTATTTCAATTAAACACCCATGATCGTTTATTTATTTTTGATATCTAACACTGGGAGTTTATTTGAGTAGGGTCGATGATTTGAAAGGGGTCCAGGGTGTAAAACCTAACTCATTAGCATGAGTTAGGTTTTACAAGGCATTTATTCGAGTAGATGCATTTATTCTTATAAGTAGAAACAATGAAGCAGAGAGGGTAGCTAACTGCTACAGTTGTGAAAACTGACATTGTAATAAACATAATTACACTTGTGACATCACAAAAATATCACGTGCATAGGAAAAAGCAAGACAAGAAAAATGACAAATGGTAGCTAGCTATATAGCTTACCTGGATTTTTAATGCATATTGTTTCTCTAATTCTTCTTTCCTCTTATTAAACTCTACTTTTTTCTCTTCTACTTCTGCATATCTTTTCTGATAATTGTCTTCTAAAACCTTTTCTCTCTCTTGAACTTTCTTGATCATGGAAGCTTTAGATTCTTCGATTTGTGCCAGCATTTGTTTTACTTCTTCCTCCTTTTTGCGAATTTTTGTGATCAATTGATCACAATGGTATCTCACTTCATTATGCCACGAACTTACAGCGTTTACGGGATCTTTTAATTCTGGAACAATTACCTCATCCAAATCCAAAGATCTTAAGAAATTTTCATCGTCAAGTTCTTGCTCGTCGACCATTTTTGTTGTTGTGTTTTGATAAATGACTTTTTATATTTCCCACATAATAATTTTAAACTAATGAGATTCTATCTTTTATTGCTCTTCACGGCAGTGCTCTTTTCTAAGCAACTTCTTTTGCACACCACGCGCACACGCTTTATTTGCTATAAAATTCAGACTTCATGTCGTGTTTAAATTAATTTTGTGTAAGAGAGTGTACCAAAAGTTATTAAAGGGCAGTACTTTCCCCCAAACATTGACGTTGTGTCATTTACTAATGCTTGCTTGCATAAAGTCATTAACACATTTTTTTAAAAAGCATCTGGGGGAATTTCCTCAAAAAAAGGCTTGTCGTGAACACCAGATATCACGAGCTCGTTCCAGGGTTTTTTCGCATAGTGATAAAACCGTTTTGATGTAAAATAAACCTAAAAAGCCCTGGGGACAAGATTGGTTGGTCTTACGACGAAATCATAGAATCAGAACCCGGCATTTTTTAACCTGTCTATGGTAAGTAAGTTTTATTAAAAATGACAAACGATCTCATAATAACATTTACCAAAGTTATATTTTTCTGGGACCGATTTAAAACAAAACGAAGACAGGGTGGCTACAGATAAAAACTTCATAATTTTATGAGATTCTAGGAGAATTTAGGTGCAAATTTTAGACTCCTAAATTTTAGTGCTTTCCCCTCTACTTTAGGAGAAATTAATATTTTGGGACCAAATTTTAGGTTACTTAGGAAATTTTAGGAGGCCATCCTGCAACACGAATTTCGGAACAATTTTCACACACTGAAAGAATCATATATAAAATAATGCACGTCTTGTTTTAGTGGGCATTGTGTTTATTTTTTTGTTCACATTCAGGCCACGAAAAAAAACTGATTTCTATCGTGCAGAAAGTGAAGAAACGAGTTATTAGATAGATAAATTTGGACAACCTCGTCCCCAGGGTCGAGGTTTGAAATTGGGACGAAATATTGATGCATTCCCTGATTTTTTTATTGGGAGTTCAGAACTAGTTAGTTCACAAGGTGTTCAGTCAACTTTGAGTTTCTTTCTGCACAACCTCGAACCCAGGGCCTGTAGCGTTTTCATATAAAAAACGCTACAGGCCCTGGGTTCGAGGTTGCTTTCTGTCTAACTTTTAAAAAATTTAATAAATACAAAATTTTTATCCCAATTTCGCTATACCCGAACTTTTCCAGTCAATCACCCTACAATTCGCGAAATTTTCTATCGCGATTTTTAAAGTAGCATTTGATAATGATGTGAATACACGTTTGTTAAATAAAGAAGAGTAAATTTGTTTAATCCCGGTTTAAGCTTTCAACAAATCAAACTGACTTGTTGCTGACGTTTGGTTATCACGATAGCTTCGTTCCCAAGGGTTCTTGCCTTGTTGACATTGAAAGCTCGGACAACAACCAAAAACACCCTGGGGCGAGGTTGCACAACATCTGAAATCATTAACGATACGCCTAACAGTATAGAAGATATCAGGTAGTGAATGAAAGTCTTGCGTGGAATGACGAAGATGTCCTACTATATAGAAGTTATCTTAAATACCAGATATTTTTGTTGGTCTTTGTCCGACTTGTTTATTCGGTAATAAGTCTTCTTCACATTTGAATTTCACATTGCTTCTGTTGTTGCTTATTAAAAAGCATCTGCCATCTTGGTAGGACATTAATCATGTTTTTCAAGGTAAAAACGATGAGGAAGGTCTGTGAAATTTGAAAAAAACCACCCACCCACCCTCAAAAAAGGAATAACATAAAAACAAATAAAAAGATAAAAAAGTAAAGAAGTCCCTAAAACACACCTTCTTTACAAGAGCCCTGTGTTTAGCTACCTTTAGAATACTTTTTTCAGCAAGATAGTCGTCAACTTGTAAATAGAATCTTTAAATTTTCTCAATATTTTGTGAGGCGCGGCAGCTGAAATTACTATAATCTCCACCTCAAGTTAAGAAACATTGTGTTTCTTATTAAAGACCTGCAAAGGCCAAGGCAATATGTAAAATTTAATCCATCCCAAGGGCGTTGACAAAACAACTGTTTAATAAATAAGTATCTTCTCGCACAAACACGTACAAGTTATATCATATTGTGCCTATATAAATTACGTATGATATAGTGTCGACTGACGTACACTGAATGGCTTCAAAGAAGCACCACAATCATCTCTGAAACAGTGTTAAACTCGACAGTCATTAAATTATTCCAGAGAGCAACGTCAAAATTATGCATAATATTCACTACACGTTTTTTATCAGATCACGAGGCTGTAATTCGTTGCTTTTTTGAGATTGTAACAATATCACTTCTGCCTGAAAGGTCGGTTTTCACTAAGGCGTTCATGGCCGCATCTCTCAACGTTGTTGGATGCGCATGACCAGATACGGGGAGTTGGAAGGTTCGGTTATGAATGCTTTAATAAAAACAGACCTTAAGCAACCTTAGCAAAGGAAGAAAAATCGAATATTCACAAAAATTCTTCCTCTGACGTTTAAATGCTAAGTAATACGTAGTAAATAGATGTGTCAACTACACCTGCTTAGCTACCACACTTGCGTTGAAATATGACTAGTGAAGGAATTTAATATTTTGTAGCAGAAAATCCTAGCAGTTATCCAGGCTAAATTTAAGTTATTACTAAGAGTATCAAGGCTAAATAAAAAACATACTGCTCTAAAAAAACATATTATCAATCTCAGCATACGCTACACGTTGGCGATGTGAGCCCAGCACACTAGCTGTGGCTCAGTGCAAGAAAAATTGTCTACCAGTTACTAAGGACAGTTGAGGCGAGCGTCAGTTACGGTGACTGTGATGAAAAAGCGTGAAATTTAAAAGATGGCCTCTTGTATCTAAAAAGCTAGCTTATCATTGTCAGTGAGTCTAAAAAATAATTATTTACCTTCAACAAAAGACTCTTTACAAAAACTTTTTAAGTATATATAATATATAAATATTGTACAATAGCTATTTTTAGTAACCCTGGACCTTGCCAGTATTGGATAGTGCGCCTGCACCAGCTCCGTACCCATATCCTTTTGGTCCAAATAGTCTGCCGTAGCATGCTATAAATAGATAAGTTAAGTTAAACGTAACTGTAAATAACACTAGAAAATATATTTAAGGGGTAAACGGAGCGCTCTCAAAGGATTATGTACAAACGGAATACGGGCTAAATAGAGGTATCTTTAGTGCAATCTTTAATCGTAGAATGCAGCTCCGGATTAAATCCGGCTAAAGTCCGGACAATTTTTCTTAGGAGCATTTTTTAGTCTACCTTGAGAGTATTGTGGTTGCTATTTTTCCGATTTCACAATTATGGTCAAGTCCGCGAAATTAACGAGTCGCACAAATCCTGCTGAAATTTTTTATTATTATTATTTTGCAGACATCCAGTGTATAGCGAATCACTGCATTAAAATGTCATTATTACTACTGTAATTTTCAACGTTGTCTTTTAGATACAAAACATTTTTTTAATGAACCAGTCTCCGCGAATTTTACTAAAATCCGCCAAAAGTCCAAATTTCATCTTTTCGCGAGAACAAACGCACGCGATATGTGAAAAATCTACATGCAGAAATATGCTGAAAATTGTACTTTAAGAAAACAGATTTCTGCATTCTTTTTTACGCTTCGCTAGATGCGGTATCAAATACATTTGCTTTAACTCTGATAGGCGTAACTTCTTCAGAGCATTCAACCTCCCATATACTTAAATTATGGTAGAACTGAGACATCATTTATGTCTACGATATGCTCACTTTTTATGCTTTTTTTAAATATCTTAGCTTCGCCTTGCAAAAAACTTCAGATGGCACTGCAAGTTACACATGGAATTTAAAATATTCACGTGTTTCATGTTATTGTTTCGCAATGTATTGACATACCTTGGCAATATATATCTTGCTCTTCAATGCTTTCCTGGACAGTTGTGGAGTCCAGTCTCTTGTTGCAAGATTTACATAAAAAACAGGATTTGTGCCAAGACTAAACAAAAATAAAAATTATCGTCATTCACGTGGGATGCGATAATGGCTTCCACACCTTGATGTTGCTATGGCAACCTGATGTTTAAAAAACACAACTTACTTACCAAACTACTTTTACAAAGAAAAAAAAAATGTTTCACAATAGATATGCTTGTAACACTGACTAGCTTAAATAAGCGATAAAGGGGGTTAAAAATAAAATGAAGCGTGGGTGAAATAAAATATTTTAAAGTGTTATCACATAAATGTTGTTTTATTCACCACCTACACAACAGACGCTTAAGAAATCAAAATTTAATTAAAAATATAAAATGTAACTCCAAGAAACGCACCAAGCCAGCTGCTATTTGTTCTTCTGCAGTGTAAACCGAGCCTCCACACCTGCCACACTCATTCCCACCTAAATATTTGTTGTTATAAAGGGCTTCACTCAAGGGAGCGTTATCGGTTGCCCAACCTTTGTCACCACCATCCATGCTAAGTGTACCCGCGCCAGCGCCATAACCGTAACCTTTTGGACCAAAGTGTTTCCCATAGCATGATTTGCAATAAATTTCGTGACCTAAAAACAAAACACGAGTTACACTGCGACAATGGTTAGTAACGATACAAGTGATCTTGAAATTAGATTAGGAGAGCGTATTGCAGAAAAGCACAAACTTACAACGACTCGCTGAAAAGAATACCTGCGTAACTTCTTCAAAATACAACTCGCGGAAAAGAAATACACATAAATAATTAATAATAAATACTATTATTATCAGTGCATTCGAGATTTTCAACGTTTTTGAATAGTCACTTCTAATTCATTCTACCTGTTGAAAACTACAGGGGGGTGTACAGTGTAATAAAGTCACAGCTGTCAACCTTATAGTATATCTTATCATAAAACAGAGCTCAAATTTGACATATAGGTGCATCTGGGTAATCAAGGCACTGCACTTTCGTAATGAGCAACGCATATTTTAGCTTAGCCTCAAAGAACCTGAAAGTATTGCTTATTTCAGTTCATGCTGTTTCTAAATTTAGATAACGAGTCACTGTAAATAACATTTTCCAGTAGCGAAAGACGGAGCTTAGACGCTGATATAAATGCGGTTGAAGCAATGAAAGATTTAACCAAAAATTAGCCATTAATTGTTTTTGAAAAAATAATTTATATTTATAAAATAAAAGTATTTAAGAAAATTTAAGATGTTATAATTGTCGCTATCTTTTCCTATTGGTGAGAAGTTATACATTTAAGAAGATGAGATGATAGCGCGAGTTATTATGTGAGGATTGTGGCTAGGCGTCGTGATGACGTCATTACCGACACTTTAGTTAATCAAAGCCTATTAGAAAGAATGACAGTTGTTCTAAAAGCATACTTATAAGCTTCTATCATTAAGACCTATCTAAATCAGGGGATTGTCGATAAAATGTACCACATACAATGATGTTTGTTGTGTATGGGAAGAATAAAAACAGGGCGTCCAAACTCAGTACACGCTTTTGTTTATAAGAATATGCTTTATAAGAATATAAGACTGGGATTTCAGGTTAAAAACAATAGGTCTATTGTTTAGGACAATAGAAAAATAAGAATAATAACCAGCCTGGTTTGAATGTTGATATACTTATAAAAAAAGTGTGTAGTTCTAAAGTGATTCCGTATTCCTGATTAAAAAATAATTTCCCTTGTAGGGAATGCCATAGAATAAACAACTTCGATCCATTTCTTATGAACAGATCTTGGACTTACTTTTCATGTTTTCAGCCACCGTTGTGGATTGGAGGGTTTTATTGCAAAGTTTGCAGGTGAAACACGGTATGTAGTGCCACGATTTACCAGCTGCAAGCCTTTCCTCCGCAGTGTACACAGATTTGCCACAACGACCACATTTGGGTGCACCACCAAACCGAGACTTTGTTGACATTTATGTGAATAATTAAATATATACTTCCTTTGAAAATAAAAGTATTCTTGTACAACTTTTTCATTTGATACGCTTAATAATTTTAAAAATTTTTTTTACATGATGGCAACCACATAAAATAAACATAGAAGCAACATGAACAATACACAGTTCTTTTGTCAATAAAAACACTTAAAAAAAGAACAACAACTTCATCATACAAGCCTGTGATTTACTTAAGATCACGGACGTTTTTGTTTAAACAGGTTTTGTACGAAAGTTTGTAAAATAAATAAATAAATAAATAAATAACAATACAAAAACAAAAAAAATGTCCAAAATTCCAATGTTCAGTAAACTTGCAGAAAACAAACAATAAAATATAAAATCATAATAAAAAAATATCATGTAGTCTTATGTAGATGCTTCCTAACAGAATTAACTAGAAATAGTTACCCATGCCTTTGTTATGTGGAGCTGGTGTAGCCGGAGAATGAGCAGGAACGTTTTAACCTGCCTAACAGGTAGTAAAAAACAGGTAGTGGAAAAGGAAAGAAAAAATATGCAAAAAATAATAAAAATAAAACTTCAACAAAAAAACAAAAACAGCCAAAAACAAAACAGGAGTATATTTTTATATGTGATAAATCAAATTAATTTCAACAATAATTTCATCTTTGCTTGTAATCTTCCGTTCAATCATTCTGGTAGACTAGAAACTACGTTGGTAAGAACGTAAATAATCAGCATTACCTTAAACTTAGACGTTCGATAAGTTATTTAAAAAGCATGTGATAAAGTCCCATGTAATATTTTCACACAAAGCAAGTATTCAAGAGACAAAGCTAATAGACAGTAATCCTACCTATATGGATTAAATATCACAGTTTTCCACAATTATAACACCCTGTGAAATCCCCTTAGAATGTCAACTATTTCCATTGAACAGCATCCTAATGTTTCATTCAACTACAGTCATTGAATTGTTATCTTTATGTGAAAAAAAACGTGTACAATACCACCAGCAGTTCATAACTATACATTTTTGTTTATACTATTGTGATAATACACATATATAATTTGTTTATAGTATTTTATATGCATGACTTCATTGTTATTACTTTATACCATATTCCACTACTCACCATTTTATAAAATAAGTCCATCCAACATGGCGAACACAGATGTGAAAGAAATCATTGCATTGGATTACCAACATTTTAAAAATCAACTTTCACCAAAATATAATTTTTCTACCCAATAATTTCCATGCATAGAATCTCATATCCCGAAAATATAATTTTTCTACCCAATTATTTCCATGCATAGATTCTCATATCCCAAAAATATAATTGAAGAGGAACATTGTGTTCCATATGCATAATTCTCGTATTTGGAAAAAAAATTGAAGAGAAATTGTGTACATTATAAACAGTAGACATGACTAATCAAAATAAACTATGAATACATTAATAAAAAATATATATATATATGAAATGAGAACGAATTATTAAAACATGATGCTTCCACAATAAATATAAGGATGAAATCTGTCTGCCTTCTTTTATATTTATTTTACACCAAATATGGTGCGTCTAAACGGCCGTTAAGTACAGACATAATATCGTTCACAATAAAAATATACAATACGTAAATAAAATATGCAGACTATATCTTATAAATAATCAACAAAAGAGTTAGCTTAATCCTGGATTTTGTAAACAAACCCTTCCTTTGTTAAATAAATCAAATAATAAGACAAACGTAATAAAAATATGAAAAAAAACTTTGCCTACATAACATACAACTTAAACATACATATCATATTTAAACAAATTAATTTCTGATGTTATACATTAAACATTATGAATATTTGCTCTTACCAATTACTACTACCATCACAGCTCTACACCAGTCTAAAGGTGACGTTACTGATGCTATCAGAATGATCAAACATTAAATGACACTGCCCAATATCTTTGTAATCCACATTGATATAAATTAATAATATAGCAACTATAATCACATGTTGACCTAAACGATGCTTTTCTTTATATAAAATTTAAAATGACAATTTGTGAGAGGAACTATAATCAACAAAAACAATAGTTTGAAAAAACACAATGTGATTACCTAAAGCTTAGCGATGATTTTGAAAGGTTATACGTTTTTGTTTTTTAAAAGATAGATTCAGGGATAAGGTTTAAGCAGATAAAAATCTATGTCACTGTACTATTATGTCCTCATTCTACCTAATATTGCAACACAAACCATATTTTCAATTAAGAATTTTCACAGTTATAATGAGTTTCTGTCTTGCAACAATTACAAGCCAATTACAGAACATTTAAAAATTCTTAATGGCTTCAATCAATACAAAAAAAACGTTTATCATATCACATCCACACAGACAATTATATTGTATAAAAAATACAATTTCCTTGTGCACAAAATTTTCTTCCTTTGCAAAACACTACAGATGTTAAGCATCCACATTATTAGTATTATAAGCCACTCACCCAAACTCTTTTGAGCAAACAAATATTTCTCGTGACTGACAGATAAGACATTTAAATGACATTCAATCAATTTGTGTCATACAGTTTTACAATCACCTTGCCTCAATACAACAATCTTTGATAAGTCCTGTTTTCTATATGAACTGTATATTATAAAATCATAACTGAAAAAATAAATTTTGAATAACAAGAGTTTTTTCCCTTTCTCAGATTACTGTAAAGTTACTAAATTTCACAAACACTAAATTTCGATGGAATTTAATTTCGTGGGTGGTAAAAAATGGGTGGTAAAAGTTTCAAAACAATTAGATTACCAAGAGTATCTTTTTCTTTTTCAGCTGTAATAAAGTCACACCGAAATGAGTTTCATTTCATCTAAAACCAAGTAAAAAATTTACAAGGACTAGATTAAAGATCGAAGTGAAATTTTTATTTATCATGAAAAGCTGCATAAACTCTGGATAATAACCGATACGAGGACTGAGTGTATTTATGAAACCATTTTTTCGACATCTCCAGCATGCCAATACCAGTAAAGTTGTCTAAATAAGCAACTCATTTAACAGAATTGTGATCTATATTATATGACAATAACATCAGGGTATTCAGTTTACATCCCTATTGCAACAGAATCTCCTTTCGTAGCAATTGTCATCTTATTTTCTTTCCACCAGTTACGAACAAAATGTGTTGGTATTGTGTAGCAATAAGCTGCAAACTCAGATTTATATTATGCAGTAAATAATTTAATTGAATTAAACACATTCAGCGCATCAATTTGTAACAAACCATGATAGTCATCCTTTTGAAACAGATCCTTCACATAGCTACAATACAACACAAAATACCTTTAAGGGGTTAAGCCTGGGGTTGTTAGTCAAGGATATACAGAGCTCTTCCATAGTTTCTTGATTAAAGAACAACCATACAGTTGCTTGACGTTAGCAGGTGCAACATAACATTTACGTTTACCTGCACCATTGATAGGAAAAGGATTTGCGTAGGTCTTGTGTTTGAATTTCTACTTACCATTACTGTCAAGACTCTAAATAACACTTTTAGGAAGTGGGAACAATTTTTTTTGCCATACAGTTTTCAAATATACATCATTTTATGTATATACCTAATTCGTGAAATTTCTCGCATCTTTGTTTCACACATTTAATTTTTGGGCAACTTAGATTAGTGCACATTTAATCTCCCCAAGGGCATTACGGTAACTAACATTCACAATTATATTTAATTTTAGGATTAAATTTGGTTGGGAAAATATACTATACTTTAAATATCGTATTTATTTTTTGCCTTGTAATTTCCACATACCTTTCAAAGGAAATATTTCACACACATCAAGTTTTATGCATACCAAAATGCGTGGAAAATTATTACTTTAATGCAACAAATTGTTTAAGTAGCAGCTTTCAGTGGAAATCTCACAAAATATATAAAGGTCTCTTTCCGCTCTGGTCTTGTTTACTAGTTAAGTGTGGTGGCTACAACATCACTTATTGTGGTAAAACTATTCAGCACTTTAAGGTCAGAATGTGCAAGCACTTCGCACCTTACGAGAAAATTTCTTGAATTCCATGCTTTTTGACCTTTTCTGTGAAATTCATAACAGATGCACCTTTATTTATCTTAAAAAGATTTATATACTAAATAAGCACTAATTAAATTTAAAAGATTTTTACTGTTAATTTAAATCATTATGGTATCTTGGTTTTTGCATCTAAAAATCCTTACGCCACAGTTCAGCACAGGCAGCTAATTAGTGCACCACAAGGAGATATCAAATCTACCATATCTTTGTGACTTTACTAAGGTAAATAGCACATCTCTTGAGCACCAATTCATGCATCAAGAAATAACATAGAGAACAGGTATTAAAATTCTATGTTATGTTTTAAAGCATAGTTTAGAAACTATCTTGTAATAAATTTAAAATTAATTTGATGTTTTTCCTCATCAATTTATACCATTTTCAAGGGCTTTTATGTAGGAGCATAAAATTAAGATGGCTGAAGTTTACTGTAGACTATAAAGAAGAGAATTAGTTTTTTTATTAAAAAGATCAAAATTTTCAAATTTTTATGATAATTAAAAAAAAAAAAAAATTAATTCACTTAAGGTAGTAATGCAACATATATTTGTTTGCAAAAATTTACACAGATAAATGTGTAATTATTTGGCTAGTATCTGGGTTTGGACTAGCAGGTCATAATTCACAATTTGCAAATCGAATGCTGTCTTTGTGAATCATTTTAAGAAAAAAGTCACCTAAATTTCTATAACGGTTATTGCAACAAAATAACCATTAACATGGGATCAATGGCAAGCGGCCTACAGTACTCCCAGATCACAGCTGCAAAGAGGTTTTCTTCTCTACAGTCAGCAATTTTCAAACTGACTTCATACATCTATAATTTAAACTCTGAGTTTTGTTTCTCTTTGCAAAGATAAGTTTTTCTACTTCTTTTTTTCTTGTGAAGGGTAGTTCCAGGGGCAAAGCCCAGAGGCAGACCGAGAAAGACTTGGCAGGAGGTTATAAGGACAGACTTGATACAGAGGAAGTTGAGTTTAGATCTAACACAGTCTAGATCAGATTGGAAGAGGGTCATTAATATACCCCGTCCAACCCCATGCTAGCATGGAAAACGGACGTTAAGCCGAGAATGATGATGAAGGGTCTCTTTAAGAGACGAGAGGAGTTGAACATACCTTAGTTTAAAGAGGCCATTATGAAAGTACCATGAAATGCCAAATAGTGATGGTGTTACTTTAAGAAACACCCTGACTGGCCAGTGAACGGTTATCATTTTAAAGGGCAACCAGCCTAATTAATAATTAATCATCAATAATTAATTGAGCCCCTAACCTTTAGTCATGAAACTTTCCAGAAATTTGTCTTCCATACTACCCTTTCTGTCGTATTGCCTTGCACATTAATACCTTTCTTGTGATACGATATTAAGAAGGCACCTTGTGACACGATGTTCAAGTGGTCATCCGCTCAGGAAATTCTTGAATATTATAGATTTTGTTGGTTGGAGTGTTGTGGGGAAACCCTTCATTAGAAATTAAATTTCCATCATTTTTTCTCTGAAAACAACTTAAACAAGAATATAACAGTTTTCTACATAGATACCTTAGGTACCCACAAAACTTAATACCCACAAGAAATATCATAAAGTGCGATTTGTGATTTAAAAAAATGGTTGAACTGTAAAAATCTGTTAAAAAAAGCAATGGTAAAAGAAACATTGCATAAAGCATAACAGTGATTTGTCAGCTTTCAGACATTTTTAATGTTCTTATAATCATTCATTTTTTGCCTTTAGGATCTTGTGTTTCTGAAAAATCTATAAACTTACTAATAACATCTTACCCCGTTATGGTCCTGCTTTTTTATCAACCCTCCACCACAATATTGGTAATAAAATCCATGAGATAAAAACAGAATCTTAGAAAGCAAAAAAAATCGTTTTAAAATACTGCTTGTGTACTAACCGACCAATCAAATTTGCCACTAGTCTTAACCAGTGGCAATTTTTTTATTTCAATTATGAATACGCTTTTCTTGTAACACAATTCTAGAGAGTATTTTTTCTTTTGTGTTGAATGCTACGCTATTCTCCATCTTTGCAATCACATTTTTCGCTTTGTTAATAACTTTTGTGATCTCTCTAAATTTAAATTGAAAATAAATGTTGATTTTAAAAACAATTTCTCAAAATCTCAATTTTGAAAAAAAAAATTGTTTTTAAAAAATAAATGTCAATTTCTAAAATGAATTACGATTTTGATCAAAAATTTAAATTTTAATAAATTTTAATAGATTTTTAAAAAAACTAGTCGTCAGCCTGGGAAAAATTCAATGGGGGATTGCCCATCGCACCTATTTCTCACATCACATTTCGTGCATTTTTGTCACCTGTTGAAGTAACAAACTTAGCTTGGATGGGAGTTATTACTATAATTATATAGGTGCGATTATTATTACCCATTGTGTACTACAATGGTCTCATTGATACTTAAAAAAGGAAGAAAACTGTTATGAATTAATCTGACACCATAAAGAAAGAAAAGTGAAATAATTTTTTATAAAAATGTTTGAAAAAAAATGTTCCAATTCCAAAAGTACTAAAATTTCATGCTGTGAGACTATTTCTTCAAAAAAATAAGAAATATTTATAATGCCCACAGTCAAAACCTTTTTAAATTCACTCTGTTTTCCTTTTTTTCATACAGAAATTGAGAAAACAACTTAAACTGTAAAAGACGTGTAAAATAAACTTTAACATCAAAAGACGTCTATATAGCCTACAGGAGACGAGTTTTAAAAATGCTTGTCACGGAAACAGTTTCACAAAAGCAAAATCATACAGGAGACTAAATAACAGAGTCCTCAACTCAGTACATTGTAAAACCAAGGGCAGGGGAGGGGAACTACGGGGACTTTACTTTGTAATATATGTTGATGCTCGCCTAAACGACATAAGATAAAAATTGAGGGGGAAAAAACTTAATGCCATTATCTAGCTATCGCTACTTTGAGTAAAAAGAATTGAGCAACAGACAACACGGAACATCGCAACTCTTGTTGTGATTTTTTTTTGTGCAAGATCCGGTCGGTTTTACCAACCAAATGTTAGTGACGTAATGTGGTCATTCCCCGAGGTGCGCATGTGCGGGTCGTCCTGAGGAAATGGTGGCGCGGGAAGCGAGACAGTAACTCATCTGGCAGAAAAAGTAAATAAAAAATATGGATCCTCAACTTATAACCAATATATTTCAGCATACTTTAGAGCCATCTCCTGAGGCTAGAGCAGAAGCTGAAGCTCGATTAACCCAGGTAATCTATTTGATTTTTTAAAGCGAAATATATGCCTCAAAAAGCAAGGATGGGTGTGCTTAAGCTGGCTAAATTTTCTTTCTGAAGAGTTAGTTATATTTCTTTATTTTATGTGTATATCTGTGTAATACTCTTATCAATCAAAGATCCCAACCTTGATTATTTATTAAGAAAACTTTCTGTATGAAATACAATTTTCTAACCTAATCTATCCTAATATAGTTGCAAATGCAGTTGGCAAAACAAGGGTGTCGATAAGCCGCATACGCCGTAAAAAGTGCGGGCGTTTTCGGGCGAGTTCAGCGTTTTGAAAAAAATTCAAGTATTCACCCGAAAAAACCCGCATAGGCCCGAAAAATACCCGAAAAAAACAAAAAACAGACACTAATATGATTCAAAAAAACTATAAAAATTAAAATAAACTTACTATGTGGTAGCGAAATTCTTAAAAGAACTGTTTTTGATGGTTTTTGATAAAGTTTACTTTATAAATAATTTATATATAAACTTTATTAACCCCAACTATCGTCCGCATGGATTGTTACAAGGAATTGCATTTCGGGAATGTTCCGGGCGAGTTCGGGAAAGTGCGGGCGGTTTCGGGAAAGTGCGGGCGGTTTCGGGGGTCAACCACCAATTTTATTTGAAAAGTTGCCCGAACTCGCCCGTATATATGCAGGCGTTTGCGGCTTATCCGCACCCTCTTTTGGCAAAGCGATAGCGCAGTCAGTAAAGCAATCACCCAGCAAGTTTTCATGTGATGTAGCAAATGTTGTGAATGGGAGTGCATATAATGAGTAGCGTGACTCAATGTTTTGATTTTGCATTGAGGACAATGACACTCCACACATGCACCAGCAAAATAGAAACAACAGATGACAACATTTTAAAATATTATAATAAAAGACTCGTAAAGTCTGCTCATAAACAGATTTCAGTGCATTTTAAATCTTGTATTCCTAAAAATCTATTAATTAACGTAAATAGCCAATTTGGCCTATATTGTCCTTCTGGATGCGTGCACATGTATGGGACTTTGTAAACAGTCGCAACTCATCTAGCTAGCTATAAGATGTAAATTCGCATATATAAGGCGTGTTTTCAAATAAAATTCCCAACTTTCTTCTGAAAACTGCCTGATCATTCTATGTCCAATAAACCAAAATCAGGAGAATTTCCATGTCAACCAACTCGGGTTTTCTTGAAATTTTCACAACAAGTTTTTATCACAATTAGATATGAAAATTCTGAACTTTTTATTATTGGGAAATTTTTGTTAAGAGGAAGGGGGACTGCAATTTCTAAGAAAAAATTGTTAAGAATGAGAATAAAAAATTTTGTTTGTCTATTTTATAACAAATTGTAGTTTCAACTTTTGGTCTCATAAAGGTAGCTACAAAGTATGCACAACATTGCAGTTAAAAATAAGAGATTCGAGAAGTAATTTACAGCATTGAAAATCATAAACAACCACTAAAATGAAAAAATCTTGGGAAATTTTGTGCTTCTATGCTAAATTTTTGTTCAGATTTGGCTGATTTTAGAGAAAATGAAGGTGAATAGTATTTTCAAAACATCTGTCATCTGAAGAAAGTGTTGACCTATAAGTCCCAAACATTTACCAACATGTGCATCACATCTACCATATTATGTGCATCACATCTACCATGTTTATTTTTACTCTATGTTAATGATTTAATTAACTCAATAATTTTTTCAGAAATTTTTCATTTTGCAGATGACACTTGCATGTTATATGCTAACCATAATCTGAAAAAAATGCAGAAGCATTTAAATATAGATTTAAATAATGTATATATAAATGGCTAACTGCAAACAAAATAGCATTAAATGTAGCAAAGACTGAAGTCATTCTATTTAAGCAAAGAAATAAAGCAGTCAACTATGATATAAGGCTGAAATTAAATGGAAAAAAACTTGAATTCTCATCTCATGTAAGATATCTAGGTATATATTAATAGATGAATTTCTAGATTTGGATTTTCACATATCTTATATTGGCAATAAATTAAGAAAAACAAATGGAGCTCTTTGCAAAATAAGATATTATGTGCCTAAGGATATCCTACTTTCAATTTACCATGCATTATTTTCTTCTCATATTTCTTATAGTCCGCAAGTGTGGGGTCTCACTTCAAAGTCATGTAGAATTTTTCGCTTACAAAAAGCTGCTCTCCGAATCATTACTTTTTCTAATTTCAACTCACCATCAAATCCTATTTTTCTTAATCTTAATATTCTTACTCTTTCAGATCTTATAAAATTTCTCAACATTATTTTAACATTTAATATTATAAATCTGCATTCTCCAGGTAATATTTGTGATATTTTTAAATTGGTCTGCCATTCATCTAATCATTCAACAAGAAGTAAATCCATTAAACTTCTAGCTAGACCTTCTGTTAGGACTACCTCATTTGGTCTCAAATCTATACGTTACCAATCTATTATTAATTGGAACAATATCCAACAACACTTTCACCAATACGACCTAGCCTCTCTCACTCTAAAACAACTAAAAAAATCTGCAAAACTTATCTTCTGGATTGCTATAACACTAATCTCTCCACTGCATAAAAAAGATTTTACTAAAAAAATTTTTTTTTTGTAGTGTCATACTGCTTATTGCAATCGTTAGATCTTATATAGGTGCCC
The DNA here is from genome assembly GCA_030067915.1 of Hydractinia echinata. NCBI lineage: Eukaryota > Metazoa > Cnidaria > Hydrozoa > Anthoathecata > Hydractiniidae > Hydractinia > Hydractinia echinata. The sequence continues at coordinate 158,570 of JASGCC010000036.1, read as the reverse complement.
ATCACCTACATTAGGGATCGTCTCCAAGATCGTTTCAGTTTTGATACGAATTGAAACGATTTTCATCGTATGGAAATCGTTTCAATATTTTTTTTACATCGTTTCATAATCGTATCATGAAACGAATTAAATGTTTCATATTTTATTTGCGAAACGATTTTGTATAAACTACGTAAAAATGAAACGGTTGTGAAACGATTTTGAAACTATTTTGAAACGATTAGAAAAAATTCTGAAACGATTTGATACGATTGTCAAAATATTATTTGTGATACGATGTCTTTGAAGTTATTGAAACGAATTTTATCGCATTTTAAAAGTTTAAGAACGAAAGGCGGCGATAGAAATGATTTTTTAGATCGCATTTTAAAAATTTAAGAACGAAGAACGGCGATAGAAAAGCTTTTTTAGATCGCGTTTTAAAAATTTAAGAACGAAGAACGGTGATAGAAAAGCTTTTTTAGATCGCATTTTAAAAATTTAAGAACGAAATGCGGCGATAGAAATGCTTTTTTAGATCGCATTTTAAAAATTTAGGAACGAAGAACGGCGATAGAAATGCTTTTTTAGATCGCATTTTAAAAATTTAAGAACGAAATGCGGCGATAGAAAAGCTTTTTTAGATCGCGTTTTAAAAATTTAAGAACGAAATGCGGCGATAAAAAAGCTTTTTTAGATCGCGTTTTAAAAATTTAAGAACGAAGAACGGCGATAGAAATTCTTTTCTAGATCGCGTTTTAAAAATTTAAGAATGAAGAACGGCGATAGAAACGCTTCGTTAGATCGCATTTTAAAAATTTAAGAACGAAATGCGGCGATAGAAATGCTTTTTTAGATCGCATTTTAAAAATTTAAGAACAAAGAACGGCGATAGAAATGCTTTTTTAGATCGCTTTTTAAAAATTTAAGAACGAAGAACGGCGATAGAAAAGCTTTTTGAGATCGCATTTTAAAAGTTTAAGAACGAGGAACGGCGATAGAAATGCTTTTTTAGATCGCATTTTAAAAATTTAAGAACGAAGAACGGCGATAGAAAAGCTTTTTGAGATCGCATTTTAAAAGTTTAAGAACGAAAAGCGGCGATAGAAATGCTTTTTTAGATCGCATTTTAAAAATTTAAGAACGAAAGGCGGTGATAAAAAAGCTTCGTTAGATATCGCATTTTAAAAGTTTAAGAACGAAAAGCAGCGATAGAAAAAAAATACGTTGAAAAAGTAATGCCCTAGAATTACTTAATAAATACGAAAGTTAAAAATTTTAAAACTTTCTCCTTATTCTCATTATCACCTACCATACGTAGGTTTTATTGAGAGACCTTTATTAGATTAATAATTTCTTTTATTCTTTTATGTTAAAATAATGTAAAAGAAACACCTTGAAACGATTTTGAAACGATCTAAAATAAATATACTGAAACGATCATAATGATACGATTTTGAAACGAATTATGGTATGTGAAACGATTTCAAGTAAATATAATAAAACAATCTTGAAACGATTATGAAACGATTATGAAACGATTTTATTTTTTAATGAAACGATTTACAAAATAGTGAAACGATTTCCATACGATCTGAAACGATTTCAAAAAATTAAACATTACTTTAAAATCTTTTTAAATTCGTATCACATGCTATGCTAATTAAAAAATGAAACGATTTTTTTTGAAACGATCTCGGAGACGATCCCTTAGTATTTATACTATCTGATGGTCTGCCCGTAGGTATTTATTTAATGTAAAATATACAGTTATCTCACACGAAATAAATACTACTACTACTACTACTATTGATTTTTCTGAGTCTCTTGGACTGTGTAATTAAAGGACCACAGACATACATCCAATTTGCATCGCATCAAAAGTATCATTTGCTTAAATGTCAATTTCTTGGAATAAGTAAAAAGATAAAACAAAATAAGTTTTATTTATTTATTTCTGGTTGATAAGGCCCTTGAAAAAATCCACTTAGGCAGGAGAAAAATGAAAAAAAAATTGTTATTTCAATTTTGATGACATCAGCAATGACCCATCGTTGCATCAAAAAATATGTTTTAAATATTTCTTTACCTGTTACCTCTAGACCTTGAAACGCTGATGAAGAAAATGTATAGGATCATGTGCTTTTGACGAATGGTTAAGGATATATAAGGGTTTAGAATTTTTGATGACATCAGCAATGACCTACTAACGTACAAAAAAAAATTTAGAAATTTTTATACCCATTGCTTCTATTGTGCAGAATTTGAAAAAGTTATTTTGATGACATCATCAACCCCTCTGTTCTGAAACGGTTGGTATGACCCAGCTTTGGAGAACTTACTCAATTTGATCCCCAGTGGCCCCTATTAGCCGCACGTAAGATGACGTCAGTTATTTCCAGCCATTTCCAAGATATAAGTCCTTAAATATAAAAGTACAATGTCATTGCTTTGCTAAGTTGAAAAATGCTATTGACGCCAGTCTAATGCGTAGACACCTGGAAAATTAAAGGGAACCCAAGGTATAAAATGATTTTGGACTTATATTATAGAGCTTAAAAAGTAGGCTAACAAGTCTTTTTGAATTTTTTAAAAAACTCTTTTCGTTCTCAAGATATTCACATTTAAAGAATTTCAAAATTAATTATGCTGCATAAATTATGATGTCATATTTAAGTAATAGCAAATTTTGACATTTTCTGTCATCAGTAATTTTTGCATTCAAACTTTATCAATGCAGAGATATTTTAACGGTGAATTGATTAACATAATTTTTTTTGCCGAAATGACACTCGTTTGCTTGTCCCAGGCCAAGGAAAATGGACACATCTACTTTGCCTGTTACAGACAGACACAGTCTTCGTTTTATTATAGAGACTAGTTGATAAGACCTGTGGAAAAATCCACTTGGGCAGAAGAACAATGGAAAAATAGGTTGTTTTAGATGTTTTGCTGACGTCTGAAGTGCATATCCAAAAATAATTTCGTGAAAAAAATTTAAATCTTTGACAAACAGTTGCAGAAATTATTGTGGTTTAAATGTTTTTTGATGACGTCATTAACCAGTCCAATCCAAAACAGATTTAGGGACTCAGGTTCGGAAACTCACTTAAATTGGTCCCATGTGATACCTAGTAACCCACGCAGTGAAAAATGACTAACGTCACCACCTTGTTTTTCAAGTTTTTTGGCCCTAAAGTTATAACTGCAATGCAATGGCTTCACCAGTCTAAGTTAAACATATTGACGTCAGTCTAAATGCATTGACGTCACGCTGTAACGTCAGAAGGATTAACAAATTAGACATAAATAACACCATCTCTATCCTCAAAAAAGCTAATGGAGCTCTTGCAAAAATTCACCATTTCGTTCCCAAATGTGTCCTCCTTCAAATTTATTATGCTCTTTTCAATTCTCAAATTCAATATTGCTCTTTAGTGTGGGGTCAAAAAAGTTTTCTCACCCGTTGGATAGAAGTTCTTCAAAATCATGCAGTCCGTATTATTTCTTTTAGTACCTTCATGAGAGTAGCATTGAATCAATGCTACTCTCAATCCTCTTTACTGGAACCTTAGCCTACTTAGATTCTCTGATACAATCTCATCCTATAATATCATTTTTCTTCTGAATATTTTTTATAAAACTCTTCCTGACAGCATTCTCAATACCTTTAACATGAATTTTTTTCATTCTCACCACACTCGTGCTGGTGAAAAGGGCTTTTTAAATCTACCTCATGTCCACTCAACTGCCTTTGGTAAAAAATCCATCAAATTTCTTGCAATTAATTCTTGGAACAATCTTCAATAAAAATAGCATTGAAATGAAAACAATCCTTCATAAACATTTCATAAACTCGTATAAAAGCTAATTACATTTTCAAATTGCGCCTGCTTTTAACAGTCCCTCTAAATTAAAATTTATCACTGTGATTACTTTGCCTAAATGTTTGTCTTGACCTTGTGTTGTTTTGTGGTTTTGTCCCATGTGATGTTTTTCCAGGTAGCCATTACACTTTTTAAGCTTTTGCTTCGTGGTGGTTATAAGGCAATTTTGATAAGTTTACATGAATAATTTTTATTATTATTATTGTATTCATACTATCTGATGGAAAATAAATAAATAAATAAATAAATAAATAAATAAATAAATAAATAAATAAATAAATAAATAAATAAATAAATAAATAAATAAATAAATAAATAAATAAATAAATAAATAAATAAATAAATAAATAAATAAATAAATAAATAAATAAATAAATAAATAAATAAATAAATAAATAAATAAATAAATAAATAAATAAATAACCATAATTTGTTCGGCAACATCAAAGAATAATGAAGATATCCACTTAGGCGGTCACAGACGGACACAACTTTCGTATTATTATATAGATATAGACCTGGTCACGCAAGTGATTAGTGAAACATTGTCTTGTTTTCAAATTACAAAAAATGTGTAAGGTAATTACAGTTCTGAATAGCAAGAAGCTAAATTCGCTAAAACACACTATAACCTGCAATACATACTGTGCTGTGGGCACAGGCGTTCGTTTCTATAATTTCCTACTGTATGTGGCTATTAAAACAAAATCTAAAAAGTTATGCAGAACGTTATTTTTCAACAAAATTCATACAGCAATTAAAGTGGTGGATTAATTTGTTTATGGTGTTTATTTAACAATACCTAAAAGCAGGTAGCCAACAAAAGTGATTTTTTATTGACAAATTTTGAAAATATGTTGACTCGTGTTATAGATCCATACGAACAACCATAAATATTTTAATGTTGGATTGAAAAATTAATTGTCAATTGAACATTACCTTGTTGTTGTACCTTGTTGTAGGCTTTCAAAGAAAGTCTTCAGGATTAGCAGTTGTGTGCCAGTCCTCCATTGGATTGAAAATCCAGTTTACACCAATGTGTGCATATGTATAATCGAGTTTGAATCAGCCCGTCTTAACGTGGTGTATCCTACCAGTTGTGGTTCATCTGGTATCTGGAATAGATATTTATCAAGGCTGTTTTTAAAGAGGTCATGTGTGCAACCAGACATATTACGGATGGGTTTGGGGAGAATATTAAAGAGCTTTATTCCATGGATTGGTAAACTGAACTCTGCCACCCTACTGTATGGACCACACTGAAGTTTTGCTTTCCGCCCATGCCGAGGATGATGATAGCTTTGGATTTTCAGATTGACATTTGGTACCAACTGTTCCGTGATTTTCCAAATATAAATTATTCGGTACCTTTCCCTTCTACGCTCCAATGAATACAATTTCAGTTCCTTCAATGCTTTCCAATAGTTGTGATTGGTCAAGTTTCGGATTTTTCGTATATAGGACCATTGCAATGCCTCTATCATCTGTATCTCTTCAACTTTATGTGGACTCCATAGGACTGAACAATACTCTAATAGAGGAAGAACCAGAGTTTCCACATGGTCATAAGGTGATCCTTCGTTCTGGTGTAAAAAGTTCTTAAAATCCAAGACATCATGTTTTTACTGTCATTTACTACTTTCAATATGTGGGAATGAAAGGAGCAGTTGGTGGATAATATGACACCAATATCTTTCAGTTCCTCACGTGATGATGGATCCAGAGGGGGAAAGATACGATATGCAATTTTTCAGGCTGTCGTTCGTGTCATAACGCATGACCTCAAACTTTAGATCATTAAATTTCATGTTTGCATCTTCTGCCCATTCATAAATTTTCTGAAGGTCACTTTGCAACTTGCCCATGTCCCTGAGAGAGTCGATGCTCTTGGTAACCCTTGTATCATCAGCAAATGACCGTACAATACAAACATTCAGCTTTTTAGCCATCAGGTACAAGTTAGTTAAGAATGAGAGAGTTGCTGGTTCAGATGCTTGGTTCTCATGTTTGGGGTTCATGGATTTAAGGTCCCCCCACTAGTCTAGTCCCTAACATGAAAAAAAAATAATGACACAAGTAAAAAACGCGAATACACACCACTGCATGCCATAAAATTTGTTGATACACGAACATCACACATGTGGAATGAGTAATGGCGTGCAAACGTCTACATACCATCATTTTTTTCTCTTGGTGAAGCATGGATAGTCTAGCAGTAATACAATTTAAATTACATATTTTCATCATATATATAATAATTATAACAAAGGAGGGTGTTACAACTAGTATAGTCTGTAAATTTAAAAAAAATAGTAATAAAATTTAAAAAGTTAGTAAGAGATAAGAAACGTGTACCATTTTGAAATTGAAAAAACTGTGGTATAATGCTTGATTTTATTTTATTTATATAGATAAGTGTTATATATATTTATATATATACATAGTGTTAAATATAATTTTAATAAACAATTAAAAGAAAAATGTGTATTATCCAGTGTAATGTGTGCAACACAATGAAGCTTACTAAGTAGTTTTTTGCTGTAACCTCACTCACTGAACAAAAATCTCATTATCAAAGTTTCCTTAAAAGTTTATTTTGCTCTGAAGTTGTTCTAGCTTTTTCCTTTTTAGTATGTGTGTTTTTCAAGTACCAACAATTCCACCACACTCAAGTTCATTACATCGACTTGAACCTAAGCATTGTTTATCTCGTTTTGTACATATTGGGATCCACCATTCTGTTGGTACTCTTTCAGGTTGTAAACAGTGATTTTTGTTAACAGCCATCCTTATAGGCAGATATCTTGATTTAAACGGAACCAGACCATCCCTGGATAAGAAAAATTTAACAAGAGATTATAAGGGGAGACAGAATAATAAAAAGGTGTGAGAAATAATGTTATGACGTAAAATGTAAGAATTTTTTTTTCCCTATTCCCTATACATTTGGAATTTTTAATTGGTGAAAAGACATTGTATAAAGTAAACTACAGGCTTTCCCAGCTATGGATGTGTAATAAGATAATAAAATTATTCTTTAATATTTCCCAAAAATTTCTACAGCTTTTTTTGTCATCACAGACCTCATAATTTTTTGTTGATGACAATCCCATAAATTTGAATCTATACATCAGTTTCCAATCAAATCTTGTGAGTAAACATAATATATAGGGCCTATACAAACTTACCCACAAAATTTTATTCCTTGAATTTTAATTCCTTTTATTGATATGGCCCCTAGGTTTTAAAAGCAGACAATTGAAAGTATGACATTATTTAGGAATATTCTGGTCCTCCTAATGGCAGTGGTTTCCCTATTTAATTGTTGCTCTCTAACAGAGCCATCCTCTAATATATGCGTCACTATAACCGTTGAAACAAAAATAGAGCTGCAACGTATCCAGAACAATTTGGATACTGGTATACCAGTATGGGAACCACGCACTGCAGTTTTTCTATGGCAATTCCCAAATTCTGGATATGTTGCTGTTGATAAGAATGTGATTTTATACCTATTGACTTCTATTTGCAGCAGCTTTGAATTTAGAGAAGGTAATTCCCACCGCTCACTTTGTTTATCCCAAAGCTTATCCATTAATTTTGTATATTTACTCCCTGGTTTAGTTTTCTATAAAAAAAAGCATTTTATTGTTTCATATGTGCTGTATTGGTCAACAACCTACTAAACACTTAAACACTTTAGTTTAAAAAACATTTAACTTACATATATGTGAATATGCATTGGCGTCAAAAATGTACCAAGACTCAACATTATAAGTGTTCCTCTAAAAAAGTAGTGACCCTCAATATTGGGATGGCTTCCAACAATGGCATCTATTTTAACATCACTCAGATCTCGAATGATCTCTTTAATTTTATCTGCTGGCATTAGATTGTCTTCTTCACCCCAGTGTAAATAAATTATTACAACATCAATTCCACTCTAAAAGCAATGATATATGTTAAAAATAAAAACTTTGTGGTGGCAAAAGAATTGAAGCCATTTTTTCACTTTAAACAATCTTATATACATTTTACATATTTCACAGAGGTTGTTGGAGACAAGCTTTAAAAATACTTGTCATAAACACAGTTCCACCAAAGCAGAACTGTACAGGAAACTCAATAATAGAACCTCTCCTTGCAAAATGGAAGGCAGGCCTTCTTGCGTGAGTATATCATCCTGGAACTTTTTTCATAAGATATGGAAATGGTAAAATTTGTAGTGTTTTTTTCTATTTCCGCCAGCAAAGGCGGAATCTTTAAAATCGCCTGAGGAGATAGATAGAGAGATAGATAGATAGAGACAGCGCAGCTAGGCTGGACGCCCGAAACTTATCCAGGCTAAAGCCTAAATCCTCGGTTTGACAGATTTTTTTCTGAGAACGAGTCTAAAATGAGTTTTAAGCCAATAAGAATCCTAACAGTGCAACAAATTGTTTTATTATCCAATGAACAATACTTATATGCTATCAAAAGTACATGTTATAAAAGAAAAAATAAGAATATGTAGTCTGAAAATAACCTTTCGTAACTGATTATGTAAAAAAAAAATTTGCTGCCACTACCTTTTTTAGATATTTTCCAAGCTGTTTTTCAGAGAAAAAGAGAAAATAGATAAATTTTCAGCCTTGCCGTTGTTCTTATTTTGTTTTTATTGTTCATCAATTTTCAGGTTTATTATTTTTCTTTTAAAATTGTTCTTATAGAGAAATAAAGTTTATGTAAATTAAGTTAGCTATGATTTACAGTTACAATAATAATCAAAAATTGAATTTTAAAATTTTAGAATATTCAATGATTTGTTCCCCCATATTACTCAGTCCTCTTCAAAGTTCAGTACTTTTTCAGATTATTGCTAATGGCGGAAATCTTTAAGCCGCAGGGCTTCTTGTTTTCTTTTAATTTGTCAGTCTGTCATTTAGTAGGACCTGCATTATCAAATTATTCCACTAAAATTCAGTAGACAGATTTTTACAATGTTTTTACGTTTAAGGTAGCGGTATGGTAAATTACACCTCTTCTGTATAAAGCTTTTTTTTTTCAACTTTCCTTTTAAAAAAACATTATAAAAGTATATTATGTACTTGTTAACAAAAGTTTGTTCTACAATATGACGGAAAAATGTTGTAACAGATTAAAAATATAGTCGAAAGTCTTAAAAAGTAGGTGTGGCCAACTGTGAAGGGATTAGTCTCAAAAGTATACAAGTTTTCAGAAAAAAAAAATGTCGACATGTTCAGCATAGTCTGAATTTAAATCGTTTGTATCATTTTTTTCTCAACTTTAATCGTTTTGAAAATATGACGTAAAACATCTATAAGATCATGAAATTAACACTCAAATTTTTTTCCTTTTTCTTTTAATCACTTTTGCATCCAAATCCACTGACCAAAAATTAAAATGAGACACACGATTATGGATCTAACACTCGTGAAGCCGAAAACGAAAATTTCATGGCGTCATCTAATGTATTTTTGAGTATGTATCAGAATGTATTTCTGAGAGACAGAAAGAGTTCAGATGAGCTAAGAAGCAGGCTAAGTATCCGTAGAATTAAAGATGTTATCCAGATAAGAAGATTGAATTGGCTGGGGCACTTGGAAAGAATGGAGGAGGATAATTGGGTAAGAAAGTGTAGAGACTTGATAGTTCCTGGGGCAAAGCCCAGAGGCAGACCGAGAAAGACTTGGCAGGAGGTTATAAGGACAGACTTGATACAGAGGAAGTTGAGTTTAGATCTAAAACAGTCCAGAACAGATTGGAAGAGGGTCATTAATATACCCCGTCCAACCCATGCTAGCATGGAAAACGGACGTTAAGCCGAGAATGAATGAAATGAATGAAAAACAGATCCGTTTTAAGAAGAGTAGGCAACCGAAAATTTTATGAAAAAATTATTTAGAGATATTTGTTAACAAAGTTTTTTCTTTCGACCTGTGATTGTTTACAAGAAATTGAAAAGAGACTTAATTATTAATTAGTTATTTAAAGTGAACTTGTGTAGAACTCTTATTCAACACATTTTCTGCATAAAAATGCCCCCGTCATAATAAAGCAAAATAAATAACTCTCAAAGCATTTGTGTCTGATATGATGATATTTTTTCTCACGTCAGGGGGTTTGAAGGTGAAATATGGATATAAATGTTCAAAAACTGAAAATGTAATAATCGAGAAAATGATTCTATTTAACTCTCATTTTTGTTTTTGTGAGAATATTTGTTATAATAAGAATATAAAAATGTCAAAAGCAAATAAAACATCGCAGAGAGGTCGGGTTGTTTTGATTCTATCATGGATCATTTTCACTACCCGAGGAGAAAGCGATATAGGAAACAAGGCCTGTGCGTCTGATGAAGCCCTTGTTTCTTAGGTCATCCCTTTACCCACACAACATCCTTTCTCTACATACGATACTTCGAATCGTCCACTGGGGAGTAGGGACACCCAATTGAAAAACAATAATAAAAAAATTACGAAATGCTATATTACATATTTCAACCATTTTTCCAGTGCTTTTTGTCTCGCTTATATCTCACACCTTATGCATAAATATTGCGTAAACAGAAAGTTCTCAATGCTGAAGGTCAGATTTTTTTTTAGTAAACCTGAGCCATAACTCATTTCGTGCACAGAAATATTTGATCGCCAGAACAAAGACATATGAAGTGGAATATTTTATAACACTAAATCCTTCAATTTTTAGGACACATTTTGGAATAAAAATTAGTTCATTGGAAAGAGCAGTTTTAAAAGTAAAATGTTCCTTTAAAAAAAAAAGTAAAAAAAATAATTTATTTACCATACTGCTACTTTAAATGATTAGTTCATTGCACAATCAAAGAATAAAAACAAAACAAAATGGTATATGTGATGTTGCGAACTAGGAAAGAAATGAAAGAAATGTAAAGGCAGAAATAATTCTTGTATAGATATTTTTTTATGCTCATAATTCTACGGAATTGTTCACGTTGGCAATTAACGACATTGTGAATGCTGCCTTTGATTCCCTATGCTGTTACCGCATTTAAATTAAACCGTAAAAATCAACTTATAACCCGCGGGTTATATACCGTAAAATATGGTACTATACTTGTTTGTGGTTTTGTGTCCCAAATCTTATGTAATCTTATGTATACATAAGGCCTAATTGTGCCTCTTAACTCCCTTGACTATATATACAGTACATAAAATAGGCATTTACCATTCAATGATTGTCATAATCTAAGGAATAATCAATCAGCTTTCTCAAGCAAGGATCTTCAATTACTACGTTTTCTGTAGTATAATTGCCATTTAAAAATGTTATTTTATGGAAGGCCATTGTTTAACAACTCTTGTATCATTCTTGAAGATTTAGAATGTGCTTTTATTAATTAAATTAAATTATAACTAATCTAAAAAAACACATGCTGACTTATGTCCTCCTGAGGCACTCCCTCTTCTCACTCATGATACCTGTCATAGGATTATTTAACGTTTCAACCTTACAAATAAGATGGGTTTGCTAGAGAGGCAAGAATATTTTGAATGTGGGTTAGTTTGTATGCATAAAAATTTTGATGCACATTATATATAAGCATAAAAACACAAATAGGTTCAGGATTCTACCATACATGCAGTCTAAATTATTGTAAGTTCCTACTCGTACTACCATGTGCCAAAAATATTGAAGAATTCGGTACAAACTTGATAAGTACATACAGCAATCCCACATTCAAGATTATTGGAGACACTGGATCCGTTTTTAAACCCATGCCAAATAGGTGAGTTTACCAGAGAGCTGGGAATAATGGGTAAATATGGTATATGAATCAAGTTAAAACTTGACTTCTTACCTCACGTAGCGCAGTTACTTCTTCTTTGACAATATCTACATTGAAGACTGCTGGCCCAACTTCTGTTTGATTTCTTATTCTTGCACATCCTTCTAAACTCATACAGTATGATAGCAACCCAATTGTTACACCATTTGTTGCATATATTACTGGCTCCTGAAATTTTTTATCATAATTACATTTATCTGACCTACAATTCTTTCTTGATTAGGCTAATACCTTGCACACATTGATTTAAAACAGTTTTAATAATCCGAAATAGCAGTGCATGGAGATTTCTAGGTAATTTGATGAAGAAAATATGATGAAGAAAATATGTAAATATTATGTTTTCAGGCTTTTGGTTGGAAATGTCCCAGATGGGCAAGTTAAAAATATTGTGGTAAATACCAGCTCACAAAAAAAACAGATTTGTACAATTGTATTTGCCTTGCCTTGCCTTTGGATTTCTTGTCATTTTTTAAGGAAATCAAATAATAAAAAAAAATTTATAGCTTAAAAAATATCTTTGTACTGTGAGGTAAAATTAAGGTAGTGCTATAGTTGTTGTAAGTTATAAAGAAAGTAAACATTTACTTGTTTAATGTTTGATTTGAGTCCTATTGTGAATCCTGAAAATAAAGTGTTTTTCTGATGCAATATAGCAGCAGTGTAAGTTGCAGCTTCTGGACCATAATCAAGAATGTGATCATTTGCCAGGATGACAGTGTCTATGCCAGCATAACTGTGACAAAAATATACAGGTGTTAGTGGACATGCATAATGCAGGATTTTAATAATTGGCAGGGCTACTTCTACTTCCGAAAACGTAATGTATACAGGAGCAAAAACTGGAAAGTAGGAAAAATAGTGAAAAACTTCTGAAAACTCTTTGAAAATAACTTTTCAGAATCTTTTTTTGTTTGTTTGTTTATATCAGTGTTTTAGCCATCATGAAAGCTAACAGTTTTTTTTTTTTTACTTTTTGAAAAAGTGTACCACCCTAATTGGATTTTGGGCTCAGGCAAAGAACAGTGTACACATGCTTGTTCAAACATTTTCTACTGCATAGCTTTGTGTTTAAGATTTTTCTTCAGGAAGACACTGTGTACATGAGAGATTTTGTAAAAGATAATGAAACAAGTTAATGTTATAATTCTTGCCGAAACCTGTTAGAAAAAAATAATATAAACAATTTTTGTTACCTGAAGGACTTAACTGCTTCATCTTCTGCCAACTTCCCATCAGGCAATATGCTACTCTCATTATCATATTGAAAAACAGAATCAAGATTTACTGCTACATGATCTGCTTTTGCAAGATATCTCCGAATTCTATTGAAGGATTCGTTATACGTGCAAATTCCAGCTTCCACTTTGTATCTTACTATGCCGTCAAAGCCAACATTACCTCCAAAAATAATTTTGACAGTGCCGCTAGATCCATGCTTCCTGGTTTTTAATTTCTGTGCAGGTTTTGCAGGCTTTTTACTGATCTTGTGTCGAACAGGGTTTTGTGCCGGATGCTAAATGTTTTAATTGTTATTTTAATTTCATAATTTCACAGTTATTCAAGCCGTAACACAGAAAACACTTACATTTTTCATCAAGTTTATTTCTTCTTGAAAATCTGCTATTTGGTTTGTGAGCTGCGCCACTTCAGTTTCGATTTCTAAAGGTAGTGCACAGCTAGGTATAAATATCAGGCCTCAAAATTAGACCCAAAATTCGTCGGTATAAAATTGTCAACGGGGAAGTCATTTGCAACATCAATCAGTCCCAACACAAATAATGTGGTAAAGCCTCTTCAGTTTCGTGAGAATTGGATGAGATGTGTGAAAGCAACGGAAAATGTAACAAAACAAGAATAATAGTTTCTTTAGAGTGTAGTTAAGTTGCCTCATACAAAGCATATAAACCATTAAAAACTATTTTGAAAAAATCAATTGACAACTAGTATGAACTCCTACTGCACAATTAAAACACTTTAGAATCTCTTGTGGGCAAATTCAATTATTGTGAAAAACTGGAGAGAAAAAATTATTGTTCTGCTCGTGAAAAATTAAAATTTGTCTAATATTATTAAATATGCATTTGTAGTAATTATTTTATTAATGTAAGATTATTTTGTATTTTTTATTTATTACAAATGCCTTTTTCTCTGATAAAAAAGAAAATTATTGTCAGTTAATAATATTAAGAAAGTACTGTTTTCGTTTCAAAACTAGGTGTCTCTAATAATTGAAATATTAAAATTTATATACAGATGAAATATGGGTAAATTTTAGGACTTTGGACAAGTTTTTAACACTAATTTTGAGGGCTGAACATCGCTATTTCATTGATATGCTGATATCAACGGCTTTGCTTTTTATTCTTTATCTTTGTTTAAATATGAGTTTCAAAATTACCAGCTATGGCTATGTTAAAGTAGATTACAAAAAAGATATTTACACATTATTTTTAAAACGGATGCATATTCTTGCTAGAATTTCAGAAGAATGCAACAATGCGTTTGATTGGAAATGTGCTACTGATGATATGGCTTTAGCCTAGCTAACTTAGTTTTCTTCAAGGAGAATCTGATATGGTTTTCTCTCTAATAAACATTTGAATGTGAATGAACTGCTATTAGAAAATATCAAATCAACGACAGAATACAACACTTTTAATGAATTTTGTTTACAAGAATGGTTACTATCAACAATGTAGGTGACCACTGTATTTATTTGTGTGAGTGAAGCCATATATTGCAGAATGTTTCATGCAAGCAATATTGTTTGCAACCCTACATTTACCTTTCAATTTTTCTATTTCGTTTTTCTAAATTATCTTTGGTAAGGAACAACGCTGGATTTACTTAACTAAATTTTAACTAAATGCAAATACATATGTATTAAGAATACAGCAAAAAAAACACATGTATATCTACCTTGGTTCTGATCTTCAGGTTTTTTCCCAATAATTTCTTTAAGCTGAGTTTCCCTAATTTCTTTTGTGTCTTTACTATGTTCAAGTTGAACAGATTGCGTTTCTTTATTTATGTCTTCTAACTGTTGAATGTTGGGCTGTGGCTCCAAAAGTTGCCCAGCTTCTTCCTGCTTTATTACTTCATTGCTTGTTTGTGCACTTGCCAACTCCTGTCCAACTTGTTCTTCCTGCCATGTGTTCAGTGCAGTTGGACCTTTGATGTGATGGTGTACTTTCCGAAGCTCTGCTCTCAATTCTCCAGCTTTTCCATTTGCAATTGCGTTGACTTTATTTGTAATTTCATCGAGCCACGGAAGAACCTTCTTATTAAGTTCCTGCAGCAGTTTGGTTTTATTTTTGTGTTTTCCATGTGGTTTTGTATTCTTAAAAAGTTCTTCTTTGGCTTTGGCAGCATCATATTGCACGATTTGTACATACGGTAAAACGTTTTTGTATAACTCTGATTCTATTTCTGCTCGTTTGGAATTTTTGCATTGTGCTTCAGTAAATAAAACAACTGTGATGTATATTAGTGTTAGATCTAAAAGAAATAAAATGTTTTTTTCATGATATGAAAAATCACAGTAAAAAGAATACTGCATTATGAAGTCACAGTACAGTGGCTCAAACACTACAAGAGAGGGGCTATTTTCTTCCAGATTTTAATCATAGTGAAATTTCCCTAACCAGCTATCATTTTTACCTGAATGATAGGGTGTGGCCGCTGTACTATGATGCCACACAACAGTGGCAGGAACACTGCAAGGAGAGGGGTTGCTCTCTTTTTTTACCTGAAACATGCCGAAAATCATACAGGCGAATCAAGCTACCAGCAGCAGTACCTTCTGATGCATGACTTTTAACTTACAACTGCCATGAGTGTGATTTAAACTAGAGACCTCCCGGCTCCCGAGCACAGCTCTACCACTAAGCTACTACTTCCTAAAGTTCTGATGAAATGATCATGTGTTTATCATAATGCATAAACACACGCTTTTTGTAATACATATAGAATTTATCTTTACAGCAGTTATAGAAGTTGTCTTTACAGCAAACTTTTTTTATACTTTGCCAACTCTGTTTTGTCATTTATTATATGCGGCAATGTCTTTACTTAATATTGCTTTATATTTGATTATATAACTGTTAAACTGTAATTGCACTAAACTTAAATATATATTGTTGTAGTTCACAAACAAACAAGCAAAGAAACAATTAATAATTAAAGTACATTTAATTTTATTTTTGACAAAAAATACAAGGTGTCACATTTGGAAATAAAATGATCGGGTGTTGTTATTTTTCCATTTAAACAGATCATTTTGTCAGGGCCTAATTTAATTCCCATTCAAAAACTTAGACTAAGATTATTGTTAGCTTAGTTTAAATTAGTGATAATAAAAAACTTACATGTGCGTGATTGTCTCTTCATTTTTTATCATTTATTTTGAGATGTTTTGGCGATCTATATAGAGATGGCATTCCATCCTAAAATGTACAGTTTACAAACTTCTAAATTTTAGCAGTTTTCAAATTGTTTTAAAGCTTGTTTTAAATAACTAAAATATGAAAACAGCAGGGGTTGGTTGTTTGTGCATCAAAAAGTTCTCAAAAATTATGCTTGCACACAGCTTGAATGTTCACTTTCTGTATGGATATCTTCTTTGAAAGCATGTGAGTTTTTAAAACTTCTGTGTTGCTGAAGTTTGTTGGTTAAGCAAGCATGGTTTGCCTTGATGTTCCAAAATTGCATTTGCTTTTGATTTCACACATGTGACCGGCCAAAAAAATATTTTAAAGAGACATTAGCATTCAACGAAAGAAAAAGAAAAACTTGTAAAACTTTCTAAAAATAATTCCTAAATTATTCCAATGTGTGTTTTATGTTTTTATTTCTAACTATTCATCAAATGATTGCTTCTGTTTGTTTTTATTAGTTATCAACAAGTCCTGGCTTTCTTCCTGTTTTAATTCAACTGGTCATGTCGGAAGATATTCAAATAGCTATACGACAAGCTGGTATGTAATTTTTCGTGTTCTATAGACGTGTACACTCCTGTGTCAAATAAAAAAAATATAATGAAAAAGTTATATGTTGTAATTATTGACAAGTTCAGTACATTTCTTGCTTCAACAATCTTTTATATTGTTTAGTAAAATTTGACCTTAAGCAAGTAAAAATTAAAAAACATTTAAAAATCATCTGTAGAAATGGGATGCATGCATATTTTTTCATACAATTGGAGATGGGCTTCTAATTTTAACTGCCTGTACTGTTGGCTGAACCACAGGCCTTGTGATTGTGAACATGCCACTAACAAGTAGTTGACATTTTTTGTGTACTCGCATCGGTCACTATGTAAAATTACTGTGTCTGTTTTAGCGGTGATATATTTAAAAATTATGATATCAAGATATTAGAGTTTCTTGAGAGCTAAGTTCAGTAGCCTCATGCAAAGCGTATAACCATTACTCTGTGAAAAATTAATTGAAAGCTAGTGTGAGCTTTTACTGCATCATTGAGAACAGTTTAGAATCACTTGTGGGCAAATTCAATTATTGTGAAAAACGCTAAAATGTATTTATTTATATATGCTGTTTTTTTTTGTTTTTTCTGCATTAATTCTTTTATTAATGTAAGATTATTCTATATTTTTTATTTTTTTTAATTCTTTTTGTGTATACTTAGATTCTTTGCCATGTAAAATTACCGTGTCTGTTTTAGCGGTGATATATTTAAAAAATATGATATCAAGATATTGGAGAGAACTCGAAGGAGAAGCTGGAGCACAGAATTTTACAATACCAGAGACTGATAAATTATTTATTCGACAACATATTGTTGAGTCAATTATTTCAGCATCAGAACTAATCAGGTAAGTTAACTTTTTAAGTGCTTGTACCACAATAAAACTAAAAGAATACATAAATCTTCTGCTGGTCTTTTCTACATTTTTAAAATAAACTCTGCAATGTTGCACCAAACCAGAAATCATGCCTTATTACCAAAACTGAAGAATAACTTTTAACTCACTGAGTGCTGTGATTTTTTAAATTTCCAAACATTGGTTTACAAGATCAAAATGACAGAAAAACTATTTTAAGAATATGCAGAAATCTAATTTACTGGAGGATCATAAAGTATATTTTTCACTGGATTCTTTTTTGAAGATATGAATAAACTTCAAAGTCCACAAAATTTAATCCTGGTAAAATTATTCCCCCCAAAAAATATTTTATTGGGTTTTTACAGGGAAATTGTATTCTCACTCTGACTCACCTCGGTATTCATCACTACTTCTCTCATGTTTAAGGCTAATTTTATCACTGGATTTTAGCATAAAATATTTTTTATTTTTCAAACAAAGTAGAAAATTAACAAACAGATTTTTATTTTCATAAAAGCAAAATCCTCAGAAATATTTGGAAATACTTTAAAACCTGCACATCAGGGACTTGCAGAACCCGATCTGTATGCACAAGGGTGAAAGGGGTAATTTAATACAGGGAGAATCTCTTCTTTCCTAAGGTGCAAATAAACTTTATGAATGACCCCTTTAATCCTGAAATTCTGGAAATTTAGTTATGGTTAGTCCTGGAAAATTAAAAAAATGTCCTGGAATTTACATTTTATTTTTCTGTCGTCACTATGATCAATATATACCAGTGTTCAATTGTTTTTTTTGTATGGCATTTTAAATTTCACTGGCAACACAATATCAATTCGATTAAACATGTCATACTACTGATGTAATACCGTTGGTCATTCTAATCAGTTTTAACCAATTAATTAGAATTATTAAAGGGATCCCGAGGTACTTTTACAAGTTGGACTCACCTGAAAGATTTGCATGAGAAATGCTAAATGATATATTCACTTTTTGTTAAAACTTCATGTAACTGCAAATATAGTTTTTTAAATATTTATTTTTCTTGTTGCTCGACCGCCATCTTGGTTATCTTCAACCTTCTTCTTCGTTAAAAATTTTCATTCTAGCTCCAGTCTTTTTTAGTGGCACGTGACCCTGTTACGTAATATTTCAGTAGCGCTTTAAACATTACTGACTGTTATAGCTAGAACAGATGCCTTCTCTCGGCAAAGTGAAACAAAAGTTCTCTACGAACGATTATTTTTTTTTAAAAAAATTAAAATAATTCTGCATAAAGTTCTTTACGAACGATTTTTTTTTTTTAAAAATAGAAATAATTCTGCATATGTTCTCACATAGCTGAGCAATCAAACGAAAAATAAAATGTGCATGATTTTTATTTCAAAGGACTTTTTATTTGAGACGCAAGTTGTGCATGATTTTTATTTCAGAGGACTTTTATTTGAGACGTAGGTTGTGAAATTTACTGATTATTTAACATGCCACCCATTTGTGTAGGGTTTTATTTCAAAAGGATATATTTTGGAAGGCAAATAAAAGTAACAAAATATCAAGGTATGACTATAAACCCATTAAAAGTTATGGAAAAAGTTGAAGAGGGAAGGGAGAGGGGGCTGCATCACCCTCCCCCTCCAGCACGAATAGGATTAAGGGCAGTTTCAACCTTTGTAATTTGAGACGGCACTCAGCATTTGCCGACGTAATTGCCGACATATTTTCAAAACATGTACCTTTGCGTCAGCAATTATTTGACGTGGTGAAATTGCACATAGAAGTCCCTAGGCCTTGTGAGATCAGACGTGTGAAAAAAAGCCGAAGATATAACAACGGAAAAAGTATTTGTTTTTCCAGAGCATAGTTCAGTTGCCTCCTACGGCAATGCACGAACAACAAACAACAAATGCCGTTTTTCTGTGTTGAACTTTAATATTTACGCAATTAACTATTATTATTTTATTTTTCTTTGCTTTTCTCCGGTAAAAATAATATTTTTTATTTAGGAGGTAGCTAAAACAATTTTTTGTGTTTTGTTAAGTTTAAAAATTTAGAAGCTGCCACAGTATTCTAATAAGTGCGAAAATTGCGACAGCAGTTATTTGTCGACGCTAAAAATGCCGAATTATGAGGGTTTCGTTCGACATTAATGTACGATGTATGCTTTTAAAAGGTCTAATCATGGAGGTGCCGAGCAGTTCAGAACCAAAAGGCCTGGGGACAAGGTTAGCATACTCTAAATTTGAGACTGGTTTCCCACCATTTTCGTATCTAAACGTTCTTAGGACGAAACCAGCAGCGTTGATGTTTGCGCTACATATTGAAAAAATATCATAAGAAAACAAACTTGAAGTAGACAGTTATTTTTGTCTCTTCCTGTATCGTGGGATGAATTAAAGTAGTATTCTTTTCTATTGATTTTTTGATATTTTTTCACCATCTACTGAGTAACTTAGGCAACCTCGTCCCCACGGATTGTTGAGAACAAGGTTGACAATACTCACTTGAGCATCATACCCCGCCTAGGTCGACAGGTTATAGATCAGTAATTTTTACAACCTGTTTCTTGAATTAAATTCTTTTAAATTTGAAATAAAAGAAAACTTGCACACACCTGCTGCTAATATATTAATTTTTCATTTTATTGCTTAGACGGCTAGTGTATCATGTTGAATTATTTTTTTAAACAAAAACATAAATCATTCGTACAGAGATCGATGTGGAAAGTACGTTGAATTTTTTTAACTTTGTTGCGACAGTATATTAATTGTTTTTGGCTATGAAAGTCATAATAGCTATTGAAAGTCAGTAATGTTTAAAGCGCTAAAAAATAAATATTTAAAAAGCTATATCTGGAGTTACATGAAGTTTTAACAAAAAGTGAATATATCATTTAGCGTTTCTCATGCAAATCTTTCAGGTGAGTGCAACTTGTAAAAGTACCTCGGGATCCCTTTAATGTAAATCAATAATTTAAAATAACTAGATTTTTGATTTATTAAGTATTTACAATAAATAATAAGTAATACTTTGTACTAACAATTTCATTTTAGAGTACAATTAACAGTTAGTATACATGAAATACTGTCATGTGACTTTCCTGAGAAGTGGCCAGACATATGTGTCAAGATCAATGGTTACCTAACATCAGACAATAAATCCACGTGGCTTGGATCAATGCTGGTGCTGTACCAAATTGTTAAAAAATACGAGTAAGTGTGTAAGAATGGATAAAGTAACTGTTAAGCAGTTAAAGTAGTTTCAAGTATTCATAGCTAATTAAAAATGTCTAATTATCTTGGTTGCATCATCATCATCATTCATCATTCTCGGCTTAACGTCCGTTTTCCATGCTAGCATGGGTTGGACGGGGTATATTAATGACCCTCTTCCAATCTGATCTAGACTGTGTTAGATCTAAACTCAACTTCCTCTGTATCAAGTCTCTCCTTATAACCTCCTGCCAAGTCTTTCTCGGTCTGCCTCTGGGCTTTGCCCCAGGAACTATCAAGTCTCTACACTTTCTTACCCAATTATCCTCCTCCATTCTTTCCAAGTGCCCCAGCCAATTTAATCTTCTTATCTGGATAACATCTTTAATTCTACGGAGACTTAGCCTGCTTCTTAGCTCATCTGAACTCTTTCTGTCTCTCAGACTGGCGTTACACATCCACCTAACCATTCTCATATCATTCCTTTCTAAACGGTCAAGATCTTCCTGCTTCACTGCCCATGTCTCACTACCGTACAACATAACACTTCTTACACAGGCCTCATACAACCTACCTTTTACCTCAATTGACAGGACTCTGCTAGTCAACAAAGGAAGTAACTCTCTGAACTTTTTCCAAGCAGAACCTATCCTGCAAGTAACACTTCTTCCAACACCCCCTTCACTGCCCAACATATCACCTAAGTAACAGAAGTTCTCAACTATCTCTAACGAGCCACTGTTGTACATCATTAAAGCTGGAAACACTTCATTCTCTATAATCTCACCTTTGCAACGCTTGCATACAAACTGAATGTCAGCTCTTAACCTTCCACTAATACTACTGCACTTCTTATGTACCCAATGCTTGCAAGTCTGACAAAAAATTGAGTTACTACCAACCCCTTTCCTGCAAACTCCACAAGGCCACTTTCCAACTACAAGGTCACACTTGGCTGCAATGCTACTAATCATGACTTTAGACTTTGCTGTGTTTACCTTTAGCCCTTTCTCTTCTAGTCCTTTCTTCCACTTCTCAAACTTTTCAACTAATTCTTCCATCGACTCTGCTATGAGAACCAAATCATCTGCATACAATAACTCCCATGGACAACCTGTTCTGAACTCCATCGACAGCGCTTCTAAGACTAGAACAAACAACAAAGGACTAAGTACAGAACCCTGATGTACACCAACATTTACACTAAATTCATCACTAAGTGAATCGTTAATCCTGAAACACGACTTCTAGCATTGCTGTACATAGACTGTACCATCGTAACTAGCCACTCATCCACACCTAATTTTCTCATAGCCCACCAAATAACTTTACGTGGCACTCTATCAAAAGCTTTCTCTAAATCTACAAAAGCAAAATAGAGATTCTTTCTCTTTCCTAAATACTTTTCCTGAAGCTGTCTGAGTAAAAATATTGCATCTGTAGTGCCACGCCCTGGAACAAAACCAAATTGCATCTTATCTATATCAATCCTTTCTCTAAGTAACTTATCAATCACTCTTTCAATAACTTTCATTACTTGATCAACCAACTTCAAACCTCTATAGTTACCCCTTTCTAATGCATCACCCTTGCCCTTGAAACAATTCACTATTACACTCGACTGCCACTCACTCGGAATAGCACCATCCTTTATAATCTGGTTAGCAAGACTTGTAATAAGCTCAACTCCAATATATCCAGATGCTTTTACCATCTCTGCAACAATACCTGATACTCCTGCAGCCTTGCCAATCTTCAATTTCCTAATAGCCTCCACTACCCATTCTGTCTTGATCTGCATAGCTGGCCCTTCTACAACATCATCATCAGACAAATTATCCTCATCCCAATCAAACTCAGTGTTAAGCAACCTCTGATAATAATTCTTCCAAGCTACCCTTTTCTCCTCCTCTGTGCTAGCCAAAACACCTTCATCATTACGTATACACTTCTCACCTACAACATCTTGATTAGTCTTCTTCATTTGCTTTGCTATCTTGAATACCTCATTGCGCTGGTCTTCCCTTCTTAACACATCTGCAAATCTGTTTCTCTCTGCTTCTGATTTTGCCTTATACACTGCTGTACGAGCACAACGCTTAGCTTCTAAGTAAATATTTTTACTACCACCTGACTTCCACTCTTTCCAAAGTTTCCTCTTTTCCTTTATACACTGGTCAACCTCATTATTCCACCACCAGGTCTGTCTATGTCTAGCTGGTCCTTTCGTCCACCCACAGGTATCATCAGAAGCTTCTAGAAGACAATTCTTCAAAGTAGTCCAAGTACTTTCAACATTGTCACTATCACATTGACCATTGTGGGCTAACTGCTGAACTTTTGCACTAAATTGTCTTGCTACAATCTCTTCCTTCAGCTTCCAGACTTTTCGACGGGGCCTGTACTTTCCCTTGGCTTCTTTAACACATTTAACATTTTGCAGTCTAGACTTTGTAATGCACTGTACATTCAGCATGTTTACTACACCTCGCTGCCCCATGTCAATGGGTTTTTTAGTTAGGCATTGTGTAGTCCTTATTTTGTAAAGTTAAAGCTGTATGTTTTTTGCATTACCGTACAAGTTTTTTAATTGGCTAAGAATTACAGGGCTTCCTAAATTTTATGTTTCGATAAGCCCTTTTTCTGCAACAAGAGCTATTTGTGTTCTTTGATCTCTATTAAGTCAGAAGTATGTATAAAACAGATTTGTTTGCAATGAATAAGTTTGCCTTGGGTTTATTATTACGTTTAGCGAATTTGATGTTTTTGTTAGACGTGCAATTTCATAGCATTTAATTAATAAAGATTGATATACTAGGTTCAAACGGAAGGAAGACCGGGGTCCAATCGAAGATGTCATGAATGTGTTTTTGCCTATTCTTCATAACCGGTGTTCATCACTAGTAAAAGACAATTCATCAGAGTCATTTCTGTTGATAACCAAGGTTTTCAAGATATTCAGAGCTTTGATTCAGGTAAATGATTAAAGTAATGTTTTTAATTTAACCTTACAATGTTTATTGTTTCTGTCATATAATTTGATTTTTGTTTTTCAGCTCAATTTACCCTTAAGAGTTATAAATCAAGATAACTTTCCACAGTGGATGGGATTATTTAAAGCTGTGCTAGAAAAGCCTGTTCCTGAGGTATAATTCCTCTCTTTCTTTTGTGTCTTTGTATATCTGTTTGTTCAGCATACTCTTGTGAGCTGTCTTTTAACTTGTAGGAGAGCTTACAATGGGAGGAAGACGACAGGCCGCAATTGTCTTGGTGGAAGGCCAAGAAATGGGCCGTTACAGTGTTGTTTAAAGTTTTTGAGAGGTCGGTTTTTCCCTGATTATTGTACCTATTTTAAATTTGTTTGAAATTAATCAATACTCTTTAAGATTTTCAACAACTTTTTGTTTCCTAGTAAAGCTATTGTGGCTTGTACAAAGTGTGGTTATGTTATATGTAATTTTCTGTTTACAATTTGTATAAAAAATCTAACATCTAACAGCTAAATTTTTCTTGAAACAGTAATGTGTTTTATATTTCTCCTACAATTTTATTAAATATCCTGAATCTCATAACATAATGTGCTTCAATTTAGCAGTCCTTACTATAGCTGTAAACTTTGTTGTCGTTAAGTAACTGAAATTATTATTTTTCCTAATAGATATGGATGTCCTGGCTCTGAAGAAAAAGAATACAATCAATTTGCAGATTTTTATGACAAGCACTATTCTGGTACAATGAATTTTTTAAAAATTGATGTAGTTTTCTGTGCAGATTTGCCCTATTTTTTGTGTTCCTTAATTTGGCTGTTTTTTTAGAACAAGTTACTGGTATTATGTTAAAAATTTTGGATCAGTATAGGCAAAAGAATTACATTGCACCACGTGTGCTTCAGCAAGCATTAAATTATTTGTCACAAGGGTATGTTAGTTTAAAGTAACACTAGAAACCTGGAATACTCAAAAGTTTCTTGTCCTTGTGTACTTTTAAGATAAAATCATTTTTTCTGTTGTAGTTTTACAATTCTAGTCTATCATGTTGTTAGAGCTAGCTAGTGGTGGTTACTTGTTATTTTTAACAATTCTTGGAATCATTTTGTAGAATCTATAGCATGTGTACTTTGTTTTGCAGTACTGAAAAAAGATTTGGTGACATTTAAAAGCTTTGTGTGAATTCTGTTAAATTTAACATAAAATAAGAAGCTGAAATTAAATTTAACATAAAGATTAGGCTTAGATTGTACGTTGGGAAAATTGACGCTATAAATCTTTTTCTTGGACATTTAAATCATGATACTGTATTTTGTTTTAGTGTATATAATGCAAGATCTTGGAAAATAGTGAAGCCACATTTCTTGGTATGTTGAATAGTTAAACTACCTTATTCCAGGAAGTTAACCAGGCACAAAAATTGATGATCATGAAATTAATACAAAGGAAATTAATGCGAATGCTGATAAGAACTTATAAAAAAGAATTTAATTAATGCAATGTAGCTCAACTGACTTCAGAAAGCATTTAAATAATGCAAATCAAGAAAAATGTTTCTTTTTATTTTGAACAGGTTCATTTTCCTTCAAAACATTCACAATAGCAGGTACTCTGCAGCCTATTTTAATCACATTAAGTTACTGAACTCATTAGGATGATATTAATTCTTTGGCGTCAATCAAGCTAATTTTTTAAGGTCCATTAAACAAGGAGAACGGAGTATCTGTGTAATAGAGCTTTGTATTGCGATTGCTAGAAAAATATATTTTGAAACTTTAATTACAGGTTTGAAATTAACTAGTAATTTTTGTAACGTTTTGGATCTTTATGTTACACATTAATAAGAGGTATTTAATTAATGCAAATTTCAAAATTTTGCATTAATTTTGTGCCTTATTAATTTCCTGGAATAAGGTGTGTTACTATTAAAGTTATTATTGTAAATGCTTTCACACATTTTTTTTTATAAGAAAATTAACAGACGGTCTGCCAGCCTGTCCAAAGTATTTTGGAAGAAAGGTTAAATCTTAGAACATTGTATCCACAGACAATCATTTACAAGCTGTCGATATTCACAAACGAACTTGGGACAAGGGATGTTAGATTAATAGATTATATTCAAAATGTTAAACAATATTATTTTTTTCTGATGTCAGCAAGGCCCAATTTTCTGATGTCGGCAAGCGTAGTGAAATATTTCTTTGTGGTTTGTTGCTTGTTATACATTTAAAAAAACTCTATTTGAAATCATTGGCTAATCGGTTTTTCTAATTCTATAACATATAAATGAAATTTTATTGCAAGCATGCTTAATAAAAGTTCTCTTTTTTTTTCAGGAAATATTTAAAGAAATAATCTTCCCACTGATGTGTCATTCAGAAGAAGATGAATCCCTATGGCTTGATGATCCACAAGAATATATCAGAATAAAATATGGTGAGCTCTTCCTTACATTTGTATGTACTGTTTATGACTAAGGTCATAAACCAAAACAGTTTTCAAAAGTTCCCAGAAAGATTCTCTGTTTTCCTGGAAGTATGTTAGACTACCCATATTGTTTATCAAGCATTAAACGCCATCTCTATAATAATACGGAGAGTGTGTCTGTGTGTTTGTGTGTCTGTAACAGGCAAAGTGGATTTCTTCATTTTGCTTTGATGTTGCCGAAAAATGCATGTCTAATATGTTAAATTTTCTGACGTTACGTCGCCACGTCAATAACACTACTTTAACGTCAATATCTTACTTTATATTAATGAAACCATTACAGTGCACTTAAAACTTTGAGGCCAAATAACTTGGAAACGAGGTGGTGACGTCAATGATTTTTCACCGCGTGGGTACCTAGGGACCACCTAGGACCAATTTGGGTAATTTTCCCAAACCTGGGTCCCCAAATCCGTTTCGGAATGGACGGGTTGATGACGTCATCAAAAAACCTTTAAACCCTAATATCTCTGCAACCGTTTGTCAAAAGTACATGATCCTATACATTTTCTTGATCAGCGTTTCAAGATCTATACGATGAAGGCAACATGTATACAAATTTCTAAAACAACCTATTTTTCCATTGTCCTTCTGCCTAAGAGGATTACTCCACGGGCTTTATCGATTAGTATTTAATATTTTGCCAGGGGTGTCACAGCACTTTGTTGGATCCTCTTTGTAAAATAGTTTTTATTTCATTAATTTGTAATGCAACACGAAAAGAAGATATATGGAAGATATGGCCCCTGCTGGATACACCAAATTTTGTTTTGTTTTGTTTAGTCTAGCATGTGACACAATTTAAAATCTTTATTTGCAACGAAAAAATATGTTATAAAAAGTGACAATAAATGAAGTTTTAAATATAGATGGCCTTAAAACACTCACCACACTGTAACCTAATTAGATGTATAGAGTAATAATCGTTACAGAAACTCAGCAACAATAAGCAATGTTTACTTTGTTTTAGACATATTTGAAGATTTCCTTTATTTTTCTCCTAACGCTGCTGCAAAATCTTATTTGAAAGAAGCAGTGAAAAAAAGAAAGAATGTACTCCAACCTGTTGTTGAACACACAATGGTTGTTTTTAATATGGATGCTACTCAACGTGATCCAAAGCACAAGGATGGAGCGTTGCATGTTATTGGTTCTTTAGCCGAAACTCTTTCAAAGGTGTGAATAAGTTGGTTTTCTGTAACTTGCTGTATTGCTTTTCAAATTTACAATATGTAGTGTTTTTCTTATTTTTGCTTGGTATTTAGAAAAAACAATACAAAAATCACATGGAGTCAGTCTTAACCAGTCATGTTCTACCGGAATTTCTGAGTCAACATGGTTTTCTAAGAGCACGTGTGAGTAGAATTGTCATTGAAATAGATTCCCCCTTTCTCTTGTGAGTGGTTAACTATGATTGTGTTGCTGCTTCTCTTAACTATTAAAGAACTCTCACAAGGTCACAGTTGTTTTATAATCTGAATCATGGAAGAAGTTAAAACATTATATAACATTATATACGAAACATTATGTTACAAAACAGTAAGAACTTCAATAAACTGTTCAAAGTTTAAACAGCATATTTTGGCCCATTGACCGTAAGGCAGGGTTCATGGCATCTGGAAATTCAAGGAAGTCATTGTAAGGTTAGGTAAAGCCAGTCGTTCCTTTTTTTCAATTTATATGTTTTTACAATTGAATGAATTTATAATAACAAATGAGATAATGATATTTGTAATTCTTTTAAGTTTAGGCTCCAACAATTATATAGCTTCTGCTTTCATAAAATATTTGTATATAGGAAAGATAATATTTTCTAAGGTGTACTGATTACGAAAAATAGTGCCCTTTGAAGATAAAAAGGTCAAGGAAAGTCAGGGAATTTGTTTCTGAATAACTGCTATAAACCCATATCAAAAACTTTGTTTACCTGATGCTTATGTTTTATTTTCAAATTTCCTAAAGTGAATCTTGACCAAAAAACATGGTCTCTTACAACAACAGGTAAATGGTTTTTCAGAGACTGATTCAGGTCAATTTAGACGTTGATCAATTGCCAATTTTGAGGCATCTAATTTTAGTGCCTAAAATAGAAAGACCTCTTTCTTGGGATATTTTTAAGAGGTTTTTCCTACAAAGAACATATATTTTTTATGAAAAAAACGTGTACACACAAAAGGATAAAATAATGCATATTTTTGCATAACAACAAAACACATGCCAACAAAGCAACTACAGACACACAATGAAAAGAATATGTGCACAGAAAAAAAAGGGAATAAAAATAAATTCTCAACTCCTGTGCTGGTCAAGGGTTGACTCTATATGCTTTTTTCTTTTAACTAGGCTTGTTGGGTTACACAGCAGTTTGCGATTATCACATTTAAGGATGCTAACGTGTTGAAACAAACGTTACATTGTGTTTTAAACTGTCTGGGAGATAAAGAATTACCTGTCCAAGTTGAGGCTGGTATTGCTATTCGTCACATTGTTGAAGAACAAGATGAACAAGGCGGTAAAGTGAAACCATGTAGATATGAAAAACTACTTTTGATTTTTGTGTATAGTCATGATAAATTTTATATTTTAGCCAGTGAAATGATTCGACCCCATGTCAAGGAGTTAGTGCAACAGATTCTTCGAGTTTTACGCGAAAGTGAAAATGATGAACTAACTGGAACAATCTCAAAACTTGTGCAAAATTTTACAGATGAAGTTACCTCGATATCCTTGGAACTTGTCTCAACTTTAGTAAGTGATATTTTTACAGGCACTAAATATGTTTAATTTATGTTTCATTTGTTTCGAACTGCACCTACTACGTTTTTAAATTATTTTATCCTAAATTTTAATCCTAAATTCTTTGCCCTTTTTATTGCCCTTTTTTAGGTCAATTTTAGATAAACAAACTACTCTTGTGCGATTAGTAAATCACTCAAATAAAAATATTTGTGTGTGCGCTTGCAATTACGCACATCCCATGACCAAACTTACTTAAAAGCGAAGAACTTATAAAAAATTGAAACAAAATTAATAGCTTTACAACAACAGTCAACATTACTTCTTATTTTAAAATCCCTTTTTAATAATTTTAATTTTATAACGTCGAACGGTTTATGTTAAGGAATTTTTTATGTGTTTTTATAGACAGAAACATTCCACAGTTTGGTGGAGAGTGAAGAGGACTACGACAACAAATCAGTTACCGCAATGGGAATTTTAGAAACAATTGAAATAATTGTGGGAGAAGTGGATAGTTCACCACAGGTTAAATTCAATAACATCTGTAATTCAAAATATTTTATTTGTTGTGGCAACGCTACAGAGCATTGCCAAGTCAGTTAAATGCCCTTGTAAAATATCAGCCACAGTCAGAGATTATTTCAAAACTATAGTTTGACTCCTAGGGAATATAGTTTACTCATCTCAGGGTCAAATCAGAAATATGTTGAGATTCTAAGTTTTTTTCTCTAGATTATGGCGCAATTAGAGCAACTTGTCTCTCGCTTAATAAAATCTGTTTTGGAGAAAGAACTAATGGGTAATTTTCGTTATTAAATCACATGATTTTTTTAAACCTTATTGGCTGTCAAAGTGAAAGAAGTCATTGCATTGCATTTCATTTTATTTCAGAATATTATGAGGAAGTGTTTTCACTAATCAATGAATGCACAACAATACAGATATCACCGTTAATGTGGAACATGTTGTTTTTACTGTATGAAACTTTCCAAGAAGACACTGCAGATTATTTCACTGGTGAGACACTCGTGTTTATATTCTCCTTATGCTGCCATGTTTGCAGGTTGCCATGGCCACTTTGGACCACTACAGCTGTTAAGAAGAAAGAACTAATAATGCTTTATTTAGTCCTTATAAAATACTTTATTTTTGTCTGTTTAAATAGTCCAACCACAATTTTTCATTTTCTTTAATAAGAAACACAATTTTTAAGAAACATGAGGCTGGATATAGTTACTATCAACTGGTAACTTGAGACATTTTGAGAAAACTGAGAAAAAATGAATTGACAGAGCTTCTGTTGAAAACATTTTAAAGGTATAAAACAGGGGTGTGACTCAATAAATTTTCGACGAATCTCTTTTGACAACAAAGCTGAACCCAAAAAGTATGTTTTTTATATGCGCTCAAATGTCAATTTTTTACCTTTAGACATGTGGGCAGGTAAGCTTTTTCTTTGTTGCTCTGGCAAAATATTTTCTCACTAAACAAACGTTTTTCAGTAGTAGTATTTTTTGTTTCATAGAAATGATGCCGTGTCTGCATAATTACGTCACAGTAGATCCCAAAGCTTTTCTTGCTGAGCAAAGGTTTTGCGAGGTTATCGTCAAAATGTGTAAAACGGTAATGATCATTTTTACTATTGTTATGTTTTTTGTAACAGTTGGTTTTCTATTGAGGGTTG
The DNA here is from genome assembly GCA_030067915.1 of Hydractinia echinata. Taxonomy (NCBI): domain Eukaryota; kingdom Metazoa; phylum Cnidaria; class Hydrozoa; order Anthoathecata; family Hydractiniidae; genus Hydractinia; species Hydractinia echinata. The sequence goes on along the minus strand of JASGCC010000036.1, from coordinate 127,922 downwards.
TGTTTAACGTTTGCTCCACATATACATGCTTGTTCAATTTTAAAAGATTATTTGTCTTTGTTTTCGAATATATCCACAGATAATTTGCTCATTTTGTAATTTCTATTTCACTTTCTTGCAGATGTTAATGGATTACACAGGCGAAAATGCACAATCTCAAGCAGCGAAGTTAATGGAAGTTGTTGCTTTGCAATACAGAGGAGAAATAGACAATGTAAAATATTTTACAAGTTCAATGTCACTGTGGCCATGGTTTACGAAACTAAATTTTATAAAATATAAGCTCCCTAATCTCTTGAAAAATGTCATCAAAATTTAAAAAACGAGTCTTTTCTAATCTTGTTGAAATTTGATAATTGATTTCCATGGTTAACTTTCAAATTTCATCTGCATTCTTCAGTCAAAGCTGCATGTTTAAATTTTCATCTCACTGTAGTTAGGCAATGGTTGTTATTTTCAGAAAAACATATCACCAACAGGTGTATAAATTTTTTAGCAGTGATTTGCACCTAAACCTGTCATGTGAACACCCTGGTAGCACATCAACAAAATATTGTAGTAAATTGTTTAATCTTTCTAGTGGTTACCAATATTTGTGTCTTTATGTTTGGAGAGATTGTCAATGGAAGTGAAAACAAGTGAACTACGTGTAATGCTGATACAAGTGGTAAGTCAATTATTATTATTTTGCGAAACGTAAATCTATATTTTAACACAACAAATGATGGGAAATAGATTTATTTGCAATAATACATACAGTGCCCCTTTCCGAGTTAAATTTTAAAATCTTTCTGAAATCTCTAAACTGATGAATTAGATTTGCATAATTACTGCAATTCGAAATGAACAGCCTTTCTGACATTTGAAAAAGAAAAAGTTTTGGTTGTTGTTTCATATGAAATGGTTTTTATAAGTTGTCTAGTGTTTTCTCTTAAAATTTGCCCTCAAACCTCACAAATTCTCTCTCAAAGTAACGAAGGTTTTAATCACCATTCCTTCTAAATTCATTCATTAGTTTGAACAAAATACTTTATACAACATTTGTTATTTAAGATTGTAGCTTGTATTATCAATCACCCAATTGTCGTTCTGACGCATTTGGAGAAGATGCAATCACCAAGTACACCACAAGGAGTCACAGCTCGATTCTTGTCGCAATGGCTAAACGATACTGACTGTTTCCTTGGGTATGTTGCCGCATCTCAATTTTTTGAAAACATCAAATAGGCACAACAGAATATGGGATGCTGATTTTAAACTTTGTTTATCCACAGCATTCATTGAGGCGATACTTCTACTACTAAATTTTTGGGATTATAATTAAAAAACACAAATGACAGATGAGCATGATTTTTAAGAATGTTACATTTAGTCAAATGTGGTCTTGCGGAACCTTTTATGACCGATTTAGTCAAATGTGGTCTTGCGGAACCTTTTATGACCGATTTAATCAAATGTGGTCTTGCGGAACCTTTTATGACCGATTAGTCAACTTTGGTCTTGCGGAACCTTTTATGAGCGATTTAATTGTATTTACGTTAATAATAAAGAAACAGGCCTACTGCTCAATAAAAAACAACAGGTACTGATGTTAAACACTGTATTCTTTTTTTTTTGTCTCGGTCTAGTATTTGAGTACTACTTTTGTCTGCCCTGGGAATTTGTTTTAGGAAGGTATTTTTGGACAAAGGCATTTTTTACAAAAATGATCACTTTTGTTTTGATACACACTGCAGGAAATATTTGTGAATTTTTTTAATGTAATAAACATTTACATTTAATTTTTTTTGACGCAAAGGTAAAGAAATTTAAAACACGTCATATTTTTAATTTTCATAATTTAAGAAGGTATTCAAAGGTGCGTTTGTTTACCAGGGCGTTTCTAGGATAAGGGTGTTTAAAATAACAGTGGTGTTTATTCCAGCTTGTACAGTATGTTGTGGTATGTGGTAATATAGTATTCAATTGAAACATCTAAAAATTTTGTGTTTAGCAGTTTGACATAGCTTTGTTTCTTTCAACATGTTTCTTTCTGTATTTTAGCATTCACGACCGTAAAGTATTTGTGTTTGGTATATGTGCACTTGTTTCATTGCCAGCAGAAACACGCCCAGATGCTGTCAACATGTTCGCAGCGCAATTCTTACCTGCATTGTTGATCATATTTGAAGGTTTAAAAACAGTCTACGAAAGTACGTTCGTTCGTTCGTTTATTTGTTTGTTTGTTTGTTTTTCTGACATGGCAAAACCCAATTAAAACTTCATACAACTCAGTATGTCGAGAGATTATTTAATACTAGTCGTTACCCGTGAAAAAATGCATGTGGTCGTCTGTCTTTAAATTACACGCTATTTTGTGTGCCTATTGCACGACACTTTTCTTGCAGACAGACAGACAAAATATGCCTGTTATTATAGAGACTAGCCGGGAGACCCGGCGTCGAAACGCCGGGTTAAGCCACAAGTAACTGTTGTTGAATGCCTTGAGGAGTGCTTAATAAGAACTGCAAACTGTGCGACCCGGTGATGTGGAGCGCTTTAGTATGGGTATGCAGTATGTCGCAAATCAAGTGGAGCGCACACACCATTGTAGTGTTGCGACTGTAACATATTTTTCAAAAAATAACTTTCCCGCAACAAAAGCTGAATTAAAACAGAGTTTACAAACCGTTGTTACTCCGTCATAGCAAAAACAATCGGGCAATAATTATTTTATTTTGCGGAATAAGTTTCCGTGAAAGTTCAAAACTTTATCATGACAGCAGGCAGAGAACGCATAATACCCTTTTCAAAAAAAAATTTACTGCAACTTCGGTTTATGTTAAAACACAGGAAAAATCCAGTCGTTACCCCATTCAGCTAAAAAACTCCATAATTGGAGCGCTTTAGTACAGGTATGCAGAATATGTCGTGAATCGAGTAAAGCTCACACAACATTATAGTGTTTCGGTTATAACATATTTTTTTAAATATATATATATATAACTTTACTGCAAATTAGTCAATATTATTTTATTTTGCGAAATAAGTTTCAGTAAACCTTAACAAATTAATCATGACACCGGACTGAGCACGGTGTCACACATGCGTTAAAGCCATAATAGGTTTTTCCAAAAACACTGGGCGCCCAACATGTGAATCGTGTCATGCATAGGGGTAATACCATTTTCCAAAAATCCTTATCGCTTAGGTTTTAAAAGAAATCAGTGAACAGCCTGGCATTAACAACCCGGTTTAGTTTAAAAAATTACTCAGCAATTTTATTTTGCAGATTAAATTTTTAAAACAGTAATAAAAGTGATCGCTGCCAACTGCATTTAGCATAAGAATTGTGTTGCAGCCAAACTGCATTTGGCTACCATTCACTTGCAGCCAAACTGCATTTGGCTACTTTCACTTTTTAGCCAGAGGTAGCTAAAAGGAGCTAGCTAGATAGGCCTAACTTCAACATAAAAATAAATAACAATATACCAAACTGAATAAAAAGAATAGGAATAAAAAAATAAAGATAGCTATAGCCAGCTGCCTCAAAATCTACGTTTCGTAGCTAGCCAAAAACTTAAAATTGGTTTGTTTAAGATTTATACATAGCTAGAAAACGTGATGAAATATTCACCTTAACATGTGAAAACACACAGAAACTAAATAATGTTAGGATAGGATACAAATTAGTCAGAAGAAAAAAGAATTGAAAGGAGACCTACAAACTTCACACCACCACTTCCAAACCAAAATGGCCTTCGTAGGGGCAGCATGTTCCCTCCATCGGCATGTTGAGGCCGCGAAGCACTTGGATTGGTCATTAGTAAAAATCCAGCCCCGTGATTGCTCTATTACGCGTGAGCGGTCAAAGCAAGACCGGTAAAAAAACGGGGTCTGCCGTGGATCAGAAATAAAGATGGAGGGCCGGGGGGATTTTCCGTGTGTCTCTCGCTACTTAAGCCGCCATGTTGCGCAGAGACAGACAAAATACGGCTATTATAATAGAGATATATTATTTCACATCTATCAATTTACATGCATACAAGGTGTCTAACTACCTGGGAAATAACATTTTATTTTTGCTTCATGGAAAACACGAGTGAACTTCAGGGAATTTCATAAAGTTGTTTAAAACATGTATTTTTTAACATCAAGTACATTTCAAGGATCTGTTAATGACAGTTGGTTATTGTGCATTTATACGTACTTTCAACTTAGTGTTTAATGTATCATATAGCTCGCCGCCTGTCTGTCTGGCTGACTGGCTGGCTGGTAGCCAAGAGCATCGATTTAGTTAATAAGACTAAGTTTTTTTTTACAGAAATGGAGAAAGACGTTATCGAAGAAGACACAAAACCTGAAGAAGGTTGGTAACTTACCGCTCGTTACATTTTATACATTCTATTTTTACATTGCAACTTAAGGGAGTGTTATTGGTTTGTTTAGAAGAGCTGGAAGATTCTGATGATGAATATGATGAGGAAGGAACGCAGTATTTGGAATCGTTACAAAAAAAGGTTCGAAATTTTCTTCTTGTTTATTATAAAATCAGCCAAAATTTTGATGTATTTTTAAAAAAAAGCACTTTATTTATTTTAATTTTTAAATAAAGTGTTTCTTCTTGTATTTGCGAATATTGAAGGGATTTTTATTTTAGAAGACTTGTTTAAATTCCTGAAAAGTTTGCGGATAAATGGGTTTTAATGGGTTAGAATATGCAGAAAAAAGTGTAATTCGTTTTGAAGTCAGCAATACGAAAAGAAACATTATCCAAATTTGATACATTGAAGACAAAATATTTTTTTAGTATTCTTTTCGGAAAACCCGAATATATTATAGGATTTTGTCGAACATTTTTTCTAATCTTAAAATTTTTAGAGCATTTTTTTGGGACTTTAAATAAGGGATTTTACGTGATTTTACACAAGGGATATCCACCCTGTTTCAGATTGAAAGCATACGTTTTATATTTTGCTCAATGTCCCTATCACATCATGTTTTGCTCGATTTCCCAAGGACAAATAATATACTCACTACAGTTTTATTTAATAGCAAGCGAGACTTCATGATTTTATTGATGACGACGATTGGGGCAGCGAGTTGGAGATCTTTACTACACCTATCGATGACAATCCATATGTAGATGAATACATTACCTTCAAAGAAGCTTTCGAAGGTAGTGTATTGTTTAGTGTTGTGCTTCGTTTTGTTTATGTTCTGTTAGCATTGTCAGCAAAGATAGGGAAGATTGGGAAACATAGGTGAATCTTTATCATGGCACATTCGTATTTTTTTTTCTCAACAGAGAATGTTTCACCCGATCAGACCTTTGATCATGACGGGCGAGTATAATCCGTATAAGTCATATTGAAAAAGAAATACTTTGCTCATCACTAACATACTGCCTGGAAGCGAGCGGGATTTGATCCGCGGTTTATTTCATAAAATCTCCGTAGACTAATACTGCGTTCCCAATCTTTTCTCGCTTAACCGAGTAGGGCCCAGTCCTCTCTTCCTCTGTTTAAAGCACCCTAGATTGATTTATAGACCATTTCGTGAAATATTTGGCCTTCCTTAATAATATTCTTGTTATAAAATCTTTGCCAGGTACTATTGCTAGACCAAGAACCTCATTTCTGTATTTCTGTGACTGGTGCACCACTCACACTTGCCTTAGAACTTGATGCTGATCTAGTTGAGTGTGCCTTAAAAACTGATGTATCTACTCCTGCTTTGCCCAATAATTTCTTGAGCCAGCCAGAAACAGGGGAAGAAACAACTGGGTTATGTGGGCTAAGAGTACTTAGGAGCAATTGAGAGGATCCATTTGGATCTCTCCAATGCTTTGTACGTTCTATGTATTCATCGAAAGCCTTAACTACACATAACGTTTCATCCTGTGTATAGGCCTGATAAGTTACAGTAGGAGGAGCCTTTCCTCTTTTCCAACTTTTATGCAATTTATTAAAGAAAAAGGTATAGCAAGTATCAGTCCTAGCCATTTTTTTTACATTAAGGTGTTGAATAGCAGAAACACGCAAGGCAACTGACAATGCTAACAACCCAGTTAACTTATATGAAAGATCAAGATTACTCAATTGCTCATTAGCAGATAGTGACTTTATGTAGCGTAAAACTGTTTCAACATCCCATACAAAAGTATATCGAGGTTGTGGTGGTCTCAAGTTGAAAAACCTGTAAGTAAAGCACAGACCCTGGGATGTTGACCGACAGGTTTACCGTCTACTAGGGCATGATATGCAGAAATAGTAGAGCAGTGACAATTTATAGTTCTATACTCTAAACCTTCGTCAAATAATATGGACAACTAATTTAGTACGTTGGTTAAAGATGCTTCACATTGATTAATTTGTCGCCTACTACACCAGCTAACCCACTTATTCCAGGCCGATAACAAGATATGGAACCCTACCTTCTGCCATGTGAGATAAGATTGGCAGCATTCTTTGAAATTCCTTCCATTACGAGGCTGTGCCTGAAATTTTCCACGCCATTAGACGTTGAGAGATTTTTCCTTAATGGATGGAACTTTCCTGGGAGTCTTGCAACAGATTGGGTACAGGTGGCAAAAGTAAGGGCTGTTGTACTGACATGCTTAACAATTGGGCATACCACGGTTGTGTTTGCCATGCCGAATTTACTAGTAATAATTGTTCTACTTGTTCCTTGTAAACCTTGCTCAAGACTAGCTTTATCAGACAAAATGGGGAAAACGCATAGCCGTACATTTTGTTCCGCGACTGCTGCATTACGTCGGTTGCAAAACTTTCTGGGGATGGTTTCCATGTCATGTACTTCGGAAGTTGATGACATAACCTGGAAGCAAAGAGATCTACTGTCGGGGTGCCCAAGTGGTTGCATATTACCTGAAAAACTTGGGGCAAAAGTTTCCAATCGCTGGAGTCTATTACGTTCTTTGACTGCCAATCTGCTTATACATTTAGCTTGCTGGGCAGATACTCTGCAGTAATTGTGATCTGCCTGGAGAGCAGATAGTGCCAAATGTCCTTGCTTATATGTAACAGAGGTTTGCTGTGTGTCTCTCTCCCTGCTGTGTGTTTCTCTTCCCTGGGAACATGAGTTTTATGATTGGGCTCACATTTTTCAGTGAGGATAGTGGAATCAGTTCTGGAAATCTGTTGAAGAAGGGAGTCTTCCTTGCAATAGATAAAAGGTTTCTTTACCATTTGTTGAACTTCGACGCTGTTCCTGGTATCTTCCACCACCTCTGTTGTTTTGATTTCTGTTGCCTCGATGACTTTGTCCTGTGGTCTATTGGACCAGGAGGGTCCCGGCGAAAGGGCTTCTTTTTGTTGTTGTAGTCTTTAAAAACTTAAAGTTCTCTTCTTTGACTTCTCAGTTTCCACAATATGAGAACGGAACTTTTTCCCGAATAGATTTTCATCATTCCGTTGAAGTAAAGAAGCCTTCTTCCTGAGAACACTTTTTGCAATTTTAGGGTCCTTCAGTAAGGGTTTAAAGACATTAAGGCGTCTTAAGTACGTAATGCTGGCTGACGCCTGGCCAGGCAAAATTATTGATTGTTCCAGTAAAGTGGTGAACTTCTCGATCGGAACGCTCACTGGCTTTTCACAATTCTGGATATCATCCAGCCCTTTCCACAATCTGGAAAGAGGGCCCATGCCCTGCAGTATTTTTTGCTGGAATTTTTCCATAGAGCTGTCCATGTATAAGGTGCTCTGATTTGAAACGAGGGCTTTGACGAAATCTTCCAACTTCTTGCGTGCATTCAAATTACTAGGTATTGGGTTTTATGGAAGTCAACCCTTCCTCAATGTCCTTCTCAGGGATATAGTTTTCAAAATGGTGGTTGGCATAATCTGCCAAACCACTAGGGAGCCTCCATTTATGCTTCTCTGCTTTGGGAATAACTTTAAACCTCTTGTTGGACCTACCTTCATCTTCCGGATCGGATGATGACGAAGATGAGGAGAAGGAGGAGGAGGAGGAAGGCGAGGGAGATCGTTTACGTTTTCTACCTTTACTCTTCTTTTTGGGTCTGTTCTTGCACTTCTCCTCTCCATCTTTAGCAGCATGAATATCGAAGACAATCTCTTCGATTTCTCGGCTAGCTCCACTTGTTCCTGGAACATCAATATCAGAGACATGAGTGGGCTCTAGAGCCTCATTTTCGAAGGATGGAGCCTCTGACTCCAAAACTGGAGCTACAGTTTCCACAGTAAATCGCTCTCGTTTCCTTGTGTGTTCAGACATAATTTTGTAATACAGCTTGGATATTCGTAGATAAGAAAAATTTTGTTTCTGATCTACGAGAGCTCTGACTGTTCGCTTCGCGAAGGAAAGTTGAAAGAGGAAGAGAGGAATGGGCCCTACTTGGTTAAGCGAGACAGGGTTGCGGACGCAGTATTTGTCTACGAATATTTTATGAAATAAAATCCGTGTAAGCCATACTGAAGAAGAACTGACGAGCAAAGTAGTTCTTCTTCAATATAAGATCGGGAAACTTTGGATTTTGTTACACCTTTAAGGTAAATATTTTTCAATGCCATTTTTGTAAGTCTCTGCAGATACCTAGCTACGGTGTCATATCGAAATAGACAAATTTCCGTTGGCAGTTTTAAGTCCCGATAAACCTAGGATTTCTGAATTCTTCTAGTTTTCGGGCTAACAACCTTACAAAAGTTTAGAGCTGGGCCTTAATCAAGTTTTCAGATTTAAGTTAATTTTGGCATTCGGAATCCGGGTGTTTTCACATTGTACCAATATCCCAATACAAGATTTTTTTGCTGATGTCAGTATTTTGTGCGAAATTTTAAAAAAGGGGTGTCTTTAAAAGGTGTAGATGTATATAGATGTAATTCATCTGTAAATTCAAAGAGAGAATTGTTTTGTTTTTTTAAAATGTTTTTTCTAACGCTACTTCAACTTAATCGAGTTTCCCTAAGTTGTTTATTTGTAATAAATGCCCGTTGAACATGTATTAACTTGCAGTGACGCATTTAAGTGGATCAGAAATGCGTAAAAAATTTCGCCCCCCCCTGACGGTTTTTTTTAAATAACTCCTTATTGCTTTGTTATATGGCTATGATACTTACTGAGTTTCAATATTTATCTATTAGACACCTGCCTGCCAAATTTTAGGTCCCATACCTTTCAGAGGCCTTGATATTGGCCATTACTCGAAACTACCCCTAAAAATCTCTATGAAATCCTTATAATGGGGAAAATATAATAACTCCTGTTAGGATTATCCTTAGAACTTGAAACTGGCAACACAACTTTGTTTCATCAAGAAGAATCATTTTGCATAATTTGGACACGTGACTAATCCGATTTCCCGATTTTGTCGGGTTTTACCCGAAAATCGGAAAAAAAACGGATTTTCGGAAATATGACAAAAATGTTTACCGGAAGCTATTCTTACGGATGACAAAAAGATGACAACCCAGCAATTAGGTCAAGAGTCAAGACACTTAAATTTTTCTTAGAATTTTGACTTCAAATCAGAAATACGCAATCGACTCATTCATTCATTCATTCATTCATTCATTCATTCATTCATTCATTCATTCATTCATTCATTCATTCATTCATTCATTCATTCATTCATTCATTCATTCATTGCAAGCCATGGTAGGAAAACAGGTTTCGACACTCGCCCAGACTCATTATAGTCATAATAAAGAATGCTGACGTGGCTGTTTTGCCAGTAGGTCATAGGGTGGGATTTACAGAATTTATTGCTGTGTGAACAGTTGACTTAAACTTTTGTCTTGGCCACACTGTTCCCTTTCGTGTAAACGCAGTATGAAAATGTTAGTTGCGATAATTTTAAGACTGTGTTAACAGCTAATCGCATTATGTAGTTCATTGTATACGAATGAATATATACTTTTTTTAACACATCACCTTACAAATTCTAAGAACTCACCATGCTTCGTATACAATGTCATGAGAAAGTTGCTGGTTGTGATATCTGAAATATGACAAAAATGTGTACCGGAAGCTATTCTTAGGGATGACAAAAAGATGACAACCCTGCAATTAGGTCAAGAGTCATTGAAATTTATCCTCCATTGTAAAATAATAAAATTTTATGATCATTCTCACGTTTGTGCGAATGATCGCTTTGTAAAAACTATCTCAATCAGCCTGTGCTTTACGTAAATGTTTTAATAAAGTATATTTAGAATACTACCTAGAAATGCATTATATATGAATGCAAATATGCGAATTTCGTTATAGGACACTTAAATTTTTCTTAGAATTTTGACTTCAATTCTAAGAACACGTGATACTTAAGAATACAATGTTGTGCTTAAAATAAAAATTTGTTCGAATTAACTGTGTAAATTGTTTATCGCGATGAAAATGTCCGAAATAATAATTTTAATATTAAGTTAGATTTCTTGAATTGCAGGGTGTAATCCAGCGGTCTCAGTAGCCGTTAAACTGCTATTTCCCAATTGAAATTTATTCCAAATTTCCCAATTTATTAGAGGAGCTAATTATATTCACTACAATATATGGGACATGAAATGAGCTATATAAATAGCTCATTTCATGCAAGTTGTGAAGGAATAAGATTTTAATAATACCTAAGACCACCTTGATGAAATTCCCATTTGGGATTTAGTGGTCCTTATTTTACATTTCTGGATAACTCCCTGGATTTGCAGAAAAAAGTAAGTTGTTATGGACTGCATTTAACGGATAAAAACTTTTTTAGCAATGAACGAAATTATGGGGCGTTGGTCTTTTCGTATCGCAATATTAAGAAAATATCAGGAAAAAGTCAAGAATATGAGTGATTTCTTGGTTACTAGGAAAATGTTAAGAATTTTAGGTTTGAATAGTCAGTCAGAATTGTTTTTTACAGTCTTCAATATGCTTATTAATATGCTTGTAATTACAAAGGCTATTTCAATAATTATAAAATTTCCGTCAAAAATAGCTTGAAAATCATGTCATGTATTTTAGTCGAAAAATGATAGGAAGGAGTTAACATTGAGTGGACCCCGTGGTTGTCATGCAATGTACAAAACAGTTACGACAAATTACTACCCATTTCGGATTTACTGTGAACAACTAAAAACGAAAAATTTATTATTACGCCTAAGGGGAACGCATTGATAGACAAAGATTTTGAAGTGTTACTTTTATTTTCAAACGCGACACACCTTGTTAACCCTGATTACGTTAGCCGATAAGGGCTAAAGGTCGGCATATAATATGGGCCGGCATAGGTGCAAGGTTCCGTCAACCCTACTGCCCTTGTTTTTAGCACTTCAACACAACGACGCACGTATGTTTGCGATGATGACACAAACTTTGACAGAAGAACAAAAACATGCTGTGCAATCAGTCATCAATAATGGAATAAGAAATCAGCAAAAACTGGGTATGTATGGTAGTATGTCTCATTTACATCTGTACGATATGTTTATGACTAGTATATCATCGATTGATATCGACGTTATGGCTTTAAAGGGGCTACGGAACGGCTGTTGGTTTTCGACTTTAGTGACTTACACGAAAGTCGAGCTAATGGCGACGAAAAACAAACTGGCTATTTTTCCGGCATGTACAGACTCGAACATATAGATATATCTAGAATTTTTATCTTCTCCAGCCCTGGTCATGTTTTCATCCAGAATGAGTCTTGCTGTAATATTTCTGAACCTATTGAACCATCGAGCAAAGTGCGCTGGTCTGTTCATTGCGCAAAACGCGTTTGCCGGATTTTTAATATGTGCGCGGGATGTACGGAATGTGAGCATTTTAACCGGTTCGTAGCCCTCTTTAAGGTTAAGTCTTTTCTGGACTGAGAATTTTACAATGCTACGATTTTATTTTTCGTCAAGTGCTGCAAATACTGGATGAAACCCCCTTCTTCCAATTCAAGCTTTTCCCACCACTTTCGAAAAAGCCCCCGTGGTTTACCTGGGTTGAGTACAATGCTTGTTTTGGAGGAGAAACTTATTCTGTGGTAACGCTCGCATTTTTTTCATGTCAGTAGTAACTGTCCTAGCTACTGACTTACAGCCACAACCGTTTCCCGTTAATTTAGTTTTCACTTTTTTTACTGCCAGAATATGAAACAAGTTTAATATATTATGTGATATTAAAAATGGTTTTGAATCGTGGTTTTTGAAGTTGCCATTTTATTAATATTAAGCACACCCTTATTAAGCAGCCTCACTTCCAATAAGCCTACGCCATTACAGTAATATAAGATTTGTTTCAATCTTGTGCATTTACATAAAAAGTAAATTATGAAGAAGAATAAAAAATCTTTTTACCAGTATGTTAACAGTTTCTCGTAGATATTTTCTTTCGTAGGTTTTTGCGATGTGTTTGTGGCCTGTAGAATTGTCGGGGCTAAGAGTAGTAATTTTGAGTTTGACTTGTTTATTTATAGCATCGAGAAAAATCGAAGAGCAAGGTGGATATACCTTTCAAGCCCCTACCGTTCCTAACAACTTTTCCTTTGGTGGAAGTCTCTCTTGACGGGTACTGAGAATCGACTGGAGTTTAAATGTACGTTAACACGAGTTGAACCGGCCACTTGAAGCTCGGTGCCGGTTAATCGGGATATCGGGAGAATAATAAACTTAAGCCAAAATCAAGGCATTGGTTTTCAATTTTATTTTTTGATGGAATTATGATTGTAAACATTGCGACTATGATTGTCTCTACTTCTTGTGGTATTTTTTTAACGGAAAGGTGCACTTCCGCAAACTTTGACCTCTCTACATACATTTTTATAAAAAAAATGATTCATAAAAAGGCTGTAAAAGTTGAAAAAAGTACAATCATGGAAACAACAAAAATATGTGGTTGCGTTTTCGAAAATTGAAAAAGACTTCGTGTTTCTGCCGACTCTTTTAAAGTTTTTGTTACCTTGCTGAGAAAGTTTTACTACTGGGGGTTGAATTTCCAACAACAACAAAACACGTTTATATACTTTTATTTCAAATGACTTGAGACGTTTATCTTGTTTAGTTTTTCTCTGCTATGACGCCCTGACATACATTGCACTGTTCTAAATGATATATTAACTTGAATTATCTCAAATTTTGAAATAACGTTTTTCTTCTTCTTCCCATTCAACTCTATCCAACACATTCACGTTTTGCAAGTTTTTTTGTTTTGCTTTGTCAGCATTAAATTCAGACTCCACACAAAGAACGATGTGGGAGATATGAAACACGTCGCGAGGGTCTCGCCACCTAGCTCGTAAACTACGTGGCTTGTGATATGGATCGGATTTCTCAAACACCAATCACGCATTAGAATAAGCAACCTCGTCCCCAGAGTATCTTTCTGATATCCGGACGGCGATACGAACATATGCTATTCCCGTGTCAAAAAGATACAAGATACCCGGGGGTCGAGGTTGTAGACTAAGCAGATGTAAATCGTGGTTCCCAGAGTTTCTCAGGCTTAAGAAATACCTAAGAAGCCATGGGGAGTTGTCGAAATTAAAGGAAGCCTTTACATGGGTTCGAAATGCTTCACAAATTGCACATAACTTTGTACACATGCGCAATAGCTTTGCACATATGCGCAATATATTCATTTCTGGTAAATATTTTGAGGTTGAAATAAAATTTCATTTCGGTCATTTGACCGACATGAATTCAACACTAAAATGAGTTCCATTTCTCCCAAAATCATGTAAACATTTTTAAGACTAGACAAGAGAGCAAAATAGAAAATTCAGTTAGTCCCCGAACTAAACTTTATGTAAAGACTGCCTGAGAAAGAATACATCATATATGCATACAGTCGATGAAGTGGGGAAAGAAGTAAAATAATTTATGTGATTTGTTATCACGGTAAAATAAGAACCTGGACGAAAATTGCTTCCGTTACCCTTCATAAAAAAAGTTCAAATTACTTGCAACGTGTTATAACAAATAACAAAGCGTTTCTAAGAATTAAAGAGAACAAATAAATTCATCCAATGAGAGATTAAGTTAACTGACTCGACCAATGGCAGTTCGAGTAAATAATTTGAGAGCCAATAAAATTTTAGATTGCGTAAGGCTTAGGATATATAATAAAACTTATAAAAAAACAGAAAATATAGCAGCTTTAAAAAATTCATTGGTTTCGGATAACGAGACAAAATGAGGAAGGTAAGATTTTAGCAGAGTTTTTCGAAGTGTAGAGGGGATAGTGCTTCATAACAACATTTATTAACGCAAATATTTTTTGTATCAGAAACATACTTTTGTGTTCAGCCCTGAGAGTTTTACTGAAAAGTGATGCTGACCTCTAATCTTATACTTTAAAAACAACCTCGATGCCGGCCTGTAGTGTTTTTTTATATGAGGAAAAAAATAATAATAATAATGCAGCTATCTTTATTATTGCGTTGAGGGGAAATTGTTTGAATAAATTTTTCCATGGAGAACTGACTCTCTTTCGAGGATTTGGTTAAAACTGGGATATAGCTAACTTTAAGCCTACTTCCCACTACTACTAATACTGCTACTAGCCGTAGTTTACGCATCAGGTCAAATTTTTCTTGCCTTCAAACATTGCTTTTGAATTGACGATTTTTGTTTAATTAGAAATTTCATTTACGCTAGGCTAACACGAAAAAAGTCACCAGCCTTGGCTATTCTAAGGAAACATTTTTTCTTTTATCTCTTTTCCATTTTACGCACCTTGAGTAACGGTACACATTTTATTTAGGTGTCCGTGAGTTTACTCTACAATTTCTTATTTGCATCATGTGATGCACAAACTTTTGATGAGAATGAAAAGTGTTTTTACTCCCCAGCTCTGCGCTTCCAGTATACTTTACTTCATCTCGCTGTCCGCGATGTGCGCCAAGAAGCGCGCTGGGAACGAGGTTATTAGACAACGCCCCTTGATACCACCTTTCATCTTTAGGAGCGAAGTTGTCTCGCCTTTTTTCTTCCATGTTTGTTGTTGCCGCAGGAGATTCCCTAAGTGTTTACCGCAAAGATAAATGGCGCATTTTAAAATTCCACGTGCTTTTACTTCCTCTCATCTTTAACTTTATGTTAACCATCATGTACTGCGTGTGATAAAAAACGGTTAGTAATATTCTAACAATTTATGGTTTATTATAACATTACTTTTGGTATTTATGTAAACAACGAGGAGAATAGCTAGCTAGCCACCTATATAAACTCCTCAGAAGGCGAAAACAGAAAACGAGAGACAGGATATCCTATTAAGTGTACAAAAATATGAATGCCCTGAGATCTAATCCTTATGTCAAATGTCAGAATGTAGGGTTGACAAATACTCACCTAGTTAGTTAGCTAATACAACTCAAGTTTTTAATTTTGCTTTGCGAACATGGACATGTGCACTCATTCCTGTACGTAGAAATATAACAACAGACCACTTAGGTCAAATAAATCCATTTAAAAAACGAAGTAATTTATTTACATTTGGTAAAACTTTAAAAGATGCTAACCTGTTAAATTTCTGCGAAAATGTTAAAGAACGTTACATTTCACTTATTTAGTGCGGTTTTAAACTTAGTACATTTAACCCCATTTGGTCCAGAGGGGATTCTGCCAGTTTCTTTAATAACTCTGTTTTGCTATGTTGCATGGTTAAAATACTTACTGAGTTTTATTATTTATCTATTAGGCATCTAGGTGCCAATTTTTTTGGTCCTATATCTCTCCTAGCCTTAAATATTTGTTATTACTTGTTATTACACTACCTCTAAAATTCTCTGTGAAATCCTTATAATCAAAAAAATATAATAACTTGGTTATCCAAAAACTTATTGCCACCATTTTGTTCCTTTCATGGCGTATATACTATAAGTATGCCAAGTTTAATTTGATTTGAACAAGCCTATCAAAAGTTCTGGAAGTGGGGCAGAATCTATGCCCTTATGGTATATATATGTGACGGTTTTTGGGAAAATATTAACAACATATATTATCAGTGATACCATGATACCTTTAACATTACCAGTATTACCGTTTAACTTATACTTTTACCGATAAATAATTACTAGTAAAATAATAATGGGTAAATTAAGTTATTAGTAATATGTGTTTACATTATCAGATTTTGTCTGAAGAGTTTTCTCATTGATTATTTTCTTTCCCTTTTCAACATGGATCCTTGTGCGAGAAGGCATGCTGCTGCCGCAATCGTATCGTAAAAGGCAAAAGCAACAAAAACAGGGAAAGAGAAGATTTTGGATAAATCCTTGGCTCATTTCTAATTTGTCGCAAATTGCCCGTTCCTATCCCTGTTTTTGTACAGGGAACTTTTTACATTCCATAAAGCTTCTTCCCCTTTCAAAAGTTCAAAAAAAAAAATTGATTTTCAGATTTTGTCTGACGACAAATTTGACAACAAAAAAGCTTCCAATTTTTCTGTTTACATTATCAGATTTTGTCGGATCAGATAAATTTGTTAGAAAAAATCTGATAATATAAACGCTGCTTTAGACACTTCAAGTTAATAGACATTTTTAACCATTTCTCAATCCACCAATCAAAAAATTGTTTTTTGTTCCGGTGTGCGATCACTGGAGTGTGACTTTGATGAGGATCAAAACCTTAACAAGAGTAAGTGAATTTTAACCGTGAATACTTTTGCTTCTACCGTAATGCTTCGAATAAACGCCCCCCTTCTATTAAACGCCCCCTCGAATAGACGCCCCTCCCTCATAAGGGGCGTTTATTCGAGGCGATAGTAAAAGTATACTTACTTACTTACTTTTTTCCTAAATCTTAGGTTTAAGGTTGGAAATTTAGTTTTTCGCTTTTGAAGTTCATTCTCTAAAACATGTGAATATCTTTTATTTTCTGTTGTGAATATATATATTATAGGTATCCTTAAAAACGGCAAAAGAGACGAAGTGTAAAAAATTAATAAACGCCCCCCTCTTTTAAACGCCCCCCTCGAATAGACGCCCCCCAAAAATGTCAAAAAATTTAATAAACGCCCCGGGCGTTTATTCGAAGCATTACGGTATATGTATATGTATTTTATATCAAAAGGAAAATAACTCATGGCTTTAAGACTTTTTCTTGTTTGTTGTTTATATAAAGCTGTTTTTATAAAGCCATTTATAAAGTATTTTACTAATATGTAAACTTTAAACCTTTTTACAACATGTTTTGTGCAAATCTTATGTCACATGTTGAAAGTTTGTTATTATAGAGTGACCTGATTGGTTAAAAATTCTGCAGAAAAGCTTCTATTATTTTAAAGTAATCTCATTGGTTTAAAACTCTGCTATAGAACAAACTGATTGATATGAATTCACCAGTGACTAATTTCAGTATATATAGCAATTTTTCTTTCTGTATAAAAAGTGCTGCAAATTGTTTTTGGTTTTGGTTTTTAGATAAAACTTTGGGGATGCAAGGTTAACGCAAAAAAATTTTTCGACTTTACCCGTAATTTTAAATTATTTACCATTAAACAGTACTACCTGTAGTCCTTTTGTCTTACTACCGATCTTGACAGTAAAAAAATAGCGGTATATTATAGGTTGTTACCGTTTTCCCCAAAACTGTCACATATAAAATATGTTAGGGCAATAAGAGTTTCTGATTTGCTTTAAGGCCTGATATTATTTCACTTTTTTCTCTTGCTATGTTAGAAACAACAATAAGCAACTAAATGACTTCACACTGAAATGGAAAGTATATTTTTAGAAAAAAGCTGACAACATGGTTAAAGCCAACATTTCACCAGCAGACAAAAAACTGTTGCCAAAAGCTGTTTCAAAAAATAAAAATAAAGGTAAGTTTTTTATCATGTATGTACTGTAGGTTTTATCGAAAGCATGTAATCCTATACTTTACTTTGATTATCGTTTCATGCCCTATACAACGAAGGTAACAGGATAAAAAATTTCTAAAAAAATTGATGGGTCCATTGATGATTGTTCTTTCCCAACTATCAATAAAAAATGTGACGTTATAGAAGATGGGCCACCCATCCCAACTGTTAGCGCTTGTTCTTATAATAGTTTTTAAATGAATAAATGTACTAAGTGAAGATGGGCCACCTGTCCCAACTGTCAACACTTTTCCTATACAAGTCTTCGAATGAAAAAATGTGGTGTTTAAGATTTTAAGACTGGCGCAGATGGAACACATTTTTTAGTTCGAAAAGGAATTTGAATTATTGCATGCTTGGACACACATTCGAAAAATGTAGACAAAAACTTTGTTAAAAACTTTCTTATTTGTTAGTTTACTGATTTAAATCTTATAACGACTTAGATTTTAAAAATTATTTAAATCTTAAAGATAAAAAGTCAAAAAATCAATTATAATATTTTTATCTGTTTTAATAAGATTCTTCTTTCTGCTATTTTTTGCTACTAACACTAAAGCGTTAATAGTTGGGATGAAGTGTTGGCAAAAGGGTCATGCTGTTGAAAAATGGAACCACCGTTAAAAGTTGGGCTATGAAGCATTGGCAAAAGGGTCACACTGTTGAAAAATGGAACCACCGTTAAAAGTTGAACTGTCCAGTTTACAAACAGGACACGTTGGAAGATGGGCCAGGACAGTAAAATTAAAGTTAGTGCACCATTGCAATGCACTTGAAAATTTGAGGTCAAAATTTCAAATTTAACCCACCCATTTCATAACAGACTGGTTGATGACGTCGTCAAAAAATATTTTAATCATAATATCTCTTTAGCTGTTTGTCAAAAGTGCATGGTCCTATACATTTTCTTGATCACTGTTTTAAACTCTGCACAACTGTAAAGAGTAAATTTATTTTTGTGTATCGCCAATCATTGTTGACATCATCAAAATTCAGATAACAGACATTTTTCATTGTGGATGTGGATTTTTCTATGGGCTTATCGTATATTATATTATAAAAAGACCAATCCTCTGTGCCTATCTGGTTGAGCCTTTGCAAAGAGGATGTCTTTATGTCTTATGTCTTAAACAAAAAATTAACTCATTCTTGATGTTAATATATTAGTTTGGTGTCAATAACGTCATCATTATTAATTATTAGTGAAGCCATTGCACTGAACATTTTAATTTGACGCCAAATAATTTGGAAACAGGTGGAAATAACTGACTTCATCTTATGCGTAGGTAACTTGGAACAGCCTGGGACATAAATGGGACTAATATCCTATAGCTGGGTTAACCCACTGTTTCAGAACAGATGGGTTGATGAGGTTAAAAAACTTTTAAACCCCAATATCTCTTCAACCATTTTTCAAAAGCACATGATCATATACAAAACATACAACAAGTAAACAAACTTTTTTAGAAAAGAATTTTGTGTATTAACGGGTCATTTTCTGCATAAGTGGATTTTTCCATTGACTTATAATTTTCACAATTTTCTTTAACAAAGTCTATAAAACATCAATAAAAAATTTGTTCTGTAATTTACAAAACTTTGATGTTATTGAACAATATTGATATCAAAGGGAAGTTTATTAGGATTAGTGCAGCCATTGCATTGCACTTATAACTTTAAGAACAAATGAGTTGGACACGGATGAAAAAAAATATCTCATCTCCTGTGTAGGTAACCTAGGACTGACCCCTTGGGGCCAATTTACTAAAGCTGGGTCAACTCTCATCTTCGAACCAGCGGATTAGATTTCGTCATCATAAAAAACGTTTAAACCCAATATCTCCTTATCTGTTTGTCAAAAGCACATGATCCTTTACATTTTGATCAGCATTTAAGCTCAACAAAACTGGTTAACAAATTTTATTACTTAAAACATTTTTTGTTGATGTTGTCAAAAAAATTCTCAAAATATTTTATTATTTTCATTATTCTTTTGGCTGAGTGGACACAGGCCTTTAAAATTAGTATATAATATTGTATTAAGGAAATTCCTATACAAAGGGGCACTTAATAGAATAATGGGTCCTTGGTAAAATATGGGCATTTATTGAACCTTAGACATTTACATGTGTTCTTATTTGAGAGAGGCGCCTAAAAGATGTTGAGTGCTAATGTAAATCTTTATGGTAATTGTTCATTAGCAGAAATTTAAACATTTCAACATTCATTTTCTGCCATTTTAAAATGAAAATTTATTTTTTAGCCAAAAAAAAGCAGGACAAGTTTGGATTTTCATCACAGCGACATGTTGACATGATGGAGCAGTTGAAACTGTTGGTTGGAATAACAGACCACAGCATGTTTGAAACCAAACTGTTGGCATTAAGGAATAACATTTTGCTGTACATCGATGAAGATGTTATACCTGCCGAGCAGACAGGCATGCTACTCGAAGCCTTTTCAAGAGCTTGTTTATCTAATGATGAAAAGATCTTGTCAATGTTGTCAGCGTTTCCAGGATCGTGTTTGACAGAAAAACAACTTGCATTTCACCTTTTAAAATGGACAACATCCCAAGACGACAAGTTTTGTGCCAAAATTGCATTACATTGTTTGGAGATATTCGAAAACTGCTTACGAATTTACCAAAACTCGCTGCATTCAGTGTGCTTCGATGGATTGGAGAATTTTATAGCCTACCTGAAACACAGTAAACTTCAAAACAGGGTGAGCTAAATTTTCTATCACTTTTTTTAGCATCGCAAGGTGAAAGTCTTTTAAAGTGTACCTCTCATAAAAACAAGTTGATTTCATTTGCTTGTAAAGTTGTTAAGGAACCTTTTAGTTTATTGAAATATTTCTATTATTTTTTGAGTATAGGTCTTAAAAATTTTGCTAATTAGGAAAAATTATGACATCATCAAGTAGCTTTAAAACAAGTTATTGCTTTCGTTAATCATATAACTAAGTTTGTAAAACCCCTAATTAAATGGCTCGAAAAAAAATACAAATTCCTATACACCTTCACAAGATCTTTTATAAAAAATCAACTTGTTTTTATAAGTGAGCTTTACAGTTTGGGACATTATGTAAGTTGTACACTGAGAAAAAGAGTTTAAGAAAATAATTTAGTTTCAAAAGAATATTTTTAACTTTTACATCGCTCGTTAAAATAACTTAATAAGACAGGGATTTCAATAAGACAGGGAAGAATATTTCATCGCCAATTTTTCGTCCGCTGTGCTTAGATAAAGTAGAAGTAGTCTATTTAATAACTGTTCCAAATTGACTTATTTTATTTGGAACTATTTTGGAACTATTTTGGAACAAGCAAAATAGTTCCATTTCACTTCCATTTTAACTTCTGGAGTTTGAGGATAAAGTGAGTAGTCTACTTCACATTATTGTTATTATTATTTATTATTTTATTACTATTTATCCAGGATAGCCTTTTCAGTAACTAATAGAACTGTTATGAATGAGGGTCCTGCGAAGGAGGTCCTAGTGCATTTAAAGGTCCCATTTGAGCAACGGAAGGCGTTCAAGCACAACATCCGCTACACTAGACAACCGCCTAAGATATCAATCCTATTCTCATGCTGAATGTGAAGGATTGATTCATACTTTTATAGTCTCTAGCATGACTAGGTCGGGGTTTGAACCCAAGACCTTAAACACTGGAGGCGAATGCTCTACAAAAAGGCCACCAGTCGGTAGTTGTTTGTGATTCATGCTTATTAAACCATTTTAATTTTCTTCAATGACACTTTTCCAACTAAGTTTTCTCCTTGCTGATTGAAGGGTTTTTTTGAATATTGCGAATATTGGAGAAGATAGTTCCACTAAGTCAAAACTCCCATAATCGAGTATTTAGCAGCAACTGTGTCTCTTACTGATTTCTTTTTACATTAAGATGAAGCGGTTACTCCACACTCACTATAAAGTGGTCTGCCGACACAGCCAAACTAATCTGGCCACAAATCGTCTTCCTTCTCGCAAAACAGACAAGTACACTAGTTTTATGCAATATGATGATTTTAGAAGATTACCCACAATCCCGACTGCTGATGACATTTTAACTGAAGAAAAGATTGCATTGCGTCCTATTGTAACACAAGGTAAAGTTGCTTAATTTATTGAAGGTGGAGGATGGAGGGTGTAATGGCGATTATTCTAGGGTACTAAAAATAATAAAGTAGTGAATTTGATAAAATTTAAATTACAAAGGATATATATTAGATGATATTAGAAATTAGAAATTAGGTAGGGTAATAAAAATTAAAAAGTAGTGAATTTGCGAAAATGAAATTATTTCATTCACGAAAGAAAATCTTCGCAAAATATCTGACTGATTTTTGTTTCTTGACGGAAACAAGGCTTTGCAAAAATTAATAAACTTCGAGGTAACACCTTTGCCAACCTTTCATCATCTAACAAGCTAAATATTGCCTTTAGCTTTTATATCATGTCCTCTTTTCTTCATTAACTTCTCACATTTTAAAGACAGTGGCCTAAAATGCTCATCCGCGAGAGTGGATGAGCATTATCCCCCTTATCGGCGAAATTAAAAGGGGAGTTAACCCAATTATATTTTGATATTTCATAGAAAAGGAGTTAAGGACGTTAAAATTTGTTGTTTCATTTCACACTTCTAACAGGAAAAGTTAAAAAAACACGCTTTCTCTTTTGAAATCTCAATCCCCTTGAAAATAAAAAAGCAAAATCAAGCGCGGTTTACGTAGATTTAACTACTGCAAAGTGTTTCAATCAATCGTGCAGAAATTTGTTTTCTTATAATTAAATGTTAACAACATGATTGTGCAGTGCTTTTGTTTCACTTCAGGCGGCTATCCCAACGGAGAAGAGTATCTGGATACTCAGTATCGATTGATACGGGAAGATCTTGTTTCACCCCTTAGAGAAGGTATTCAAGAAATTATTGCGCAAAAGCGAGACAAGAAAATCAGATTGACCGTATTTTCAGGAGTTCAAGTGCTATACCCTGTCTGCACGTTTCGGGGTATGACCTATAGAATATGTTTTGATAATAGCAATATGTATCGCTTTCCTTGGGAACAATCTAAAAAGTTAATATTTGGAAGCTTACTGTGTTTTACCAGTGATAATTTCAAAACAATGATTTTCGGCACTGTAGCGCATCGTGATCCAATGGCTCTCCGTCATGGTGTTTTTGATGTTCGATTTTCAAACAGCAAAGAAGTGCACCAGTATACGAATAAGAAGGTCTTATCCATGGTGGAGTGCCCGTCGTTTTTTGAAGCATATCGACATGTAATGGAGTGTTTGAAGGAAATCAATCCGTATGTTTTACCGATGACACGGTATATTGTGGAATGCCAGACCAACTTGAAACCTCCAAAATATTTACTCGATCGACCCACAGCAACGTATGATTTGAGAGGCGCTTTTGGGGTATTCGAAAACAAGTATAAAAAGGTTCCTGTGCTTCAGAGAAAAGAGAGATGGGAATTTGCAACAGAATTGAATCAATCTCAACTTGACGCCTTGCAGCATGCACTACTAAACGAATTTGTTCTCATTCAAGGACCACCAGGAACTGGAAAAACCTTTTGTGGTCTGCGCATTGCACATTGTTTGTTGGCCAACAAAACCGCTTGGAATCCGTCCGGCGACACGCCAATGTTGATCGTTTGTTTTACGAATCACGCTCTTGATCAGTTTTTGCTAGGACTGATAGCGTTTGGTCATAGAAGTATTGTCAGAGTTGGCGGTCGTTTCACTGAGGAAATGGAACAATATTCGATGAAGTCGGCGAAACAAAAATTTCGCCAGAATTGTGGAAGGCAGGAAACATACAAGTTGCTACGGTATAAGAGAAATGTGACGTCAGAAGCTGGAAAACAATTTGCTGAGGATCTCCAGCCCTACCTAAAATCTGTGAAGAATTACCAAGAAGCCGTCAGAAGAGGTCGAATTGTAACATTTCGCGATATTAGACATTGTTTGGAAGAACGTCACGTTGAATATTTTGCGGAACAAGACGTGCATTGCGAAGGTCTAAAAATATCAATAATGGATATTTTTCTTGATTTATGCAAGATACCACTCCCAATCCTGAGAAATATTTCGAGATTTGATACACACATTGAATCCGTGAAAAATATTCCAGAAGAGAGGAGTTACTTGTATCGAGACGAAGGCAAGCAGGAAGACCTCATTGATGTTGTTGGCGAAGGCAACGCCCTTGTCGAGAGGTGGGTAATAGATGAAGACGAGTTCCGTCCCATTGAAACTTCTGATAACGTGTTTGAATTTATTGATGATTTTGACGAAGCAACTTTTGTTGATAAGGATGGGTTTAAGTTAGTCTCGATGACAAAACGTGAGAAGGAAAGTAAAGTTAGAAAACACATCAACAGTGTCGAAGCTATGGATGCTGACGAAGCTCAACAAGTAGGAAATCCTTGGCAGCTTAATATTACGGATCGATGGAGGTATTGACTGTTCTTCTTTGTCGACGATCTTTGATATTAATTTTGAAATTAATTTTCCCGTATTTATTAGTCCTTGATATCCAATCCCTTATCTTTTTTATCCAATTAATTATTTTCAAATGGTAATTCTCGGAAGGAATCTCTCACATTCGTCAAAAGGAAAGGCTTAAGCTTGGTTTTTATAAAATGACAGGCTTGTTTTTCGTCACAAGTTTTTTAAGCAACAGTTATACAACGGTTGCATTTACAATTTTATCGGGAACAAATACCTTAACGACACGAGACATACTATGCAACAAATCATTTATAGATAGAACTGTTTTTTGTTTGTTTGTTGTTGTTTTTTTACCTCTGTAACAGTTGGACGCCATCATTGTACAACTCTTGCTCGACTATTATACTTTTATACGGAGACTAAGCTTTAGTCTGACTTTTTTGATTACCAAATTTTAGGTTATACAAGTACTGGCTATCGATCTTCATGCGAAACTATGATGAATACATCGAGCTGTCAATCCAACAGTATGAAGATGCGTGCGAGGAAGCAGCTCAAGTGAGAGAAGAAGAAGAAGAAATTATATTAAGATCGAAAGAAGTTATTGCTATGACTACCACCTGCGCTGGACGATATCGTCACATCCTGCAGAAAATCAAGCCGAAAGTGGTGGTTATTGAAGAGGCTGCAGAGGTGCTAGAGGCCCATGTCATAGCCTCTGTCATCAAAGAAACAGAACACTGCATACTAATTGGAGATCACAAGCAGTTACGTCCGAGTCCAGCAGTGCACAAGTTGGCCTCAGATTATCATTTAGATCTGTCTTTATTTGAAAGAATGGTAAACAACGGAATCAAATGTCCAACATTGAACGTACAGCATAGAATGCGTCCTTCTATATCTCGCTTGTTGCGACACATATACCCTGAGTTGACCGACCACGAAAGTGTTTCAACATACGAGGATGTTCTTGGTGTGGAGAAAAACTTGTTCTTTATCAATCACTCTGAAATGGAGAAACGAGAGAGAAAAACGACCTCAAAGGCTAATACACACGAAGCGAAATTTCTAAGTTCACTTTGTTTGTACTTCTTAAACCAAGATTATGATCCAAGCCAAATTACGATCCTTACAGGTTACACTGCACAAGTTCAAGAGCTGCGTACCTACATGCCCAGGTCTGTGTTTGAAGGAGTAAAGGTGACCAGCGTTGATAATTTTCAGGGTGAAGAGAATGATATCATTCTACTGTCTCTAGTTAGGAGCAACGAGAAACAGACTATTGGTTTTCTCAAAACGGAAAATCGCATTTGTGTGGCACTGTCAAGAGCAAGAAAGGGACTGTATGTGATCGGAAATTTCGATTTGCTCTATGAGCAAAGTGACCACTGGAGAAAGATTATCACTGATGCGAAAAACATGCACTGTTTTGGCGAGGAGCTTAATTTAGTTTGTCAGAATCATCCTGAAAAGAAGATTCAAGCTTGTGGGTGGAATGATTTTAAAGATGCTCCAGAGGGTGGGTGTACAAAGGTATGTGGCTTTCAACTCCCCTGCTCGCATGTCTGTGAAGCGTGGTGTCATCCCTACGATAAAGAGCACAAAGAATACGATTGTCAGGAAAAGTGCTTGAAATTGACATGTGGAGAAGACAGCCACAGCTGTCAATTACAGTGTCATTTTGGAAATGACTGCAGTCCATGTCAGATTGAGGTGGAGAAATTGCTTCCATGTGGACACACTCAACAAACTCAATGTTCTCACGAGCCTACTGAAGTTATTTGTCAATCTTCCTGTCAAAAATCAATGCAGTGTGGCCATGGTTGTTCAAATAAATGCGGTGAAGAATGTAGTCCGGTAGATGAATGCCAGTTCACGGTCGATAAAAAGCTAGGTTGTGGTCACACGCAAAATGTGGAATGTAGTAAAAAAGTAGAAAACGCTGAATGCCAGATCAAATGTGATTCTGTTTTAGAGTGTGGCCATGCATGTTCGGGGACATGTCATGGTTGTCAAAGAGGAAAATTACACGTTAGATGTGACGAACCGTGTGAAAAGGTTCTTACTTGTACACATGAATGTCAGTCAAGATGTGGCCAACCATGTCCACCTTGTCAGGAACAATGCGCTTTTGTGTGTACGCATAACAAAGTAGTAAGTAAATGTGGAGAAATGTATGAACTTTGTCAACAGCCTTGCGATAATGCGTGTGAACACAGACAATGTAACCGTCTTTGTTTTGAAGAGTGCGATGTTGAAAGGTGCGAAGAGAGGTGCACACTTTCGCTCGATTGTGGTCACACATGCACTGGTATATGTGGTGAGAAATGCCCAAAGTTTTGTAAGGTTTGTCAGGAAGATTTATTTGCTAATAAACCAAATTCAATGTTTATTAGTTTGGAATGTTGTAATAATCTACTCAGTGTGAACCAATTAGATGGCATTATGGATTCGCGTATGATGACGTCAGTTGTTCCGGTAAAGTACGAGGAATGTCCGGTTTGCGATACAGTAATATCTAACATAAAAAGATACAAACCACAAATCGCAAGAGTGAGGGAAGATTTTCGCAAGGTTGAAGCGTTTCAAGCTGAAAAGGAGGCGAATATGGTGGACGAACTGATTAGGAGAGCATACACAGTATGTCACTCCCTAGCCACATTGTATTTATCTTGTCCTAAAGTGCTTAAGAAACAAGACAAAAAAGACTATCAGCTGATAGCTAACCGTATCGACATAAATACGTTCAAGAAAGACCTAGATTTACGATACTTAGCTCGTAACGAAACGAAATCAAATTTGCTGTTGCTTGCGGAGCGCATGGTGCAATGTAGTCGATTGTTAGACGCGTATCGCGTAAATAATCAAGTCTCGATACTGCAATACGCAGAGCAGTTACGAGCTAATATGCGCGAGGCAGGTTCTCTCGACGATCGGGGGCCGGCAATGCAGGAAGCTGTGAAGGAGATAGTCGATAAAGGTATGGAAAGTGCATTAACCATCCAAGAAGCAAAAGATCTGCTTGTGCTACTCGAGCGCATTTGCTTAAAGTTGCAATGTATTATATGTCAACGCGAGCTTCGTAATATACCAACCGATCTCGAAACCGTTAAAGGTATCGACAGGATGTTTAAAAAGACTGTCAAGGTTTTAAACAGCAGTGCGCTTTTGAGTGAGGAGCAATTAGAGGAGATGAGACAGGAAGTTTGTTGTTACGTCGAGAAATTTGAGCTGAAGAGATTAGAAATCACCCCGCAAATTATATTCGGGTCCACAGATGCTACGACAAAAAGAGTGTGGTATAAATGCAGTCGTCAGCATTTGTTTGTCCCGCACTTACAGGATGAAGAAATATCGTGTCCGAAATGCGGCTGCTCTGATGAAGAAGCTTGTACCAACGGTGGCACAGATGAAAGTTTAACAAATGAAGACTGGGATAGTTGTGAGGTATCTTTGGATATTTCTAATGAAGACTTTTATTCGCCCTGTTCTAGCAGCGATCAGCTAAGCGAGGAAGAGCAATCTGGAACGGACATTAATTCGAATATTGTGAGAAGAAGAGAAAATGTAGGAGCGTTTGTCGAAACTTTGACAAGTCGGTTCGCTCTCACAAATTTAAGTAAGTATCATATTTTCTTAACCTAGGGGAGATTCCCAGATTTTCGTCTTGTGACAAGGGATTCTCGTGTTTTTGTGTATGCTTGCAGCCATTATGTTATTTTACGCTCAGATACTGACTCTGTGATGAGAGAGAAGTAAAAATAAAAAAAGCGGGAAAATATTTTAAAAAGTCTAATAAACTGGAGTGGGAGGGTTTAAATGGATGGTGCATGAAATTGTGAAAATAAACCATAATTTGGGAAAAAAGGCTACCACTACAATATGGATGAAAATGAAATAGAAAGATTAGAATTTTTTTTAACATTTATAAACGAGCTGGAGAAGAAAGCGAGACATTCAGGACTGAAAGCAACGAGAGATTCACACCATGTTCACTTAAATTTGCATCGGGGATATAAACTGATGCTCTTTTACTACTTTTAGTTGATAAATAAAAGACGGAACCATCACGAAGCTTGGAAGACATAACGAGAGCTAGCTAATGCGACAACAACGACCTCATCAACTTTTTGCACGTTGAATTATGTTGTCTCTATTTTTAAATGTTTTCTTTTGGATGTGATAAAGATCCTTAAGTTTTTCTTGTAAGAATTCTACCTTTTTGTTTGATCCTCGTGATTCTTAGAAAAAAGATATTTTGAGCCTAATATTCAAATTTTGTGGTGTCTGATTCGAGAAACGAATTCTTATAAAACAAAGTGTATATGGCCTTGGAAATTTTAGGCTTATTAAGGATACGGTAACCCCCTGAGACACATACTCAGCATAATTAAATATCCCCTCTGCTCGCTATATTAACCCTAGCAAATATATATATTCTGAAAGCCGAATAAATTATCTCTAGAATGATGATAAAATATTTCCATAAAAAAAATCCAAAAAGTAGAAAATAAATTATATACAAAAATTCACCTTTCCAGTTCATTTTGTCGAACACTCCCCTCAGTAAAATTTTTGTTCGTTGAAAAAAATATGATTGCGAAGCTCTTATTCAGCTCTAAAAAACTTTGCTTTTTTTACTCAAAACAACAGGTGGTTCCAAAAATATAGCATATTTTGTGTTACAATACCTGTTTTATGACTGATTTATCTATTTTTAAACATGATAGCTCAATAACTTGATATTTCCTCACTTTCTGCGTTAGTAAAAGCAAAGTTTTGTAGCCAAAGATATAATTGTCGCAACAAACTTGTTTTCGTACAATTTCGACAAGATGGAGGGGAGTGTTCGACAAAAATATATACCGTTTCGAGAAAAAGCAAATCAAAGACCTTTGCTTTTACCTGCAAGAATCATGGTTACACCCACTTAAACGTTATGAATAATTAATAACTCATGAATATTTTATTTAAAATTAAAGGTAAAGTGTTTTCGCAGAACTATGGGTCTAGTTATTGTTAAACAGACAACAGGATAACATAACATAACAGGATAAAAACGTAAAAAATAAATAAATAAATTAAAAAGGTATAGATGATAAATAATAATATATTTGTATAGATTATTAAAGTGTGAATGTTTCCAATGTTATATGTAGAGATGCAATTTTTTATTCGTTCTGCATAACTCTCTTTAATTATTATACAGATTAAATATATTTGAGGAATTTTAAACTTTGAGCACACTATTGAAAACACTGAAAGATAAAAAAGATTTTTTCTCATTTTATCCCTCTTAACAATAAATATTTTTGATTCTTTTTTTAAAAATATCAGGAAAATATGCCAAAGAATCAAAATTAAAGAAAATAATTTTTTTTTTAAAAATGCCCCTGAAGGGGGTTACCGTATCCTTAAGGAACTTAAGATTTCTCATGGTTTCCCCAAACTTTGGCTACGATTAGTTTATCTTTTCAAGAATCTCACCAGTCAGTTTTTACAAGTTAATTCATACGAGATATTTCGCATATTAACTTGCTTCTTAGTGTCCACTTATAAAATGACTTCTTGAGACTTTGTAAGCGGCTGGTGAAACGTTTGTAAATTCTCTTTAAATCCTCGTTGTATCTTATTGTTTATATGTAAGTTTAAATTGTTATTTTAACTTTAATTAATGTTTCAGTACACAGTCAAACCTGTACAAAGCAAACACCTGCGTTGTTCTGGTTTTCGTTATATAGAGGATATTTTATAAGGGTTTAATTAACCGTAAACAATACATCAAAAAGTGTTCGCTTTGTACAGGTTTGATTGGGCACGTACAACCGCGGAATTAATATTTCGGAAAATAACCGTTTTTGCACATTTATTGAAATTGCCAAATCGTGGTTATGACCTACGAAATTTAACCCTTTCCCGAAATGTTTTTTCCGCGTGTGATGTGTATAGAAGCATTTTAATATTATGTAGATAGCTAAAAATATTTTTTGAACTATGCACGTTTCCTGAACTTCTTATTAATCTTGAAATTATGTCGCGTTTTCAAAACTACAATTTTAAGGGTCTCAATCTAGTTTTAATGAAACGCCAAATCTGCTTTTAATGAAATACCAATAACTCGGTGCACCAAAGAAACGAGTTCAGGGAAGGTCTGGAGAATGTTTTTAACACCAAAATACATATTTTGAATTCTATACTCCCATACTTTTCTTCTGTGTTCGTAAGATTTGGAAGTCCACAGACCAATGCAGTCAAGGCGTAAAAAGGCTTAAGTATTTTCTGCGCAGTGTCAAGTTAAGATAAGTGGTCCCAAAATGCTTCACATTGTAGAATATCTTTTTGCGGATAACTTCGTTTTCCCGAAATTTGCAGAATTAATTTCGCAGACACCGAAGATTCAGTAATTTTAGTAAGCTTTCAGTAATAAAGGTATTTTAAATAAGCAAAAGAAGAACCTAATGGCTCGGGTTACAATTTTTACACAAAGTCAACGTTCACGAAATTAACGCATATCAAGCGTTAATTTCATGTAATGTGGTAGATTTTAAAACATTGAATCGGGATAAAAAAGTTAGTAAAATGCGCTATTTTAGGGACCTCGATTCGCGAAATTATTTGCCGTAAAAATATATCTTCCACAATTTTTCAGATAACTGTTCGCAAATATTTGGGTTTGTGAAAAACTGTAAAAATAAATGCATGCGAAAGGTGGAAGTTCCAAATAATCAAATTTGAAACTGAAATATGTACTTGCAAGGAATATTTACAAAGAATGATACAATATTAACAGCGAAAATTAGGTGAGCATGAAGAATCAGGAGTCATCGAGTTTACCCATGCTATCACGAAGTTGCTCTTTTAACTCGTTTAATTTATCCAAAATTTGTTGCGCACTAGCAATGTCTCGATTATTTTCTATCCAATATATTTTCTCATCGCAATATCTGTTTCCGTGGATTTTATCCTCCTTAGTGAATTTCCCCATGTTCTTTTCGGGATCAGCAATTACTTCCTTATAACTTGTTGCCAGACGCTTCAGCTCGAAAAGAAGTTCTAAAAGTTCAAAATTTAAATCTTAAAAGGAGTCTTCTAAATTATGTGCCTTGATGCTTCACGTGCTTTCATATTCTATATATCTGTAGTGATCTAGCTTGTCCGGCTTTCGTGTCATTTTTCTCTTCTACTTTGTTCATTTATGATAAATACTGTCATGAAAGAGACTTTTTTGGTTTTATTTTTACTCGAAGGGGCACGAATATCAGGCTGGCTAGCCTACCATTTTCCTGTATTGGGGTGCTCCTCCGTTTAGTAGAATAATTATTTCCGCTTAGACCTTTTTAGAATTGAAATTAGGATTGTAATGAAACATTGACGCAGAGTCAACAGTGTATTTAAAAATGTCCTTTTATCAATATTTTTTTTGTGCAGCTTACTGAATGAAACTTGACATTTGCGCAAAGCAATAAGACACGTGAGCACGCAAGGTACGTAATTTAGAAAAAAATCAACATGTCGGATCTTTTATACTCCGTCAATTCCTGAAAAGAAAGCTAATAAATGACACACCTAAAGAAGCAGGAACCAAAAATACATTCCTTATTCTATAATGCGAAAAGTTCGTTACAAAAAAAAAAAATTGACGTAATGTTGGTACATTTAATTCTCGAATACTCAATCTTCCTGATAACTCGAACTTTATTACTCGGAAACAGGCTAAAGCAATCTTGAAAACTCGAATATCTTGAAAGTCAAACATCGTAGAATCCTTGCACAATTGTTTTCTTGTTAACTCGAACTTTCTGCAATTACTTTGTCGGGAGCCGTGTTTTATTCCTTACACATTTTCTACCTTGCAACGCTTGTAGTATATTTTAACTCAAAACATCAGACCAAAACAGATTTCCCTTACGTACGTGGTTGACGAAAAAAATATTTTTCGCTGAGATTTATTTTTGCGGTTGGGGTGAAAAATATTGTTGACGGGACTTATTTTTGCACATTTTATGAAAATACGCGATATAAGGCAAAAATGTTTTCCTAAAATTAAAGTATTCTCTCGTAAAATGTTTAAAGCCTCCCTTTATTATGCTCTTATAATGACGAAATTGAGTAATTTAAAAGACAAGAAAACAAAAAAACAATCTTAAAACAAAACAAGATTACTTCCTTTAAAGTATTCAAAATCTTTTGCTGGGCCTACCTTTCGTGATTTTGGTTACAAAAAATCGAAATTGCAAAAGTTTCTCCCGCGGAAGTTTTTATTAAGTAATTTAAAAACAAAACATTAGACATGAAAGGCTAATGTTCAGTGTCGTATTTGTGGCTTACAAACGTCTTAACTACTTTAAAGAAACACGAGTCAAAAAATCATGAATTCAAGGGAATAAATTTTTTTGTGATAGGCATAGGTGTTAATTATTAGCGGTTGATTAGACGTTATTGCAGAATACAGGGACGTGACAATTTTGTTAACAATATTGATGACAATTTTAACAATATACATGTCAAGGGAATTGGGTGGCAGTTTCTAGATGCAGAGAAAGAAATTCGTAGCCATGTAACGCAATCGTACAATTAAACAGTCTTAAAACTACAAACTTAACGTTACAAGCAAGTGAAAATTTGAAATTAGGCTGGGATATGCTTATACAAAAGAACACAATCAAGCTTATGTTTATGTTATGCTTATTGGAGTAGCAAATAAAAAAATTAACATTGCCTTATGAGTCATATCGTTCAGATGAATGGCCCTGTTTTTAGCTTTAAAAGAACAGCCACAAAACTAAAGGTATAACTACACAAGACCAAGTTCAGACAGTGTAGTGGTATTAAATATGTTTTAATTAAAATACCCATAAGGTGAAAAAACACACATGAGAAGGGTGTGCCAAGGCTTAGCATAAGCTTAGAAAATTTATCTGAGCCTGAATATTCTTATAATCCTTATGCCTATATAAAAAAAACATATTACAGACAATGTACCACAGTTATACTGGAAATGTTGCGAAGTAAAGGAAAAGATGCCAACCAGAGGATGGATGTAAGGGCCTGAAGGTTGCTAAACAAGTTGTCTAATTTTTTATCCAATTTGGAGACATAGACGTACATAAAATGTTTTGTTAAATGAAAAACACAAAAATGGGGAAACTAAACCTTGAATATATATAATATATCTTGAATGTTCGCCCGACATATTACGGCAATATAAAAGTAGAGATGAAAGACACAAGTACAATATGTGGACTTACCAGCTTTTTCAAGATATACCATGCATTCATTTCTTTTATAACGTTCTGCTATTTGTTTTGCTGTTTCATTGTGAATGTTCTTGCAGGAAATATGAGCGCCAGCATCAACAAGATATTTAACAACATGAAGGTGGCCCCAACATGCTGCCCAATGAATTAAACTATAACCTATTATCAAACAAAGAATGTTTTTAATTCAGCAAGTGCGAAGAAAATAGAGTAGGTTATGACACTGGACCCAGAAACTTTATTCCCAAGTTTGGTTGCTATATTAAACATTCAAAGATTAAATTTTATCTTACCTCTATCTGATACTGAGTTAATTTGTGCACCAGTTTTTAAAAGTTCCTGGACTATATCCAGGTGTCCAAAACTGGAAGCCAATTCGAGCCCTGTTTTACCATCTTCAGATTTTGCTTTCAAAAACGGGTTTTCTACGTTGACTTCTAATAATTCAACAAGTTTTTCATAATCTCCACTGACACATATGTTGATAAACTCGTCAAACATACTTCACAACGCTTTGTTGTGTGTGTTTGTTATCATGGCTTACAACAGCTTTGTTCTTGATGTTGTTTTGACTGATCTTGTTCATCCAGGGTTTTCAAGAATAAAATGTTCTACTTCTGCAAATGATCGAGATGCAAATTATGTATTTTACAGAATGCTAGTGGCCGTCACAGACATGTGGTCGCGAATTCAAAATGTAAACATTACACGCTTTTAATCGCCACCAAGGACAAATCCAGACAGTTTAAACAAGTGCTGCTCGGGAAAGGACTATAGCTACAGAAAATTTAAGATGTTGTTAAATTCCAATTTTAATAAATTATTGATTGTTTTTTTCCTCTACTTATGTGTAGTTGAGGGAATCATTAACGACGATGGAACTGATGAAGGCATAATTTATTATAAAAACCCCACTGTTGTTATATCAATAATATCAAGGAATGAAGAACATTCGCTGCCAACGTTTTTAGGATATATCGAACGACTGAGTTACCCGAAGGACCGGATATCAATATGGTAAGGATTGTAAATTAGTAACCCCTTCTTGTGTTGGTAAGGTAGGTTTGGTAGGCAGCTATTATTCTCGGATCCGGTTTAACATCATCAAATTTTGAAATAGGAAACAAAAGTTTTTGGGAAAAGGAGTGGCATATTTGGATTTATCAGCAAAAAATATATAAGATAGGAAATTTTGAATACCATATGATCATTAGAAAAGGATTTATTGTGATTAAAATTTTTTAAATTTCATAGGATTTTGACTGTAATATTGAACTGCCGTAAAACATTTCTACTGCAGTTGATTTGCATGATCATTCTTCATAAAACATGAAATGTTTGGCTACTTATAAGACAGTTGTATTTTGTGTATAAACATGACGATTTGCACGATTCCATAAATTTTGATGATTAATTCAAATATGATGGTCATTTTTGTTTAAGCGGCTTAACTTGGATCCAAGAATAAATAACTTAAAAATGGCTGTTATTGGTAACAGAATATTGATAAAGTTGAGAAATGAAACAACATTGTA
Organism: Hydractinia echinata; assembly: GCA_030067915.1. Classification (NCBI taxonomy): domain Eukaryota; kingdom Metazoa; phylum Cnidaria; class Hydrozoa; order Anthoathecata; family Hydractiniidae; genus Hydractinia; species Hydractinia echinata. The sequence goes on along the minus strand of JASGCC010000036.1, from coordinate 92,866 downwards.
TTCCCATATTTTACATTTTTTAAAATAGTTCTCAAAGATTAATATTTTAAACAAAAGAATTGCCAAACCCTTGTGTATAATACCCGTTGTAACTGGGATATTATCCATTCTCCCTATGTCTATTAATTTTTTTTTGAAAATCTACAAGAATTCAAGTTTTTTGTGTTAAGTTATTGTTTTTTTGTTGAGGTTTTTGTTTTTTTGTTGTGGTTTTTTGTCTTTTGTTTTTTTATTTGTGGCTGTGTATTGTTATTATTAAGTATGTTTTCCTTTTTAAAAGTAAAAACAAAAGGGTATTTGAGTTGATATGTATATATTGTAAATATAAAAATAATCTTTTATACTTCCTGTCTTAAAAAGAGTCAAGATTTAAAACAATACATAACTGTGTATACAGGGTCCCATTTTTCAGATTATTAGCACTTACTCACAGGAAAGGGGTTGGTAGTAACTCAATTTTTTGTCAGACTTGCAAGCATTGGGTACATAAGAAGTGCAGTAGTATTGGTGGAAGGTTAAGAGCTGACATTCAGTTTGTATGCAAGCGTTGCAAAGGTGAGATTATAGAGAATGAAGTATTTCCAGCTTTAATGATGTACAACAGTGGCTCGTTAGAGATAGTTGAGAACTTCTGTTACTTAGGTGATATGTTGGGCAGTGAAGGGGGTGTTGGAAGACGTGTTACTTGCAGGATAGGTTCTGCTTGGAAAAAGTTCAGAGAGTTACTGCCTTTGTTGACTAGCAGAGTCTTGTCAATTGAGGTAAAAGGTAGGTTGTATGAGGCCTGTGTAAGAAGTGTTATGTTGTACGGTAGTGAGACATGGGCAGTGAAGCAGGAAGATCTTGACCGTTTAGAAAGGAATGATATGAGAATGGTTAGGTGGATGTGTAACGCCAGTCTGAGAGACAGAAAGAGTTCAGATGAGCTAAGAAGCAGGCTAAGTATCCGTAGAATTAAAGATGTTATCCAGATAAGAAGATTGAATTGGCTGGGGCACTTGGAAAGAATGGAGGAGGATAATTGGGTAAGAAAGTGTAGAGACTTGATAGTTCCTGGGGCAAAGCCCAGAGGCAGACCGAGAAAGACTTGGCAGGAGGTTATAAGGACAGACTTGATACAGAGGAAGTTGAGTTTAGATCTAACACAGTCTAGATCAGATTGGAAGAGGGTCATTAATATGCCTCGTCCAACCCATGCTAGCATGGAAAACGGACGTTAGGCCGAGAATGATGATGATGATGATGACTCACAACTACCTAAAATAATGTCAAATAATGAGAATTTATGTAATTAAAAGGTCATTAAATTAATTTTATCACATGTGGTCATAAACAATCTTTCTTTCCATGTAATATTTTATTGTGCTTGGTTAAATTAAGCTGCTGCTGTAGTTGTTATAGATTGTGGTCTTTTTATGTAGAAAAAAGTGAATAATTCCAGGTGATCACACATTATAATTTTAGGTTGAAATTTTGGCCACTCCAGAAAAACTTTGAAACACAAATAGATAAATACATAGATGCCTAATAACAATTTATCATCATCATTTTGGACTTAGCGTCCATTTTCTATGGTAGCGTGGATTCAAAAGGGTATATTAATAACATTCTTCCAATCCAATCTATCCTGTATCAGTTTTGTAAACGAATGGTTTTGATTGGAACATTACAGGCTAATACAAGATGTAAACATAAAAAACAAATTGACAAATCAAAAACCAATTTAAAAAGAAAAAGAAAACAATGCTAAAAGCAGCTGATTTAATTCAAAATCAGTCAACCTAAATATAGTAGCAAAATAATGAGCATATATGTATTTTGAACACTTGTGCATTCAAAGATTGACAACACTTAAATATTACACTTTTTGGTTTTGACATTAGGGGCAGGAAAAGATGTGTACAATATAAATTTTGGTTTTAAGCTAGTGCATACATTTCACTCCCTGAAAAGAACTTCTATTTTTTACTTGAAAGTAGAAAATATATATATATACTTTCTAATTTAACATGTAAATTTCTCCAATTTTCTTTGCTTAATAAATCCTATCAATTTTTACCTATATAAATAAACAAATAAAGCCAAAACCTCATTGGATAGGTAAAAAGCAACACAGTATCAATACAGGTACGGTTTCATGATTGTAGCTAATAAGTGAGACTAGTTACATAATCTTATTCATATTCTTAATTTTCTTTTAAATTTTTATGAGAAATACAGTCACAGTTGTGACAACATATGAAATTTCCAACCATTTATATGCTGTAATCCACTTAAACCCCTTCCTACTTTTTTGTAATACACTGCATGTTTAGCCCGGTGTAGATCCACCCTCTGCTAGTCCATTCTTAACTCATATTCTTTCTTCGAAATACACGTTTTTATTTTGTTCCAGACGTCAGTGACGTCCATTTTAAGTCTTGGTTTGGGACGAATACTGTGCATTGTTTTGTTACATTTAAATACATTTTTTGCAATTATGCTGAAACGTTTATTAAGAAACATTTACATTATTGATAACCAAAAAGTTTCTGAATAAATGACACAAGTAAGGTTAAGCATAATGTAATAAATTACATTGGAATAATTTTTGCAACTGATTATCAATTTCTACTTCCAATGAGATCTTGCTTAATCGCCTAAAAAAACTGCATGTATATAAGCAGCTTTTTATACTTTTAGTATTCAAACAGACCACAATGAGGATGCGACATTTAATGTTTTGTCCACTTGGACACAAAACGTGAAACACTTGTATCATCGTATCATTCTTAAACATGAAGAACAGCCACAAGTTTATGAGGATGCTAAAGGTCCTAATCAGTGGACAATGTCAAGATATGTGAACTTATTAAAATTAAGACAAAATGTTTTGGATGAAGCAAGAAACCAATGGGCAGATTATCTTTTGGTAAAGAACAATTTACTGTATATATATTTTTAACTCTAAGCCTGGATGTTTCTTAAGTTTAAGGCAATTTCTGTCTGTAGAGCCCAATACTGATATGTAGCCTAATGCTTTTGAGTGAATGCTTTTTCAAATATTAAATTACTTTATTCAGGGTTCTTCAATGCTATATATACATTTTTTTATGAAAACAGAAGTGTGAAATTATGAATTGCTATAAAGTAGTTATTTAACATCCCTAAAAGATTGTGAATTTTATTACCTATGATTACTGATTAATATGTATAGGTTATCGATGGAGACAATTTTCTGCTAGATCCAGAAAGCCTGACTGAGCTAATAAACCAAAAAAAGTATGTAGAATTAAGCTTTTCTTTTTAAATTTTTATGTATTCAATACAGATCAATTGTCGCTCCCTTTATGCACGTGTCTTAAAATAAACTACCATGCATTTTCCACTTTTATAGAACTATTGTTGCACCTATGTTTCGAACTTTTGACATGAAGTCTGGGTATTCCAATTTTTGGGGTGGTGTGAATGAAGACGTAAGTGTAAACTGCTCTTTGTTGTTCTGTTGAACCACATCTCCATAATAATAGCCACATTCTGTTCGAAATAGTGGCCAAATTGCCTTTTTTTTGTACTAAACCTGCACAAAATAGTAATGCTCATGATATATACAATGGATCAAACCCATGGATTTGTCCACATGCTAACAATTAAGCTGTATTATATTACTCGTTGTCTGTGTCTGTCTGTCTGACTGTAACTCAAAATGGTAAGTATTGACTTCAAATTCCTGTGTATGTCTAATTATCACATATTGATCATGATAAATACTTCCTCATAATTAGTATGTATTGGATTTTTTTCAGGGTTACTATAAGAGAGTTCCAGAGTATTTCACCATGCTGAGATGGGAACTTGTTGGAACATTTCCAGTCCCTATGGTTCATTCGACATACCTAATCCATTTACGAAATAATGCCACAGACAAATTGCAATTTTATCCAATAGAAGAGGCTTACACTGGTGCACTTGATGATATACTCATTTTTGCTGATTCAGCAAAACGTGCAGGTTGCATATTGGTTTTTGTAATTTATATGCAATGCAAACGTCAATTCTCGGTTTCACTCTTCATCTTCTATGCTTTCAACATTTATCTACTGTTTTTTGCTATATATATAGTTTTGATGGCATTCTCAACTACTTTTACTTCCTTACTAAGGGTACTTAATCAAATTAATCAATATCTTAATGACTCCAATGACTTAATCAATATTTTCGATATTGTGTATTATTTATAGCATTCTGTATCAACATTTTTTTCATCCAGGTATTCCCTTGCATATTTGCAATGTGCATCATTTTGGATATTTAATGGAGACTTACCCAGCATCGATGTCTTTGGAAGACAAAAAGGAAACCTTTCTTGACACATTCATTGACTATATGGGTATAGTATAAACATTAATATTTTGTAGTAGTGTGTTTTATTTATTCAAATCACGGATTCAATTTTTGAAAGAAGTTTTGTGATTACATTTTATGTGTTACAATTTTTAGCTTTTAACCCACCACTTATCCGAAGCGAGAATGTTCCATATGAATTTCCAACACCAACTTATGCAGGATTTGACGAGGTGAGTTTGATATACCTGTGGTAAAATGTATACATATGTCTGATATAAAGATTGAAGCAGAGAAGAGAAACTTGACCAGAATGTGTTAGTTACTTTATTTAGTAGGAAAATGTTTGATCATGGCATGTTTGAACAAAACTTTCTCATTTTATGATTTGTCTCAAAGTTTACTTTGTCATACCTGTATGTAATTTCTCCTTATGTTTTCTAGATATTTATGATTAATCTCAAACGAAGGCCTGACCGATATGAACGAATGGAATTATCTTTGAAAGAATTAGGTTTAAAATGGAAATATTTCGAAGCAGTAGATGGAAAGTAAGGATTTTATTATACATGCAGCGTAGAAATTCTTGAAAAAAATCTGGATTAGGCATAAAATCTGTTGCTCTAAATTTGTTTTTTTTAGTTGAGAAATGGTCCTTATGTGCAATTAAAACCCATTGGCCTTAATTTTTCCTGTTCTTAAATAAAATACTAAATATTTTTTTTTCTTGAATAAGACTGTGCAATAAAATGTGAATTTTTATCTCATTGTTTAGAAATTTTACTCAGGAAAAAGTTGATGAGCTGGGTGTGGTGCCAATGGTTGACTTCGAAGATCCGTACTTAAAAAGGTAATTATTCTAATCTTGCTGTAATTGACAACCTGTCCTTACGATTAGTGCTTCATAATTTTAGAGAGCAGCATTTTAAGCATCCCTTATTTTGGATTATTCCTCGAAAATTTCTTTCAGAAGCTAATTTCTAACCTTAATTTATTTTCATCTCAACTTTGTTGTTGATTCACAACATTTAGACATAAACCCTTTAAAATATAAAACAATTTTGAATTTGTCTGGGTATTTGAATAATTCCATGAAAATCCTTGTCTTTCGCTGCCGTTGTTTATTTCCGTGTCTATGTTATTGTTTTATCCAGTGTTCTGGTATTTGGTGGTAATCTACAATATATAGGGCTCCCACTTTTTCTCAGGACCCTAGTCTGTAATGGGGTCCCACTTTTCTACCATGCCGTATTTAGTCCCTTATTTGAATCTGTTAAAATCATTTTTGTAACACAAGTTCTTTTAAACAATTTTGTGAGGGTTGCCTTTGTTTCCAAGTCACTCTTATGACTCTTTACAAGTGATTGCGTTCAGGAGAATTAGCTCGAAACTAAATCTGTCTCAAAAGGCACCATATATATTGTGCATTTTTTGTATTTAAAGCTAATATGAATGACGTCATTAAAATTTAGTTTATTTTTTTTAAAATAGTGTATTAATATTAATTCAATAACAGAAATACGTGAGGGTATATCAAGTCTGTTTACTTAGTTCTTTTTGTAATGAGGGTGAAACTTGTGAAGAAACTCAAACAGACAGAGTGTTAAAGAAAACAGTGCCTCTGTTTTCTTTAATATCATACCTCTCTGTTTAGACCGCTCACGTTTGGAGAAATCGGATGTTTTATGAGTCATTATTATATTTGGAAAGAGGTAAGCGTTATTACACGCTTGTTTGTTTTTTTTGTTTGTTTTGTTGTTTGTTTGTTTGTTTGTTTTGTTGTTTGTTTGTTTGCTTGTTTTGTTGTTTGTTTGTTTGTTGTTTGTTTGTCACAAGCAACACTATGTTTCCATTCTAGCTTAATTTTTTGAAATACTTAGGCGGGTTTGTTGTTTAATCTAAAAATCTCGCAATAATCTAAATCAGTAAAAAACATATCAAGAATATTAATTGTGAAGGTGTTCATTTACGTTTTAATGCTCACCTACCTTCCTGCCTGTCTGTGAGGCAAAATTGCAGCTGTAAGTACCGACATGCGCATTCCTGGTGATTTTGTTCACGGTTTAACGACTACTAATAAGAGAAGTTCATACTAGTATTCACGTGTGTCACTTTCTTCGGACTCCACTTTTAATTTTTCTTCAGATTTTAAGCCCTACGTCCTCCATAGATTTTCGCCTATCAAAATGCGTGCTAACGTTCGTCTTTGTATTCACGTTCATATAATTTTCTAGATTTTTAGTCGAGTTCGTTCCTAATAAGTTTGTATAATTTTTTTAGATCATTGATCGAAATTTGGAGTTCGTTCTCGTCTTAGAAGATGACGTTCGTTTTGAAACGAACTTCCGTCAAAAAATGGACGAAGTCGTACGTCAATCCAAAGATCTTTTGCAGGATTTGAGTTGGGATGTTATGTAAGACATTTTTTTTATCCACTTTCCCGCATAACGCTAAGGATACTAACTAGAAAATTCCATGAGATTGTATATCAGTGAAATTTATTCTCGCCTACTAATAGGCGAGTTGGAACTTTAAAGCCGATGAAATTATGGACCGACAAATTATGTAGAATGATTTAGGCTAATTCATATTTGCAAAAATTAATTATCTTGTAAAGTTTATGTAGTTTTAAATATTTAAGAAAAAGTCTGTATAAAATTTTCGGACATTTTGCTCCGTAAGATTTAGATTCCCGGCCAACTTCTTGACTATTATGTCCAAATTACTCTTCAACCTAAATTTTTGGTAGACCCTAAGTGGCAAAATTTTGAAGTGAAGAATGTTAGGGACGACAAAAATTTTAGCCGATAATGTTTGGACTGATAAGGTGTAATGAGATTTCGGCACATCTTCAGGATAGTTGTGATTATGTCTATAGAGATTTACGTCATTTTTAAGGTATTTTGGACGTAAACATATGTCACGTGACACTGAACATTACGTCACTGGTTCCGATAAAATCGTTTGGGCAAAATATTCCTACTGGACACTTGGTTATGTTATCCGTTTGAGTGGAGCCAGGAAATTGATCAATGGGAACCCACTTCCTAAAATGGTGCCGGTGGATGAATATATTCCTATCATGTTTGATGAGCATCCTGAGTAAGCTGTCTTTATTATTGTTGTTATTGTTGTTGTTTGTTGTTTTTGCTGTTGTTTGTTGTTATTGTTTGTTTTTGTTATTGTTGTTGTTATTTGTTGTTGTTGTTATTGTTTTTACTGTTGTTGTTGCTGTTGCTGTTATTTTTGTTTTTATTGTTGTCGTTTATAATGCTGCTGTTGGTGTGTTTTGCTGTTATTGTTGCTCATATGCAAATGCTTACGTTTTAGCACATGGCTAAAAGAACGATTTTCGCCACGCGATCTGATTGGTCTCTCAGCAGAACCGCTATTAATATACCCAACACATTACATCGGCGATGACGGATATGTCAGCGATACTGAAGACACGTTGACAATTCAGGGAGAGGATGTAAAGAAGTATCATCAACAACTTGAAAATGAGAAATCTGGTAAGGCGCCAAAAATGCAAGCCGATCAAATCAATCCGAAAGAAGAAAGCCGCTCTCCAAGTGTACCACAGGTTACGCACGGTGAACTCTGAAGTCGTTTGCTATCATCTGGAAGAAACTTTGGTCAATTATGAATAGAGAATATGAAGACATGAAGCGAATACTAGTCGGTGGAGGACTAGGACTAAAATCTTTAATTTTATATATAAATTTTATGACAGCTAACTTATGGGTTTTTTTATACGTTCATTTTTAATATAGATACATTTTATATAATTTCATACATTTAGGTCTATTTTATATATTTTTTGAATACATGATATTTATATTTTTAAATTTCGTTTCTGTGTGTGTTTTAAGATATCCTAAAGTTGAATTTCTTCGCGCCAGTTTTTTTTTATGCTAGCGAGGTTTTGTGTGGTAACGTGAATTGGATATGAAATTTTACAGCCCGTAAACAGGCACAGTAGACTCGTGGTAGCTTAAGCCTTCAAGTTACCGAAAAGTACGACACTTACTACTAAAGTACGACATTTACGTCTTGTCGTTAATGTTTTTTAAAAAAGACAAAGAAGCTGGAGAACAAGTTCGCGTTACAGTGTGTCGCAATGAATTGTGGAATATAAGAAAAATTGACAAAAGTTTTTTCCGCGAAGGTTTTTAAAAAGGGATCCGCAAAAGTTAGTTCTAGATTTAAGCTTTTGACGAGAATTAATTTTTTAAATCCCCAGGGCTCTTTTTTAACTTTTTTTATCTCAATATTAAGAAGTGAAAAAGAACCCTGTGGACGTGATTAACATAAAAATTTGACTTTACTTTTTTTTGGTACAACGCTTACTGTTTACTGGTGTTGAAAATGGTTTCCATTTTTATTAAGTCCCATATTTCACGTAACAATAGAAAATACTTTTACGAATTAGCAAATTTTAGTTGCATTCACGAAAGGGTATATTTAAAACATAGAAAAAATACTTATTCATGAAAATTTATTCGCAAATAAACGAATTTAAAGTTTATTCTCGTCAAAAACAGACATTAATTTATTCGTACGTTTTTGTTGTTGACGACTTATCGGGGTTCTTAAAAAGTCACAAAAATAGTTTGGCTCTGTTTCTCCTGTTTGAATAGTAATTTACTGTAATGATCTATTATATTAGCACAAGTTTAATTTGAACAAATATAAAAATTCATGACTTGCGTGAACGTCTTTTACTTAAATGCCGCAAACTTTTTATCCTCCGGAAATATTCCGCGAAATTTTCTCATCCCAAAGTAACATCTGGGTACTTCGTTCAGTATATGTTTATTTCGTTTTCCTCCAGCCAATATTTTTAATAAATTTCGTTTTCACAAAAAAATCTGTTAAAAAGTTTTTTGTCATAGCAGACACAGTTGACTTTAGGTAAACAGAATATTCCACTTTTACTCCCGATGTGCTTAAACTGCTTAAAACAAATCCTTCGCATTGATCGCGATAAGAATCACAAATCTTCTTTGCTTGGGCGATATTCTCCACATAAAAAGCGCAACAATTTGGTACAGCGGAACCACCACATACAAAATCACCAACTGTAGGGCTGTCAGCCTCTCTTATTTGAATATAATCAGGAACCGGTTCAAGTAGGTTACCCACTTGAATCTTTGTGTCTAAGGGTGCCTTATCTTTCTGTCGTGCAGCCTCAGGCTTCATTGGCTTCTTTGTGTTGGAAATGTAAATATTATTTTGAGGCACGTAATTATTTTCAAATTTTTTCTGCATTTCTTTCAAACCATTGTTTATACCATGAAAAATATCGTTTTTGCCAATTATTTTCCCGCCATTATTAGATTTCAATAACAACTCATGTAAATTCGCTAACTGTTTTACGTACCCCTCTTTAATTTCTTTATCTCCGTTATTTTGTCTTCTTGACGCGCATTCTTTATCAGAACAGCCTTGACCAAACAGCCAACCACACATAAACATCATGATACCCAAAAATGTAGCCAATAGAATGCATGGTAAATTCCGTCGAAGAGAGCGCATGTTAGTTGCATGGACACGCATTCGTGCAAAGTTAATATAAAAAAGTTACTTTGTTGTTTTAGGTCAGCTGCCTGAAATGAATTTTCTTGAAATTAGTTTGTCACAAATATTGTTGAAATGTTCTTATCCTTTTCTAGTTATTCATAACTCTCCACCATTGGTGATTTTTAATACAATGAGTTGAATCTGAGAATTATTTATCTTAAATCATATATTTACGATGGAGAGCAAGTTTTTTAGATGCAGGGAAAATCAAACATTGAGTGAATAGGGATGAATTTTTTACGCGCATTTGTGGTAAAAATTAAAAATTGATAATTTTGAATAGAATAATTTAAATAGTAATTGGAAAAGCTTTTCACGGTTTAGCAAAAAGTGACTTAGAGCAAATAAGCAGAAGTTGCGAACCAGAAGCAAAACAAGACTGACTGCAACCTCGTTCCCAGGGCATTTTGCCTTGTTGATAAAGTTGATAGCGGCGAAAATTGTTGGCCACTCCGTAATAACGGCTCAGGGGCCACAAGACCCTGGGGACGAGGTTGGACTGACTGTTCTCTTGAAAAGTACCAATAATTAGACAAAGGAAAAGTCAAATCAATTGTATTTCAGGTTTTTAATGGGTCACTGAAAAAAAAATTTTTTCTTTCTATAATAAATAGTTTAGCAACACAAAATACCAACAGTAAGCTGTTTTCAGTGCCTTTTGCCTAGAGATGCTTTCATTGGAAAAAATATTTTTTTCATCATAACAAAAAGTTCCAGTTAGCGAGTCTTAATATTTCGCTAGAATTAAAATTCGCGAAAAGGGAATTTAATGACATTTTTCTCCCAATTTTAAGGGCTTTATAGAAGAAAGACTGCTGGAGTAGAAATTTCTATTAAGGTGGCAGTAACCCTTTTTTTAGCTGTCCAAACAGTTGAAATATTTACCCAGTGTTTTATGTATACAAATTTTCTTTACTATTTTCTAAAAATATGAACCTTAACCCTCGTAGTGCGGTCCGTTTGTCAAAAAGCCCAATTTTGACACAACTTTTATTCCTACTTCAAACTCAAGAACAAAAAAGGAACTAGATGCTCACTTCAGGCTTATTTGATAGAAAAAGACCTAAACTTTTTTTTTGGCGTCCAGACATTTGCGTCTTGGCGTCCGTCGCCTCCCGCCAGGGGGGCGCTGCTCCCCTGGACCCCCCGGGCCTGTTGACTTTAGTTTAACGTAAGAACGGATTGCGAGCATTAGATGTGTAGCAAATGCATTGGGCGCACGCTAAGTAGGTGTGCCGTGACACAAAACTGTGTTTGGGTGAATTTGCGCTGCTTTGGTGGCCCGTAACATGACCAACAATCTCGGACTTGGCAAAATTTGCGGAGAGATTTTTTGAATGAATTATTGATTTTGTAGGGCCGAAATTTCACAACAAAGAGCTTTTAGACTCCGACTTTCTTTTCAAAGGGCAGTGTTTTGGTCTTACTACCAGATCTGAGCAAAACCAGTTTGTTGAAATTGCTTGTGACGCAGCTGGGCGGGCCTGTAAAACGCCCGTGGCTATCCCGTATATATACGGGATCCGCACCACAAGGGTTAAGACATAAAATGATTTTAGCTCATTATCTAAATTGCTGAGTCAGCAGAAATTTCTAGTTAAAAACGTATAATAAACAAGAAAAAAAATCGGCTTCTACGAGCTTTAACTTTTTACAACCTTGTGTTTTTTCATCACATTGTGTTTTTAAATAAATGTTGAATAAACCATTTAAAATTTAAATAAACCATGTTAAAAAGGGTGTGTGGAGTTTATTTTTCTTCATTCATATTTTTGTAACAATAGGCTTTTGGTTTTTTTCAAAAGATTCTTGGGTAACACCCTCTGCTACATAAAACGCTGTTGAAAGATAAATATTCAATGTAAAGATATTTCCGCACACCGCATCATAGCTGCATGTCTAAAAATTTTAAGAAAAAGGAAAATGCTATTGAAAGTTGAAGCTCGCAGTACTATAGGTGAATGTATGGTGAGATTTAGGGATGGTGATGAAGACTTTGAACAGTGTTGGAGTTATCTCACTGTAAAAACATGCACGTATTAGTAAAATCGGGAAAAAATGTTTAGAAATAATTGTTTTCTAGTAATTATAGGCACACTGCTCTATATTCTTCTAATCCACGAAAAAATTCAGGCTGAGTACGTTTTTAACGTGTTCTTAAGGATGTTCTTATAAAAAACCTGTAACTGGGAATGTTTTTCAACACGTAAGATCGCAAGTTTCAGAGAATCTGAGCAGCATTGTATGCAACATCACGTGATTTCATCACCTGCATTCAACACGTGCTTTCACGATATCTATACTTGTTGTCTTCAGGAAAAAAAAAGTTTTTAAGGAGAAAAAAAAACGCAAGATATATATTTACAATAAGAAGACGCCTGCTCAGGGCAACAAACTTTTCAAGACACCTTTCCCGAATATATAACTAAATATTCGAAATAGACTTGATCAAATACAAATTTTTTTTTCAAAGATATATTGCAAGATACAACGGTTTTTTTAATTATGTCACATTTGACCCTAAGACCATAAATAGAGTGAGTAAACAGTAATTCCTTACGTGAAATTGAGGGGCAAATTAAAAAACATTTGAATGCACTCCGGAGTGATCAGAAGAAATCGTATAACAAGTTGGAAGGTCCATTTATCGAATTTAAGACCAGCTTATATGAAGATAAGTTTCTTTAATGTCACTGTAAACGTTTTTTTTTACATTCTTAACAGAGAGTTCTCTTGCTAAACATCACTATGCTTCGTTTATCAAACTCCGCTCCACAAAATGACTCAGCGGTCACTTTTTACCCTTGAATACCATCGGCTGGCCTTTTTCCTTTCCACGAAGTTTTAGCCCTAACAAGTAAAAACATTATAAGATATATAAAATACATTTAGAAAAGATTGGGAACGATGAAATTCGCCAAAATATTCGCAGACTTTATTATTAAAGCAGAAAACAGAAACCGAAACAGATCGATGTGGTTCAGATTCTCCTGCTTTTGTTACCCTTTAATTTTTTTCGCGTTCATAAACTTTCGCGATCTGATGCTTTTGAAATTTTTTGCGAAATAAACCTTCGCGAATTTGGAGAAAATTTTGCGAAAGTTTCCGAGATCGACACCCTATTCGCGAAGTATTAAAATGCCCCAAATTTTTCCAGGTGTTAATTAGTTGAGAATTTGTGGCAATATTCGCAAAATATTCCTTACAACGACAATCGCGAAAAAAAAAGCTTGTCTAAAAGTTATGCTATGCAAGTAATACTGTACTGTCAGAAATTTTCGCGATTTACGCCATTTGTAAAATTTCATAGAATTCGAGAGAATTTATTTTCGCAAATTCCATTGATTTTAAATAAATAATTCACGGAAATTTACTTGCTTTTTTAATGAAAACAGATTCAAATAATATGATCACAAAAGCTATGCAACAAAATATGGTTAAAACATGTTATAATAGGAGTAACTAAAACTTCACAATTTCGCATTAGTAGAATCAATTTCAACAAAAATAGGTTTCGCGGGAATTTATTTTCGCAAATCAGGCAAAATAATTTTTTTATATAGTAGGAATTTAATTTCGCGAATGAGATGTCAAATCGCAATATTTGCGAAAATTTATGCGGTATTTAAAAATTTCCGACACAAAAAAGGACACAAAAATCTATCTCTTCATTCGAACGCTTTCAAATCTTATGACAATTCACGGATATAGATATCGCGAATATTTTATGAGCGCGAAATTTTTAAAAGTTATTATTCGCAAAAATAGGGACTTTTGACCTACGATGTTACACGCGAAAATAGGAACTGTGATTGTTAAGACTTACCGATGATTCGTTCGATCTTGCTAAGAATCTGATTATTAGGTATTGCTCGGCCAGCTTCGTAATCGTTTATAACTTGAGGCTTTTCGTTGATTTTCTAAAGAAAGAAATTGAAAACAAGTAGAAACAGAATTGTGTACAAAAGTCTGGAAAAACTGAATAAAATTTTCACTGACTTATAAATCCTTTTTTGAAATCTATGAAAAAACCTTTTTTGTATGAATTTTACAAAATAGAAAAGCCACAGTAAATTTAGAAAAGTAAAAAAGTTAATGGATCAAGTTTTTCAAAAGAATCTTATAACAAATCTTATCGCATTACATTAGCATCATTACAAGAATAAATTTGTATCTACAAGAATAAATTTGATCAGGATAATAGTTCGAAATTTGATGGATTTTTAAGACTGTTGTAGAAACAGCTTATCAGCAAATAATCCTATTCGATCCAGGGTTTTTTTTGTTATGCTGCATGGTTATGATATTCACTGAGTTCTCATATTTATCTATTAGGCTCCTGTATGCCAAATATTTAGGTCCCATACCTCTTACAGCTTTAGATATTGGCTATTAAACGAAACTACCCCTAAAAATCTCTATGAAATCCTTATCGGGGAAAATTTCGTCAAGGGGAATCTTTCTGAGGATTTTGGTCACGTTATTAATCCAATTACCCGATTACGGATTTTCGGGAAAATTTTGGCCTTTATTCATGCAAACTATGTAAAAACCGGGATAAATATGTTAAATAACATTTATTTGCCCTGGGGCGTAGTAATTGAATTTCAAGCACATAGTGGTATATTAGACAAATTTCAAGCGTCCGATGACGCCACAGAAAAGGGCAGACGTAAGCAAAAATCTATTGCTGTCATTTTGTTCCTTCATGATGTACTATAAGTGTGCAAAGTTTGATACAATTTGGACAAGCCGGTCATAAAACGTTCGAAATACCCCGGACAGAATAGGGTTAGGAGAGAAACAAAAAAACAAGGGATTGCAATAGACTCCAAAAATTTGGGTTTCAAAGATTTTGCAGAGAATGATGGATATTCAAGGTTTTCAAGATCACCTAGTTTGATTTTGAGGTTTTCATGGTGCGACAGGTACTCCTAGTCAAGTAAGATTTTTAAATACACCCTTTTTATAAGCAACACAAAATTATAGGCTAAGGCTTAAAGTTGCTTAGTTTCTGTATTTTACAGGATCAACCGTTGCAACATGAGTACAGTCTACTCGAGAAGACCAAATTCTCATGTTATAAAAAACTTTGTTGACTTTTAGCACAAGGAAAGGCTCGGATATTAAATTCCAGTTGTTTCTGCTATATTAACTCAATATATAGGTTGGCTGTTGCTTATAAATTGCTTCGTTTTTTAAAGGATTTCAGCCTAGTGTAAATGTTACAACACGTTTTTAGATATTTCCTACAATTTAACAATTTACAATAACAAACAGAATACCCTTGCTAACAGTAAGTATATCAAGGTTTGGATATTAAACCAAAACAAAATGAACATGTAATTCTATTCCCTTTATTACCGGAGAGGCCGGTGGTAGAAGAAATATTCAACAATTTTTTTAAACGTGTTATTCGACATTTTATCAACTATCAAAAGTGAAGTCTAAAATTACCGTTGCAAGATCTTTTTGTGTCAGATTTTTGTCCAGTCTTCCTTTTTGTATTATTTTTCCAACGTCCAATGAAACTGTTTCAACTAAAAAAAACACAAGAAAAAAAATCTCTCTTATATATTATTCCTTTACAATCACTTGGCAATCACTTGGCAATCACTCACTGTTGAAACTTTGCTTTGTGTGCGCCCATCCAACCCTGTGTAATTAGGGGTTAACCTTAAAATAAATTTAACAGATAATTTGCAAAAAAATTACTAACTTTTAGTTTCCTCTGTATCTCTGCACACAGCTGAAGTGTCACGCCCACCAATATGTTGTTTATTACCACCACCCCCGTCTATGAAACAAAAACTTCAACAGGTAAACGTCTGAAAAAATATAGCACCCCCGTCCATAAAACAAGACTTAAACAGATACACATCTGAAAGTATAATACATGACACTATTTCCTCTAAAAAAGGACGGTGGTTACAAATTTCATATTTTGGATGTGGTGTTTATGAGAAGAAAAAAGAGATGAACAAGTTTCTATACATACATTTCTTTGATGTTTCAATTTGTCCACCAGATCGCATTGCAGCATTTATAGCCTGGAAAAACAGTTCAAAAAAAGAATAAGAAAATATTACATAGATAAGAAAAACGATAAAGGATTGCCACAATGGGTACAAAATGGAGACATTGGTAAAATTAAAAAGGTTTTGTAGGTTACCTTTTTCTTGGATTACTGTTTTTAACCTTTTTAAATTCTTATTAGGTTATTGATAATTGCCATTGCCTTTCCCGAAACGTCAAATTTTCCAGTTAATGACTGATAAAGCAGGCTAGCTATTTCTTGCTACACCCTTTAATATCAGTCTTTAGAAATTGTATGAGGCCTTTAAAACATTGTCCAAACCAAGCTCCAAATGTTAGAGGATATCTTTTAGTGTGATAATTTGCCAAACTTTAAATTAAAAAATCAGATTTGTTGTAATAACATACCTTGCTTGACTTGTTCTCACTCGCTCGCGGTGCTTTCTTTCTCAAATAAGTTACATCATCCCAGCCTACTTCTGCCATTTTGAAAGCTAAACAAAACATGTCAAATGTAACTTTCTAGAACTCTTGGTACAAGTTTATTTATCTACTTATTTTCTAACTTTCTGCGTTTACCGAAAAAACCCTTTTTTTTAATTCCGGGAACAGGGAAGATTTAAGATCTTTGACTTGTCATGTGTCCTTGTGGTGTTATTGGTACAAGTTTGTTTATATATTTATGAAGTTTCGCTTTACACAGGTATTTTAATGAAAACATAGAAGGGCATTACAGAAACTAAGTACTTGAATCCAAGGTCTGCAAGCTCTGAGTCCCTAAGTTATTCTGTTAAGACCCGATAAAGAGCAAATTAACGATTGTAAATTACAAATGATACAAATTTTGTTTTTTTGAATGGTCTAATTATTATATTATACCCTGTTATTATACATAGGGTGAAAAATGTGAATTTTGATGCAGTTCAATAGTATACATACATATACATTGAGGTTTAGAAGAGTAAATTAATTTTCATCTTTCTTAAGATTGTTTGACTCAAACAGTCAGTGCATTTAAATTTAAGAGCCATTTTAATTAATTCTTCAATTTAATAAGATTAAAAATTAGGTGTCAGATGGAATTTTTTTTTGCAATTTTGTTTGCTTCTACGTGAATGTGTCTCTATAGTCCAATTTGTTTTAAATTTCTGTTGGTATGTGGTATGTGGTGTGCACTATTAAATTTCTGTTGGTATGTGGTATGTGGTGTGCACTATTAAATTTAAAGGAAAAATTCATGTCATTATAATGG
Organism: Hydractinia echinata; assembly: GCA_030067915.1. Lineage (NCBI taxonomy): Eukaryota > Metazoa > Cnidaria > Hydrozoa > Anthoathecata > Hydractiniidae > Hydractinia > Hydractinia echinata. The sequence continues at coordinate 75,672 of JASGCC010000036.1, read as the reverse complement.
CACCAAAGAGTGATTCATAATCTTATTTTAGCATTTTTAGACACAGCTTCAAGTACTTTTAGAATATATCTAGTTTTTTAGTGTTTCAAATTTGACAAAGAGATATTTTAACTTAAAAATAGCAAGAAAATTTTTTTCCAGATTTTTGACTTCTTTAACTTTCATTTCTTAGTAACATAAGCTGTTCTGTTGTTGTTTTCTTAGAAAATTGTATTGGACTTTTGATCATGAGATAATGTTTTTACAGGAAGTTTTGGTGGCTGATTTGTTTTCTAAAAAAGATGAGTAAAGAGAACAAGGAATGTGCATTGAAAAAATTGGAGCTAATTTGAACCAAAGTGAAATGTTATGGTTTAGAGTAAATCAGAGAGCCCTAAGGGACAAATCAAAAGAAAAAATTACGATTATTTGTGTGGAAAAAAAAAATAAGAAGAAAAGGTAGTGGGCTCAAAATTGAACCACTGTCAGAGGTTGATAAACTTTTGCAGGAAATATACAATCATAAAAATGAGGCTGAATTTTTAAACAAATCAAAAAGTGCGGCAAAAACTAAGAATATTGAGGAAGAAAAAAAAACAGGCTGACAATATGCGCAAAATATCTACAGGGAGACTATTAGAACCTAGAAAACGAAAATAACAAGAGGGAGATTCGGTAGAAGAAACACCTAGGAAACGCTTTTCTGGGGGAGATACTATAGCATATCTGCGTAAAAAGTCTGAGAAAGATTTCCAAATGAGAAAAGATAAATTGAATTATGTAAGGAGGAGTTAGAAATAACCAAAGCTAGGGAGGAAACTTTAATTTCCCAATCTAATGCAATGATAAATTTACTTTCAAAGTTGCAGACAAACTTTCTTAACTCTGCAAATTCTGTACAGTGAAAAGAAATGTTCTATTTTGTTATATATTTGATATATCATGCCATATTTTGTTTTATGTATGTAGGATCTATATTTATATAAAATATTGCTGTGAGATTTGATTTCTATACACACACACCCATGTGTATTTGTTAGAAGAGCACTGACTTTGTACATTTTTCCCACGCTACTCAGGCCAACATTAATATTATTCTTGAAGTCTGTATGTTTGGTAGCATTTATAATTCTGCCAAACACCCACTCAACAGACACTCTAGCTGCACTGAAGTCTTTTTGTTGTTGAGTCAAATTTGCTCCAGCATAAGGACGTAGCAAGTGTCTTCTAAGAGTATAGGCAGAATCACCATTATACGAAATATTTCTCCATTAGGACCATGAGAACTGTTGAAGTAACTGAGCAAATTGGACATTGGAAGAATGGCACAATCATGTCTCCTTTCTGCAACTGGACCACATAAGTTTCCATTGTATAACAATCTTTGTCCAACTTGTGGCTGACAAGTTCCACAGTTCTATCTAAAAACTCCAGTACCTTGTTAAGTGCAGCACCCCTTACATATTGCACATGTTGCATTTGCAAATGACATCAAATTTTCAGGTGATAGCCATGGATGATTCTTGTTTTGAAGTAAATCTCCCCAGTTGCTGTCTATGAAATTGATCATTGCTTGGTTAAAAATCACGCTTAGCTGCGGCTTCCAAATCGAGCAATCATATTAAAGTTTCTACAATGAAATGTTAATTTACTCAGAACCACACACAGTGCTTCTAAAGAATCAACCTTTAAATCATTGTAAACGTAGTATGTTATTTCATTTGACATATCAAGAGTTGGACAAGTCGTAAAATGTCATTTATCATAAATCAGAACTCAACAACCTCATCATCGTTGCACATTTTGCTCAAGTCAAACTTGTTATAACATGTGTAATCGGAATCAGGGTTCTTAGATGTATTTATATAAGTCATAAGGTACACAAAACTCTTCGACATAACAATGTATAGCAAAGATTCTCTACATTCCCTGAATTTCGACATACCGGCTTTCTGATTTGTTTGTTTACATAATTTGACCATAGTTCTTAGGTTATTGGAGCGGGTTTTCGTAACTTTGTTAAATGTTGAACACGACGACGTTAAAAATTTTAAATAAGCGTCTTCTCAACGTCACGTCTTCTCAACCATTGATGATAAACAAAGGAGCCGTAACATAGCGCATGCGTTCTTAAATTAAAACAAACTAAAAGCTATATCTCCTGACAGTGCAAATAATAATAAAAAATATTTTTAGAGCATCAAAAGTAGATTTGATAGTTTGTTTTTAGTTAATAAAAATTGTTGATATGATGTGAAGAACATGTTGATAGCTAGGACAGATAAATTGCCCAAATCATATAGACACTTTCTTGGCCTAATTTGCAGTTGTCCCTGACTGCTCATATAAATTCATAGCAACTGAATATGATATTTACTTCTTAAATGGACCCTCACATGAACTTCTCCTTTGGCACAACAAAAACTGTGTTGTTATGATTTTTAATTTATTTGCTATTAAAATTTTACTTAAATTAAACTTTACAAAAATGAATAAATAAATTGAATTAACTATATATATAATTACAAAAGACCCCTAAGTAGTAAAAGCTATTACCTAGTAATCTAGGAGGGGGTCACCTTACATCATCATCATCATCATCATTCTCGGCTTAACGTCCGTTTTCCACGCTAGCATGGGTTGGACGGGGTATATTAATGACCCTCTTCCAATCTGATCTAGACTGTGTTAGATCTAAACTCAACTTCCTCTGTATCTAGTCTGTCCTTATAACCTCCTGCCAAGTCTTTCTCGGTCTGCCTCTGCGCTTTGCCTTAGGAACTATCAAGTCTCTACACTTTCTTACCCAATTATCCTCCTCCATTCTTTCAAAGTGCCCCAGCCAATTCAATCTTCTTATCTGGATAACATCTTTAATTCTACGGATACTTAGCCTGCTTCTTAGCTCATCTGAACTCTTTCTGTCTCTCAGACTGGCGTTACACATCCACCTAACCATTCTCATATCATTCCTTTCTAAACGGTCAAGATCTTCCTGCTTCACTGCCCATGTCTCACTACCGTACAACATAACACTTCTTACACAGGCCTCATACAACCTACCTTTTACCTCAATTGACAAGACTCTGCTAGTCAACAAAGGCAGTAACTCTCTGAACTTTTTCCAAGCAGAACCTAACACAAGTAACACTTCTTCCAACACCCCCTTCACTGCCCAACATATCACCTAAGTAACAGAAGTTCTCAACTATCTCTAACGAGCCACTGTTGTACATCATTAAAGCTGGAAATACTTCATTCTCTATAATCTCACCTTTGCAACGCTTGCATACAAACTGAATGTCAGCTCTTAACCTTCCACCAATACTACTGCACTTCTTATGTACCCAATGCTTGCAAGTCTGACAAAAAATTGAGTTACGACCAACCCCTTTCCTGCAAACTCCACAAGGCCACTTTCCAACTACAAGGTCACACTTGGCTGCAATGCTACTAATCATGACTTTAGACTTTGCTGTGTTCACCCTTAGCCCTTTCTCTTCTAGTCCTTTCTTCCACTTCTCAAACTTTTCAACTAATTCTTCCATCAACTCTGCTATGAGAACCAAATCATCTGCATACAATAACTCCCATGGACAACCTGTTCTGAACTCCATCGACAGCGCTTCTAAGACTAAAACAAACAACAAAGGACTAAGTACAGAACCCTGATGTACACCAACATTTACACTAAATTCATCACTAAGTGAATCTTTAATCCTGACACGACTTCTAGCATTGCTGTACATAGACTGTACCATCGTAACTAGCCACTCATCCACACCTAACTTTCTCATAGCCCACCAAATAACTTTACGTGGCACTCTATCAAAAGCTTTCTCTAAATCTACAAAGGCAAAATAGAGATTCTTTCTCTTTCCTAAATACTTTTCCTGAAGCTGTCTGAGTAAAAATATTGCATCTGTAGTGCCACGCCCTGGAACAAAACCAAATTGCATCTTATCTATATCAATTCTTTCTCTAAGTAACTTATCAATCACTCTTTCAATAACTTTCATTACTTGATCAACCAACTTCAAACCTCTATAGTTACCTCTTTCTAATGCATCACCCTTGCCCTTGAAACAATTCACTATTACACTCGACTGCCACTCACTCGGAATAGCACCATCCTTTATAATCTGATTAGCAATACTTGTAATAAGCTCAACTCCAATATATCCAGATGCTTTTACCATCTCTGCAACAATACCTGATACTACTGCAGCCTTGCCAATCTTCAATTTCCTAATAGCCTCCACTACCCATTCTGTCTTGATCTGCATAGCTGGCCCTTCTACAACATCATCATCAGACAAATTATCCTCATCCCAATCAAACTCAGTGTTAAGCAACCTCTGATAATAATTCTTCCAAGCTACCCTTTTCTCCTCCTCTGTGCTAGCCAAAACACCTTCATCATTACGTATACACTTCTCACCTACAACATCTTGATTAGTCTTCTTCATTTGCTTTGCTATCTTGAATACCTCATTGCGCTGGTCTTCCCTTCTTAACACATCTGCAAATCTGTTTCTCTCTGCTTCTGATTTTGCCTTATACACTGCTGTACAAGCACGACGCTTAGCTTCTAAGTAAATATTTTTACTACCACCTGACTTCCACTCTTTCCAAAGTTTCCTCTTTTCCTTTATACACTGGTCAACCTCATTATTCCACCACCAGGTCTGTCTATGTCTAGCTGGTCCTTTCGTCCACCCACAGGTATCATCAGAAGCTTCTAGAAGACAATTCTTCAAAGTAGTCCAAGTACTTTCAACATTGTCACTATCACATTGACCATTGTGGGCTAACTGCTGAACTTTTGCACTAAATTGTCTTGCTACATTCTCTTCCTTCAGCTTCCAGACTTTACGACGGGGCCTGTACTTTCCCTTGGCTTCTTTAACACTCTTCAAGATAATATCACAAACCAGCAACCTATGCTGGGAAACACACTCTTCCCCCGATATAACTTTCACGTCCTTCACCACTTTCTTGTCTGACTTTCTAACCAGGAAGTAATCTATCTGTGTCTTACAACCACCTGACTCATATGTTATCAGCCTACTCTGTCTCTTACTGAATGATGTGTTGCAAACCACCATGTCCGTTGCCATTCCAAACTCAAGCAATCTCTCCCCTTCCTTATTTCTGCTCCCAAATCCATAGCCTCCATGCACACCTCTATAACCTTCAGATGACTATAACCTTCAGTCGCCGCCCACCATGACAAGTTCAGTGTCTCCAAACTTCGATGTGACTGCTATTAACTCATCATAAAACTTATCTTTATCTTCTTCACTGAGTCCACACTGTGGAGCATAAACTGACAGAAAAGTGACAAACCTATTACCTATCAAAAACTTTATCACTATAATACGACTATTAACACGCATAACATCTATTACTTTTTCTACCCACTTCTCTGCAACGAATATGCCAACTCCTCCATATCCATCACTATTACCTATCCAAAAAAGCTTATACCTTCCCCCCTACCTTCCACAAATCTCACTGAAGCTCCTCTCCACCTGACTTCCTGAACACAACACATATCAACAGATCTACGTTCTAACATTTCAACTACTTCACCTGCTCTACCTCTCAGAGTACTAACATTTACACTAGCCATCCTCAACCTAGTGTTATCTACCTTGTGATGTGATAGCTAGGTAACGGTCTGATGATGCTCACACCTGACATCTGTCCTACCGTGCGCAACACCTTCACTCCTTAGAGTTCCAGCCCCGTTTACGCAGTTTGTCTGATCAACTGTTCTTACGGCCATTAATAAAGAGTTTTGGCATTGTTTTACAGCTGGATGCCCTTCCTAGCGCCAACCGTTCACAGACCGGACTGGGTGTTTTTTAAAGTGACACCATCGCCCCTTTAAACTAAGGTATGGTGGAGGACGTTCAACTCCTCTCTTGTCTCTTAAAGAGACCCTTCACCATGGGTCTTCACCAAATAATAAGTTATATATATACAATGTTTAACAAGTGAAGAAATAAAAAAAAATCAAACAAATGACAACAACAACAACAACAACAAGTAACAAGGTAGAAATAAAGATAAACATTCAGCTTAATTTACAGTGAACTAGGTTTGATATTTCATGAATACTGTAAGGATTCAATGCAAATAGATTTTATTCCATTATTTAAAACTAGGCAAAATCCTGACCTGGAGAAGACACACACAACTCGTTTCAATGAACAATAGATTGATAAAATACTCTGAGCCTAACCCATATTTAGTTGTTCTGCTAAGGGGTTTGGTCAGAAGTCTCATAGAATTTCTGCGGGCGTCATGAAGATTTGTAGGAAAAAGGAAAAGTTGAAAATTAAAAATTGTAGAAAGCTTAACAAGGTCAGGAAGTTTTAGGATTTTAGAGTGAAGGAAAGGGGAGGAAGGAAAGGGGGAGGAAGGAAAGGGGGAGGAAGGAAAGGGGGAGGAAGGAAAGGGGGAGGAAGGAAAGGGGGAGAAAAGAAGGTGAGTCAAATAAGCACGGGTGGTCAAAAACAGCATATTACGGTATCATATTTGTTGTTATTTTATGTTAATATTTAAAATTCTGTCTCTTTTCTTCTCTTTCTTCTCTACAAAGAAAATTTGATAAAGTTAGTTTTCATCTCCATTTTTTTACTTTAACAGCAAGCTGCTTTACTTTAATTTGCCCCAAACAGGTAATTTGTCACTAACACGGAGAAGAAACCTAGCTAATTGTTGAAGACTCCTTTATTAAAACAGCAGTAATATTATTTCATATAACTTGGCACTTGGTAATAAGAATTACAATAACAAATCATTTGACATGGCCTTGGTGGTGCACTTCTTACCACACTACAAAGATGAAACAGTCTGGTTTTCTTTCAGTATTTAGAAGGTTTAGCTTAGATAAATGATGCAAATGATGTCAGATCACAACACACTTTGCAACAATTTTTTAGTTAAAATTTAGATAGCTGTTTATTGCATAACCCTTCTTTGCTGCGGTATCTCATCTCATGTATGGCCTAAACAGTTTCTTCCTTTCATTTTTTGCAATTCTCAATGAGAACGTTAGAGAAAGCACAAAGAAAAGAGAATGCTTGACCAAAAACCATTAATTCGTTGTTGTTTTAAAACGGTCAATACAGGGGTTATAACTAAGGTGCAACTTACTTTCTTTAGTTTGATTTAACTTGTGGCACACACACTTTGTTCTGTTATCAAATGCGCTGCCTGTTGCACGGTCTGGCCTTATGGTTGTTACGTCATTTTTATTAAAAAAGCAGGAAAATTTTTAGTCAAATAACCAACCTCATTTCCACGCCTTTTTAAATTTTACTTAGGCTCTGGTGACAAGGTTGACGAGAGAATACGGCGAAAGGTGACATGATTTTTTGCAAAAGAATGTCAAACTTAAAGTATGCGAAGTAGTGTAATTTGTTGATACAGACTTAAATCAAGCAAGTCAAAGGACAAAGGGGGAAAACAGAATAATGATAGTCGTTTTCGAGCAACCCTGTCACCCCAGGACTTGTGTTAAGCTTTTTATATTTGGACGACCGTCCATATATAGAAATCCTAACAAGTCCTGGGGACGAGATTGGTCTCCGAGCTTTAAAGAAGAAGAAGTATTTATTTTAAAGTAATATAGCTAAGAAATCAACTAAATTTAAATATTATTTTGCAAAATTAGAAAAAATTAGAAAAAATCTATCATGTATATACAGGCCACCTTTAATGCACAAACAAAAAAACCAAATATGACAAAAAAAAGCCGACAAGAAAACCACCATATAAAGAGGAAAAAAATGATGACAAACTCAGCTGCACACAATAAGAAATGAAAATATATTGTGTACTAAAATTATACATTTTGATGATATACTTTTTTACATCAAAGAGCTAGATAAAATGTTAATCTTTATCAATTATCGGATTCATTTATCCTCTTTGCTTTCAGACGTCGCGATGAATTTCCGATCAACTTCCGTGTAAATCAGCCTTTGCTGCACTAGTCTGGACACGCCATTCCATCCAGGCTTCGGATGGTTATCTCTGGTGTTCCTCAGGCCATTTTAAAGATTCCGCCCCGAGTGGCGGAAGTAAAAAAAAAACTGGATCAGAGAAGAAAGTCTAGAAGAGGTGAGAAATACTAGTTGAGTTTGAGCAAAATGATTTAGTTGACACAGTGAGGGATCAAACCAAGAATATCCACGAGTCAGTAAGAGTAGCAAAAGTCAAAATTGAAAGTATCAAGAAGTTCCTTAGGGATTTTTCCATGATATAAATTGTACAGAAAAGTTACATTTTTCATATGAATCAAGTCAGTAAATTTTAAAATATTAAGATTGTGAAAAGAGGGGTAGAAGTAGTTCTCCATTGTTTAAAGGAAACCAGTCTAACTGCACAACGTTGTAAGCGATGAATACGTTCAATAAAGTAATGAACAGATTAGCGCCAAATTTCATTGCAACGAAGTTGGCTACAAAAAATGGCGTAGCATAAAGTTTGCAGGACACTTTAATGGAACACGGTGTCGAAGTTTAGCTATAGCTGTGTTAGCCCTCTTCAGTTTAACCGCAATGACATTGTTCTGAGATTTCCCAGTTAAGATCAGATAATCTAAGGGAATATCAAGGTACTTAAGGATACGGTATCCTTAATGCAGAGGTTCTTGCCGTTGATGAATAATTTGAAGTCATTTGAAGTCAATTTGAAGTTTGTGTTTAAACAGAATATATTCAGTCACCCTCGTCCCCAGGATCCCTTTTCGCGTTTTTATATCGGGGACGGTGCGAAGAAGACGTCCCCAATAAAAAAAGGTTGATATTCAGTTTCGCTTGTACTCAGAGAGAATTTATTGGCGTTGAGCCATTGAAAACAAAATTTCAGAGCCAGAGAGTTGATTTTATAGAAAGGGATTTTAAAGACTTATCAAAACATAAATGAGACAAAGGGTGTTGGGAACGAGGTTGCAACTGGTGGAATGCGTTGGTGACAACTGATCTTCAGCCATGCTGATATTTTATGCATTCACGCAAGGGTAATGATTAGCGCTTTTCTTGACATTCGGAGGGCAATCTCCATTTTAGGATCTGTTGTCTCTTTTTGTAAATTTAACTGCGAGACCTGCCAAAAGCGCTCTGGTGGGAGACAACGAGCCCTGGAGACGCGCTTGGTCCATGGGATAAAAAATTCTAAGGAGTTTTGAGGAAAATAAAATCAACAATTTTCGCAACCTCGGAAACTCGTTTTACATTTGTTGTCAGCACATGTTTAGTGATTTCCAAATGGTTTTCTCTGAACAACACTCGCTTAATTGAACGTTACAATCATGTACAACGTAGAATACTGAAACCACAGAAGTTGTCACCTGCCACAGATGTACTTTTGTCATGGTTATCGTTGGATAGCAGATGCACACAATTTAATTACAGCACGGATATTTAGAGAGCCTAATTAACATTCCTGGAATGGTTTCTTACTCCTGCAAAAGGAAACGACAAGATGTATGCATGTGAAAAGTTAATTTCACGAGAGCTGGAAAAATCTTTATTGGTTTCCGAAAAATAGGTCTTGACAGTTTTGCTAATTATGCGGAATTATTGCTAATTATGCGGGATTTTTGCTAATTATGCAGAATTATTGCGGAAAAACAAATGCTGGTACGAATGATTACTTTACGGGGAGAAAGTTTCGCGGGGAGAAAGTTTTGCGTTTTCGCGTTTTTTGGTCATTTTCGCGAAAGTAGTCCTCGCGAAAAAAACTGACATGCGGATTCGCGAAAGTTTATCCCACGCGAAATGGCCTAGGAAGCCGATTCGCAAAAGTTAAACTGAAGAAAAAACCCTCAAATTTCATGTTTTTTTCAGGCTTTTTCTTTCGACAAGATCAGTCTAATAAATCAATAACATCGGCGGGTTTAGATTTTTTCTGCGCCACCGCTTTGAACATATCACGAATATCATGATTTGGTCGATTTTTGTTTTTCTTTGGAACTCGCTGCTTCTTTGTTTTATTTCCTTGTACAAGTCCCGGAAGCGCTTCAGTGATGAAAGATCCAAGTATCTTCTCTTCCTTAGGTTCTGTATGATCCTTAACCAGCTGAAGGTAGCGTTCTGCAAGCTGTGCATTTTTAAGTGTAGAGGGCATTTTGAAATATACAATACAAGGAATTTCAATGCCACCTTGGACCAATGGTGATCGTCGGTAATGGCGTGAAGACAGTTTAACGTACATTGAAGCTCCTCTATCCAAGAAATATTTTGTTACCCTCGAAAGTTCTCGTGGTAAATGTCCAACAGTCTTGTCATCTTCTTGCACGACTTTTATTGCAAACTTGTCGTATAAGTTGGATTTTTTGATGGAAACAGCCCAATTCTTCATTTTCGACAGGTTTCCAAAACTGTTTATAATAATGAAAGCCTCTCACAGCAGCAGTATAAGAGTGAACAATATCCATAGTTGAGAAAAAAACTCAAAAACAATGTTATTTCAATGTTTTTTGTTCGATGCAAAATAGCTTATTTTTATCCAAATTAATGTTCGATTGAAGACAAAGGTTAAACTTGATCTTTTTTTCTGGAAAACTCAATCGCGGTAAGGTCTCACAGCGGGTCTGCGAAGGAGACTGCATTGGCGGTGTGTCGAAGAAAAAAACATTTTTAAATTTTGAAACTGTCAACAAATAAGGTTAATTGAGAAAGGAAACAAAACTCGCAAAAACATGTCTTTTTTTCGTGCGTTATAAAAACGAAAAAGGAAAGAAAATGATCAGGAGCGGGATATTGACTTGACTGTTACAGGTAAGAAATAGTTACAGTTTTATTTATTGTTTTGTAAATGCTACTGATATTTTCTTTTCTTTATTTTTACTATATCTTAAGAATTTTGGCTCAACATTTAAGCACTATACGTCTTGGTATCCATGCAATTTTTAAACTTCCGTTCGAATTCATTTCTAGAAATTCTGGAAAGATAGATAAGGACGGGTACTTCTGTCCTATTTTAGCTCTTGCATAATGTCACCGTGGCTTTGACTACTACAAGAACGTACTACTCTGCGTACTACTGGTATTTTATATCTTAAATTTGTTTTTTTATAGACGCTATTATGGAACCTTCAAGTGAGTCTCAGCCGACAAATATTGACCTAGTTGCTGAGCCGACAAATATCGGCGTACTTGATTCAGCTGTCATCGAGAAAGAAATCGCTAAAAATAAAAATGAAAGAGATGCATATCAAAAATGGACCCCAGCCGACCGTTTCAAAATAGGCAAGTATGCAGCAGAAAATGGAAATATTGGAGCAGTTCGCAAGTTTAAAGCTGAATTCCCTCGCCTTAATGAAAGCACTGTACGTGATTTTAAGAAAAGGTAAACATCCGAGTTAGCAAATGCTGCAAAGGAGAAAAGAGAAGTAAAAAAATCGATCCCTAGATACTCATCAAAGACTGGCCGTCCCCTGATACTTGGTGATTTGGACAGCATGGTGCAGACCTACATAAAACAACTTAGCAATCGAGGAGGTGTTTTTAACAGAGCTATTGCTAACGCTACAGCCGATGCTCTTTTGAGTCGCTATCCTAACGTAGTTGGTGAAATTGACGTTTCTTCCTCTTCCTGGGCTCAAAGCTTGTTCAGGAGAATGGGTTACAAAAAGCGCCGCTGTTTTTGTTTCTTCATGGTATTGTTGACACTGTTGAAAAGTACAAAATACCATCTTCTCTTATTCTGAATTTGGATCAGACGCCACTGAAGTATGTTCCTGTTGGTAACGAGACGATGGCTTTAAGTGGTGCAAAAAGTGTCACAATCGAGGGACGTTCCGACAAACGCTGTATTACTGGAACATTCGCGATTACCATGGATAAAACATTTTTACCCATGCATCTAATCTACAAAGGAAAGACTGTACAAAGTCTTTCACGGTTTAAATTCCCTGACGGGTTTTGTCTTAGTGCCAATGAAAAACACTTTTCAAATCGACATGAATCTATGAAGTATTTGAAAGAAGTGATCGTACCGTATTTCAAAAAACAACGTATCAATGAAGGATTAGAAGCTAATCAAAAGGCCCTAGTTATTATGGACGTTTTCACAGGGCAAATGACCCCTGAAGTCCTTGCAAGTTACAAAGAATACAACATATGCGTTGAGAATGTAGAGATAGGGAAATGTATGTTCTAGCGCAACGCACATCCCGCGCACGCACACGCCACAGTCAAACACAACAAATCCAGTACCATGCCATGCTTAGCCATATATATCCAATACCATGCAGTGTTGAGTCATAGAATTCAAGGGTAAGTCCCTATATATATATATATATATATATATATATATATATATATATATATATATATATATATATATATATATATATATATATATATATATATATATATATATATATATATATATATATATATATATATATATATATATATATATATATATATATATATATATAATCCTGGTTCGACCCAAAGTCGACAGTGACCTAAAATGCTGCGAAAAGTCGACAGTAAAAAATTTCTTTAAAATGGGGTTTTACAATCGCAGCATGCCCTGTAAACATCATATATCGTCATTTCAGACATCTGTACTCTACCTGCGCGCCATTTTTGGAAAAATACAAAAAAATGTCGACCTAGCGATTTGCAAACACTCAGTGTCGACGTAACGTTTTTATTTACATTGGAACGGTCTTAGGTCGACAAATATATTTTTTTTGTTTTTGAATCTACGGATTATTTGCTGTTTTTACACGCTTTAAGAGCTAATATATATGTACATTTAAGGCTGGCAATTGCCGGTTGGTTTTCGCCGTATCAAAATTTGCGACGCGCACAATCCAATATCGACTTATCCAACAGTTAAATGTAGTAACATTAAATTGCTAATAATGAAGTACATTTAAAAGCGTAATTAATACATCGTCGTATTTCTAAAATCTTAATATTCTTATTTAGAGTTTTCTGTATAACGCGCTAGAGGCCAAGTATAGTTGAATATTCCATTGTTGAAGATGCGGGACTTCCGACAATCTTCGATTGTAGGAAATCGAGTTTCTTGACGATTCTGCACGAATGTTTATTGCTTTCGCTACGCATGCGCAGTGCGCAGCACACATCCATGAGCAATAACTCTCATATATAAGCCATGCTTGACATGCTATATTCCTCGATCTTTCATTTTGCTGGAAAATTAACTACAATTGTATATTATTAAATGTTACAATGTTTAACACAGTTTATTATTTTTTATTTTTCACGCACTTCATCAAATCGCCATGGGACTTACTTGGAAAGATTGTACTTTACCGTCATCAAGTGAGCAACTGAAGTCGTATTAGCACGCAGTAACGAGCCTCGAAGCACGAACGCTGTTAATAATGGAAATGACGCCCATTAAAATGACATTGCAAAACATATCTATATATAAAATTTACTTGCAACAAAGGCTGTGTGAGCAACCCACGGTTTTCATCCTGTCAAAATACTGTATCAGTCCTCCCATTTTGGATCAGGGGAGAGACAGGTTTTCATCCAGGGCACAAGACCAACCCGCTAGTAAAAGGGTGACGCCTTGGCTAGGATCACGCCTGAGTATATTATTGTAACGATTTGTTGTATTATCAATTAAATCACGAGTAACTTTCAGCAATCAAAAACGAAAGATATGCCATTATGCTACTACACTATTGTTGTTTATTCTATCCCTAGATGATACTTGAGGAAGATTAGGCAAGAAGTTCTTTTTTCTACTACTACTTAGTAACTAATAATTGTTTTATTTTTTCTTGTTTTCTAAACAATCAGATTTTTTAGCAAAAAATAACTTATTTTGGTGGAAATTTAATTCGTCAGACGGCTAAAAATTTATTTTGGCGGAATTTAATTTGAGGGATTTGGCAAAAATTAGCTAGATTACCTTTACCCCTTTGTAGCAGTTGAAACTACCTGTAACCTCAACCTGGTGCTTCTTATAATTGTCTGTCTTATTGTCTAAGTACCCGCGAACTCGTGAATTTTTCCACGGGATAACAACTAGTTAATAATAGCTGTTGTTTTTCTGTTCAAAATGGTTGCGTCGGAGTTTTTTTTCATAGTAATAACCCCTGTCGAAGAAATGTTATGACTTTGTGTTAATAGGCGATAAAAAAGCACTGGTGAATGTAATGGTTATTTTTATTTCAAAATATAGCGAAAAATAAAAAAACAGTGGACTACACATGCGATCGCACTGCGGTTCTTCCGAATTATTTTAAACGCAACCTCGTTCCCAACGCCAGTTGTCTCTTTTATACCAGAATGGCGAGAAAAGGTACAAGATGCCCTGGGGGACGAGCTTGCTTGCGAATCTCGTTTTTCTGTGGCGCCGTAGATTAGTGGTTATAGCTCTCGTACTCTGTGCGGGAGACCGGGGTTCGATTCCTCTTGACGGCGATTCAACATGGGCGAGTGAATGTTACCATAGCCCCGGGTTAACCCAAGCCATGTGAGGGAAATTGGGAAGATGGCACACTGTATGGGCCGTTGGATGTTGCCGGGAGTTGTCTAGTAAGAGCGCGGGCCCTAATTGGGTCTGCGTAGTTCAAAATGAGCATTAAATACTCTAGGACTCTCCATCTAAGCCATGGGCCCTCCTGGAAATAATAGACAGGGTATATCCCTCGATATTTGTGAGGCTAGCCATGTAAAATATGCACATCTATCTATCTATCTCTACTCGAGGTAGCCAGTTGAATATGCTCCTACTAACGTAGGAACGGCCAAAACAAAAGCAAAATAAAATGTGGGTTGTTTTAAGTGCATGTTAACAAATTTGCACTTTCGTCAATCATGCCGACGAAAAGCACATATTTCCCGCCGAAACCAGATGAAATAGGGCGTTCTCATAATTCATCCGGTCGCTCCTGGCTCGATCGTATATTTCTGAACATAATTTGTTCAGAGAGATATGATCATTGGCCGCCGACTGCCAAGTAGTTCGGTTTCACCGTTTTCCTCGGCAGTGACAGCGCAAATCTCAATCTCTTCCGCCAAGCGCCGGATATGAGAAGCCACCCACGGTATAATCTCAGTCAAGTTATTCAACTCGACTAGGAGAGATATCAACCGCTCGGTGTGTGCATTCATCGTGTTAGAAGATTCAACTCTGAACACATTGATATATGAGAAACTTGTCGCAGGTTACAACTGGTTAGCTATTGAATTTGTACCCGTATTACAACAAATTCAGTATGGAAATAGCATAAGGAAGCCAAAAGGTAAAAAAAATTACGAAACGTAAATAACAAAACCAAAACTAAACCCAAAAAATAAGAAAAAACACAAACCAAAAAAAATATATATATGTGAATAGAAAATAATATTTAAACAAAATATCATATTTGAATCAAAATTAACTCCCCAACTTTGAGATCGTGTTGTCGAAATTTTACACTTTGGCACAGTAGAAATGATAGTGACTAATAATTCAGAATTTGAAACTAACGTTTTTTATAAGGACGACCAACTAGTAAAACTTTACTAGTTAAAATTTCACAAATTTTTTAACCGCGACTATTCAATTTCTTATAAAGCGGTTTTTCATAAAAATCGCGTACGTCATTTTGAGTTTGGTTAGTTTGTCTGCACACGGGGTTAACAAGGTGTAATAGTCAAACTTAGGTCCCCCAAACGACGCTTATATTTACCCATTGGGAACAAGATACAAAATATTGTGGCAAAGAAAATAAAAGTGAAAAAAAAAAAAAGCTTATACTAAAATTCTCGGTAACTATTGCTGGCCCCATGAGGTGCGCATTTTTTAAGGCTGTGATAACACGCTGCTGGTTTTTTCGCACCTTGAGCGGAGTTCCGGTTGCGACTCAATTTTTAGTTTTGTGATGAACCATGGCGACAAAAATGAATGGCTCGAGGCACGTTCGGCAAAGTGAAAAGAGGATACATTATTTTGATGCCACTAAACCTTAAAGGAGGAAAAGCGACTAATTTTGGTAACTGAATTTTTTTCCGAGCTGACTTGATCCACGACTAATATATATACACGTTTTTTTTTATATAAGAAACTGACTAGTCGCCTTCCAAAAAATTAAGAAACTTTTACCAGTTGTAAAAATGTAAAAAAATTAGGTAAGAAACTTTTTTCACATGCTTTCCATCAACCTCGTCCCCAGGCCCATTTTTCTCTTCCTGACAATCTCGGACGGCGAGAAGAAATAGTTATATTATATAGAAATATTTTTTCTCGCCGTCCGAGATTGTCAGAAAGAGAAAAATGGGCCTGGGGACGAGGTTGACTTTCCATCAATCAATGACAGTCGAATGGCATGCAGGTATTATTACCTGGTAAAACAAGAAATTGGATTAATATCGGGTTTAACGGAACAGACACCATTTAGACGATGAATAAAAGGCGAAAAAGGCATTATCTTTTCTTCTATTTGACCCTGTCAAAATTAAGAAACTTGTTAAGACAACTTTTTCTAGTAAAATGACCTCAGTATTTAAGAAACTTTTGCTAGTTGGCCGTTTGCTTGGTTTCTTATAAAAAACACCCGCGTAAACCCCGTTTTTTCGCCAGTAGGTATATAGTCAAAATGCGACGCTACACAGAACATTTTTTCAGTAGGAATATAACGTAATGACGATGTAAAAAGACACAAAGTCGGGTGATTAAAACACGGAATCATATAATTTTGTAAATATCCATACAAAGATATCGCGAGTACAGGTGATATCACATAAAAAGCAGCAAGTGGTAACTTCCCTCTATAAACAAAAAAAAAACTTTCCCTTTGATTGAACAAAATAAACAAACAAGCAACAACAACACAACAAATGAAGCTTTGTGTTCTAAAAGTCTAGTTAAAAAACTAACTTTTTATTTTTGTTTTACTTTCGCCCTCTATATAGCATAATTTAAGTCGGTCTGCCAAAGATCGTTCCACATATGTGTAGTGTTCTCGGCCCTGAATAGAAGCCACATTAAAGAGCTTCTTGATATAAACATTTGAAGGTTGGAGAAACTTCGTGCATCCTCCTGGAATTATATGTTGGATTCTCCCAAAACTCAAACTTGAAACAAAACTCAGAGAAATTATTGCGGACCGAGTCACCTCGCTCTCCCTGTATCCTACATCTACTACATCCCTGGTCTTTCCATATTTCTCTTCACTCTTTTCTTGCTCTTTGCTCGCTCGTTTACGATTCTCGTACGAATTTGTTTCGGCGGCACCTTAGTTTCCCTGCCGAACTTCGCCATTTCTTCAGAACCTGCCAAAGAGAAAAAATATAAGGCTTACATCTGCGTGTGTGGCAGTCCCAATTCTACCACCTTTACAGAACCTTTGTATAAATTTGATTGTAATCTTCTCATGATACCACGGGCTGCGCCTGGTGTTTTATGGCTATATATCACTTACTCTATCTCGGTTACAAAACATAACTGTAAATTGTATCAGATATATAAGTAGTTTTAAAATTACTTCTTGATAAAACCAAAACGGCATAAAAGTTTCGCCTTCCCTAACTCAGGTTAGAATTCAAATACGAAAAGGCGTTGGCGCTAATGGCGCATGAGCAACATCCCATCAATAATTTTTAATAAACCTGTCACTATTTCTAATACGCTTTGACGACTTTGAGGAACATCTTTAATATTCAGAAGTGTTTAAATTTTGCTGATAATACTGCATCTATGTTCCAACAAGTAATAAAAGCAATACACGTTTGTTTTTTTATAAGAAAACCGTCTTTGACCTGAGCCTCAATTTGCTTAGCAAAATATCTGAATAGCTGAAATTTTCTAAATATTTTCTTAAGTTTTATTCCTCTATTTTGACATTCTCGAATTGAACTAGTTGCATGCTTTTATTTGAAGTTATATATAGTATTTTTAATGAAGAAAAAGATTTATTTTGTTATATTAGGATTTGTTGGGAACTTTGTTGGGATGTAAGTTTGACTGAAAAAAAGAAACTTGATTGTGTTTTTCTTTGAAATTATGGTGATTTAATAACTATATTGGTCTCCAAAAATTGAATCTTAACACGCTGAGGCTGGGGATTTTCTTAAAATTTCCTAAGATTGTGAGGTTTTTGAGGCTCATTTTCTTATAAAAAAAGACGTGTATGAGTCATTGATTCGAGAAAAAACAATTCGTTATAAATCTTAATAAAAAGGAAAAACCGGATCGAGACTGAATGTTCTGGCCACAAACTTAAACTCTTTTCATGGTGATGTATTCGTTCCACACTATGAGAAGTACAAGTATTTAGGAACGCTATCGTTCAATGAAATCTTCGATAAAACGTATAAAAACACTGCAGCAAAATTACGTGTATTATCGTCACTTCGTAATTACCTCAGTCATAAAACAAAGAAGCAGTTTACAAGGGACCGATATTAACATGTATTACGATCCACTGCACCGTAAATCTCTGAACCTAACCATGACGCAACAAAATAAACTACAAACACTTGATCGACTAGCTATGAGAATACTTCCTTGAAAAACTTGAATTGTAAATTATTTTAAAAAATTATCTCACAGTAAAGCAACAGGAAACAATGGACTGTTACTCGAAGTGCCAATAAGTAAAGTGAGAGCCTTATAATATAAGAAAAGAAAAATTTGTATGTTTCTGGAAAGAGGTTTCTAACCATTTTTGTAGATAGTAAACATCTTACGACTTTTTTTCATTCTATCTCCCTATATATATTTCAATTTCTTTTAAATTTATTTAAACAGGACGTATTGTTGTAAGAATAAGAACTAACTCTGCGCTGATTCAAAAATTTCGAGGGTTGACTCTCACTAAACACCATTTTCACACTCCTTTTTTTCATTGAGGTAGCACATGCGATCTGAGAAGAACAATTTGTTTGACATGAGTCAATTAACGTTCATTGCCAAAGGAAATAAGGACTTGGTACTTTGCAAAGGTTGGATATGTGACTCAGTTATCAAGTCTATGCAGTTGTGCAGTTGGTAAATAGGCACAATCAGCTTCAGTAAATAGTTTATTTCAAGAACAACAACATCAAAAACCATTTCGAGAACAGTACTTACTGGGGTAGCCGCGATCTCGCTGGAGCCATGCATTAAAAGTCTCATCAAATTTCCTCTTTTGTGAATCCGACCATGTGAAGTATTTCCGATTTTGCGGTCGGATAGTAGTACCTAAAGTGATTATAAGAAATTATGAAATCATTTTGTACTTTAAAATGTGTGCATTTCCCAAACTTTCATGCATCCATAATTAAATATTTCAACTAATTTCATCTTCCGTATGATATATTGACTACAAAAATGTTTGGCAGGTTTAAAGTATCAGGTCTTAATTTTTAAAGACCCGGAAGTAATCAAACGCTCAGAAACATTAAAACGATTGGGGCCAAATTGAGCAGAAAATAAAAAAGGCTTCTTATGAAAACCGTTTAATCCATCCAGCAAGCATTTCAACCGTACAAAATAAAAATGCAACGCGCGTGAATATTTTAGCTCACTTTTCACAGATTCAACAATATCTTGTTCCTCTGTTTCAGCTTCAGACATTCGTACTTCGTATTCTGTCTCTTCATTATCAGACTCTTCATCCCCACTGCTGACATATCTTATCCTTTTTTGGGCTGCTTGAAAAACGAAAAACCTGAATTAGTCATTGTGAA